>JAOXJK010000032.1:62626729-62653636 GCA_025774025.1 Xenus cinereus
CAATGAACATTATCTATGTACTATCTATCTAATCATGATCTATGATTATAGTAATTAAGCTTGATTCATTATTTGTCATCTGCTACGAAATGTTTATCCAGATTTATGGGCGAGCATTTTTTTCTCTCCCCAAATCTAGGAAATTTCTATCATCATAGTTTTTGTTGATTAAAATAGCTACTTTTGTATCATTCAGAAAAATGGCACAAAGAAACAAAAAAAATGTAAACAAAAAACACACAAAAGAAATCTTGAAAAATAAATTTAGAGATAGGTTAGTTCCTGCTTTTCTATTTATGTCATAATATAACAAAATGACAACACTGATACTGATTTCAGAAAAAAAATAATTGTAGAGGTAGAAATAAAGCTATTGTATGTCCATGAAAACTCTCTGTCTCCATGAGAGAGTTCCACGGAAAACTTACCAGGTTTATTTAGGAAACCTGGTCACTGATTTATTACAGTGACATTTTCTGCTCAGTCATTGTACTGTCAGTCTATTGTCAATATTGAGAAGCATACTGTTTTCCAAATGCTGAATCATTCATTAATACCAGCTTCTTTTCCAGGAGAAATCAGTTTATAATTTTCAATATTTTTATTATTATTATTGCCAGGTATAGTGTAACCTTAAAACAAAAATATTCATCCTTAACAGAAGGCAGTTTAAATCAAGTGTTAGAAATTGTGAAATGCTTATTTCCACACTACTCAGTGTTAAACTTTCAATGTTCACTTCTAAAGCAATTCCCGCAGGATGTATTGAATTGCAAAATCCATGAACCGGTAAGTTGCTTGCAGTTTATTTCAGTAGCTTTCTTGGTAGCACTTTCATTTTTAACTTCAGTGCTATCCTTCCGTCCATTGTCTTCAAATCCCAGGAACAGCATAGTGTATGCACAGATACTTCACTGACTTTCACAAAATTTTTATAATCATAGTCATCATGGCAAGGCGTTTTTCCCTTTTCCTATCTCTTACTTTTATTTTATTATTTGTTGATTTTTTTTTTTTTACCAAGACCATAAGCTTTACCCATTGCTTAGATTATCCAGCTACAAAACCAAAACATCCTTCCCAAAAGCTGTAGGATGTGATATTTGCCTTTTTGTCAACTGTACAAATCTGAAGCCGATTTACAGAAGTCGATAGCATGTAATTAATACAGAGATCAGAATAGCTTCCACAGTTTGAGGCATGACGCTACACCATCATTTAAATTTTCAATGTATGCTACACAGTCTTATTCCTGAGTTTCATGTCATGAATCCTTTCTGTTTCACTGGTAGATTCATACATTTTAGATTTGTCCTAGTGTAACTGTAATTTGGTTGTTTATCATTCCAACAGATGTAAGTCTTCAAATATATCAAATGCATAATTCAACTTGTGTGCCTAACAACCAAATTTAATATATTAGGAGTCATAGCTCCCTATATATTGGGAGTCCTACCTATAAAAGGTAGGACTTTTTATAGATGTTTTGTTTTACAGATGCGATGTTTTCCAAACTAACCAACACTGTGACATTCCTTCCCTTTTCCCAACACACTTTTTGGCTCAACTACTTTTGTAATCCCTATAACAGTATTTCAAGGTCAAATTCAGAAAGGAGTAAAGCAAACTATTTTAAATAGCTATTTTACCAACTAATAATTTTTTTTTTCTTTTAATCTTAACATTTATGACTTCCTTTGAGCTTTTATTTGTGATTCACAGTTTGAGAAAACAAGCCATAAAACCTTGGGAGCTCTACATACGCCTTGATCAGTGGATAAGAAATGCCTTTTAAAATTTTTTATGGAATTGCATGGTTTTGTCATGTCTTGATAAATATATTTGGAGGGCCAGAAATGTAAGAACTGAGGATCAGAGGCTCCTGTCTCTGTTCCTCTATCCTCTCTGGTCCCAGTTGAACTAGTCACATTGTTCTTCTAATACAATCCCAGTAACGCTATAGCGTGAAGGTAAGGAAAAGAAGAGCCCATTAATCTTTCCCACCCCATTCCAATACAGGTGCTTCAGGAGAAAGTATCACTGATTTTTCAAAAAGGGGGGCTTTCTCTATTTGTGAAGCTCCTGATAAATCTCATGCAGAAGTAGAGTATGTACCTTTACAAAAACTTTGGCCCACCTCCACAGCTATAGTCTGTATAAACCATCCAGAAGCAGCAGCTGGCAAGAGGATGTAGATAGAAATCAAGACAGTGGAAGAACTGCGAGCAAAATAATTTTTGGTGTCAAAACTAGAATTTCAAAAATGATCTGCCATTGCACCGATGAAACATGAATTTTACCAGAACTATGTTTCCACAAATTTAAAATTTTCAGTTGGCTTTTGTTTTCATATTATTTGAAATCTGGTCTTTTTGTTTTTTAAGTTAACAATAAAAGGTAACAACATACCTCAAGTGACTGATCTTGCAAGCCTTTCTCACATTAATCATCCCCACCATGTCCACAGCTTCAGTGGTTCCTGTGGGACTAATTACATGAATGACATTTACAGGATCTATTCCCCTATGACTGTTCTCATATTGTTTCCTGTTGGAGAAAAACTGGCATTGTCATGAGATGGTATGATTCCATGAATTTTTTAAACATAAGGAAATAATTTAAACTTGGATCATTTTCTAAATTAACCTTTTAAAATTTTATCTAGCATTAATTGTGAGCATGAAACAGTAGAATAGAACATATGGTTTTTCTACAGTTCAGTAAGTGAATGATGTGTGTCACCATTTCTGGTGCACAGAATTTTATGTAGCTTGATATTCCTATCCGTAGCTGGTGGCAAAAATGACCTAAAACAGATGTCAAAGAGAAGAAAATACTTTATGAGGAAAAGCCCAGTCTTCTGAGGTACTTAAACTCACCAGATAATGCCTTAAGAGGTGAGAACTACATTGGCAGTAAGAAGGGAAGTTGTTACTTATTTGATTAAGAACGGTATTGGTGTTGACACTTTACCACATGCTCAGTGGTATCGAGATTTATTTCTTTATGCCACTGGGGAACACTTTCACTATAGCCAAAGCAGGAGCAATTTTGAATGTTAAAGCATACATTAAAAGACCCCAGTTTTTTTGGTGGTGGGTTTGGGTGTTTTTTTTTTTTTAATCTCTTTACTCTTATTCTCTGCTTCAATGTAACTAGAATTGGTCAAAAATAATAAATTGATTTGCAAAATATTCCAAACTGTTCTATCTTTCCTAAGATGAGGCTAAACTGTGACATTTTGGGTCACATTCTATTGAATCTTTGGGGAAATTCAAAAAGCCACTCTTTCTCAAAACGTCAAGCTGTGAAAAGCCATCTGCTACTAAACTTCTGCCCCTAGTTACAGACTTCTGTATTTGGCATAGATGGTATGGTTTACACCTATACTGACTAGAATAGAATAGAATAAAATAGAATAATTTCAGTTTGAAAGGACCTACAATGACAATTTAGTCCAACTGCCTGACCACTTGAGATACACACGTGAAACTCTTCCTCTCTACTGATTTGGAATTTTGCTTTTCTGTTCATGTATAGGAAGCATGTCATTAAATCACCAGAGAACTCTAGACAAACCTGGATGTAGGGTCAAGTATGTAAAAAAAACCCTCTGTCTGTAGTGCCACGTAACAAAAGAACTTCCTTTTGTCAGGGAATTGCCACCTCTCTATACAAAAGTGTCTTGGTAAGTTATTATGGAGGAGGCTTAGTCCAAATCCCTGTAATAATGGCAAATAATATCCTTGACTGTGTAACTGATGAGAATAAATAAGGCAAAATGGCATAGAATATCATTCAATGAATAAGTGAAGACATTAAATAATACTGTACAAGAAAAAAATATTTCAGATAGTACAGAATACTTGAGCTACTGAGCAGCCAGAATAGACTCTAATATCACAACCGAGGTGGGTTTTGTATTCATTATTTTTTTTCTCTTTTTGCAAGACAGTTGACAGATTATTTTCTAGTACGTTACTTTGTATTGACATCAGTCTTGTTAGTCTGAATGAAAACACAAACCTGATTTGACAACTACGTAGAATTAATAAACAACATCTTCCAGAAAGGTGAGGGTAAGACTGGCTCGTTCTCGTATTTCTAGCTCATTTGAATTTGCCTTATGTTTCTTACGTTCTCCCTAGTCCCGTTAAAATTTCAATATTGGGAAAGGCATTAAAGCAGCTTGGTGACAGTCCCCACTCCTTCAGAGGACCGGCGCGAGTCATTCACATAACTCCTCTCAGACTCAGCCTGCCGCTGCTGAGCAATCAGGTTGCTCTCTCTGATCCATTCTCTCTCACAACAAAGGAATCCCACTGGAATTCAGAGAACGTGCCCATTAAGCGCGAGGCCTCCGGTGTCAGCTGCTGAGCTGTTATCACATTAATGAGTTAAAACTCAGCTACATTCTCGGTAATGGCCAAAGGGCAGGCAGTGCCAGCTGAAAGGTGGAGAAGTAAGTGATTGCACACAAGAGACGTAGAGATCAACTTTGTCATTGCCTAATTCTAGGACACTGGGATATCTTCCAAAGGCTAAAACGGCTTTTTGAATTAATCCACATAATGGTCTCTCAGTTGTCTTTGCCTCTCCTTTGGCTCTGACTCCTAAGCTGTCCATTTCATGAAAATATCCCAGGAGCCTTTAACCTGTTCTTGTGCCCTGGGAAAACTTTCGTGCACCAGGACAAATGCAGTGAAAACAGATGCAAGAGCTGTATTATTCTGTAAAGTGGGGGGGTTTTTTTGTGTGCGTCGTTCACAGAGAAATATGTGCATTTCAGTGAACCACACGACTTTGAAAACATTACTGGTTTAGCATTTTGGTCACTGTTGCTATTCTTTTTCTTAAAATAGAAACTTATTCGGAATTACCAAGGTATATATGCCTCTAATTTAAATTACATAATTATACACAATCCCACATATTAGAAACTTTAAAAAATGTTTTTTTTTTCTTAGGTAAATAAGATAGCAATTTTTTTTCACTGAGAAAATGACACAGAATGGCTCCTGTTAAACACATGGGTTAAAGTCAGAAAAGAAACAGAAGGAATACTGGACATCCTCATCTGCATGAAATTCAACGTAGCTTGAAATTAAGGTACACAAAGTTGGCATTTTAAGTAAAATACCAAACTGCACACAGACTTGAGGAGCACATTCATTCTTACAAATCTTTAGTAAGTGAAAACACTATTTTCCTGAACAAGAGTTGTGATGTGAAAATGGAGTACTTGGTGTGTGTGATGTAATGAAGACATAAAATATAAAAGAAAATACACGTAAAAAATACATCCAGCTTTGGTCATTCAATATGAGAAAACAAAGTGCATCTCAAAATATCACTCTTTAAACATAGGCAGCTTTCCATAAAAATAAGCATACTTAGTGTTAACATTGATATCATATAATATCATATACTTATATTTCCAGCTTTTGCATATTTGCAGTACATTGAATTGCAGTACATTCCTTCGTGAGAAGGAAAAAGAGATACACATCTACATAGAAATTGTCAGTCAAAACCTCCTGAAGAATACAGAAACATATTGAAAATTAACATATTTTGCCTGCATTGAGGTGATCCTAGAAGATAATAGGGAGTTAAATAGGTGCATTTCCAGAAGGTATATTTGTTGATTGCAATAATTATGAAAAGAAAGGGGTATTTGAGTCTTGTGTACTAAAGAGACACTGGAACTATCCACCTAGGTAACACTTTAATGTTGAAATAATGCCAAATTTTATCAGAGAAATGATGGCTAAATAGGTACGTTGGCTACGTCCACTGTTTCCCTCACCAGTTCACAATTCTGTGAGTGCTTCAGAAAATGCATGTCTGTGACTACTTATTTTCTCCTTTGTTCCTTCAACTGCTTTGGGGATCTGTGCACTTTTTTTGATGTTCCTGACAAGGCTCCGCATTTAAACAAGAAGTTGGAAGTCGGAGTAGGCCAGAACTGTACAGTATAAAAAGGAAGAATTAAATATTTGAGTCAAATACTAAAGACTGCAAGCAAGCGCATTTAAGGATTCAATATATAACAGATAGAAAAAAGCTAGAAAAAATAATGTTTCTCGAATATGACGGTTGTATTAATTGTTGCGTTTTTTCTGCCTACCATTATGGTCATAATGGTCCTTTCTGGGGGGAAAAAAAAAAAAAAAAAAGGGGTTCAAAAGCAAATACTTCCGGTATGAGCTTGGAAAGGAATGTCGTACACGTGTGGAATGTGAAACTTGCACAACCTCTGAAAATCCCCAGCCACACGCTGAGCATAATGCAGTGCCTGAATAATACTTACTCATGCAAGTAGAAGGACTAGGACTTTGCAGCATCTGAAGGAATAATGGTGTCCTGTCAGTTGTTAATGACAACAGAAACTAATTGCTCTGTGCGGTTTCACACTTACAGACTTCATCATCTGAACTGCACTCGCAGAAGTAGGGTACTGTTTAACATAACTTACCACAAACTGTGTATAACAAGTGAATACTTATCAACTGGAAACTAATAAATAGCTCCAGTCAAATGCACCGTTCATATAATAGCAATTAAGCTCACCATAGGAATAATAACCAAGTAGAAAACAAGCGGAATTTTTAATGAAACACTTGAATAATGCTTAGCCTAAAGGTGAAGTTCTCAAAGCACTGGCCAAATTCTCTTCCTGTTAGATGCACTGAAAATTTACTGCTGTTGTTAGTGAAAGTAGAATTAGGTCATTATTACTTTTGAGAGATTCACCTTTAAATGATTATTGATATTTCTTTTCACTAATAGACTAGATATCATTGCAGTTCACAGAAGAAAAATATTTCATACATGATTTTAATTCTATATACATTAAAGTACAACATTCTGCATTGTATCACTCCCAACACAGATTTTTTTTTAATGTTAACTGTTCGGTATTTACAGCACATGGATTTGTGAATGATCAATCCAATACCAAGATACATGAAGGATAACACTGCACAGAAGATAGAGGTGTTAAATATAGAGCTGTTAAATATGTTATATTTAGCTCAGGATCTACTGCTAGAATTTCTGTTTTGTGATAAATCTGAAAATTGAGGTCTGTGTTGCTGTTGTAGTTTGCTATTGTTGCTGCTGTTTGCTGTTGCTGTCATCATCATCTCAGGAACAGCTTATTTATCATGCATTTTTTAAATACCAGGTCTTGCAAACACTCAAGATTTCTTTGGGGAGACTGGTACATCTCTGGAACTGTGGTAATTCCCTGATCAGTGTGCAAATAATTCCACTACAAAGATTCCCATTTCTTCATACAATAAGCATTATTCACCAATGTAACAAAGGGAGAAATAAGGAAAATATATCAATTATTTATTTTTTAATAATCTCTGATACAATTTTATATAAAAACACCCCCAAAGGAAAAGGGAAAAAAAAGCTTTTCAAGGACCAGTTTGTGGGTTTGCTATTAACATATACTCAGAATGGTTCTTACCCCACAGCTGCCACTCTGACATGTCAAAAGCAACCAGAATTTTCTATAAGTGGTTCTATTCTTTCCTGCACTCCACTGAAATTTGTTACAAAAGATATCCTTCAGAGAGACCCTTAGTATTTTTTCTTAATATGGGAAGAGCTGTCTGTCTACTTCCCTACAACTGCAAAATAGCAATTAGCCGTTAGAGAAGGCAGACACGAGGGATGGATTGTGTTTGAAGTAACAAAAACTAAGGCATTATTCAGATGCTGTATATTCAGTCAAGATGAAAGTTGTTGTATAAATGTAAGCTATTTATTATCATCAGTTATTGGAATGACTTTGTCCAATGATTTGTGTATCTTAAACCTATAACAGAAATTATCTAAAATTTCTATTATAGAGAACATACCTTCAAGAAATACACTAACACACGGTCCTTTGCATAGCTGTAGTATAAATTAATTGATAAACATCCATCCTACCCATGGCTATTTTCCAAAACCTAGGTAATATAATATGTTTGACTTTAGAGAGATAATGATGATGACAGATTAACAGATAAAAGTAATCTCCTTTAATAACTTTTCACAGTCCAGTAAAACATTTATATTCTCAAGAGGACTACTATTATTAATTATGGATTTCAGTCCCTAAACTTAAAAAGGTGTTACATTAGTAAAAATCTTAGTTAAAAAGAATGTACCATTCTAAAGCCTACCAATACATAGTTAAAGATTTAAAAATCACGAGTGTTTCCATGAGGTTTCACGCCCCTCTACTCCACTCTGGTGTGACCCCACCTGGAGTACTGTGTCCATCTCTGGAGCCCTCACACAGGAAGGACAGGGACCTGTTGGAACAGTTCCAGATGAGGCCACGAAGATGATCAGAGGGCTGAAGAACCACTCTTGTGAAGACAGGCTGAGAGTCAGGGTTGTTCACGCTGGAGAAGAGAAAGCTCATGGAAAACATTATTGTGATGTTTCAGTACTTAAAGGGGAGTATAAGAAAGATGGGGACAAACTTTTTGTCTAGGCCTGTAGCAATAGGACAAGGGGTAATGACTTTAAACTAAAAGAGGATAGATTTGGAATAGATATAGAGATGAAATTTTTTACAATGAGGATGGTTAAACACTGGAACCAGTTGCCAAGAGAGGTGGTAGATGCCCCATCCCTGGAAACATTCAAGATCAAGTTGAACGGGGCTCTGAGCAGCAGGATCTAGTTGAAGATGTCCCTGCTCATTGCAAGGGTTTTGTACTAGATGACCTTTAAAGGTCCCTTCCAACTCAAACTATTCTATGAATCTCTTATTCTATGATGCTTCCAAAGCCAGCTGTTAGTTTTCCAACTCCCAAAATCAAAGTAAATAATTCTGAAGTCCTGATTTTTTTAGGAGTTTCTAAGCACCCAATCTGCCTGCACCATGATGCTTTTAGCTGTCTGTAAAGAAACGTGCACCTATAGAATTCAGGCTTTATGAGATAACAGAGTGCAAAAGAATTTTGGCTATTGTACCTAGCTTTTTGATATTGCTTGTTGACTTTTCTATCACTCTAAACCTCTATCTTTCTTGGAAAAAAAAGTTATTGCTAATGAATTTAACTGGACAACTTATTCTGATATGAAACAAAATTTGGCTTCTAGCACTATGAATCACCAAGAATCTTGACTCTTCCTTAGAAAAGGACATCAAGGTGAGTGGGTTTTAGCCCTGTTTCATGTTATGACTCTATAAACTGGGAATTGAGGCTAATTATTTTTGTTAGAGTTAGAAAACAATAGGTATCTAGAATAGGTTACACTGAGGTACACAAAACGCTTCTTCAGTCATTAGAAAGGAGATTTACAGCTAGCTTTCTAGATTTTGTTGCAATATATGAAAATTAATGCCCATTCTCATCCTGACTGATTATGAATCAGTGGGTGCTTTAATTTTTTTAAAAAATTACTCAATTGCTTTTTAAAGCAATTACTAGAAAGGACACTGAAATTCCATGAGACAGAGACATAGCTGATCCATTGTTTTTTTTTTAAATGATGGGACATATATACATACATAGAATGGTTTTATTAACATTTACAATCTTTGCAGCAAATGAGGAATAATCTGAACACCGAGAAACAGAGGAAAAGACATGAACTGATTCAACGAAAAGATAAAGGAAGAGTTATGGGAGGTTATGGTCTGTGAGAATATGAATATGGAAGGGTTCAGTATTCTCAAGCCTTCACATTCCTCCCACGTTGGCATATATCTGTGAAAACAAACAATTTCATTCTTTTCTTGTGGTTGAACCACATACGATACTATTCTGTTCATGTGACCAAGGAGGGAAAATAAGCCCTGGCCCCTGGTCAATTTAAACCAAATGCTGGCTCAGTATTTTACCAGCAGACTTATTTTACATGCAATACACATCGTGCTTATCTCTGCATATTGTCTGATTCACACACAGCAGGTTATCTTACCAGCATGTTTTATAAAGGGAAAATGTTCATGCCCAAAATGCTATTTATCATTTGTTTCACACTCATGCTCCCTCATCCAGCTGCTCAACATCACCGAATGCATGGAATCCACCTCATCCAATAGGATGAAGTAGGACACGCCTGAATCAGGATGAATCATGGCAGTTTTTAGGAAGTCTTTGCTGGGCTCTTTCTGACAGTGGTTACCACTGCCGGCCTTGGCGCTGACCTGTGGATTGACTTCATGGTTTGACCCAGACCTTCATCATCACCAGAACCTTGTGTGGTGACCTGGACTCTGGGGTTGACCACTTCTGCCACCCTTGGGTCTGCCCAACTTAACTTGCCCCAGGTGCAATGGGACAGGGGTCTTGCTGGCAAGGCTCCTGCCCCATTGGCCTTGCTCCCATACCCAGTTCCTGATCTCCTCCCCAACATGGGCCCACAGCCACTAGGTAGGGAGGAGTGATTATTGCCTTCAGCTCACCGCTCGGAAGACCATATGTAGAGCAAAGCTCCTGGACCACCAAAGAAACAGCAGCAAAAGACCGAGGAGACAAAAGAATGTCTTTGCTTCCTCATCCTTAAATTGCTATTCTGTACTCTGGCAGATATTAGGTGCTTCTGCTTAAAACAAATACTGATTACCAAAACATAAGCTTGCCAGACAAATTATGAGCCTGCTCAATTTTTTTCCATAACATCTCACAGTGTGGGATGCATGCATCTCAGTCATTGCTTATAGATATGAAATGATACAATACATCCTAGAATAATGTTGAAGAATTGTCCCAAGCAGAGAGAATGAAACCTGATCCATCCTTAAAATGTGGCAGATTTACAGGGAGAAGATCCTGAAACCAAGTATCATGGAATCATAAATTATAGAATCATAGAATTGCCTAGATTGGAAGGGATCTTTCAGATCATGTAGTCAAACCATCACTAAACCATATCTCTAAGCACAATGTCTGTCCATTTTTTAAATATCTCCAGGGATGGTGACTCCACCACTTCCCTGGGCAGCCTGTTCCAATGCTTAATAACCTTTTCAGTGTAAAAATTTTTCCTAATATCCAATCTAAACCTCCCCTGGCACAGCTTAAAGCCATTTACTCTTGTTCTGTTGCCTGTTACTTGGGAGAACAGACTGACCCCCACCTCTCTAGAACCTTCTTTCGATTAATTTCCTTGAAAGAAGTAATTTTGTTTGCTTCAGATGGGACCCTGGGATTCAAGGAGAATATAGAGAGTGTGGATAGACTTGGAGGGAAATACGGAATGAGCCAAAGTGTTAATGTGGAAAAAATGCTGAAACATTGTTGCAAATGTTAATATGTATGTAGAACCAAAAGAAATTCTAAATCAGAAACACAAAGGGCAAAGTACCATTTATTTTGTTGAGGCAGGTGGCAGAGGTATGAACAGCAGGTCTACATCGTTAGTATAATGTGACGACTCAGACGGATAAATTATAATGATACATGATAACATTTTGCTTTAAAGATAGTGTTTTATATGTACTGAAATTAAGAAAAAAAAAGTATTTTGTAGTTTGCTGGCTTCAGTTTTTCTACTCTGGTTTCTTATCCTCTGTATTAGCTACAAGAGCTGGAATTTTTTTTTTATTTTTTTTTTCCATTTTGCTAGATACTTATGCCCACTTCCTATCCTCATACTCCATGTCCAAATCACTCCAAATTTAGGTAGTGATATACCACTATTTCCTATAGAATCATGCACATCCATTTTAACAGGGACAGTCTTTTCCCTCATACATGGCTAACAGAAAAAGATTCAAGAGCTGACATATGACAAGGTTTGTTGCAAGCATTAAGCAGCATCTTGACAATAACTATAATTAAAGTTGCCACAGCTTTGACCTGATTAAACACTGAACAATACAACTGCCACTCTTTGACTACCTTAGGCCGGTGAACATCTGATGATATATAATATCTTTTGGCAGCCAAGTTAATTATAGCATAGCTGAATGCATTTCTATAGAGGGGAAATATTTAAAGAAATTAATGGTAGAGGAACTGTAATGAAAGCTGTCAGAGTAATTCTAAATATTGCTAACAAGCATATCTAATATTTCTGAAGTACGGTAACTTTATTTTTTGCATATTATTATATATTTTTAACACTTTTCTTTTTCATATAAGGTAAGAATTTTACATCCCGTGTATGAACATTTAAAAATACTGAACTTTGCAGTGTCAAAGCTCATCCTATTTCCCAAAAGATTCACAGGAGCTGAAAGCTGAGATAGCCAGGCACTTGGGGGACTTGGATGTTAATTAATGGGAACTGAACATTCAAATCTCTTAGGTAGCACTGAGAATCATAACCAATGTGTTTGTTTCAGCCCTCTTTATAAAGATGCTGACATTGGTGTTCCAGACCTATTTCTAACACTGATATATTAACAGCTGGATGGATGAGGTATGTACAAAGCAATTACAAGCAAGTAGCACTAATGAGTATCATTGTAACGTGGGATTTTTCAGCAGACTCTGTGACACTTTTGCTGAATCGCTGAAAACTTAACAAACATACATCATACCTAACTGTGACCTGCAAAGATTCCTAATACATGCTGATGAGCGCCAGATTAAGAAGGATCTCCTCCTTGTCACTGAATCTGTCACAGATAAATAGATGCAGTGCTTTATGAAATATAAAATATCTCCCATACAACTTTCATAAACAAGAGCTCTGCCTACAGCTTCAAGCGTAATAAATAGAAAGTCCCCTGTAGCATACTGACAATCACTTTGTCTCTCTAATTATTATTATTATTATAGGGAACTTTAGTGAGGTATGCATAATTTTTCTTAGCATACTTTAATTTGTATTTCTGTGCTTGATTAAATATTTATACTTTGTATCAGACTGGGAGTGACAAACATTACAAAAATCTCTTTCTTGAAAACCATCTTTCTTGAAAAACAAGAAAAGATTTTAGAAGTGATTTATAACTTCTTCCAAAAATCTGACCTAATTCACTCAAATTTTTTCTGAAATCATATTTTTAAGGATAATAAGACCAAAAAGTGCTGCTTTGTACTTGGAATAGGTGAGCCTTTTGGTGTAACTGCACTCTACAACTTCATTGAACAGGTATAAAAGAAGGTCCAGAGAGGCAGGCAATAGAGGTTGAAGTTTTTCTTACTCAATGTTCATTCGCTTTGTAAAGAGTTGACGCACAATTTTTATAACCTTTACATTTTGTAGCTGGAAGTTTGTTAAGCCTAGGTGGACCTGCTAAAAGTAGTTATTTTTGCTTTGTCCTTCTTGGACATATGAATTGTAGGAAACTAATACTATTTTCCCTCTGTGAAAAATTATATTCAATGAAAAGACTCACAAACTGTGAGAGTCACAGAGAGGATTAAGGGACTGGAGCACCTACCACATGAAGAGAGGCTGAAAGAGCCTAGAGAAGAGTAGTCTCAGAGGCATCTTAACAATGTGTATACATCTTGTATGTAAACTGGTTGAAGTGGAGCAGGTTCCCCAGAGAAGCTGGGAAGTCTTCATCCTTAGAAATATTCAAAACCTGACTGGACATGGTCTGGGGCAACCTGCTCTAGGTGAACCTGCCTGAGTGGGGGGGTATGTGTGTACCAGACAATCTCCAGAGAACCCTTCCAGCCTCATTTATTTTATGATTCTGTGATTTTTTTCTAGTTAAGGAACTTACCCATTATAGCTTGGATTAAATGAAAAAAAAAATTGTGTACAAAACAAAATAGGAATTTTTTTGCTTTGTCATCTATGTTTTCTAAATTTAGCAAAAGAGAAAAAAGTTAGTTCCCTTACCTGTCTTTGACAAAAGCTATTTGCTTTTGCTTGAACCAGAAAACTGTTGAAGTTCCTCCAAAGTCTGTCTTTATGTACTGATCTTCCAAAACCACTTCCTAAGGCAGTGAACCAAGGCTGTGAGTTACACTGAGGTCTGTAACAAGGCTCAATTGTTAATGTTACTTTGTTTTCACAAAGGAAATGGTTACTGAAAGATACCCAGATCCCTCATGTGATTTTGCATTGGTTTATCTTCTAAAATTATTATTTTTTGTTATCTTCTGTAGCTAGTCTTTCTTTATGTGGTTCTGCACCCACATCTTGATTATTATACTGCAAAGTATGACATTCAAAAGAGGACTAATCATAAAAATAATCCTCAGATAGAAAGTGAGAGGGATTTTCCCTTTGACAGGTGCAGAAAGAGGATCAGCATTCTGGCTGTGTACAGCACTTTTCTAGATTAAAATTTTGCCTGCAATAGCTTGTGTAACATCTAAGTCTGACCATTACAGTCACTAATTTACTCCATTCCTAGTCTAATGGATCTGCTATCAAGATTTTTTCTCCTTTTTAAAAATATGATGGAAATCAAAATGAATAACTCAAACGTAGATAATAAAATAAATTTTCTACTTTGTACAGAAACACTAGGTACTTTGGATGTTTACTTGCTACTAAAGATATATGGGTCATAGTTTTAGGAAAATCTATACTTAATGAAAAAATATCTTTCTTTACAGGAGCAAAAGCGGTAAAGCTTTTTTCCTGAAAGCAGTAAAGCTGTATCTGAAATAACTAGGAAAAAAAAAATGCCCTTTATGTGTCATTAACACATATATTTGGAAAGAATTTATTTGCAAATAAGATTTTTTCCCTCAAAAGTTTCTGCTAAACTCCTGAGAAATTAAATCATTCTATAAAATAGATTATTTTAATATGAATTTAATAAACATAATCAGTTTAACAATATTCCATGATAGTTTTCTATAGTTGTTGGGAAAAGCTACATTAGAAAATAAGAAAGCTACCTAAATGCAACAAGTCCAGAACTATCTGCAGATTAAAAAAAATCAAAAGTGCCAGGTGTTTGCCTTTTTTGGGCATTTTACAAGATGTGTTCAGTCTACTGAGTAAAGTGTCCCTTGCTACCATTTATGGCATTTTGTTTTACATTCAATCTGATTATGAAATTAGTTTCAACCGTTTATCATTTCAGAACCTTAATATTCCTGAAGTTTGGTAGAAAATGATAATTTCAAACAAACCATTCTTTCACAGAGGAGATACAATACAGTAAGAAAAAATATTTCTAAATGCATTCTCACATTTCTTTCGTAGTATTCAATAATATCTGGAAGAATGAAAATACAGACTTTTAAATTGCTGTTACTCTCATGCATGATCTTGGGATGAGGACAATCTAAGGACCATCTATAATGATATTTAAATGGTCAAAGTGGTCCAAGAAAGACTGGTAAGGAAGGAAAAGGTGTGTGTAGCAAAGAAACTAATGAGAGCTTTATTTACTGAATTTCATAAACTATGCCATTTATTGACCTTCGTGACCTTTACTAAGCTTTATAACATTGATCCATTAGGCATTTGCATTTCCTATCAGCAGTTACAATTATTGTTGATTCTCAGGGGAATAAGTACCTTTTCTCTTCTGATTCCATCTCATGCCCCTCTTCCTCTAGCCATAGGAGCTGGTACTTCATCAAAACAACTCTGAGGTAAATGAAAGTGGAAGGAACTAGTGTGCTGTGTGTGGGAGTAACCCATCATGTTGACGTGTCATAACATATTTGTCCTATAACAATTCCCTTTTTTGGAAAACTGGTGGTCTTCTTTACTCATAGATACTGCATTTGATACAGTATTATTCAATACTTCTCTTTTGTTTGTTTGTTTGGTTGGTTTTTTATTTTTTCATTTTTTGTAGCCGCTCTGTTTCAACGTAGATTAAGCCTTGAGTGATTCCAGGATATTTGAATTTCTTTACTGCCCTGGCTAGCAATAATACCAGAAGAGGTCAACTTCATTAGCAAGAGAATAATTCAGTTTATCATGACATTAATGCATTCAAGAAAACATTGCTCCTGTGCAGCCATATTGCCATGGGCTCCGATTGTCAGGTCCTATAAACCAAGCGAGGTTGGGTTGCCAGTAGCGGGATTCAAAAATTCATAGAAAATAAAATGAAAAAAAGGAAGTGACAGAACATGAATATTTCTTTGTGTTTTGGACCTCATTCAAAATATATTCCTAAAGTTTTGGTTTTGTAGGCTCTTCTTTTCTGTTTATTTAATTTTACTGTCTTTCTGATTAAAAAACTCTATATTAACTCCTTTGATTTAATAAAAATAATGAAAAATTGTATTAGCGCTTCTAATTCTTCCCTTTTATAAAATGAAGAACATTTGAAAATAATGTTTGAATAAATAAAAACTTCCTGTAAGTTAGAAGAATTATTAGCATAGAATTTTTACTAATCTTGAAGAAAAAAGATAATTGAAACAAGAATATACGAGATTTATGTTAAATATTAAGTTAAATGTTAAATTAAATGTCTTTGGAAAGACGGTACGCTAGATTCTGCCTGGATCATTTTTTGTCTACAGTTGATATTTAGCACCTTTTCAACAAATGAAAACATAACTTTAAAGAGGATGAAAAAACCTGACTATGTACAAAGGATCTGGCTCCCGTTGAAGTCCATTTCCTTTATTTATATACATATAACGTGGCTTCAAGGCAGCAGCTGAAAAGTCCACATCTTGTGCTGGTGGAATAGACAGGTGGCCAATATGTGCTGTCTGGAGGGAGGGAGCTGAAGACATCAGTTCATAAACCCATTCATGCCTTTCACTAGCCTATTTGGGCATATTAGCATTTATTTTGAGAAACTTCATCGTATGTGAAAAATAAACAGAAGACATGAAAGCATAAAGTATCAGATCATGCTTCTGCATTATGGTAGATTTTCCTGATATTTAGAATAGTGGCAGGTAAAATTTCAAATATATCTTCAAGCTAATAGAAGAAGCAATTTTTCTTGTAAAAAAAAAAACAAAACCAAAAAAAAAAACATTTGACCTTTTGTTTTCTTTATATAAGGAATGCTCCTAGCATGGTGCATATGTAATAGTGATCTTCCAAAACTTTTAGCTATTTCTTCAGGGAATTAAGAGGTTATTTACTTACTTTTTTAAGAGATATATGCACTACATTACTTTTATACTATGGTATTGTTGGGCTCATAAAGTGCTATTTGTTGCATATGATTTGCATGGAGAAAATAGATTTTTTTTTTCATTTTCATTGTGCATTTGTTAATCCATTTCAAAAAGTATTATGCTAATTATAACAGTGTGCTTCGCATTTAGCATCTGAATTGCTCATTTTCAAGGTTTCTTTTTTTAAAAAAATAATTGTAATCTGTTAATTACTTGTTTAATGGAGTGTGTAATTACCTGCTTTAAGTTAGAAAACTGTTTCCATTTCAAAGCAAGGAGCCCATTCTAGAATTGAAAGTATGTAAATGCATCCTTTCAGATACAGTATATAACACTTTTGCTTCAATAATTGTTTCATTTGTGTCTGCAAATAAATTGTTGGTTACCCTCTGTCTGTAGTTATCATTGACACTGTGTTCTAGAAGACTGAGTCCTTACATAACAAAGAAGTATTTCTTTAGCAAATACATGGAGAAGGATCAACACCAGAGAATGTATTTTTTGATTAGAAACAAGAAAGAAATCGTTTTCTAATCCTAAAAAATTTCTTTAGAGACATGAAAAAAAGGAAAAGGCCAATTCTTCGTTTTTTGTAGATTAAAATTTTTTGCAAAAAATCAAACAGAATCTGAAATTTAATTTCTGAACTCATATTTAATTAAATATTTGAAGTTAAGAGTAGTTTTGAAATAAAACTCAGATAACGTAACCACTGGCTACACTTGACACTTGATTAAGTGTCACCTACCTTTCGATAAGCCAGCCAACACCTAATTTTTCTTTACTTTTTAAAATTTTATTTTATTACTAGATACTGAAGTCAAGTTCATGCTGAGCATGAAGTCACTAAATTGAAGGCCCAAAATTTGGGGTTCCTTCTGTCAACCTCCCTTGCGGGATTGCATACCCACTGTTAGTCTCAGAATATACACAATTGTTGATGAAAAGATATCCCACAAATTACAGACTAATAATTTTCCAACTCATGTCTCCATTTTTTGAAAGAAGATTTGAGAAATACATTTCGGAGTTTATTTCGAAAGGCTGTTTTCTGAATTTGCACAAGATCATAGGGAAGGATGCAGAGTTTGAAAGGTGGAATGGGGCTAAGAGTGCTTGCTTTGGTTTGTTGGCAGCAATAGTAAGAGGTTTAGGGGTTTTGTTTACAAAAATATCATACAAAAATACAATAGAAAGAAACTACCAGATCAAGACCAGGCTGGATGGGGCTTTGAGCAACCTGGGCTAGTGGGGGGTGTCACTGCCCATGGCAGGGGAGTTGGAACTCGATGATCTTTAAGCTCCCTTCCAACCCAAACCATTCCACGATTGTGTAATGACTACTTTCATGCCAGAGGCCTACGTTCAAATCCTGTTAAATGCACACATGAGTGAGTTTGGTGGTCTCTGCCTCATTCTCTGTGAACATCTGTCTGTGTCACTAAGCCATTCACGTGATTTAGCATGATTGGCAGCTCTGTCCAGAAGGGACTCGGAGTATGACAGCTTTGAGCTCTGCAGATCAGCCTGAAGGTGCATTGAAGGTGTTTGGAACTTCCATACGATTTGTCATTACTTTGCTGTGATGCATTAAATCAAAAACATGGAAACCTCCAAGAAGGGAGTTTTTGCTATAGATGACCACACACATTTATTATTTTTTTTTGCAAGGACAAACTCTTTGGAAATAATAGCTGGAGGGAAGGTTAATGTTAAAAACATGTTCCAAAAATTCTAACATGTTCCAAATTTTTAAAAAGTGCAAAGCAGGAAAAATTAAACAAAATCAAACTTCACTTAAAAAGTTATTATCAAGAGAGTTAGCTTTTGTCAAAAGTAAAGGAACATGCACAAAATTGTCAAATGAAGACCCTATATTTTCTCTTCTTCATTCTCTTTTCCAAAGGAAGAAAGCAAAGGGGTCTTTGGGGATTTTGCTCTTTTCTTGCCCTTCACAAAGATGGATGTTACCTTAAATAACTAGGCAAGCAACCTGGCAAAAGCAGGATAACAATAAAACTATATTTAAACAACTCTAGTTTCGGGTACAGATACCATAACCTCTTTTCTTCTCATACTTCATCCTCCCTGCAAAACACAACTTTTTGACCTAAATAGTGCATTTTAAAATAGCTTTTACTTCATAGCAAGCAAATTCTGCTGGTTGTTTATGCTCTGCCATCCTTACAAGTACTTATTACCTGGTGCTCATAAAGGTTGAGTGCTCTGTTAGAGACCTATTGGTAAATGTGTCATTCTTTATTGTGCAAAGCAACCTAATTTGTTACTTTAAATAATATTTGCGCCCCATTTTTGTGTCCACTAAATAGCAGGACATAAAAGACTTTGTTTTGTTTTGTTTTTTCTAACATCCTCATGGACCTAGAGATGCATATAGGCACTGGTTTTACAAAACCACTTAATGAATTAAAAGCTTAACTCCTGCTGACTTTCAAAATACCACACATATTTATGATGCATTAGAATCTAATCTGCTGTAGTGCATATAACTCACGTTTATTTTTAAACAAGGAATATTCTTAACAAGTGCTTTTCTGAACTGGGGTTACCCATTCATTTGTCCCTAAATCCAACTGTGGACAGAGAGAACAATGAATGTTTTGCAATTCTATCTTCAAAAATATTCGAACAATTAAAAATTATTTTATTTCTAGAAAACTTTCAAACCCACATAAACCAAGAATACTTCAAAATCAAAAGAAAATATTTTATTTAAGTAGAGAAGTTTCCATTTTATGCACTTAAATTTTAGTCAGTTTCCCTTTTCATTAAAAGTAATATTGCATTTTAACTTACACTTATTCAAAACATTTTCTAATCTGTTTTTAAAATGATGTGCTAATGATCAGATAATCAGCTATTGCCATGTATCTTCCACTTTTCAAGAAAACTATCATTATAAGCGTTCAAAATGCAAAATAATTTGATGCCCAACAAGAAAAAATGATCTTGTGCTACATACTTTGCATCCTGTTGCTCTTTTTAAGGATTCCTAAAATAGTTTTAACTAAAGGAGTGTTACTACTTTTTTGAAAGTATTCCGAAATACAATTCGTTGCCGTACGGAAATTTAAAAAGGCCTGAGGCCTTGGTATTTTGTAGGTGTTCATAAACATGACTTTTCTATGTCCTGGCATAAAATCTGAGAAATTCCTTGTTATTTTGCTGCACTGATAAATAATTTAATGAAGCATTCTTATTACTAAATTCTTTAAAATTTTATAAAATATGTCTGCTGATATTTGCTGTGTAGTTTTATGCCATCTCCAGTCTCATACATTCTCTGATTTGGGACTGAACTCCTGATAGCACTATAACAGTATTGAATTAAAATATTGTTATCTTTGCCTATTTGATTCACTGTCACAATTCATTGTTTGCTTCTTAAAGGAGAAGATTAAAACAAAAGATCATACGTTCTGGTTTTCCTTTATGATAGAAGAATGAAGCACAAGTGGAAGGATTCAGACCATCATTACATAAAAATAAAACACTTTTATCTCTACGGTATTTTCACAAGCTTCCCATAAGCACAACTACAGGAAGGACACAGGTTAGAGCTTATACAAAAAGCTGCTAAAAACTGAGGAATTATTTCTAATATGCACTTGGTTGAAAAATATATTTCTTGTCTATATGTTATTAATTAATGAGTTTGTGTTGTTGGTTTTTTTCCTTTCTCTTTCATAGGAAGACTGTAGGCTTATTACAGGAGGAGCTCCTAAAATTTACATTATAAAATATTCGAAACTGATAGGCAAAGGTAAATAGCTGGGAAAAAGGTCATAAAGAGTAGAGCCTCAGGAAGACAAACATGAGGAACAGACAGCAGAGTGTTGAATAAAATGGTAAACCCAAGGTCTAGGGTTGCACCCCTTAAGGACTATGGTAAAACTTGAACTATCCTACTTGTGGATGTGAAGTTGAAAATTATTTGAACCACTACAGATAGCAGTTATACAAAGATTCACAAATTCTTTAAGCATATCCCAAATAATTCTTTGGCCAATGACTATGACAGCGCTATCAGACTGTTTTGGACTATTGAGTATTGGGCTAAATTAAGTTTTTATTTTCCTTAAATGTTTCGTACATCCCTACCTGTTGAACTTTTTTTAACTCCACACACATAAATTAAAGATCTCACAAGCCAGGTCTGTACAAGAAAAGTGTTTAAAGAAACTACAGAAGTTAAAATCAAATTCTTAGCAGGGCAATGAGAGTTCTAGTACTGAGAAAAATAAGCCACATGCAGTCCTACTTTTTTCAGAGTTGTGCAAAGAAATCAGGGACAAAATAATTACAAGCGTTTATGTGGAATTTGAATAAAACTGCATAAAATCAATCTCTCAGTAACTAGATTATCTCTTGCCTTTTATTGAATTTAATAGCTAATTTTTAATGAATTCATTACTACTGTTTTCGACTCTCCCTTTGTGTTTTAAACAAATATTGTTTGCATATTTTTATGCAATTGGATACATTCCATCATGTAATTTTTAAAAAAAATTCATTTTGTGTTGTGCCAGGTATTTTCTTTTCTTCTTCTTGTCATCTGTGTAATTATTAATGTTTTTCTCATTATATTACTGCATCATGCTTTTGTATTGTACAAAGAACATATAATTGAGATTTAGGGAGAAAGAATGCAAAATGAGTTATTTATGAACTAAGCTGCCCTTCATTATACATTTGGATACAAAAAAGCATTACTATAACAAAAACAGAAGAAAGAATTCACACAGTTTCTTTAGTCTCAGACCGGTAATGCAGAGATGTAGAAGCAACAAATAAAATTTTTCAAAACAATTTGAAATTCAACTTCCTTTAATTCATCCACTGAAATAACATTTATGATTTTAAATCATTGCAAGGTACTTTTTAATATTCTGTTTTATTGAATGTCATTGCATTTCTTGAAAATGTCATTGCATTTCTTGAAAAGTCCTACCCTACACTGTTTCCTGAAGAATCAAATCCTTATAAAACTCTGAGGAGTCTCCTTAATTCTATTTGCTTACCTAGGAAATGGATTCCATATAGCAGAACCGTTGCATATAGCATATAGCCACACTCCATGGCTGGTGTCCTATTGTGCAAAAATAAATGTGCAACCTGACCTTGAACACTTACAATGACAGGGCATCCACAACTTCTCTGGGAAACCTGGGCCAGTGCCTCACCACCCTCACAGGAGAAAATTTCTTCCTAATAGCTAAGCGAAATCTACCCTCTTTCTGTTTAAAAGGATTACAACTCGTCCTATTGCTCCACTCTCTCATAAATAGTCCCTTCCCAGCTTTCCTGTAGGCTCCCTTTAGGTACTGAAAGGTCACTATAGGGTCTCCCCGGAGCCTTCTCTTCTCCAGGCTGAATAACCCCAACTCTCTCAGCCTGTCCTCCTAGCAGAGGTGCTCCAGCATCTTCACGGCCCTCCTCTAGACCCGCTCCAACAGATCCATGACTTTCCTGTGTTGAGGGCTCCAGAGCTGGACGCAATGCTCCTGGTGGGGTCTCACCAGAGCCAAGTAGAGGGGTAGAACCACCTCCTTCGACCTGCTGGCCATGCTGCTTTTGAAGGTCGAGTGTGTCGGCCGCACCACACAGCTTGGCGTCATTGGCAAACTTGCTGAGGTTGCACTCAATCCCAACATCCATGTTGCCAACAAAGACGGGACACAGTGCTGATCCCAGTACTGACCCCTGAGGAATGCCACTTGGCATTGGACACTGCTTGGACATTTGTAATACTGGTGCACGTAATTGGCACATGGGTTTTATCTCTATCCCTAATGTAGTTCGAAACTGTCCCTGCTCTCTAACTGTTTTTCTTTACTTTTCACCCATGTTACAGCATCTTTTTCACAGCTCGCAGAGGACCATAGGGAAATTTGATTTCTAAAGAAAGTCTTTCAAGAAACACTAAAGAAAATCACTATTCTTCTGTTGATTCTTTATTACTATTATTTCTCCTTTATAATGTCTTATGCACTATTTTCTAAAGAGGGCACCAAAATCACTATAATTTAAATTGTAAATGGACAGGCAATTGTCTAAAAACTTATTAATCAGTTTTAATTATTCTTTATCTTTTGTTTGTTTGTTTGGATGTTCAGGTATTTTTTATTGTTTCTAACATTCCCTTGTATTGAACTATATTACTGCAAAATACTTGAAAAATTGTGTTTCACCAAAAGTAGTAGTTAACAGGTTTAAAGGGCAAGAAAATTTTTGGCTTTTTTTCTTCAATTCTTTTATGTTTTGTTTATTTACTTACACTGGAGGATATATATTCAAAGATGATCTCTGGGAAGTAAAAGATGGCTCAGTGTCTGATTGGAAACCTTTGTTAGAGAACCAGTTGGAACATTTTTGTTGGATTAATTTTTTATCCTACATACCTTATCATGAAAGAGAAAGTCTTCCTAACATCATATCAACCACTTCTGTTTGAAAAAATAAAGTTTTCACACAGGGAGATAAATAATCCTAAGTGACAATATTTAGAAACAAGACATTTATGTATTTAAGTCTTAAATAACTTTGCCTGTGTGTCGTTTCTTATCATCCCGTGGCTGTATTCCTCTATGCCACATCCTTTGTCTCCATTTCTCAAGGCCCCTGCTATTGTACCAGGTCCGTATTTCTCTACCTCATTGTGTTAAAGTTGTAAATATGTCATTCTGTACAGAATAACTGCTTGTTACTCTCTATAAAACTATGCTTGTACCACATAAAGATAAACAAAAGTAAAATAAATTAGCCATAAATACCTGCTGAAATAGAGAAATTATTGTCACGGTGAAACAAAGTGAAACGAATCTGTAAGGCAGTTCAAGTAAAGTTCAGGCAGAGCAAGGCTGACAAGCCTCAGTCCTGATGCCTTGCAAATTCAGTACAAAGCTTCTGTTCTCTTAATAGCCATGGCGACATTTATTACTGGGCTACATGATCATGGCTTGTTGGGATGGCAAACAGCTATCCATAGACTGTACATCCTCATGTTTATTCAACCAAAAGCTGCTATGCTGCTTGTATTTGGAAGTACCATAAAGTACTACATTTTATTTCGGGCCTATTATTTTCATGATTTGCTGGAGAAGCCAAATTTTTCTTACTTGGTAAGTATGTGTTATACATCTATATTATTTATTTTTTTAAAAACACATGGGTCTTTATATTATTATTAGGGAGGTGATTCCACCGCTCTACTCCGCTCTGGTGAGACCCCACCTGGAGTCCTGCATCCAGCTCTGGGGTCCTCAGCACAGGAAGGACATGGACCTCCTGGAAAGGGTCCAGAAGAGGGTCATGAAGATGATCAGAGGGCTGGAACACATCTTCTGTGAGGACAGGCTGAGAGAGTTGGGGTTGTTCAGCCTGGAGAAGAGAAGGCTCCGGGGAGACCTTATAGCAGCTTTCCAGTACCTGAAGGGTCTACAGCAGAGATTGGGAGGGACTCCTGATCAGGGAGTGGGGCGATGGGACGAGAGGTAATGGTTTTAAACAGAAGGAGGGTAGATTTTGCTTAGCTATTAGGAAGAAATTTTCTCCTGTGAGGGTGGTGAGACACTGGCCCAGGTTTCCCAGAGAAGCTGTGGCTGCCCCATCCCTGGAGGGGTTCAAGACCAGGCTGGATGGGGCTTTGATCAACCTGGTCTAGCGAGAGGTGTCCCTGCCCATGGCGGGGGGATTGGAACTAGATGATCTTTGAAGTCCTTTCCAACCCAAAGCATTCTATGATTCTATTATAATTATTATAATAGAATATATGGTTTATGCAAAGTGTTCTAACTGAGAAGAATCTATGGAATATAAGCAATGTCAGCTAAATCTTTAGAAGATAGTGTTATAGTTCTTATACCATGGAAAACTGGATATGAAGCATTAAACTGTAACTGGTTATGCAGCAAAAAAAAGAAATAATTCAGGACAAAAAGCTATCTTCAGTCCTTCACTGAACTCTTAAAGTGCAAAAAGTCACTAGAAATGTAATGTTTCAAAAGAATCTCACCATGCTCTGCAGCAGAGGGATGCTGCAGCAGAGGTTTATTTGCTGAGCATCTGGTGATCAGAGCTGAAAACCTGAACTTTTTTTTTTTTTTTTTTTTAATGCAGACTCCAGTCTGGTGAGCAGGCAGTAAGAAAAAATGTTCTTGAACTAATCACATGTAAGAAAGTCACCAGGGAATCGTTCCAGTACCTAACAGTTTTCTAGTGGCACTTCATATGCCGTAGGGTATCTTGCCCAGCCCTGAACAGCAGCTCCAGGGGATACCAGTCTCCAGTTTGTCTGTAATCCACTAGCCCTTTGAGGATGTCTTGGACACCTTTAGGCGCCTAACACATCATAAAACATCAGCATTTAGGCACCTGAATCGCTCCCTTGATGTCTAATTCACGAACACTTGAAAGTATAAAAATGCAAGTACAAAAAATGTGTATGCAAGTTTTCACTGGGTGGCTCTCTCTTCAAGAGATCACTTGAAGGATAGTTAAAAAGAATGGTGATCCTAACGCAATGTAAGAATACTGAAGAATTTGCAGTAGAATTAATTCCCAGATCAACTAAATGCATCCCAGATGACCTTAGAAAAAAATTGCAGCTTCTCTGCACCTCAGCTCCCAACCCATCAAATGGTGGCAGTTAAACTACTTTCCTCCCCATCTTAACCCAAGTTATGGCAAGTTTATGAATTTTCTGGGTCCGTCACATATATTGCCTACTATAACAGTTTCAGCTTTGATCAGTATTTCTATATCTCTTTAATAGCTTTTCAGGAAAAAAAAAAAAAAAAATCAGAAAAATCTTCAATGGTCATACCTTTTTTATTGAGTGGTCGTTTTCGTACACAAACACATATCCTGTGCTCATCAATCTGCAAAGGAAACAATCTTTCAGTGAACTATACTCCAATTCCAGTTATATGACATTTTACTTTATTTTACTTCTGTTATTAAGTAACCAATTATTTAAACAAAGAGAAATTTCCAAGACAGTCAGCCATCTGAACATGTAAGTACAATAGCCAAGAACACAAAAGGGAGAAGCACACATTAGCAAATCTCCCTGCAGACAGTGATCTAATCCTGTAGAGTACCTGGTACATCCTGGAACACTGCAGCAAATCCAGGTCTAACAGAGCAGATACGCTATTGTCAGAAATTATCACAACCTCTGATTTCCACAGAGATCTGACAATCTTCTTCATTTAAGAATTCTGCTCCTGTGACTTCTCCGCAAACCAAAGGCCTTCATCACTTTCGAAATCAAATATTAATCTTTACTCAACAGGGTTTTTCAGAGAAGCTTAATGGTTTTGTGTGCACATCCTCTAGCATTTCAGGAAAATATACAATGTAGAGGCTGAGTAACTACTTAGTACATATTGGTATTGTTTTATAGGCAAAAGATATTTAAATGACATAACATAATTAACAATAATTTAGTAACCTAGGACTTCCAATACTCACTAATTCAAATATCATCGAATTACAGAAAAAATTGAACCATGTTATTACGAACACTGATATATATTAAACTACTTATTTTTCATGTTTACAGACAGAGGTATACATTGAAAAAACTGAAAACACATAGCAAAAATACAGAAGGATAAAAAATTCCCATGTTGCTGGGGTACTTACAGGATCTGCAGTTGTCAGTGGTCTATAATCCAAACTTCCCCTAAAATCTCTTATCATACACATAATTTCATAATTTGGGTTTGTAGCATCAACATCCTAGGGAAGAAATCAACAGAATTTCTAATGTACTTTTTTTCCTGAACTGGACTGATTTCAGTATGTATTAACCGAAATCTTATTTTTTCTCCAAAACACCGGATATGTCTCAAATGCAAGTTTAATGCCTTTTTCCATTCCAATGCACCTA
>JAOXJK010000032.1:62665730-62682258 GCA_025774025.1 Xenus cinereus
TAAATTGACGCTCCCCAGACAGAGGCATTTTGAGTTCGAAGGTAAAACACAGCTATAAGATGAAGTTATACTGCATATTTCTGCATTTTGTATGTTACTGACAATAATTGAATTTTTGTCTGGGTCTGGAATGCCTCTGTTACTGGGATTCCTTTCGCTTGTAGCCCTCTTAGAAATGTCCTTGCTGTCTTGAAACTCTCCTGAGCCACTGATTTATTTTATGTCCTTTTGTCCTGCTAGGAAATTTCTATAAACCTGGCTTGTAATTTAGTTTCCTACCTATCAACTTCATTCTTATTTACAATAGAATTTGTGCACTTCATTTGAAGCATTAAGAAGGAAGAAATTTTTTTAGGTAAATTCTTAAATGGTGTTTTTCTTAACCTTCTAACTGGCAACATGTATTTGGGTAGAATAAACTTATTAGTCTCTGGTATCACATTTTTTTTTTTTCCCTTTTCCTTTCCTTCCAGTTCTCTGCTGTTTCTGGTACACTTGAACATCAGGTAACAGACAGACCACTAAGTGGGATCACTCCTGGTTTTGTGCTTTTTATTCTTCGTGTTTGAGGTTCATTATTTCTCCTAACTTCTTGTCAGTGAGAGCATCAGTAAGGAGACAGACACAGCAGGAAGCAGGAGTTGTGCTGTAGGGATTATACTCCAGGGGATGTTGCATGCTGTTTTCCAATATGATTAATTGGGTGAAATGCGCAGAGCTTTGTAGTCTGAAGAAATCCATTTTGAAAGGGGGTCTGTTTTGTTACAACTGAGTTAGGAAGGTAAGGATTTCCCCATTCCCCCACAGGCAAAGATCTCAACAATTAAAGGACAAAGGGGAAATAGTTGTAAGTAATACTAAGGCATGAAAATTGGAAAGGTAGGCAGGCTTAGCAGTCAGGCTTTGATTTGTATGTCACAGATGTTTGGGTGGAATGCCACAGGGCTCTTGTAGCCTGAGGCAAATGCAGGCTGCTAATGGCCCTGGGCAGAGCTCAGAGCTTGGAGGACTTGCTTTTTGAGGGCATTGGCATGGCCCTCAAGCCCCGTGGTATCCAGAAACCTGCTGGGCAAATGCGGCCATGGAGAACCGTGGCCAAGGTGTATGGGAGGATGGGTGCATCGGTTCTGCTCTGCATGAGAAGGCCCCAGCATAGGCTTTAGGATGGTAAATTGATTGGTTTTCAAAGGTGAAGAGAATGAAAAAATATGATGCTGTAATGGCACAAGGCTTATAAAACCCATACTGCAGCAGCAGTGGCTGCCCCCAGGGGGACTTCGTATAGTTAGGCAATATAGTACAGTGACACTTTGCAGAGCTGAAGTAATGACAAGGAGAAATCAAAACATTGGGAAGCCCTGTTGGGAAACAGGGCCTCAAGAGACCCTGTAGGATATGCAGACATACCTGGCCCTGGTTGTCTTTCTGGTATATTTCTGGTTGTATTTCTGGTAGAGAAGTTGGTGCTGGTCTCTTCTCACAGGTAATTAATGACAGAACAAGAGGGAATGGTTTCGAGCTGAAACAGGGTAGGTTTAGACTGAACATTAGGAAAGAATATTTCACAGAAAGAGTGGTTGGGCATTGGAATAGGCTGCCCAGGGAGGTGGTTGAGTCACCATCCCTGGATGTGTTTAAGAGCCGTTTAGATGCGGTGTTGGGGGATATGGTGTAGGGGAGAACCTTGTAGAGTGGGGTTGATGGTTGGACTGGATGATCCCAAGGGTCTCTTCCAACCTAAATGATTCTGTGATTCTGTGATTCTGTCTGCCCCTGCCGCTATCCGAGGGGCTCCCTGTCCCCCCAAGCAGTGTCACTGGCACGGGTGCCATCGGTACCTGCTGCCCTGGCAGGTAATAAAAACCAGCATCAAACTGCATAACGAGGGTAAGGCCACGATTTATGTCACAGCAATGGTTTCTGGCTGTTGAGCCCAAGAGCTCATTGCTAAGAAGCATCAGGGAAGAAGGAAGCTCCGGGTTTATTAACCCAAGAAAAGTTAAGAGGGAGTTAGTAACTGTGTGGGATCTCAGGGCAGCGTGACATGGAATATTTCTGATGGAGCTCTTTTCTGAAAGTTCCCCGGAGCATTAGAGAGCTTTCCCCTGGACCAGTCTGTATTAGTCAAAGCCCACGTGTTCAGGAAAGGTTAATTTAAACCAAATTCACAGAGATGCTGCTGAAGGACTGGGAGAGACGCGGCAAAGCCCCAACAGCATATGAGGCAGGACCTCGTTCTTCCCTGTCCCTGAGCCTCAGAAGTGTGAATAGCAGGAAACAAACCCGACACGTTTAGCTACAAGAAAGCACGGAAAGGGTACCTATTGGCCATGAGCGAATTTAGGTAGGAAATTAGAAAGCTTTTTCATAGGAAAAAACATTGCCAAAAAGTACCCCCCAATATTTTTAATATGGGATTTTTTTTTCAGCTGGAAAGAAATGCTCCCTTGGGAATTCTGAGCTCTGGGAGAAGGCAGTGGGCATCTGGGCATCCATCCCGACATGGGGATAACGGCTGGGGGGCAGCGAGCACGCTCTGAGCTGCCAGAAGAGAGCGAGTGCTGGGAAAGGTGTGTTTAATGGCATTTCAGAACCTGAACCCGGCAGCTTTTACACTTCGTCCTCTCCTTCCACCCTTTCTCTCCCTCTTTTATTAGAAGAGAATTTAAAAGGCAACTATTTCTGGCTACAGCAATTTTCCGTAGCCAGTGCCAGTAGCTGGAACTGGAGGTTTGTTTGGAGCCCGACGGGTTGCTGAGGGCTGGGAGGGACCGGGCCTGGGATGGCGTTGGGGTCTGGGGAGGACGGATTTTTTGGGGGGGAGGGAAAGAAATGAGTGAAACGTTACTTCCAGGAACCAAACTCAGAAGCGGGGGCGGCTCAGCAGCGAGGATGTGCGTGCCTCCGGGATGCGAGATGTAGGACAGCGGAGGAGTTTGGTCCCAGACACCGGGGACCTTCAGCGTTTTCCTGCGGTACCCCCAGGTGACACCCTGCTGGGCAGCCTCCAAAACTACATTTTGGCTGCACGGAGACTGCATCAGGGCTGCAGGTAAAGTCCTGGATGCTGCGAAGCACATTTCTAAACACATCATCTTAAAAACATCCTGCTGGGCTTCAGTCTGGGCTGCTGGGGCTGGGCTGGGGTGCAGGCACGCGGGCGTTCATTCCTGCCTGAATTCCTCCCCCTGAGAGATGCTCCACTGACTGACTGTGGCTCGGAAGGAACGGCCACACGCAGAGCTGAAGCCTGCTACAACTGAAAAACATGCCTTTTGGGTTCTTTTCTGTGCTTACCCTCACTCGGGGCAGACTGACTCCAATCTGTAGATTGTTCCTTTTATTGGGTTTCTCTTATTTGCAGGATGGACACATCCATCCCTGAGGAATACGGCTCGTGTTCTCACTCAGTCAGTACAAAACCGACTGCTCGGCATTTCCCTCTGCTGCTTGAGGGCCAGGGTTACTCATTTTCCATTAAAACCAACAGCAATTGGGGCTCCAGGCGCTCGGGGCAGCGCTGAAATGTTGTTCTTGCTGGTACAGCACTCGTTTCCTCTGCAAATTCCCATTGCCCCGGGAACAGACCCAGCAATGCCATGTGGCTGCCTGCCCTGGGGTGTTATTAATGCCCTGTGGGGTCGGGCTAGTGCCTCCTCGCTCCTGCTAGCCAGCAAAGGCTGCTTTGTCCTGCTTGGAGAGGTGGAGAACCTCGGGAGCAGGGAACCTCCCAGCGTCACATTTTGCCTCCCAGCTATTGCTCCGGCGAGGAACTGGGCTGGAAAACGGGTCTCCAGGTGTGATCCCTCAGTTGGATCTGGGCAACACCCCCCCGGGTCCCTCCAGCAGGTGGCCAGGTTTGAAACACCGACCCTCCTTCTGGTTTTGTGCTCGTTAGTGAGAAATTAGGCTCCTTTAGGAAGGGGATTTGTCAGTGCCACGGGATGCTGACAGCGTTCTGAAGGTGGTTGGGAGCCCTCACCCCTCTCCCAGGACAGAGGGGGCTTGGTGGTGGGTTGGAGGCCACTTTGGCTGATGTGCTCCCTGCCTTTTGAGGGAAAAACCCTGAGAATTGGAGACTTTGGGAGGACTCCGCTCCGGGCAGCTCCCAGGTGCTTCTAAGCAGAATTTTCAAAACCCGGCTGGGCTTCAGTCTGAACAGCCAGGTTTCAGGCCCCAAAACACGGCCCTTAGTCTACGCATTAAGAAGGTCTGTGTGTTACTTGGCGATGGTTTAATTTGGGATTGGCCCGAGGATGTAAGAGATCCCCTCGCACCCCTTTGAGGGTGATCACAGCATAGAAGTCTTGGTATTTTGGGTCCAGATCCGCATACCATGGAACATATAGAGTCAATTTACTAAAATGTGCTATTGTAGTTTTGATCTCGTGACTGCCCACGCGATTTTCGTGTTAAATGCAGTCACCCTAAAAGGAGGGAGAGGAGCAGCCGTGCCTCTTCCCTACGGAGTCAATCACTGCTCTTTCACACACACACCTACAGCTGGATCCATCACCTGTCAGATTTCAAAGGGGTTTCGCTCTTTCCTTACATTGTGGAGCAGAGGCAAAAATAACAGGCTAAAACATTGGGCGTTGTCCCCAAAAGAAATGGCATTCCCCAGGGACTAAATTTAAAATGGAGATTCCCCCCCCCTTTTCACTGCAGTAAGGCCTGACCCACGCGACACCTGCCACGTGAGATCCCACCTTGGGCACAATCCCCCTTCCAGAGAATTAGGAAAAAACCCCACAAGTCAATAATACATGGAAGCCTGAAGCCCCTAGAAGACACCAGCCTGGTTTTGCACTGTGTTAATATCAGTTTACCTAAGCCTGAACTCCCTTTGTGCGTTTTAGAAACTTGAAAAGGAAAAGGACTTCTTCAATTTTTGACTATAGATGGCACCTTCCTAGGCTATGGGTCAGAGCTGCTGGAATCTCTGCCTTCGTTGCAATCCAGATGATGACAGGCTCAAAGGTCTCTTCAAAGATACCTCTTTAAAAAGGTAACAACGGAATTTTGTCACATGAAAACCTGCTGGTCTTGCAGATTTTTTTTTTTAATCAGTGATTAAAGCAGCTCTCAGCTGGTAACGTGCCGAAAGTTGCTGTTTCCCACTAAAATCGCTGCCTGGTGGGAGCTGCCATTCCCAGAGATGCTCCAGGATGGGAAACCAGCCCAGTTTACAGCTGCCCTTACTGCCCATCGCAAGCCATTTACCCCAACAGGTAATTATTGATTAACAGAGCTTTTTAGCACCCTCAAGTGGTGCTTAAATAGATCCTAGAATTTTTTTAAGCCTCTTGCTAATGAAATGTTGGTGTTTGTGCTCTCAACACCAATGTGAATTCAACAGACACTTCTGATTTGCCTGCCCAGTGTACAGCTGTCAAAAACGAACTCAGAGGACGCAATTCTTGGTATGGTAATTGTGGGAAATGTGGTAAAAACAGAGGTTTAGCTGCAACCTGAAGCCAAACTGAGGGACACAAACCTCTCGGTCAAAGCACTGGGTTGGAAATTCGGCTTCTTAATATTATCACTCCTTCCTTTCCCCTTATTTCTCTGCATCCCGTGCTCTCCCATGGCAAAAGCAGGACCTCTGCTTTTAAAAAAACCCAAGTATTTAATTCAAATTAACTTTTTTTTTTCCCCCCAAGGCACATCACGCCCAGGATGTGGACGGCCCTTCGTTTTGCAAAAGAGGAAGCTTAAAAATTCAAAAAATAGACCCTCCCGGGTGAATCAAAGAAGAGAAAGACTCGTTGTGTTAAGGGTTTTATTGCTACGTGCTCCCCAATACAACGAACAGCATCAGTAGTGTACACTCGACAGACAGAGCAATCAGCTTGGCAGAAGAGAAATGGGAGAGGTACAAGGATTATCTACACCCACGCTGTATGTACGCCAAAGATAAGGGAGAGAAAAGAGAATTTGACTTTGGGGGAATTTTGAAGAAACAAAACACACCTCTTACTTGTCTGTTTGGGGCTCAGGGATTGTCCGTACCATCTGAAGAGGCGTCTCCCGGCCCTCGGAAGCCTCGCAGGGAGGCAGCGGCGACGCTCCGGGGGCGTCGAGCCGAAGCCTCGGTGGGTCCGATCGTGCGCCCCACAGCCCTGCGCCCCCCCTGCAGCACCATCCCGCCCGCTCGCTGCTGCAAAACTCTTCCCATCCTTACTTCCTCCTCCTGATCCCGCGGAATCACCGCAGGTGTTTCCAGAATTTAATTTTTGGGGTCCCGACCTACTTTACGGCGGTTTGGAGGTAGGTATTCCACTGTTTCACTGTTCTTTTAAATGGGTCGATCAACAGGGACATTTTTTAAAGGGGAAGCAAAAATTGCACGTGAAAACTTTTAATAACCTATTTAGAAATTACAGATGCCTGTAATAAAAAAACCAACTTTCATAAGACCTTTTTTTTTAAAGAATAAGATCAACAATTTCTCTACAGTAGTTTAGTTAGCTTAAATTTCTGTTCTATCCATATGACATAGCATGTACAGGTATCTAATTACATCTCTCTATTTTACCTTGGCAAAAAGAATAGCCAACTGCCCTTAGTGTAAATATTTAGTACATAAAATACTATCAAGAAATCAACTTTTAATAAATATCTTTAGTTCTCAATCCTATATACAAGTACTTTACAGCAACACACAGGAGAGAGTGCGACTGGGTGGACTGTGAGCAGGATGGTTATTGACATAAATTACTCGTACCTTATTGCAGTCAGATGCATCGTGGTTGTGGGGATTATGAGGTGAACCACGCTGAAAAAATAAATATCTCTCTCACCTTTACATCAATGCTTCCGGTAAGGGGGGAAAAAAAAATCATCTATTTTTTTAAGTCTTGCCACAGCTATTTCTTCTTAGCGCCTATTCTACCTCTGTGATGCTTTTTTTTTTCAGCTTGAGGAATGACCGAGGGACCATCTGGAGAAGAAGACTGGGTTTTGACGGGTGAGAAGTTACAGTACTTACAGTATTTACAGGGGTTCCTGCTGGTGGGCGAGAGGAGAGGGACGGGATGGCGGGGCTCCTTTCACAGCCAGCCCCTGGCCTTTGCCCAACCTGGGGCTCGCACCAAAGCTCCTAAACACACTTTGAATGGGTGGGTGGGTGGCTCTAAAGTAGACTCGTACCTTTAGGTTTACAATTTTTTTCCCACCCCGATTTCAAAAGAAAGCATCACGTTGTTGATACTCAAAAAGAAAACCCCCAACTCCTTTCCTGGTGTCAGCAGATGGCGTGTGGAAATGGAACTCCTCCTTTTATGACAATGCTGCTTTTAAAAAAAAATTAAAAATCAACTCTTGGAATGTCAGTAAGGCAGTACTGGATGGCAGGCACCTCTACTTGTCCAGAACGTGACGTAGGTAAACAGTTGTCTGACAGCACAAAAAAAAAACCCTCTTAAAAATAATACTGATTTTCTGCAATATACAGTATTTACACAACAGCTGCAAATTTGCTCATACAATATCCGTTTATATAGATAAATTAGCAAAACAAGTCCTATGGGTTCAGTTGTTCCACTGCAAAAAAAAAAAAAAGTATTTTGTCTAGTGTAAACGTCTGGTACCTCTTGTGGTGGGGTTTTTTCTGTGTGTTGAGTGTTAAAAAACAAAAAATAATGAGGTCAGGGCCTGAGTGATGCCCTCGGCGACTTCTGCTCGCGGTTCAGGATGCTCGTTGGTGCTTTCCTCCGCGGCTCTCTCAAGCCAGGTAACGCAGCACGGGAGGACGGGAGTGACTAGAAAGTGAACCAGCACTTCTCCTTCGTCGTATTTACAAGGAACAACGAGTGGATGACCTGCAGGGTCCTGCTTGTGGAAAGCAGCACGCACCATAGTGTCCAGAAGTAAGGAAATTAAACCCAAAAGCGCCAAAACAAAGCCTCTTTCAATGACTCTCCTCCCTGAGGCCTTCATCTTTCCACAGTGGAGGACCTCGAAGGCCACCTCTTCTCAAGGTGCTTCTCGCTCTTCCTGGAGGATCTCGGTGGGGAAGGAGGACCCGCTGTGGTGTTATCAGCCGGCACCACGGGAAGAGCTGCTGCCAAGGCCAGGGCACCGTGAGGACCAAGACCGCTGCTGTTGGAAGGCGACTGGTGCAGCCAAGCAAACAGCCTAGAAGTCTTCCTCGCTTGAGGAGCTCTCCATTGCGGAAACTCGGCGCCTTTGGGCTTGGCGTTGGACGGGGAGACGTGCGTACGGGCATCCTCTTCAGACAACCTGCCTGGAGAACTTCTGCCAGGCAGGAGCTGTGCGGAGTGGGGCACTAGGGGCGTGGGCATCATCAGAGCCCTGGGCAGGTCGCCCTCATCAAACATCACGTCCTCGGCGGTCTCGGCCGCTTGGGTGAGGAAGGGGGGCGGGAGGGTGCTGCTGCGCTTGCCGCAGGACTCGCAGCACAGCTTGTTGTAGCCAGGGATGGAACAGTAACGGGCAAGCACTTCCATCTGGCAGAAGATAGATTTGTCTCCCATGCAGGGCTCATCTGCAAAACAAACGTAAAGATGCCTGTAAACAGGGTGAACAGCACTGGAATGCCCCGGGCAGCATTTAGGTGGACACTGAGAAAGTTCTACCTACATTTCATAAACCACGAGCTACTGGGAATAGGCAACCTGAGATGCTTCATCCCCCAAAAAACCCTGAAAAATAACCCTGGCTGAGAACCAAAGAAACTGGAGAACCAAAAAGCTCCTCTGCGCACCAGAAGCCAAGAGTTGTGGCAAGGCATGATATATTTGTGGACAGCCACAGCCACCGGTTTCCAGTGCCAACCTACTAGAGCACCACAAATCACCTTCACTTCTAGCCTGAGGACATTATCTATCAACAGTATTAAGAACAATAAAATCTTCCCTTCAAGAAATTAAATCCCAAGCAACATTTCTCAAAGACGCCTTTCTTAAAATAAAAATGTTATAATTGGATAAAGTTTTGTTGGGATGAAGTCTCAGTGACCTAACTAGAACTGGAGAACTGATGGAAAGCTTCTAACAGATAGGACAGATGTAAGATGCCTTCAAGTTAAGCATGTGACATTCGTTTTGGTCAGGGAGAACATCTTAGAGAGGTCAAAGACCTATTGGAGACCCCCAAAATGTCAATGTTTCTCAGAGTATTTGCTGGATGGTTGTTCCACCACCAGAGATGCAGTGGTCATGGACAAAACCGGTAGAGAAGAAAGCAGTAGTGCAAGAAGTTGGAAGAAAAATAAGGCTTTGATATTGACCAAAGAGCACATCAGTACTCGAGCTCCTTCAGACCATCATGGGAGCTCAAAGGTGAAGTTTTACTGTTGCCAGGACTGGGAAAAACACTGAGAGTTTGTAACATTGGACCAGGCTGCCCAGGGCAGTGGTGGAGTCCCCATCCCTGGAGGGATTTAAAAGCCGGGCAGACGTGGTGCTGAGGGACATGGGTTAGTGATGGTTTCTGTCAGTGTTGGGTTGATGGTTGGACTCAATGATCTGAAAGGTCCCTTCCAACCCAGGCAATTCTACGATTCTATGATATTCTCTGAAGACCCCAACCAGGAAGAGTTTTGGGTTTGTTCTGTTGAACAAGTTTTTCTTGAAGTGAGGACCATCAGAACCACTCAAATTATTTTAAGCTCTAAACAATTAAGCAAAAAGCCAGAACAAAAACCTTTAAACTGGGGGTGAGAGGGTGAAAGTAATGCTGAAGAAATGTGTTCATGAATCTGCCTTCTGGATCCTTATTCACTGAGTCCTGTTCACTGGTACTTTCCTCAGTTCAAAAACCTTTTTTGTCCTCCTAGACTGCAACAAACTTCATCCAGCTTCTTGGCATTCCTGGAAAAAGTGTTTTTCTTGTTACTCTGCAGGTATATGCACTTGCATGCCTTCTTGCTTTATTTCTCCCCTTTCTACCTGCCTGAACACCACACTCCTGAAGGTACCCTCACTTAAGCACAAAAATTTGCTTTTTCTAAGAAATTATATTCCCTTTATTCCAGGGGTCCAAGAAAAACACAAAATCATATATATTTTTAAACCTTTTAAAAAGGGTGAAATAGTAAATATGTTAATCTAATTGGTGAAAAATGGGACAGAAAACCCTCAGAGATGATTTTTATGTTGAGAAAAACAAAGGCACAGATACAGAGACTCTAAGTCATTGTATTTGAGAACGTGTTATTCCCTTTGCTTCAGGGTCAAGAACTGAAGATGGAAATATTAATTTATAGTCAAGCTTACAAGTATATTGAAAATATTAATGAAGCCTTTTATGACAATACATCTTTCAATATTTTTAGGTACAATTGCACTCAATCTTGTTTTAATCGAAAGATGTTCTGAACTTTAGTCTAAATTTATTATTAAGCTCAAGTGCTTTGAGCTACTTTATTTTTGCAAAGGAACTGTAGTTTGTCAATGATTCAGAAATGTATCTGAGGTTTTTTCCTGTGATTCCTGACATGAAATTATTGCCTCTTCAGTTTGCATTATGTGAATTAAATTTTTTAAAGAAAACTTTTCAACCCAGTTCTGGAGTCTGAATTCAATATCACTTGTGTTCTCAAGGCAGGATCTCAGCTGAAACAATAGAATCTCACTTCATCCACCCCCAAAATGGTTCAGAGCAGCGTCTGAGAATCTGAAGCTGCAGCTGAGACTCACAAGTGTTTATAAAAATAGTCTCAGCGATAACAGTGATAAATTGCAGTAGCAATTACAGCATCCTTACCGATAACAATGCAATTGCTCTAGCAATTTTTAAGTTGCCACGAACTTTATCAACTCCATCCTTTTGGGCTGTTTTGTGAGAAATTTTTGTAAGTTTAGGAAAAAAAAAAAGAAGTGGTGACCCTTTTTATGGAGTCAGTAACCTAAATGTGCCTTTGGTACTTATCTAAGGATTTCACCAGTGAAAAGAAGAAGCAAATGTTGTGCAACAAAATGGGTGTGCAGACAGGAGAACACTAGAGGGAACTTTTATTTTGAGAATATCTTTAGCTGAAGAAAGGCTTGTTCTTTTAATGTGGAATGACAGATACTTGAAACGGAAATTAGAAGGCCTAATACTCTTAAAGTGGGGGGGAATTCTCATTACCTGCGTGAACACCTCTGTATCTTCTCCTGTAACTGGGTCTACTTTAATACAATCGGAAAAATAGGATAGAATTGGCCAGATAGTATAAAGTTCCTGTGTGCTACTGATTGGTACCAATGTAATTTGTACTTCTGAATAGGTCTTTTAGTAACTTAAAAACCCAGGAAAAAGGAAGAGGAAATTAACTTAGGTAATTTTCTTGAATTTTAGGTGCCCTTGTTCATCTGATCTGATAGATGTAATCAGATTCTCCAAGGAACAAATAAATGGCAAATTTATGAACAGGACTTGTCAACAACCTGTTTGAACAATGTTTAATAATGACAGATATAGGATGTGTGTGAACTGTTCATTGTTTCATAATGAAGTTTTTCTGTAATGCTTTTGTCTTAAATAAAATGTATTATTTTTGAAAGCTGTTTGGCCACTGGTTAAATTCCCTCATTTTTCTTGGGGTAAAGTTGGAGTCTCAGTGTTAAACTGAATTCACACTTGCTGAAATAATCACAATAAATTATGAGAGGATTATACCTTCAAAATGCTGCTCCAGAGAGCAACTCTCAAGTTACTGCCCCAAGAAAAATGAAGGCTGGAGGCTTAGGACTTAAGGGCATTCTCTAGAGAAGGTCACAGTCTGTCAGAGATTCAGTTAACCCTGTTCAGTTAACAGATAGGAAAAGGAATTCTTACTTCTATTGCTCCTGAATATAACAACTTTATCTGACATCCAGTACCTCCTTTAAAACCAAACTGATTGACATTAATGATAATTTTAGTGTCTAGTTCTTTATTAACAAAGTCCTGAATTTAGACTGAATTATTTTTGTTAGGAACTAATATATACTTTAGTCTGTCTATTTCAGAGATCACCTCTCTAAAGTGCCAGAATTTAGCAAATGTTATGCTGCATAATCAATTTTTTCCCCAAGATATATTTAACATTGGCTTCTCAGCTATCCCTTTACTATAATCAGTGCACCCATGTATCTATATCTAGTAACATGAAAAACTTTAATTTAGGAGAGACTTTTTTTAGAATTTTTAATAGATGGCATAGGCAGCATTTTAAGTTCTTATGTATTCTGTTCCTTTAGTCCATACTCAGCATAAAAATGTTTTTTTTTCCCTCTTAATATACAAATGTTGTTCTTTTTTTGCTATTTTAAACTTCTTTTTCTTTTAGTCCTTTTAGCTTAATTTTTTGATAGATCAGTGCATTCTTCAGTCTTCTTTGTCAGCCATGTGCATCTTTTTAAAAATTCTGATCTTTTGCACTTGTCTTGAATTTGTACATCTCTAAGATTTTGCAAGTTTTAGTCTGTATAGTTAAAGCACTTCTGTTTGCCTTATCTTCTGAAGCACTTAAAACCTTGGCACTGGTGCTGAAACTTTAGAAAGCTGGTTTTGTTTATGCATGGGAAATGTGTACAGGCATCTCAAAATAAAAAACTAGTTCAGCAACAGATCTCAAAATCATGAATCTGATTTATCAGAAAATTATTACTAGAAAATTCCAAAGAATCATTTTTTAATTGATATATTTAGTATAATACCAAATACAAGGGTGATTTAAAATCTAATAAAATTTAGTGGGATTCTTAGTAATGAGTAGGACAGGTTATTGCTATAGAGGAACATCTGCATTGGCTAACAATGGATTGTGCTAACAATCCAATACACCACTGCCAAACTAAACCAAAATCACAGGTTATGTCTGCATTTGACAGACCTATATCTTGAAAAAGAATGATACAGATAAGAATTTAAGAATCACAGTAATATCTATCCAACGTGTATTGTCAGGATAAAAACTAAGGGAAAAGATAGATGGGGATGGTGAAGAATGAGAGAGAAAGCTGTAGTGATCATCAGATACATGTTTCTATATATGTAAGAGTTTTAAGAGATCAAAGACCTTCAAATACATTTAGTGTTCACATTTGAAAGATTTGAAGACATGTAAGATGTGGGAAAGACAGAAAAAAGCACTTCTGCATCTTAAACGCTTTAGACTTAGTTGGGGCTTGAGGAGATCAAATTAACCATCTAATTGAAGAGAAAGTTGAGAAAAAATTTGGTCTCTGTGTATAAGTACAAACACATAGAAAACGCTAATGGGAGGTTTTTCAGCCCCTTCGACTAAGGTAAGAAAGGATGCAAGGATTGAAAGCCTGTTTCCTAGCTTTGAGAGTAATCCACCAGGGCAATAATATGCCAGGTGGTACAATAACCAATGCACAAAGTGTTTTAAAAAGAATTAGATAACTTTTCAAAAGATGTCCCCTAATACAGTTCTGTGAAAAGTTCAGCAGCATTTTTGCATAAGGGTCATTTCTGGCATTGGAAGTTGGGAATTTTGGAATCAGCATCTTCATTCCCTTTTTGCACGCCTCAATGAGCAGAATTGGCTGTGTGAGCTACACACTTACAATAGTTGCAGCTCTTAGTTAAAACAAAAAATTCATACTTCAGCAGATCAGCTACGAGCCTCTGGGTTATAGATCTTTTGTGTGGATGATGCACAATCAGCTTGTTGTCATCTGTTCCGCTCCTGTCAGATACTGGCCATGATGAAGTGAAGAAAAGACAGATCAGTAATCATAGTCTGCTCAAGGAATGCTTTCCACGATGATGACTGACTGGTGTTTCTTTCTCACCTCCTTGGGGACATACTGACAACTAAATTTCAATCTGAGCAGTCTCTTCCCACCACTCCTGAGAAATTTTGAATAAATTATCTTCTGAAGTCGCTCTTCCTCTATTTTCAATTCCTTTGCTCCTCTCAACATTGCGGACATGATTCGGCTTCTAGAATTATCTGGGTGTGTTCCACCCAAACAATTCCCTGCTATTGTAATGGCTTCAGGCATTTCAGCCTTACTTGTTTTTGAAATGTTGCACATGGATTCACATTTGGTTGAAAATAATCTAATTCTCAAAAGGAAGACAATTAGTCACATATTTCAGCAGTAGAATTTCTGGTTACGTATTTTCTGCCTTATGATTTGGAGGTCAAATGTGAAGGAAATGAGTGTGAATGCCACACAGAAACACAGAAACTTACAGTGTCATATACATTTCTGAGGAAGACCTTTTAGATAGGCAATACAATCCATTTCCAATCTACTGGCATATCTTGTACACAAAAATAACCTATGTCCCATTGATTTAATTCTTGTGTAGCAAAATGATGGCCAGACAGACCTTCTGAACTTCCCAGGCAAAGCAAAACTCCCATTGTTAAGGCAGGAATTTTCTTCCAATCAGTTTTGTGCCTTCAATAAAGAGACAACATGCAGAGCCTTAAAATGAAGACAACAAACCAAAACAATGAAAGTAAATAAGAACAAATATACAGCAAGAAATATCCTGTGTAATAATGTTAAACTGTCAGCTTTGTGTAGCTCTAAGTCTGTAAAACTACTCAATTATATTTGCAGTGAAATCCTTTTCTACAGTTTTGGTATGACTCAGATAAGTGAAGTGCTATTTAAATTCCCTTTTCCTGTGTTTCTGTAGGTTATTAGAAGAAACTGAATGAAAGCTTTGGTATTCATTTAAGACATTTAAATCATTCCACAGCTACAGTAAGAGAATAGCAAGAGATGGGGAATAATTTACTTACCAAAAGTAGAATAATGATTTTTTAGGATTTCTAAAGACAGGTTTTTCTCATGAAAGTTTTGTTCATTTAATTACAAACCCAGATGCTGAATTGAAGATGAGAACCAGCTGGTAGAATCACATCAAAGGAGTCCTTCAGAGGAAATAAGTTCTATGGTATGCTGGAAATCGAGCTGTTCCATGTAGCATTTCAAAATTGGAAGGTCAGAGAAGAATCTTGATGTATCAGATGCAACAGTGAACAACAGTGCCTTTTGGAAAGTTGGTAATATTGCCTGACTGACACATAAAAAGGTATTTTTTTAGTTTGTTGACCACAAGCTACAGTTAGTATAAAGAAACAGAAGTGAAAAAGGTGAGATGATGAAGTTGCAGTGACCATTGAGATAAGCAGATACGCTGTGCATCCTCGTAAAGAAAATAAGTCACATACTCCACTTGAAAAAAAGTTAGGCCTCAGAAACAGGCAATATACAAAGAGATAATACCGCAAATCTCATTGATGGTGCCATGTTTCTTGGTGTTCCTTTTCCTCTGTGACACTCTCCTGTGTCCAGTTTCAATCCGATGTTACAGCTACGGAGGTCTTTGGATATTTCAGTATTTCTGCCTGTCCATTCTCTTGTATTCCACATTATAGAGATGAGAAATGTGTTTCTCAAAACAAAATGCCATCCCACAAAACTGGTTTTATTGTTCGTACTCACAACTATTTCTTAGATTTGTTTCCAATAAATCCCCTCATATTTGGGTCTGAGTGATATTCAGAAGATCAGTAGACCTGATGTTTTAAAAGTTTTAAAATCTAATCTTTTATTTTGATTTTTATTGTTTCTTTTCCCAATCGATTCACACCTTCCAGAAAATTCTTCTAATCTATGATATTATTGCCTCAACTTAATAGAGTGTGTATCATATTTATTTACATGAACAAGCATAACCCAACTCATTAACAAAAACTTCCGAATTTCACAGAAAGGGGAAAAAACTTCCATACTCTCACATACCGCAGAATTCATGAAACATACTAATACACCAAATGTTGACAAATATTTTCAAGGACAATGTCGGATTACAATCGTTCTTTCTTGCAAGTTACATCTAACAACGTAAAAACAACAGTTAAAAACAAAGCTTCACAAGCACTTTACATAACCACCGCTTTAGCTAATTTAAGTCTTTATTGTTCCATTATTTTTTCACTTTGACCAAGTGTTATAAAAGTGGTTGATTTTGCTGAACATAATGAGAATACTGTAAAAAGACCCAGATATAATGTGTTCTACTCCACACTAAATCAAAAGGTCAAAAGGGTTTTTTCTCACTAAACAAACCTCATCAGTGTGGTTTATTAATACAATTAGATGAAGTACATTCTCCAATTTCAGATATCAATTTACTCTTAGACACTTTCTGCTTTACTTAATCAAATTGGGAGATTTTTTCCAGCTATATAATCAACATGTAAATTAAATTGTAAAGGATCTTAAAAAAAGAAAGTCAATTATTTTATCAGTTAATTTTTCCATATGATCTAACTACAAGTCTTTATTCAAAAAGGGAGGAGGGAAAACACACTTTGGGTAATATATATTTTCATTGTGTTTTTCCCTTCCAGAGTATTACTATCATTAACATTATCATGCCAAGCCAGTAAATTAGTATTTTCATTTTGAGACAAGGGGCTTATACTTATTATGGGATGCCGGCATTTTAATGGGAAAAGATGATTTGATGTAAATGATAAACATATCATTTAGTACTGCTAATGCTTTGCATTATGTGCTTCATTAATTGCATGTCCTAT
>JAOXJK010000032.1:62689131-62701284 GCA_025774025.1 Xenus cinereus
GGTGGTCTTTTATCTGAGTTTTCAGATAAATTAATTAATTTATTAATTTAGGAATTAATTTAAATAAAGGCTTTTACATGCTTAACTTTATGCACAAAAGGAAGTTAATCATTATTTAATTAAATCCTTAGGCCTTTGGTCATCTTCCCCAACTTAGTGAAGTGCCTCAATTAGCGGCATAGTTTGATTAGTCAAGGAAAACGGGTCTCCTGTGTGATTCAACACAAGCAAAACTGGAGTCATCCTCTCATAGCCTTCTTTTCCTTGCAGAAACAATATTTCCCGATCCCTGAAGAGAAAGCCTCAGCGACTCTGTTCTATGTACAGATATGGGTATGCTTTCACTCACCACACTTGAAGTCTACTGTTCATCTCCATTGCCTTCGTCTTTAGGACCTTTGATATTGACTGCTTACAATGTCTGTCAAAGGATGCTGGAAGAAAGCCCAGTATATGTGCTGTTCTAGCCTGACACAAAGGATGAGCATCACTGGTGTGCTTCCTACCAGCCAGAGCTCTCTGTACTGTAGGTAAGTCTGGGAGGCGTTATCAGGCCCAGTGCTTTTTGCAAATGGAAAGATGAATTCTAAAGTAGAATCACAGAACCACCCAGGTTGGAAGGGACCTTCTAGATCATCGAGTCCAATCATCAACCTAACACTGATAAAAACCGTCACTAAACCATATCTCTGAGCACTACGTCTGCCCATCTTTTAAATCCCGCCAGGGATGGTGACTCAACAATTTCTCCGGGCAGCCTGTTCCAATCCCTCATAACCCTTTCAGTGTAAAAATTTTTCCTAGTATCCAATCTAAACCTCCCCAATCTGAACCTAAAAAGACCACCTTGAGGCTGCTTCCTCTTGTCCTACTGCCTGTTACTTGGGCGAAGAGACCAACCCCCCACCAGTACAGCACGGTAAGTATTTACGACACTTTAAGAAAAGCCAAGTCAGAGAGGTTCCTGAGCTTAATGCACTCCTGGTAAAAATTAGCTTGTTCTGCAGATGCTCAGAGTGGAAAGGACATAAGCTAACGCATAGCCAAATGTAGTGTGATAGTGGCAGTACTGTGCCAAACAATGACTGTAATTCCTTGAAATCTCAGTGGGGGAATGATTCAGGTTCGCAGCAGACTAAAGTGTCCTAACAGCTTTGGTTGGCTCAGAGCACAGGCCGAGCAAGCCCGTGTCTGGTAGCAGTGTACCACGTCAGCTAAAAATAGTCACATCCTGAAACGTTTTGGTAGTGAGCCCTAAGTACATGCTAAATGGTATAAGATTATGAAGTTCCTCATCAGAGGTTGCTGTGATAATATCAGTAGCACCGTTTTATTTGTTAATTTGTATTAATACTAAAACCAAATATGGTTATTTTGGGGCTACTACTACTACTCGTCTTTTGCTGCTGATGAGGTTTTGTCTTGTTGCACACTAACTGTGCCAAAAAATCATTAGTTATTTTACTTTATATACATATTTCTAACTAATAAACCTATAGTCAGGACCAGTAGCATGAAGTTCAAAGCTTAGTACACACACATTAGGGTGCCTGGGCACTTATAGAGTAGCAAGCACATTCCACAAGTAATGAGAACACCTCTTAATTCAGCCAAAGCCAAAGCCACAAGTGAGTTATAAATGTATTTGTTCCCCAGTTAAATCGATTCCATGCAGTGCTGCAAGTGCTTATTATGTATTCTGTTTATTCCACAAGGAGGAAAATAATAGTTCTCTTCCTGTTCTGCTAAAATACCACAGTACAAGGCAGCTTATTTGGTTTCATTTTAACTATACCAATTTCACTTCTAATCAGCTTCTGTGTGATGCTCACAGTGATCTCTAAGCTGCTGGTGGATTATTGATTTCTATTAAGAAATAAGAAAGAAGCTTCATTTCTCATGTCATGAACACTTTTACTATGGAGACAGCTCAGGTTTTTTTTTTCAAAAAGAGATCTGAATATGCATTTCTTACAAGCATGCATATCAGTTAGTGATGTGTATCACTTAGACAAGATTCGGGATCTTATATAAAATTACTTTTTTTGTCAGTGCAGTTCTCAGTTGATAATGTCCAAAGATAGTGTATGCTTCTACCAGAAAGGATATTAATAGGCTTTCAGATTGCTTAGGGAATCTGTATTGCAGTTCCCTTAGACATTAGAATAACTTGACTTATCAAAGAAAAAACACATTTGGATGCTGTTTCTTCAGAAAGAGATGAGAGAAGTAGAACCGATGATAAATGTACTGCATTGTGCTGTGATGTAAATCCTGATTCTGAGAAAACTTATGGGTTTATTTTACAAAATAGACCGTTGGTTTCAAAGATGCATATGCTGGTTATCATGCAAAATGGAACAGTAACAAGCAATGGAAGTACTCATTTCTTCGTTCCTCCACGTTTTATATCACCTAATTAATAACTTGAATAAATGTTATTAGAAAAAGGGAAGAAAGATAAAATAGAAACTATGCATTTTACTTTAAAAATAAAGAACCTCAAGTGGATCTGAATAGGCTTGGGCCTATTGAAGGGCTTTGACAGAAATACAGTAAAATATTGGAACACAAAATTGAGAATCAGGTTATCGATACTAAAACAAACTCTATTTTGAAAAGCTAATGAAGACTAGTATGTCTAGTATGATTAGTCACCCTTCTCATAGATATATCCTACCAATACTTACCTTGAATAAGTTTCTAAAGTTGCAAAAAACTTTTGAAATCCAAGTAATCAATCAGTTTCAATATTTCTCAGCCCACTTTCTGCCAAAGGACTCTTCACCATCGATCATGTCTGTCATACCAAATGCTTGGCTGGAGAGCTCAGCATATTTGACCACCAATAAAAAAATGATAGCACCAGACAAATCTGTCAAGCTTCTTGGCAAGGTTGAATTCCCTTCTTAACAAATGCTCCTCCTGACACATTTAGATTTCATTGTCAGAATTTTATTTTACTTCACTCGCTGAGCAGGAAGCCGTTGCTTTTCAATTTAGACTTTTAATTTTACATAATATTTAATAATATTCTGCTATTAGTTATAATCATTTCAGAAACCCCACATAGCATTTTACCTGGCACCATTAAATGACTGGCTGTTTGTGTCCTCATATACAAAAAGGCAAAAGGAATCTCAGTACCTCAAGTGACAGGAAAATAAAATAATACTAAGGTGCAGTAAGGGGAAGAGTCAATACTTTTGAGAGGATAAAATATGCCATGTTATTTAGAGATGAATAGTAGAAGTAGGACTCACGAAATTTCTGAAAGAAAGGTCTGGAATATAAAGCTATATTTTCATATGAATGAAAATATTTCTACAGAAGACTGCAGTGCTGAGAGGAAAAAAAAAAATAATTAATTAATTCTTTATTATCCTGCTTTTCAGAAAAGAAAAAATGCATCGGTGTTTATAATAGGATGTGACTTTAGACACTGATTGAATGAATTACATCAGTGTAGTTATGTTAGGTTAACATGTAGCCTGTTGCATAAATATTTTTTTCCAGAATTTATGGTCAGCAATATCCTTAATATAGTTATATTTTGTTCCTTGTCAGCCTATACAAACTCCAAATCATTATTGGTTAATTCTCCATCCATTAAACACGCTTTTCATAAAGTCTTGTATATAAATATTAATTAAAGGTGAGTTAAGAACCCATGGAATAAACTACAGAAATAATTAAAGAAGAACAAACCTTGTCTTAGAGTTGGCTCAGAACACAATGTATTAAAGGAATTTACAGGGTATTTTATTGAATGTGATGTCAGAAAAAAATCAGTAATATTAGCTAGAATCCTAGAGCAAACTCAAAACAGACAAAGTTCTTTTGTAAATGTTGGTTAACAATTTAGTAAGACGTGATCAGATAACACAGATATCAGATATCACTAACTGTTTGCAGGTTCTATATAAAAAATACGCGGATATCAAAATTTTTGCTTATCACATTTATTGATGTATTAATATTTCTACTTTGGGGAAAAATGCTACACCTGGGTGCTGAACCAGAAATATCCCTATAAATGTGACTACTCCCATGACTAAGGTAAAGCAACTGCTTGAATAACCTCAAAGTCCACAAAATTTTGAGGAATTTTCAGGGAATTTCCATGTACTGTATAGTATTCTATAACACCAGTTTCTTAGATTGATTCAACGCTTAATAATGCTTAGCCTTAGTGAGGTTAAATAGTCCCATTATGTCCTGTAAAAGTACTCAGCAAAATGCACACTTCTTTCGGGAGCTGGTGGGTGATTGGCTGATATCTAGGCAAAGATTGTTTAGTTCTCAGATGAAAGCATAGGAGACATCTACTTTTTTCTTTCACTGCATAGTGGTTTAATATGCTATACAGAAATGCGTATTAGGGACTGAAAAGGTGAATTTACTGTTTCAGAAACACATGGGAAATTTTAGATTTTCTTAGAAGTCTGATGTGGTTAGAATCAAGAGGAGTAAGAGAAACTACAACTGATTCTTGAAAGGGTCAAGTCTAACTAAATTAGAGGCACTGATAGTCTGAAGAGCTGCTGCTTCATCACCAAACTGACAGATAAGAACAGATGGGCATGAAGATGGACATAATGGAGATGCTGGAGAGCATGTAGGAAGTGATATATTAATAAATAAATGCACAATCACTTTTAGTAGCCCTTGATCATTTTACTTGTAAAAAGACTGTGTATATAAGGCTTTTTGACAAAAATATTGAAGAGGAGATATAGAGACATTATTTCTTTATGTTCTTTTGTTTCTTTCTTTTTTTTTTTTTTCCCCCAGAGGATAGTTCTTGAAGGATGGTGTTTGTTGTTTCTGGAAGGTTGGAAAGGAGGTAATAGGTTGTTGCTGTTTGTTTAGAGTCAGCACTAAAATTATATCCTCGTATAAGAAGTGCTTACCCGACCTCACTTACTTTGTGTCAGTGTCATTATTGCACGTGTTTAAATGGCAATTCCTACTGCTTATTAAGAGCAGATGCAGCTGTTAAGAGTGTTTCAGAACATGAAATCTTTTTACACAACCAAATTAAACCAGTTCATAGAAGTGTATGCACAGTTTTAAATCTCCTAACTCTATTTTTTTTCTTTATATAAAATCTCCCTATGTGCTTTTTTGTTTGGTTGGTTTAGTTTCATATTGCTCCAGTGTGAAAGACCTCTTCAGGGATGGATGAACCAAATGCCAGCTACAGCAGATGAAATAATTATGAAGTTCAGAAAAAGTAGATATTGAAAAGCTGTGTTAAAATTAGGTGGTTTGGGTTTTTTTTTTATACTCTGATGCCTGTTTCTATATGTCCTGACACACCGTCATGATATTCTTCACCTCTAGTGATGCACTAGGTAGTTGCAGAAGGTTGGCATTGCAATAAAGAGATGAAACCAATAGCTGCCTGGGTCACCCTTTGGGGTTCTTTTTAGCTTTGTCTTTATTCTGCTTGTGAGCAATGGAGGTGCTGTTATGATGATTATGTATTCTTTACTTTTGTTTTTGTGACCTATGCTTAAATTTTATATTTATTCCAAAGAATAAATAGATCTGTTTTATTGACATATGAAGGCATCCTTGTGATGTGAGCAAACATCATGAAGCACAGTTCTGAATCATTGCATGAAACTTATTCTTTAGAAACTGTGTCCTCAGACTGCTTTTGTAATATAGCTCATTCATGACCTTGGAGATCCATTCCTATGTGAATTACTACTGTGTACATGGCTTTTCAAATTCTTGCAAATCTACCTATGCAATAAAGAAGGTAGAAATGAACATATTCTCCTTTGTAGCTACTTAACCAACAATTGTCCAAAGCCATTAAGAGAACTTCAATAAACACACAAATAATCAATCAGGGAGCTAACCTTATAGAATTGATTTGTTCTATAGTTACGGAATTCTATCAGTAGATGTTATTCAAAGGTAAAATAATGTACATGCTCATACCCATAGTAATACTTGGCTGCTGGGGAATGAAAGGAAAAATAGCGATCATAAACATACCAAGACTGAAGATTAAGGTTGCAGCCTACTTCTAAGCTTGTCAACTCTCTCACGTGTATTTGTACAGCTATCTTTCATGGCTGTGTTCTCAGCTGTTATAAAGCTGTGTGATTCAATGGAATCTATTTGAAATCATGCCAATTTGCACTAGACAAAGATTTGGTCAAGGACAGGTGATAAAACAAAAGTAAGATCAGATTCACCTTAGTATCTTGATGAAAATAATCATTCTTGAGCATTTACTCACCTTTTAACTTCAGTCTTTTCCAGAGTGTTAGACGTATTGCAATAAATTTACTATTTCCAGCAGATTGTTATGGAAAAAAAAAAAGCCCCCAAAAAAATCTTTTTTAAGAGTTTAGACTAGTTTAAGTTCTAGAGAAGTTGGGGAAGAAAGAGAGGATATTACTGGAAATTAGAAAATTAGAGAAAAGGAGAATCACCTGAAGAGAAAGTTAAAGGTGAAGATCAAATTGAAAAAAAAAAAAAACCCAAAAAAACCAAACCACAAACAAAGACCTCACCCATAAATAAAAAGATGTTTCATACTAGCTGGATGTGGATGTCAAAATTTCTACCTGTTGTCTGCTTATTTTTCCAGCAGATATTCTCAGTGATTTTCTCTCATGTTAGTATAAATTAGTTAATTATTAATTGGAAGAATAACTGCATTTTGCTGCTATAAGTTCTCTTGCCATACTTACCTTCTCCTCATTTGGGAGGGGGCATAATTAAAGGGGAAAAAAAACAGTATTGTACCATTTTTATTACCCTGCCTTATACCTATTAAATTATCTGGTTGCATTGAGCATCAGTATCGCTTCCTATGTATGTGTGGAGGACTTGCTCTGCTCTTTCTCCCTGGTGGGTAAAGGCTAATTTTGCTTTCCTATTGGTTAAACCAAACAAGCTAAATAGCATGGACTGTATGATAAGAAAAATTCATCCTCAGCTGTTGTGCCCAATATCTTCATAAATCTTCGCTCCTGGTTTAGCTCTCATTACTGAGCAAAAGAGATAACAATATATCGCTTTGGGAGGTTTTAAGAGCATTTCTCTACTAGTCCATCTAATTTAAAGTGACTTTATGCTAGGAGCAATGTGTAAGCAAATCCCTTCTGTTACACTAAGCGCTGTAAACTGTGGTACATGATAAAAATGGTAAAATAATCAGGTCACCATTTGAAGAGTCAACAGTCACTGCAGTGTCTCTGAAATACTTCTGTTTCATTTTAACTGAGAAGTAACTGTGCCGGCTTTGTGGCAGCTCACGGTATTTTAATGATGACCACTGCAACCTCAGAAATACTTTAAACAAAATGTTCAAAAAGGACTACTGACTATCCAGTCCATTTTAATGAACACCATAATAGCACTATAAATTGCAGCTCCTCTTGAGTAGAAGTGTTTTATGTCATATTCATGAAAAAGAAAATCATGGGTGCTATGAAACACTTTCTCTGACTCATGAATTCCTCATCCACTAAATGCTTGCGTTACTCTAGAAAATTGATATGAGGTATTACGAGACAAGATACTTCCAAGCCAGATGGAATCAACGGCTATGTGTACATTAGCAAGTAGTGTAGATAAATGGGGATGGGTCTAAAGACTAAACCACTTGGGACTGAAGACCTGAAATCCACACTGTACATATTGAAAGCACTGATGACTTGGGATTATCTCTAGATGGGTGTCATAGGCATAATGTACATTGAAACCACACACTTTTTCTGCTTCTGAAGCAAATATTGTAGTTTATCTTCATCTGAAAGGGATCCAGTTCATGGCCACTGAAGCTACTCCTCAGTGCAAAGCCAAACACAGCATGTGGGAACTACTGGGAGATTCACTTTAAAAGTGGACTGCTGGCCTTCATTCAATTATTGGTATAGAAACATCCATGAAAGCTACTCTGAAGTTTCTGAGCTATATTTATATACTTTTAAGTTTTACTGGATGTAAAGATCTGTCTGCACCTCTCAAGTCTTTGACCATTGTAACAATGGGTTTGCTCCTTTATTGTTTTGTATTTGTTCTGTATTTGATACTGTTTACATCTGAACAGACTCAATGTAGATAAAATGCAAAATTCTGACATACTGCATGGTCACAACGACAGCAATCTGTATTTTTTTATTTTTTTTTTTTTTCAATTACTTTGCCTTGGTTCTGTAACTGCTGGAAACATTGGTAGTGGAAGCTCCAACCATTGTCCGTTAGTACAGACTTAGTTTCCTCCCTAACTCAGACCATTATCAGGGCAGCTTTCCTAAGAGAATCAAAGCATATGTCAAAGTTACAAGACTGGATTTTTCATCTGAAGTGAATGTCAGTTTTGTTGACTGTTCAAAGTACTTTTCATTCACCAGGTCTTCAAAAGTAACTGTATTTGATGCGTTTAGTACTCTATAAGACCAGGGTGACTCATACATTGCAACAACTGTTTCATAATAACTTCTTTTCTTCTTCTTAAGCAGATACAAAGATGTTACACACAGGTGACAAGTTCATTTGATCCCATGAGAGTATAAAAAATCCCAAAACTCAATAAAAATTGTCTCTAAGTATGTAACAACTTCTGCTTCCCAGAATCTGTTACTTACGGTGCAATCTTCTATTTTTTAATATTTCTTTTTATTACCTTCCCAAAGGTCCACACATTTATGTGTTGTTGAGAATTTGATTTAAACCTGATAATTTATGGGAAAGACACCAACAGACAACCTTGGAGTTGTATGTTTTAATCATAGCATTACATAGCATATGTTTTATTAATGACCTAGTATAAAACTTAAAGGACAGATAGAAATGTAATGCATAAGGTCCTACTGTACAAATGTATAACAGAAAGATGACTGTTACCTCTAACAGCTATGTAGAGACAATAATTAAAAAAAGATAACAGATTGATATAATGTACAACACACATCAAAAATTAACAACGATGCCCAAGCTCTATAAAGATGTGAGGTGAGAACTACACAGAATGAGGTGAGGTGAGGATTTCAGAAATGCCAGGACCCATTAAGTGAAAAAAAAAAAAAAAGGAATGATAGGACTGATAATTCATCTCTAAAACCAAGGTTCTCTTTTTGTGATTTCAGTAACCATACGCATGCGTAAAGGAGCAATACATAACAAAACCATCTTTGTTTATTTATACTGCACAAGGAGAAAATGCAGCCAGCTTGAACTCATCATCAAATTACTTTGCACTTTTTATTTTGCTCGGAAGCATTTGCAGGCATTGCAGTTGTTATGATGAAGATGATTAATCTCTTTTTTCATGCTGATTGAGTTAATTTGAGAGGAAGACAGTGTATGAGAAGAAGGGTATTTTCCAAGTAGAACCATACTTTACAAAGAGCAGATGACATTACTGTGCATAGCTACTTATTTTCCAATTATAGTCAAATTTTGTATAGGAAAAGTATACATGTATCTGGAAAATGTACAGATATACATAGATTTGCCCTGCACTACTATTATTGTTGATTAAAAACAACAGCAACAAAAAAAATTCAAAGTTATTTCTATTTCTATAGTGTAGCCAAAGCAGAGGTGTATGAAAACTATGAATTACAAGTGGGTTAATCTGGATACAGGTAATGCAAGCTTGTCCCTGGCACATCCATTCCCTACTGTCCATGTTAGTTATAAGAGGCATCCAAATTTAAATGCCATTCATGAAACAGCAGAATGTTATCTCTTTAACAGGAAAAGTCTCTTTTGCTAATAAACATCAGGGCTATGGTCCTCTTTCTCTACATGATACATTATGTAGGATCATATAGCTTGGGAGTCTGGGTATTCATTGCCAGATGATGAGAGTAGAAATAGCAAATGAAAAATATAGCTCATATTTTGTCATCATTTACCTTCCACTTCTTTTATGTATTTTCTCCTAAACCAATCACCATTAGTGAACAGTGGTAAAGTAAATAGACAGCTGCTGCAGCAGGAGATGCACTAAATACACATAGCAAAGCTTAGCAGTCCTTCTCATTTCTGAAAATTTTAAAAAAATAAATAAACTATGAAGTTAGATGATGTGGGAAATTAAATTCAAGTCTGATGTAGAATAACCAAACCCGGACTTTTTTTTCTTCACAGAAAAATCATTAATCTAATAATGTTTGCATTTTTTTTTTGTTCTTAAAATATCTTCAGTGAGGTTTTAAATTATAATTTGCATAACAGTAGTGTCTTTTAGCCCAAACTGATCAGGGCCTTGCTTTTTGGGCATCATACATAATAATAAGCAACCTTTGTACCGAAGATCTGATAATCTAAAGAGACAGGCTGGTAGGAGGAATAAAATTACTCCCATTTTTCTGATGAGGACTTTGGGCACGGAGACATCAAGTAGCTCAATCAGAATCACATATAGAAGTTGGAAAAAGTGTCAGAATCTGTAGTCTCCTCTTTCTGACTCACACTTCTGTCCCTAAGAGAACATTGTTTTTCTTGATTCATCTATGATTTAATACTTTGTATTAGGCCTTACATGTTTCAGATTCAGCTTCAAACATTAGTCAGACTCTTTGATGCCACTGTTATAAGTCGTTTGTTTATGGGGGATAACTGCTATGGAAGACTTTGGTAAGTCCTTAATACGTATACGCCAGAAATAAAGAATGCAGAGACACAAAGAGAAAAGAAATAAAACCATTGACTCATTTTTCTATAACTTCTGAGAGACTTTGGTATAAACTATAGTATAAATGATTACCTGTGGCAAATATTTTAGTACAGAGAAACACAAAATTCATTACCCTTTCTGAGCATGGATATATTTCTCAAAGAAAAACCCTACAATGGAGAAAAACAACAAAAAAAAAGAGGAATTTATCTACATAGCTGGGCAATGGAACTTTTCACGATAAACTCTGAAAATTAAGATTCAGCGCATTTAATATTTCTTACTTCATTCTAATATGTAACATAATATACTCGGTCAACCAGTTACAATTAAAAAAATAAGACATAAAGGGTATATATTGTATATTACTCAGTAGGTATCTTAATAGTTAAATCAGTAATTATTGTTTTGAAGTTTGTATACAACTACAGATTTGTTCTAAACCACAGTCTTAATAAGGAGAAATCTAATAAATTATGTGCAACAGGAATTATCCACATGATAATAAACTAATGTTCTAATTTACCAGAAAACCCAAACCAAAAGAAACTCCTGATTTTGGATAACTTAAAAAGATAAATGTAGTATGAACAGGTTCAGAATAATATGTTGTTCTAAACATGTGCCATTTTTGTCGAAGTCAAACTGTATCGTTGAGGTAGTGTACAAAAATGTGTACAACAAATGGAAGATGGGCAATTCGAGATGATTCCATCCCAAGAAAATTCTGTGAGAAGAATTTAAAAAATTGAAATTTCAAACTTAAACACAGAAAAGCTATCTGCCAATCAGCTGAGTTATTAAACAAATATCTAGGAGGCGCGACCTATCTACTTACTTGAAAAAAAGTGAAAGTGAAGCAAGAAGAATTGAAAGAAATCACACAGACTTCGTGGCCCTCATTTGAGAAAGCAACTGAGCTTGTGTGTGTCTATTCGGACTGCATTTCAGTGTGAGCCTAATTTTAAGCTCCAATTTAGTTCCCAATGACTTCATTGTAAAATGGTGGGTTTTCTGCAACGAGACCCAAGTGCACAGAATGGAATCTTAACAAGCAGTGAAAAGTTGGCAGGAAGAAAAATCACATACTTGGAAACTAAGCGCTTGAAGAGCAGAGACAGAAGCAATGAGATGAATCTGTGGTATGAAGAAGAATATGCACTGAAAGTGGAAGGTCAGTGTCATTAAATACGTTACCATTTCTGTGTACCTGATAATTAATACATTATGTGATTCTCACGTCAAACTTGTTTAAATTCTGTTACTGTCAAACATACTCTAAGCAAAAGTTAAAATGTACAGGGTCTACGGAACAGCATAACATGATTCTGTCTGCTTTCATGTTTCAGAAGTCATCAACCACAAAGCATAGCAACTGGGGCACATAACCATTTACATTGCCATCTCTACCCCTCATCTTTCCCCCACTGGTAATTTGGGATATCAGCCTTCTTCAGGAATTACTTTAGTCTTTTCAAAAATCTTGTCTGTGCTCC
>JAOXJK010000032.1:62731638-62755062 GCA_025774025.1 Xenus cinereus
GGGCAACCTGGGCCAGGCTCTCACCACCCTCACAGCAAAGAAGTTCTTCCTCATATCTCATCTCAATCTCCCCTCTTCCCATTTAAAACCAGGTGAATGGATGCTTCTCTCCAGACACCATGGAGTGAGAAAACACAACCACAGATTAAAAGAAAGCAGCAGCTGGTGAAAGTCTGAATTAAAATGAAAGATTAAATCGAGAAGGGGATGGAAGAAGCAAAGGCAGGACCAAGAAAAATCAGTGCAGGGTAAAAGCGGGGTTTGATTTTGTTTTTATTTAAATGGAAGTAGTAAACTCATATCCATGTTGCACAGAAAACCCTACAACTATTTTGGCAGGGTTAGCTGCAGAGGCAGGAAGAAACTGGACAAGAAAACCTGATTTATATTTTAATTCCACAGCTAAAGCCTCAATAATAATTTTAGGGAAATCTTCCACTTTTACTTATCCAGTAAGGAATTTATTGAAGGAACACGCTTAAAGCCTTTAAAATGAATGAAGAATGATTGGGGAAGAGATTGAGGGAGTGAAGCCTTTTCTGCTGTGATCTAACCCTCAACAAGCTCAATTTATGAGAACAGTTAAATAACTTATAGATATAGAACCCAAAAATACACACAAAGGTGAGGCAGAAGAAAGTCTCAGGAGAATGTTGTTTAAGTCATTTGTATGGTTACTATAGATTATCCTCCTAAAAGTTGCTTCCCAGTAGGTACTCCCCAAGAAATTCCATATAAACATCATCTCTTCTTGCTTCCTACAAACACAGCTATAGGAAATAATCTGAAATTTTAAAGAGTAAATACTGTAAATCTCTACTGCTTGGCACCAAGGAAAAAATGCCAGTTTCCTTGAAAACAGGCTGGAAATTTAGCTTGGAGAAGAGTTCTGTTTCTGTTTAGATACCATGACACTTGCTTCCAGCTTTTTTGCATTTCATTGATTTCCCATAACCCCAAAAGAGAATTTCCACATCCCAGTCAAAAAAATTAAATGAAATCAGTGCCAATATCTTCTGCATTATCATAGCCTTAGAAGTTAGGAAACTAAAAGATAATTATCCAAGGTATTCTCCAGCACAGATGGTCAAGGCCCATCAAAAGCAGTCAAAATTTGGATCATATTATACGGACAACATAAAATAGATATTAATCTACCAGAAAGACAGACAAACAAATGCCAAGGAAGGAAGTAACATCCAGTCTGGAAAATAAAACTCCAACTAAAAGCTCCTCTCAGCTGCCTCAAACCAGTTAAGCAAAGGTTTTCAAGAGAAAATATAAAGGTTTTCTGTTTTTTCTCTCTCTTCTATCCCTTCCACTTCCATGGCAAACACTCAGCATCTTTGAGGCAGCCTGTCTGGCTATTACTAAATTAATTTGCAATAGGAAACACCAAAAATAGACAGAAAAAGATGTATATGCAGCATGTCCCCTGCAAGAGGGAGCGCGTTTGTTCACTTCCCTCAGGAAAGTTCCAAAATGACCCTTCTAACTTCAGGGTACGAAGAAAATTTGGTTGAACAGATGTATCTTTAGAGAAATAAATATTCGAGCAATTTTTGGAGCTGAAGAATTCTTTCCCCAAACAACGACTCACCACTTCGTGAATGGATCGGTTGAAGCCATCATCCTCCGTTAGGATCAGCAAGATGATAAGAGCCATGTAAACATGGTGTGAATTCCTTTCTTCAACGTGATACAGGATTTCCAGAATTGGCAGAACCTTTAGGGAAGGTAAAAAAAAACAACTGTGTATTAGTTTAGCCTTCAAATACCTCGGACAATAAACAGAGGAGACTCTAAAACCTCCTTGTGTATCACCCTGCCCTTAACAATATCACAGCAATTCCTCCCTCTTGAAATAACCACCCCTAAACAGTGACGTACAGCGTTCAAACACCTTCCATCTGTTTTATTCCGTCTCCACAAGAAAGTCTAAACAAATTCTTTCTTGTGGTCAGACGTGGAATTTCAATTCCTAATAAATGACATTTCCAGCCATACCAGTTACCATAAGGCTCTGAAAGCTTTAGTTCCCCCTCTAGACTATGGGAAAATCAAACTGTTAAAACAAGATTTTGCACCAGTTCAAGCTGGAAAACAATTGTTTCTCATCATTTGTGCTCCCACAACCCCTGGTCTAAAAGGATTTTCCTCACCAAATAAAGCCAGGCATAGAATCATAGAATTGACTAGGATAGAAGGGACCTTTAAGATCTAGTCCAACCTAACTCTGATAAAAAAACAAAAAAAAACCATAGGGGAAAAAAAAAACACACACACACACCCCCCCATTACTAAACCATGTCACTAAGCACTATGTCAACCTGTCTTTTGAATACCTCCAGGGATGGTGACTCCACCACTTCCCTGGGCAGCATCTTCCAAGGCTTGACAACCCTTTCAGTGTAAAAAATTTTCCTAACATCCAACCTGAACCTCCCCCGGTGCAACTTGAGGCCATTTCTTCTTGTCTCATCGCCTGTTCCTTGGGAGAAGAGACCGACCCCCCCTGGCTACACCCTCCTTTCAGGGAGTTGGAGAGAGCTAGAAGGTCTCCCCTCAGCCTCCTTTTCTCCAGGATGAACACCCCCAGCTCCCTCAGCCGCTCCTCACAAGACTTGTGCTCCAGACCCCTCAACCAGCTTTGTTGTCCTTCTCTGGACACTTTCCATATCCAAAATGTGGAATTTTTTGTACTCAATGATATTTTTATACTGAGGGGCCCAAAACAGGACACAGAACTCAAGGTGGGACCTCACTAGTGTTGAGTAAAGGGGGAAAATATAAAAGCTGACACCTTGCTTGAAAGAGCCTCTGAGACAGATGCCAGAGGAACATAATGAAATGGGTATGGGACATGGCATGAGGTGGATGCTAGAGGTGGAGCCATTGGGTGTCAGAGCCAAATGGCCACCAGAGCCAAACATGGAGCCTGGTCCCACGAGAAGGAAGAAAACACCTATGTCTCGCACCTTGCCATAAAGAGAAGGAAGAAATCCTTGTCAGTGATTTTTCAGCACTTCTGGAAGTCTCTTCAGGGTGGTTCAGCAAAATCTTCTCATCCCTTCCCAGCAGCCACCAGCAGCCTCAGAAGTCGAGGAGCACGGGAAACCTTTGCATAACATCACCAGGCAATGGAGCAGACACTAAGAAAGCTTTAGTCCAATATTTTAAACTGCTTTGTTGAGGCTTGCCTGTGTTGATTTGGGCTTTGAACATATATTACTGGTAACAAGACTAATGATTCAGATTGTAAGACTCTTAAAGCATTAACTGAACTAACAGTAAATTCTTGGCTTCACATATGAGCTGGTTTTCTGTTTGTCCATAGGATGATTTTTAGTTTAACATTTTACATAAATAAAAAGACATTGTGATTATCATAGAATCATAGAATGGTTTGGGTTGGAAACAACCTTAAAGAGCATCCCATTCCACTCCCCTGCCCTGGGCAGGGACACCTCCCACTAGAGCAGGTTGCTCAAAGACCCATCCAACCTGGCATTGAACCCCTCCAGGGATGGGGCAGCCACAGCTTCTCTGGGCAACCTGTTCCAGTGTCTCACCACCTTCACAGGAAAGAATTTCTTCCTGAGATCTAATCTAAATCTCCTCTCTTTTAGTTTAAAACCATTTCCCCTCATCCTATCACTACACTCCCAAATAAAGAGTCCCTCCTCATCTCTCCTATCGTCCTCTATTAGGTAGTGAAAGGCTGCTATAACCTTTATATAGGTTATATAGTCGTATATAGACTATATATAGGCTACTATATATTATATATATAATATATATATTATTGTCTAGGATACACAGGAAATAGGTCCAACTGAGATGCATCATAAAATACTATTTACCTTTTCTGTTGTATTTCAAAGATCAGTGTTGAATTTTAGCTACTTCCTGCCATTTGCAGCGATTATTCCATAAACCTTATTAACTCTGACTAGATGTATTTGTGAGCTGGACAGCTCGTCTAATATTATTAGAACACCTCATGGAAATATACATTCAGAAAATGGACAAGTATGTGAAAGTGTAGAAGGAAAGAAATGACATTTTTTAAAGTTTTGGAAAGATGAAATGCTAAGAGTTTTCCATTAAGCAGGAGAAGCTTCCCAGAGTGACAGAAATCCATTTTTTTTAACAAAACTAGAAGATGGACTGCCAGATTTGCCAGCTGAGCATTTGCACCTGGCTGACAATATGTTGATGCAGATGGCAGTTAATGCAGCATTTGGCCATGCTACACATTGGCTGTAATAAAATATTTTTCTTTGGGCATGAAGTTAATATTTTAGCTTCATTACATTTAGGATAAAGTACATAATGGTAAAGAAATTAATTGAATAAAAGATCCCTCTCTGCACCTCTATCCTTTTCTGGGGATCACAAAGACTCCATCAGCCATCAAAATGCAGATATTTGAATAAAGCTACCCAGGATGACTACATCACATACGAGAAAACTTTTGTTTTACATGCAAGTAATTTATTAAGTTATTATATAATCAACAGAAAAAAACAGCAGAGTTGTTTTGGTTCTATTTTCTTTTTTCTAATTGTACTAGGTCTGTCTGGGATGGAGTTAATTTTCTGTGTGGTGCTGTGTTGTAGATTGATGACCAAAATGGTGTTGATAACAAATCAATGTTTTATCTATTGCCGAACAGTGTTTGCACAGCACCAGGGATTTTTGTGCTTCTTACCTTGCCCTTCCCCTGCCCTCCTCTGCCCCCAGGGAATAGGCTGGGGTGGGGAGAGGCTGGGAGGGGACACACCTGTGACAGCTGACCTGAACTGACCAAAGGGATATTCCAAACCATAGAACACCACACTCAATGCCCCATCCCTAGAAGTGTTCAAGACCAGGCTGGATGGGTCTTTGAGCAACTTGGTCCAGTGGCAGGGACGGGGAACCAGATGATCCTTAAGGTCCCTTCCAACCCAAACCATTCTATGATTCTAACTTAGTTTTTCCATATTTCAACGACTTATATAATACTGAAAAATATATAAATCTACATTTGTTAGACAAAATAAAGTTATTTATGTCCCCTAATATCCAATTGTTTTGTTTTTCTGTTTCTTTTTTTTTTTTTTATGGATTGTGGAAATCCTGGACTGATTGATTTCTATGAATACTTGCCACTGATATTGATGGAACTAAGATTTTAACTTCTTAGTCTGTTGAGTCTGAAGTGGCAATTAAACACTAAGTCGCCTAGACAATGGGCTTATACTACCTTAACATTTTCCTACAACTACCATTAAAAATATGTTTTTTCACTTCCTAATTTATCCATTGCATTTACCTGTTGAGGGTCCCTGAAGTCATTTATTTCATTTATGCATGAAGCATCCCAGGTCTTACTGCATTTTAAGTAACAATGAAGAGATTCTTTAGATATTGTAAAAACGAGATCATTGTTGCAATCAATAACCAAGCTAGTCACACAACGAAACTACTTGCAAAGCATCTTGAAAAATATAATAAAAAGAAAATTCTGGAAGGTTTCTTCTCACTTCAGCATTGTTTGTTGTTTTTTTTTTAATGCTTAGGAGAGAGGTAAGATGTATTCCAAAAACCAAGTAGCCAGAAGGTTCCCATATTATATCTGAATTGTGAAAACATCTGTATCTTTAATACTTGAAGCTGAGAAACATATAAAGACAAGTTTTTTATACATTACATTAAATGCAGTTACAAACTTATAATCTCTAATCAAAGGAGGCTAACTACTTAGAAAAAATGACCTTATACATCTTTCACACCGTGGTCTTCCATTTCCTCTTAACAACCAATTCTTTTATACGTAGCAGAAAATAGTCTCTAAGCAATAAAATCAAGTTTCGTCTCCTGGTCTTGGTGTTTTGGTTTTGTTTTTTTTTTTTTTTTTAATATATATTTAAGCATTGAGTATGTAATAAAAGCTTATTCTCCATATAAACATCCTCTTTTAGAGGACACATGCTATGGTCAAGAAAAGTGCTTATTCTTCTTCTTAAAAGAAATTTCATTAGATGTGTTTAATTCTCTCTCCTCATAAGGAAAGAATTAAGGGATTGGCAATAGAAGGTCAAGTGTCCAAGTACAATTACTCTATCCACTACTATTTTTCTCAATGGATGTCTTCCAACCATTCACTGTGTGCAGAAGAAGAATCCAACATTCTGCTTAATGTGTTTCTTGGTAAATAAAAACTTTGTCATAACTGTTCTGAGATTCAAAAGCTAATCTTGTTTTCTACTGCATATCTTACAGAGCCTGATGGAAAATATTTCTTCCTATTATGTTAATGTAAATCAACTGCAATGAGATCAGTGCAATTACTGCAAGTCCAGTAAAAATTAGAACCGATTATACTTCAAAAAATGTTTGTAATTTTTGCTTGGCAAAAGCTTGAACTTCATTCTATTGATTATTAGCCAGTATGTTATTGTTATAACCATAAGTAGATTCAATTTTTTTTCCTGTTGTTTCATTTATTTTCAACTTCAAGAGAAACATTTTTGAAGTGTTAGGCACTGAAGAAAATAGAATATGGCAAAACTTAAATATGTAAAAAGTACTCAAATACTGAAAACCATAACAAACATTAATCTGAAATCCTATATTTCAGACTGTACAGACATGAAGAGTAGAAGGTACATGAATGTCTTTCACTGAAAAAAAGTTCATCTGGAAAAAGCAATAGTTGTATTAAGTAAATATATAGACACATATATATTTATATATATATTTAAGAAACACCATCTTTGATTCAGCTGCTTTGGTTTCAGATCTCGTAGACCTTTCCCTTTGAAGAAGTAATGACAGATTTGAGCATCTTTGATATGTCTTCTATTTGCAAAAATGCATAGACATGTGGGGAGGGGGGGAATTGAGCATAGACTTTTCAGGTAGAAAAGAGAAGATTTGACTTGTTGCATTCCCTAGTTAATTGAGAAGTTCCCATCCGAGTCTTTATTTTTTGCTGTCCATTCTTTCTTTTCCTGATGGCCAAATCATAAATCTACTCAAATATCTGTCTTCGATGTTTTACATTGAATCAAACATATGTTTTATCTAAGCAATGGTCATATGAATTTTATTTTCCAGGATATCTCGTTTGTAAAAACTTGCCTCTTCCATTTAGCTATGCATATACCTATACATTATGTGTTTCAACATGGTTTAGACAATTTTTGGCAGGAAAAACTACCATACTGCCAGGGACTTTTTTGTCCTTTTAGTTCAGAACTTCACAAATAGGAGGGATTAGAGGTGCTAAATATTATGAATTTATCAACTTTTTAAACACTTTTTATTTGTTTGGAACTTCAGCACAAATAAAATATGCAAGGGGAATTTTTCAGTACCAGATATTCCTAATATTTTGCCTACATTATTCCAGAGTGTTTATAAATTATTTATAAAAATGAGGCTGCTGAAACTCTATTGTTTCCATCACTACTCTTTCAGTATGTTAATTAGCATCTACAACCTTGTGAAAGATACTTGAAATTTAACAATGAATATTGACTTTGTGTCAAATATTTTTCTAGCTTTGAAAACTGAAAAAAAAGTTAAACGCTGTTGAAAGATCACAGTGACTTCCTTTATGCTTTGCTGGCACTCAAGAAACAGGGAGAAGAAAGCTTTCTGATTCAAATATAATGGAAGGAAAAAGACCACGGGGCATTCAAAAAATAAAAGGGACAAAGCGTTTATGGTTCCGTATACAGAAAGGAATTGAACTTACTGTTAAAAACACCAGGAACTCTTAGGAGAGAACAAACTCAACATAGTTATTTTAAAAGACTGGGTGTTTAGGATAGAAGAAAAGAGAACTAGAAACATGAGGAAGCAGGAGCTGGATGGATTCTTGGGGGTACTAGAGATGCTAACAATTTTTCATATCACCCTTCTCACACCATCAGGCTGAAGCAACTGACCTTAGGAACCAGAAGAGTCATGCAAGACTGGGTATACAACAGAAAAAAAGGGTAGGAACTAAGATTTATTTATATAATAAATTTATTTATATTATTATTATTTTTTATGGAAAGATTTTTTCTTTTTATCTAATAATTATATCTGAACTGATAATGACTGTTGGATTAAGCTGTTAATATTCAATTATATTAAAAATAAATTATTGGCTTGATATATAAGTTTTTTTTTCCCTTGCCCATAAACAAGATCTTGAACAAAACAACAAAAAAGCTGAGGTCGATATACTTAGGTTTTGCATGGACATTTCTATGTAAATCACAACTCTTTTCTACCACCCTCCTATACACTACTGTTTTATTCCTGCTGTGTCTGTCTACAAGACTATTCTTTGAAGTCTATTGCATTTAAAGCTATAAAGTATATTCTCAAAATCAATCTAGATATTTCTCTGAGTCATTCTGGAAACTGGGCAAGGAGTGAGAAGAGACTTAAACTACACCTTTTAGATCATAGAAACATAAACAGAGTTGGAAGGGACCTTAAAGATCATCGAGTTCCAAACCCTGCCATGGGCAGGGACACCTCCCACCAGACCAGGTTGCTCAAAGCCCCATCCAGCCTGGCCTTGAACACTTCCAGGGATGCCACTATGGAACTAAGGGTCTAGCTAATTGCATTAGTAATCGAAAATCTGAAGAAAAACCTTGAACACATACTCAGTATTTATTTTTATTCCAGGAAGTTTCAGGAGCTGACAAACAGTTGTGCTACAATTGGAAAGAAAATTGGCAGAAAGCTGGAAGCATTTCAAAGAAGTTGCACCCTCAGACGTGTTGTAGCAGGAAACATTAAAGTTTTGTTTTCTGTTTCCTTTATATAATAGATTGACTGAAAGAAAGAGAAACAACTGTGTAACAGAAGTCACAGTCAGTACAACAACTGATGCAGGAATCATCCTTCACTTCCCGTGCATACATTCTTAAAATGTCTAGGGAAGCTACTGTATTTCAAATAGGCTAAATATGGTTTCTAACTATTTTACTTTGGAAGAATCACCTTTTTTATTTTCACCTTTTTTTTTAATGACAAAAATGGATGTGTCCAGACTGGAGAGAAATTGAGTTCTTTTCTCTGTTCACCCCTCCCCTCCTCTGGCAACAGTAGAAACCGCTTCACCTTGTGTTTATAAGCCTCCTCATGTTCTAGTCGTCATACATGAACCACAGAGCTTCTCATGCTGTCAGGGGTAAAACACCACATTTACTTGGGAAAGCAAACTGCAGAGTCTGTTCTGTTGGATGCATGATATAAATCAGAGTTGTTTTGCGATGGCAGTTGCAAGGTTTCCATGACACCTGATAAAGAGAAACCAAGATGAGGTTAATTTCAAAGGAAAAAATTCTGTGCTAATGTAAATTTGAGAAAATGCTAGGATTTCAGTGGAGGTGAATTCTCCACTGAAATCCTACTTCCACATGGCAAGATCCCACAGAAGAGAAATTGATGTCTAAGCTAAAATCTGCACACAAGAGAATTTAAGTAGCTCAGCAAAAGGAAAACCATTTAGTAGTATTTAATTCCTAACATGGTTCAGGCCAGAGACTATTCCCAAGCTAGGTCAGTTGTGATAATCCTGTTTCAGAGGGTAAGAGAATTCAATAGTATGGATAAAGTCTGTTCTGTGTTCTTTTTGCTAGAGAGAGAGATACTGGAATTGGCTGTTAGACATAGCTGCTATGATCTGTTTACATACGGCTCCTACGTGCTGTTTTCTAACTTCATCATCTTCACCCTTTCCTGATAATAAAATCTACACAATCAAAATCCAATTTTATTTTAATTTGAAGGAGGAAAAAAAGGACTTGGTTGTCATGTATTTATTGAAGATATTTGCAGGTGCACAAATTTTAAATATTTTGGAGAATTTGCCTCGTAACAGATCAAATTCATGTAGGGCGGTACGTGATGAATTTGCTGATTGGCTTACCCAAATGTGTCGTGGTTTAGGAGAGGCCACACAGCTAATTCACTTCATAGATGTGCCATTTGAGACGCCTTAAGGTATTTCAGGCATCCATGTGGGAGTGGCTCATCTGACACAAAATCTGTAGGAGACTGTTGTCCTTTTGGACCATCAGGTAGTTATGGGGATATTGTACAACATCTCAGATGTTTGCATTTGAGGGATTGCACTGCGGCTTTTGGTAATACAATCACTAGAGTCCAATTCAGTTGATCAGATATTAGTGTCGACTTACTGAAATAACCACTTAGACCCCATTAATTGTCGCTGATCATGATAGGAACTTGGATACCATGTATAGGCACGTAATTGAATTGTCCTAATCTGGAGCCAAATAACTGGTATAAACTGAACTCCTTTACTTGTTCCTTTATATGTTATTAACTCACAGTGGCTACAAGCTAATGTGATATAATGTAAGGTACAGTGAAAAAGTTTAAAGTTATGTTACCTTACATTTTCTGTGAGTTAAGAGCATGTACAGCAGCTTTCGAAGCTCTAACAACTTGAATGTGAGCCAGTGCCCTCAGTCTTCTCAAAACAACATGCAAGTAGGACTTCAGTGGTTTTATAATGGCCTTCTGTGCAACAAAAAAAAAACCAACAACCAACCCAGAAAACAAAAATACTTCTCACTTTCATATAAAAACAGTTTATGCAAAAATCTTAAACAGTTGCATATGTTAATTAATTAATCAACAAGTTCTTGCACACTTTTCATCTACCCACTAGTCAATGCTCTTTCCAAGACTGAGTAATCTGGGGATTTTTGTAAATTCCTTTCAAGTCCCCATAGCAGGATTCTAATGACAGTTACTCAGATATAATTTGAAAGGAATTCCATTGACAATTACACATTTATTTCATTTAATGGCTCATTTGTGTGCTTTTGACTTTTATGCTGAGCAATGAGATAGGGAAAAGACAGAGTCACAGTATGGCAGTCCACACTGTGCAGCTGCAATGCATAAAAAGCTAAGTTACTAACATTAATTATTTTTATGAAGAAAGAAGCTTGTCCTCTGACAGCTACATTAATACGTAGCTTAGACACAGACACAGGCAAAAGAGAAGCTGAAAGAATACAAAAAATATTTCCTGAGCCAAAACTGAATCATCAGCAAATGAAGATTACCTTTCCCTTTATAAAATTGTTTTTATAAGGATTTGTAAAATCTACAGAAATGGGGCTTTTATCTTTCATTGTATTTTAATGACATTGGGGAACAGTTTTTTAGATTCTCAGTCATATTTGCAAAACATTGGTAGAACTGAATTTGCAGGCACACATGCGATCAAAATAACTGTCCACAATATACTTATACCAGGAGAGACTCAAAAGTAGGTTCACAAATTTTTATTGCTATCATTCCTCCAAAAAAAAGTGATTTAAATGAATTTTGCACTAAGTAGGGTAGTTCATAGGAAATAAAAATTGTCATTTACTGTAGATTAATTTAGGCCTCCCAGATCCTAAAAATAGAGATAAACATAGAGACTTGGCCCCAGAAGTATATTTCATGGAAATTCAAATTGAACATTTTGTAATGGACAACATAACGTGTACAGGGAGTACACCTTATACTTAAACTAGGAATTTATTGTTAGTGTAAATAAAGTCTTAACAGCATAATCAAAATACAAGCCACAGCTTTTGTTAATCCAATTACAATAACACTAACACTCATAGTCTGAATTACCTAATAAACACACAAAACCCCACAGTATTATTCTGGCTTAAGTTGTTATATGAAACTTGCCTAATATCTGAATGTTTTATTTGATGTTGTGTCTGGGCTCTAGATCCAGTGGCTCTAACTTTCCTCCAGCAGAGAGGAGCAGGAGGTTCCAAGCTCGAGTTCTTCATGAGGAGCAGTTTGATAATGGTGGTGGTGACTTTCAACTCTTGGGTTTTGATCCAGTTTATAGAGTCTGCTGATTTGCCTTCAGTTCCCAGCTAAATTTTTATTATCTTCACTTAGACATCATTTACACAACAGACTCTCCTAGCACGGGTGAACGTGTATGTACGTCAGTGAGTATGTGAGAAATAAGAAATCCACAAAAATCTATGTACTGAGATGGCAAATAAAAAATGAAATTATATTTCTCTTGGGTGTTAAGCTTTGTTTCTACATAGTCTTCCAGTAGGATCCTGCTTGAACTATTCTGCTAGGAAAGGCATGAACCCAAGGTTCTCTACACTATTTATACAAGCTGAACTTAGTGACAAACAGATCTAAAATGCAGTTAAGAATATTAGAGGTTCCCAGACTACACTGACTGGTTGGAGTTGTCATAAATAACTTTCTCTGGAGCTATTCAGAGTTCCTGCTCCTCTAATAACTGAATAAGGAAATTAAATATTTATTTTTCCTATGCTCTATTCCCTTCTTCTTCTTTTTCCCCCACCTTCAGGACAATAACCCTAAAATATAGTTTTGCACCAAAAATTTAGGTGCATTTACAACCAAGTCATTACCAACTTATGAATAAATTCACTGTGTCCTGTCTAGGGAGTTATCCTGGAGATTCATTATTCAAAATAGTGTTTATTTTTAATAAGACACAGACCTCAGTTTTACAGTCTGGCTTGAAATTCTGTTCTGGCCATTTGCTACAGCTTCATCATTCTACTTTTATTTTGTCTTCGTGTTTTTCAGCACTTCTACGATTGCAAAACTCTATAGGAAGACATTAGCTAAGTGTTTTTTCTTATGTAGTACTTGTGTGTCATGAAAAACTGAGTAAGTCAATGGATTTTCTTGAGGGTTTTTTTGTTTGTTTCCTAGGTTATTTTCAGTTAAGAAAAGAGAAGAAATATCTAGAGTCAGTGAGTAAATAGGATTGCCATGTGAAGTAAGAGAGGAGTACTTCATCTCTCATATACATTCATTGATATTTGTAAAGAAATCTTCTCAGACATTCTGAAATGTACTCTTCCAATCAGGTAAGTCATGTAAAAGTGCATATGCACTCTTGATGCAGCATTTTTAGCTATATGTTCTATTTCTGTAAAGATTAAATTTATTCTATTTGGTCTTTCTGTTTGTTGGCTCAAAACTTCTACCAGCTTTCAGTGTCGTAGGCTCTCAACCTTTGTCACCTCCAGGAAAAAATGCAGAAATTTCCTTTTGTTATCAACATCCTTTGATGTTTGTCAGAGTTAATATGGTTCTAGTCTAATAGACAAGTTTCCAGTGTTGTAAAGTATCTGTCCTACATCTTAAAATTCCAAAGAAACTGAAAGTCTCACAGAAATCCTTGCACATAGAAACCTGTCAATAGAGGCTTTCAAATCATCATCAGAAGGGATCACAGAAACGAATTTTTCATTCTCATAAAATGGAATAATTTTTGATGTATTACTTGGACTGGATACCTTGCCACATTGCCAGCTGAAAATTCAAACCCGAGTACACTCAGGCACACATGGATGAGCGACTGAGCAGCTGTCCCTGCAGCATGGAAAAAGGGAAAAAGATCATTATTACCCTTCACCTTATTTTGTTAGGGTAACACATGCTACCAGATCAATGGGTGATATCGGCAGCATTCTACATTATAGAACTTCATAATAGAACCAGGGGGTCTGAATGATCCGACTAATTATTTCAGTCAGTCATGAATGAGAGAGAAACTGTTTTTAAATAGGCTAAGGAAAGAATAAGATTTTGACTTAAAAATTAGAAGGGAAGAGAGGAATTAACTGCGTAAACATGGGGACAGAATTGGGTAAAAAACCTGGGAAGCAAATAGAGAAGAAAAAACAGTATGAACCAAAACAGACACCGTCAACAGAGAAAGAAATGAAAAATGAAGAAATGGAGAGACCTGAAAATGGGAATGGAAAGACTACGAAGTGTTAGACATGAATTACAATACAAATTGTAATAATTTGGGTTTTATGCAAAAATATTTGAAGAACATTTGATCAAAGTGTTCAGAACTCTACAGTTTTGGGTTTTTTTTCCACAGTTGTTTTTTGGTTTGGTTTGGATTTTGGGGGGTGTGTGTGTTTGTGTCTTATTGTTTTGAGGAGGTTTAAGTGTGGGGATTTTTGTTTCCCCATAATGAAACCTAAACCTGTCTAGTCTTATGTTTTATTTTGAGTTCTATGTGATCAGTTGGAGTCCCAATCTGTGTTATGATATTTCTAAGATGTTTGTATCTTAAAGATTCCCTGGCTGTACTATTTACAACAGACTTCAATATGTGTTTAGAATATAATATTCAATTTGTTGGTTCAATTCATAAAAAACAGTATGGACTTTTGTTTCTTTATTAAGATGTTAATTACCATGTACATTGTCTTGTCATTCTTCTGATACAAAATGTTCTGAATAAAAGAGCTTAGTAAGAATAAATCAGTTCTTATTTATATTGTAACATGAAAAAGAATTAAAAAACAATAAGAAGCAACCTGACATGAATACCTGCTGTCAAATACCCTGTGTAAAGATTAAAAACCATTTAGCTTAAAAAATGTTTACAGCCATCCTGCATGAGCATTTGGAATATAAACCTAATGCATAATATGTCTAGATCTCACCTAGACATTAGCTTTAGGTATGAGAATGTGTCATGGGGAACAATTCTGGTTTAAGAGTTTTTTCCCCAATTTTCGTAATACTAAGTAAACAAGGCTTGACAAGAAATACACAAACTGACCATAGTTTAGAGAAAAAAAGAATTTTGAATAGGAAAAAAGAAAGGCAAAAAGGGCCAACCTCGTCCCGCAATGCATCGAGCACAGCATAGCGAGCTGGTCAAGGGAGGTGATTTCAGCACTTTACACTGCACTGGGGCTGCCCCACCTCAAGTCCTGTGTGGAGTTTTGGGCACCTCAGTGTAAGAAAGACATTAGATTGTGTCCAGAGGAGGATGACCAAGACGGTGAAAGGTCTTGAGGGCAAGATTTACAAGGAGCAGCTGAGGTCACTTGGTTTGTTCAGCTTGAAGGATGGGAAGGCTGAGGGGTGACCTTTATTGCAGTCTACAACTTCTTCAAGGGGAGGAGTGGACAGGGAGGTGCTGATCTCCTCTCTCTGGTGACCAGCAATCGCACATGAGGAAATGGGATGAAGCTGTGTCAGGGGAAGTTCAGATTCAACATGAGGGAAAGGTTCTTCACAGAGAGGGTGGTTGGTCACTGGAACAGGGGCGCCGGGGAAGTGGTCAGAGCACCAAGCTTGTCAAAGTTCAAGGAGCATCTGGACAACACTCTTAGTTATATGATTTATTTTTAGGTAGTCCTGCAAAGAGCAAGGAGTCAGACTCAATGATCCTTAAGGGTTCCTTCTAACTCAAGATGTTCTATGATTCTATGTTTCTAAGTGAAGGAAAGCTTTCTATTATGCTCCATGAGGAGACAGTCAAACTGTGCAATTTCTATGTGCTTTATACGGTTACTATCGGTTACAGCCATTCATTCAGGACAGTATTTGTGCTCCACAAACATTTGACCTGTCTTCTATATTAAGCTCCCATAACTTTAACCATATTTTAATTATTCAACCAGATATACATGAATGCATCAATAATCACCTGAGATCTCAAAAAAGAACACTCAAGGGGATGTCAAGGTAGAGGTCTGAAACCAGTGGATAATAGGCTCATACTTAAAGCAATGAAAAATAGATAGATGAAAGCAGGTTTTTTTTTTTTTAAATTTATACACGTACACTTAAAGAAAAAAAACCGAACGTGTATATAGCTTTGTAACAACATAGCTCTTGCAATAGAATCGTAAACACTTATGTGTGCAAATAAATACTTAATTTCTGTATTTTACTCCATTAGAATTCAAAAATTTATAATTGCATAAAGGTTTTGTAACCATATGTGTAACCATATATGATACAGATATCGATACTAACAAAGTGTTACTTATGAAATCATTTATTGAAAAAAAGAAAAAAGCTTGATTAGAGCGTGATTGGACTTCATGAATGATATACTACCCCTTTGTATGTTTGCTAAATCTATTTGAAGTATACTAGAAGTACACTGCTTTCACATAAGTGTATTCAGGCATGAAATAGAATCATGCATTTTTAAGCAAATTGCTTTCTTAGAAATTTATTTCAGAATATGCACATAATAAGAGTCACAGCTCTGCATAGTAGTATTCAGTCAGCATTATATCATTATTTGCCAACCAGCACTTTGTAAACAAGATGTGCCATCTCAGGATATGAATTCCATTTGAACATTTTACTTGTGCTCAGTCCAAGAGAAAAGGCATATGAAAGTGAGACATTTTATTGACTAAACATGACGTCAGACTTTGATCAAGGAATCATGTTGACAGTCAGATTTCTTTTTTCTGTGTAGCTTGATTAAAAGAATGGAATTTTAGAAACAATTGGAATTGTGTCATTGCATATCAGATAAGATGCTGCATTTGTCTTGTTCTGATGCTGTGAACTTATCAAGACTTCGGTGTATTTTTTTTTCTGAAGCTCTGTTACACAGCAGATGGGATGTCTAACATCCTTTTCTATTTAAAACATGCGAGTTCTAATCAACAAGAGGGTTTAGAATGTTAAAGCAGCCAGCCATAAGAAATGTGTCACACAGTTTGCTGTCATCCTAATTAATTAGATAGCATTATTTGTTGTCCCCAATGAACTCAGATGAGCTCAATGACTGATAATAGCCTCATTCTTTTCAGGGATTTTCTTTTAATTTTATTCACTTTGATTTAAGAGAGAATGTATAAAGAGGGAAAAAGCAGCCTACCACTATGAAGGGTTATTCAGAAATACATACTTGTGACTTATTAATATGAGTGAACATTTGGCCTGTTACTAAGGTCATTTTAATTTTAAATCTTCCAGGGTAATGTTTCTTGAATAATTACTATTTCAGTAATTATCTTGCACTTTTATAGCACATTTCTGGACATGTTTTATAATAGAGTTCTTGCCCTTCAGATTGTAGAAAGACTCAATAAAATTATGTGAACATCATTTATAATACAGGACAAATAAAATCTAAGGGTTAACATAGCACAGAGGTCTTCAAATCAATGTAAAATAGAAAAGTTAATGTTCTATTCTTAGTCAGGAAAACATAATTAATTGCTTTTTGTAACTTTAATGCTCAGATTTGCACTAGAACAAATAGGTTTGATGAATACAGAATTGAATGACACAATATTGACATAATATAAAGGACTAATCTTGCAATATTTGTCTTTCTCTTCGTGACTATGAAGAAAATTAAAAGTTATTCAATGAAAAAAATCTATAGATAATGAAGGCAATAATGGGTCTTTGATGAAGCAAATGGCAGTTTTGTTACTGGTCATGATTATTTAAGTTTTTTTGTTTCTGGTAAAAATATTGAACTTAAGTAATGGAATTTAATAGTCCTCAGTGGAGGAAGGGACAGACAATTAAATAGGCTGTTACTGGAAAAGTACTGGGAAAGTATCCTCCCCAAGTGAGGATATTTCCTTTAAGATACATATGTTATTTCTGAATTTCTAGGTACTTTTGGGATCATATAGCAAAAGCTTTATACAGGCTTCAATTGGAAGACATACTTTCCTTTAATAAATTCCTCTTCAAACTCATTCTCTTGATAAGTATTTTTCGCAAGCTCATTTTTGTACTATATTTAACAACCTAATTGTCTCTTTGTTTTGCCTTTGTTTGGACACACCTGGGTTTTTTTTGAAGCATGATTTAAAGCTTGCGTTACTCTTTTGTTTGTGTCCTTATGGTCTCCCTGATTTTTTTCTGAGCATTTGGTGGTCTGTCACCGCAGTCAGTGAGAGTATAACTTCAATAACATATGCTTTCCATCAGATCATAGAATCATAGAATGGTTAGAGTTGGAAGGGACATTAAAGATTATCGAGTTCCACCTCCCTGCTGCCGTGGGCAGGGACACCTCCCACCAGACCAGGTGGGATGTTTGATAAAAAGCTGTAGAGGTTCTACAGTACATATAATGCAATTCAGTTCTTCAGTTCCATGGATTTATTAACCTGTAACAGCATTTTTCCATTGGCTCAATAAAATGTGAACAACTTTTCAGTGGTAATTTGTATGTTTATATTCTGACTTTTTCTGTGACTATTTTTTACTGAGTAAAAACCATGAATTTTACAAACTTTGTGCTTGAAAGGTGCATGATTCTAAATTGTATACTCTTCTCCACCTTCTTTCTTTTTCACTGTGCTAACTTATTTTTCTTGTTCTACTTGAGCAAGTTTATCTTGGGTGTCACTTCTTTTTTTCAGTACATAGTGGCTTGCTCAGAAAGTAAAATGAACTGCTGGCCTTTATTGAAGAACTTTACAGAATGAGTAGGCTATATATAAAAGTTATAGAACAAGAGTAAGTGAATTTCAATCTACATAACTCCTCCTTTGTATCAAATCCAAACATCAACGCTGACCATTTCTTCATTTCACGTGTAATGGCACAGCTTTTCTGTTTCTCAAGCACTGAAAAAATGTTAGAATTAAATAATCAGAGCATAAAGAAGACTAGTTTTTCAAAGAATACTTGTACAACCAGAGTACAGTTTAAAGTTTGGCTTAAAAGCTTTGAAATACATTTAAAAATAATAGAAACTCCCTGGACATTTTTTGAGAAAAGCTTAAATAAGCTTAGGTCTGATGGAGGAGTTATCCTCAGCATACATCTTCATGAAACATAAAAATTCTGTAAATATTTTTATTGTAGTTCACTAGGGAAGTTCTCAAAAAAGGAGTGTTAAAATATGAGAAAATATGTCCTACATTTTTCATCAAAAACCGCTTATGTAGGTCAACCAATATCTTTTATAATTTCATGGGAATTTCTGGCCGATTCACTAGCAACAACAGTAAAATCTGCAAAGGAATGGTGGTGGTGCACCACAGGGCACGCTTCCCAGCCGTTGTTAGAGTGGTTGTCCCTTCCAGGGCTGGGTCTTTGACCCAGGCAGAGCTTCGGATGATGGATACAGCTCTGCACATGGCAGGCTGCAGGGAGTGCCTGGTCCCCAGCTGCTCTGCTGGTGCTGAAGAGCTGGGCCACCAAGTGGAGAAGTTACAGGAGAGAGTGAGCAGCATCAGCAAGAATGAAAGAAGGACAGAAAGTATCTTCCTTAAGGCCTTTGAAATGGTCCCACACAATTAATTTTCTCTGCTGTGAGACTAACGAGCATTTCTGAATGAAAAGTTCAATGAGTCCTTTCAGAGCTGTATAAGTGAAGGTAACGCTGCAGTGAAGGAGATCCTCTTCAGCGCGTAGTTTTCATTTGATGGAGGATGTGGTGCATCGCTTTCTTTGCGTTTTTTCCTTCTTTTTTTTTAAAATTTTATATTACAGCTACAACAACAACATGCTACATAGAATCATTTCATTCACTTAAAGAGAAGTTCCCTCTCCTACTGCCTTAAATTAAATTCATGGGGTTGAGTTTACTGCCGTTCAAAGTAATCTGTCAGGACTGACTGATGCAGTTTATTTGGGTTAAGCTTGTACTCTGCCAATTTCTTGTCCCTTTATTTTTTGCCTTCATTACCCTACACAAAAGAATGGCTTTTTCTTACCCTTTATCCTTTTTATGGTACTGCTGGATAGTTTAGGACTATTCTAGAACTAAACTCTAACTTGCTAGCGGGTTTTAAATCACCCTTTTTATTCTTTTTTTTTTTTTTTCCCCAGAATAAAAAATCATCATAATCAACTCTATTTTAAAGGCCATTCTAAATAAAAGATTAATAGTTTTTTGCTCTAATACTTTGAGTAAGGATTTTTACGTTTTGGGAGGAAGAAGAAATTCATTCACCAAATTAGAGAAAATATTATGAATATATTCTGAAAATAACTTCCAAGAAGTTGACATATTCACTGTCTTCTAAAGTTATGCAGATACAAAACCTCATTGCAATAACTGTAGAGAAATTTGCATTTAATTTCAAGGAGGCTGCATAGGATTAGTTGTAGACTCCAACATAATTCTGTCCATCAGAATTAAAGTATTTCCTTCTCTTCTAATTTAGTCACTGTATTTATTTATCATCTGTTCCACTATGTTAAAGGAGTTTCCTTTTACTTGCTTCTCATGTCTGAGGACTTACATGTGGTTTCTACTAGATCACAGTTTTCCATCCTAACACATAATTTTCAGTAAAAGCAAAAAACCATTTTAACTGAGTCATCATATTTGAACCCTTGTCTCTTGAATTAGTGGCTAGTAGAGTCTCATGTTCCCCGGATTCAAGGAACCTCCAAAATATATACTTCATCCAACTCAGTCTTTGCATATTCTGAAGTTCTTCTGGCAATTTTAAAGCTATTTCAGTCTTGAGTAAATAATGTCTTTTATAAAACATAACTGCTATATTTAACTGGTTGACATAGTCAGATTTATTGGAAAATTATTTGAAATTTTAAAGAGTAATAATTATATTTTTCTATATTGTGGCTCCACTTTTAATCATTACTTAATAGAAAAGGTTTTCAAATTCAATTAATTTCAATCTTCCATATTTTTTAATGGTTTCATGTTATGTCAAATATATAATGGCATGATTTAAACTAAATTGCTAAATTATATCTTTTAAAATATTTATAATTTTCAAAGTGGAGTTTTCATTCCTTTTTTCTTTTTAATAATGCAAATAGTTGAAAACCTATGACCTACGGCCTCAAAATACTTCATTACATATAGCAGACTGACAGAATAAAAGCACTTTTTTTGTACATTTTATTATCTTCAGCATACTTCAAAAGGAGAAAGATCTAGATAATCTAGACAATTGTTCCATAATTTTATTAAAGCCTGAGAAACTTTCTCGGAAATATGAAAACAATAATAACAATTTATTCTTTAGATACTATGTTTTGTAGTGATTTAATTTCTTTTTTTAGCAGAACTGCGTTTGGATAAAAGAACCATATTAATTCAAAAACCCTAATTCTACAAATATATTGCCCATTCAAATGAAAGGGAAAACAAAAGCGGAACAGGAACTGCAGAATTTATAGTGGAGGCACTCCAAAGTCATTAAGTTATAAAATATAAGTTCAATGAATTCAGTGATTATTTTGTGAGGGTCTAACACTTCACATATTCTCTGTAGCAGATGGATTGAAGGAATGAAATCATTTGGAAGCAAGTATACAGGAAACATTACATCAAATAGATTAATTTTAAGCCACTAAATCCAGAGGTCATTCCTCACAATGTTTCAGATGTGAACCCACAGAATTGCTAGTCAAGGTGGTAGAAACATCATGAGAATCATGGCAGGTGGGTTCCCAATTTAACTCCTATAGACTTAAAGGGCTCTAGAGGAGGTGCTGGGAACTGTCAGTCAGAAAGCCTATTAACGTGGCAGAGTTTATAATGTAGTGAAATCACTGGTGACACAAGTAAACATGGTCTTTGTGAAGGTGTCAGCATGTCTTCTTTAAAGAAAATCCTGTCTCACTCAGCTGTGGAAGACTATTATAGTAGATAATGCAAGCATCTTTATGAAGGAAATCCTGTGGACCTAATATATTTTCAGAACTCCTTTGACTGTGTTCCATATGAGAGCCTACTGAAGAAACTAAATTTCCACATGAATTGATAAAAGGTTCTTTTATGGACTAAAACCTGGTTTAAAAAGTACAAAGCAGATGCTCATGCCTAATGGTCTATCTTTGGATGGAAGTGGCTGAGAAAAGCCTGCCCATGTCAGAAATACCTTCTTACATTCATAATACAAGATAAAAGTACAAAAGAAGTAGACTGCAGATAAAAGCCAAAGTCGTATATGATTCCTAAACAGCAGCACCTTTGCGGCTCTTGAAGACAGAAGACTGGGTTAGATGAACCCCTGGTTATAACCTATAAGCTATTTCCATTGTCAGAAAACTGACTGGGTTCAGATAGAGAAAATGTTCCTTCCACTTCCAGAACCAAAAAAATGGAATGCAATTATCTTATCATTTCATTGAGAGATATATACACTTATAAATTTACCAAATAGATCATATCGTAAATAAGCAAAAGAAAAAAACGTGTAACTGTTAAACGCTAAATGTAAACACACTCACTGTAATGTACAGAGTAGGATTTGATTTTTTTTAATTGGATTCAGGTTTTATTTTTCAGCTTTCCCACCTTAATGAAAGCGATGTTACAGAAATAGTGTGAATCTCTTAGCTACTCTAAAAATTCAACTAATGCATACTGTAGGGTATTTTTAAAATTTATTTGAAACTTCTTTATTGAAACATTGAATTGTAAGCAAAATTTTTGCTATGAGCTAGAATGCAGAAAGATGTTACTGCTTTTCTTTCCAAATGAAATGATATATCCAAAGTCTATCTTGGAAATCTCTAGTGACATCCTCCATTGAATGTCTTTGGATCATTGCCTGGAATTTTGGATACAGGACTGAAGCTATTTATACACTTTCTTTGCATTGCTAATTTATCCAAATCTTAAGTGTGGATGACTACTGAGACACTAACCAGATGCTGCATAGAGGATACAACAGCAACACACGATGGAGAGAACCAGGATCAAGGAGAAACACTTGAAATGATACTTCCATTTTTGACTACTGGCTGTAACGAGATGAAGGGTTATGCTCCATGTAGTCAGATCGCTCTGACCACAGCACATCATATCTCTCAGTGCCAATTGTCCCTTCACACTAAACAGAGGGAGAAAAAATTAAAAAAAATAAATCATTTAATATGGCTGAGAACCTGAAAATACACCTTTGTTTATGTAGTTAAGGTAAATTAAAGATGGGGTTTGCTGGCATAATTATTTCAGGCTGCCATAAAATCAGTTTTGATTTTATGAAAATAATAATAATGATTTAAATCAGTTTTAATGACTGGCTTGAGGTAGGATTCCACTCATTACGATAAATGAGATTTTATGTGTTATATATTTTTTTTTCCTTTTCTATAAGTGAAGAAAGATTACAGTATGTATGCCAGTATGTGGAACGGTGTGTTTAAAAATATAATAGCATTGAATTTCTATTAATTCCCTATGAATTTAACAGTCTGGAAGATCAGGGTATGGATATTAAGACTAATTAGTTGTGCCAAAAGAACAAGAAAAGTTTATACATCAGAGATGTACAGACATCCTCTTCGCTCTTATTTATTGGACTAAAGCTTTGTTCCTTCTTGCTGTCTTTCTTCCTTCTCTTGTCTCATTCATCTGGCTGAATCTGACCTGTCAGTGTGCCCAGGTGGCCAAGAAGGCCAACAGCATCCTGACCTGTATGAGGAACAGTGTGGCCAGCAGGACTAGGGAAGTGATTGTCCCCTTGTACTTGGCACTGGTGAGGCCCCACCTCAAGTGCTGTGTTTGGTTTTGGGCCCCTCACTACAAGAAAGACATTGAGGGGCTGGAGCGGGTCCAGAGAAGGGCAACGAAGCTGGTGAGGGGTCTGGAGCACAAGTCTTGTGAGGAGCGGCTGAGGGAGCTGGGGG
>JAOXJK010000032.1:62834344-62855671 GCA_025774025.1 Xenus cinereus
GAAAAAACAGATAGATCCATCTAACAGAGAGTAGCGAAGCCCAGAAATCAAAGTCTTCAAAAAATTGTTTCAAGAAATCTCCATTCTGAGAAAACCATTAACATAATGAAAAAAAGTAATGCCAATTAATAGAATAAATGTTTTCCTCATTATGTCCCCAAACATAGTGAGAAAATGCTAGATTGAGCCTTGGGGAACAAAATTTATTATGAGCATGAAAAATGTTACAGTTCTGATGCAGTTTTTAAATGACAGCATAATATGTTATGGATCATTTGATTTTTTGTATGAAAACGCTATTCAGCGCCCAAAAAGGCATATGCTGCTAACGGCATGTGTTGCATTCCTTTCCTTATGACAGCTGGCAACTAGCAAATGCCAGTCAAAACACAAAATGTCAAGCAGAAATTTTTCCCAATAAATGCATTAGTTTAGATAATAGCACATAAATAAACTTTACTAAAATGTTTCCATTATTCTTGGATGCTGTGTGCAAATGATCTCCTATATGAACCTTTTAACAGAACCTAAAAATATAGAGCTAAAAAAGCTGGCAAATATATATCTTCCCTTGCATTAATTCCTATTCTTTGTATTAATATTATTTTAAAATGACTGCACCTCAAACTTTCCTGTCCAAAGTACTTAAGTTGATAGGAGATAAATGCATAATTAATAAGTATTCTTATTTAATAAAAGAGTATGTGTAGATTATTGCTACCAATATACGTTGCTTTCTTTGAATGCAGTGAATGATGGGACATTTTAACAGCATTTTGTACAGAAGTCACCATTTGTCTCCATCAGCACTGACAAACTACTCATTCCCATTTACTTCCTACAAGGTAACTTCTCACAGTAAAATTGATTGGGTTTTCCACCCATATATTTCCACATTATTTTTTACTGACCGGCAACATTTCACTAGTCTTTTTTATTTTTTCTGCTGCATTACATAGTTCCCTTGATTTTTGGGGGGTTTTTTTGTTGGTTGTGGTTTTGTTTTGTTGTGGTTGTGTGGTTTTTTAAGATTCTTGAGTCTTATAGTGTATTCGGACTACAAGGAGACAGGAATATATTTGATAAAAAAAAAATTCTTCTCATTTTCAGGAAAAGATTCTTATCAAGTCAGTTGATTAAAATTTCAAGCCATTTTCAAAATGGGTGGAGAAAAAGGCTGACTATTAAAAAGAGTAAATGATGCAGAATACCACTGACTTAATTTACATATCGTTCATGTACATATACCCTTCACTTTAGGCATCCTGACTCATGCTGGTTAAAATTTTCTATCGACCACTTCTCAGAACTGAGCAACAGTATCTGTAATTTTTTTTTATCTACTTTGAATTGAAACTGATTAGCATGCTTTGAGAGTCTGTGAGAAATTTTTGTGTCAATCAAAGACATGTAAACTAAACTATGCAAAATCTACAAGAAAAGACTTAAATGAATGCTTGGGCTTCAAACCTCATCAGCAGAAATTTTTTCCAAGTTGCATACAAAAATTAATAATTGCGTTAATAATTGCATAGGATAAGAAATCATATTAATATCTTTTTTAAAAAAATCATACATTCAAAAGAGTGGAAAAATATAGGAATATAGAGTCATCATCACATAGAGAAGCTGGACTTCAGCACAATGAGCAACTCACATATGTGATTGTGGCAGATTAACCACGCACAATCTCTCGTTCACTCCTCCACAGTGGAATAGGGGAGAGGACCGGAAAGGATGGAGAAAAAACCTGTGGGTTGAGATAAAGGCAGTTAATAAGCATAGTAAAGCTGCTTCTGCAAGCAAAACAAAATAAGAAATTCATTTACTACTTCCTACCGGCAGGCAGATGTTTAGCCACTTATTGGAAAACCAGGCTTCATCATGTGTAACAATTACGTGAGGAGACAAACACCATAATCCCAAACATCGCATCTTCCTTCTCCTTTTCCCTAGCTTTTATTGCTGAGCATGACATCATATGACATGGTTGGAGTCAGCTGTCCTGATTGTGTCCCTTCCCAAATTTTTGATGCCATGCAACAAGTGTTCAACAACACCTAAACCAGTGCTGTGTTATCAACACTGGTTTGCTCACAAATCCAAAACACAGGACCATACGGGCTACTACGAATAAGATTAACTCCATCCCAGACCCAGTACACCAGTTGAAGGAGAAGAGGCAACGGACACAAACCGAAATACAGGAAACACAAGGAAAATTGTCGCAGAGATTGCGGAGTCTCCATCCATTGAGGCATTCAAACCCAACTGAGCAGTATCCTGAGCAACCCAATCTAAGTGACCTCTAAGTGTGCTTGGTACGTGACATACCTGCAAATGACTACGAGTAGCTCAATTATGTATGGGCTTTACTTCAAAGTATCATTTATTTTTAAATTTAAGCTGCTTGACTTGTGAAAGTAGAAAGTATTTGTCCTTAGGTTTCAGAAGTTTTTCTTTAGTTTTTTTGTAATTAGTCTATGAAGCCACTGATTAGAAACAAATGACTCATACCTTAGGTAGGTAGGTAGGTATATTTAAGTGTGTAAATATATAAAATATATATGTAAGTCATTGTATTTTGTGAAAATTGTATATTTTTTTCCTAAATATTATAAAGTTGTTTTTTCAGAGTTTCAACTGACCATAAAATGTTTCTTCTTTGAAAGCATCATTTATACACTGCAATAAACAGAAAAATCGTAGCTGAAACTGGTATTTTTTTCTTTTTATTATCCCCTTTCAAGGTACCTTGTGCCTGATATCAATTGATTTGTACCTGCTTAATTAAATATCCGTCAGTCAATCCTTCTAAATTTTAAAGTAAAAAAAACCACCAAACAACCCCAAATCCAACAAAACCAGCTAATAGCAGTAGTTAACACAACTAACAACAAAGTTAATTGTTGAGTATTGAGTAAATCAATACTGGTGACCGAATCTCAGTCCACTCTTTCTCTGTATTAGTGCTTAAGGTTTGTTTCCTGTTTTTTATCTCTCAGAGCAATTTATTCATATTTTTTTATTTTTTTTGTTAGTTTCCAGATTTCAGCATAGAACAAGGAAAACCCATTCAGGGAAAAATTATTCATCTGTTTAAGAAATTGATAGAATATCCAGGGAGAAAGAAAGACTTTATTTTCTCTTTAACCTCTGCTGGAGAAGTAATAGCAACACCTGAAAAACAAATCCCTGAATGTTGACTATGAAGCCAACTCTAACTAAACTATGACTTGGAAAGTTGAACTAGTTGCAGCTTAAAGCTCAAAATTTAGTTTCTAACTATATTCAAATTTAAAGAAGATCAATTTTGAGGAAAAAAGACAGCATGAATACTGCAGACTGCTAGTCGGTAGAGATTTATGGAATCAGTTCATAAGAGTAAAGGTTTCAGAGGAAATTCTACCAGCATGTAGATGCCCAGTTGCCCGAGAGCCCTACATTATCAGATGATCCAAGTGAAAAAATGCCTTTAGTTGTGTTTAAAGACAGCTATTCGTCTATATTTGAAAAATATTAAGTCCTGCAGGTAGTAAAAAATAGATTAATCATTAATGACAGTTATTCATGGTGACACTCCGCAAATGGTCCTCAAGTGTTTTAATGAATTTACAGAAATGATCCAGGCTGTGCAAAAAAGGCCCAGAAAGCTCTTGTCCCTGCATCTGTGAAACCATTAGGCACTTACCTTAATTTGGTGCTCATACATTAATATTTAGAGACAATGGGTGCCCAATCATGCATGAAAGCACCAAAATGTGAGCAAATAAGTTTTATAACAATTCAAAAGAAAGGCTGAAGAGTTTAAACCTTCTTATTGTACGTGGGAAAAAAGTCCCTGCTGACCTATTGAAGTGAAACTACTAGCAGCTGTTTCATAAAATGTTCACATTAAAATAAAAAAAAATAAAAACATTAGGTCACATTAAGGCACAGAAACAAGGTGTCCTTTGAAATAGAGAAGACGCAGATCTGTCAGGTAATGCAAGTTAAAATAAAGGGCTTGTAAACTAATCTTTCTCTTATCCAATGTTTCCTTAGGGAGTGGGTTGTTTACCATCAAGCAACTCTCAATCACTTTTGGGTTAGAAGTAACTTCACACAATTCTCACCAGGTCCCAGGAGAAATCTTCACAGTAGTGTAAAGAACAGACTAATGAAATACTATGTGCTCCATTCATGTCCCCTACGTGGCTGCCTGTAACAATTTCTGTGAATTATCAGTGTGAACTTGCTTCAGCGTGAGTTAAAACGACCACCGTGCCGAAAGAAAACATATCCTGGTGACGCTGAAGCCTGCCCTCGGTGTTTGCTGCGTTCACGGTTGCCAAGTTCAGTCTTTCCATCGAAATGCATCAGTGGAGCATTTCGGTTTCTGCCCGTGTTGCAGTTTCGCTGCCTGCTGTGTCTTTTATCTGACTGCCCTGGCTTCTCACACTCTGGAAGATTTCACTAGCTGAACACGCTCGGTTATTTTCAGGGAAAAAATCTTTTCCTCCCACGTTATGATTCTTATTATACAGCTGCTAAGACAAGACAAAGTCAGCCTTCATTTCTCTTGTCCAGAAACTCTTTTAAGCAAACTACGCAGTGCCCATGCAGCAAACTACTCGCAAACAAAGCAGATAACATCTGTCACAGCGCACTGGCGTGTGCTTAACACGCATCAGCATCCCTGATACAATATAAATCACAGCAGCCATGGCCAGTCTCCCTCAGAAAACGTAGCCGAAGGAATGGTAAACATTCCTTTTATATAGAATCTGATTATTAGTCCACATACTTCAGCAGTGAGCAGGTAACTTACATTCTGGGCTCCTGCAAGCTAAGATTAAGAAGGGGAGTTTGACTTGTAGCACAGTGATAACACTGTGAAGGTATCAGAACTGGATTCTAACAACGTAAACATTGCAGGAGAGATTATGTCTGATTTGAACTGATGAGCCAATTTTGGAACATTAAGGGATCAAATGCCTAGAATTGAGCACGTGGCACGGAGCAGAAAAAAACTCAGGAAGAGATCACAGAAATTGACCTGTGATGAAGCACTTAGAATTTTCTACGCAGAGGTCATCAGGTCCAGACAGAATCTGATGGAAAAAGAAAAAATAGTCTGACACAGAGAACAGGACTGAGAATAGAGAGCTGAGGGATAAAGGCAACTAAAAATCACTCAGACGAGATGCAAAAAGCTTCACATGTTGTGTTGGCTAGTAGAATATATACCCTACATTAAAAAAAAAAAAAAAAAAAAAGCCGTGAGAATATAATCAATTAAATAACACTGTAAGAAGCTCCAAAAAGCAACAAAATGTGATGGTGTTCTTTCCAGTCATTTTGTAAATGACAGTCTCTGTTTGCTGTTAAACTTCTTTGGTGCTTAGATGGCTCCCATGTGATAAGAACCTTTAATCTCATACTCTTCTGGCACAGAGTCCAGCAGCGCGGTGAGCTGGTCTGCAGCCACCTCGTCCCTCTGCCTTGAATGGGTTACAGCTCAAGGGATGCTATTTAAAAATGGCTTCTTACTATTATCGTCTTTCAATCTTGCTTACTTAAAGGTAGGACATCGAAAGCTTTGGCACTAACCCAAGTGTGATCAGAAGTATCCTCGAAGCGTCTTTATGGGCAGATGTGCAGTGTTTTTTTCTGTACCCTGTTTCACCGTATAAGAATTACTTGGGTGTTTATCTATCACTTATGTTGACCATGTACAGAGCCCATCACAGCAAGGTATCCATTATTAATGTCTTAATAGCCGTGCAGTCATCAGATCTTAAGAACTGGTTATCTTGACACCTCATCTGCCACAGAGAAGAGCACAGCAGAATGCTTCTAAAGTTTACAAAGGTGAATTATTTGTTGGAGAACTAGACAATGCTGAAACGGGAGATGAATATAGTACCTTCATAAAAGCAAACGGAGCAAAAGCAATTACTTTTAACTTGGACTCCTGTGCACAAACCAAGGTATTTCCAGAAATACTGAAAAGCCACAGATTAGAGAAGGTAAATGGGCAAATCTTGGGGATTATAGTGATTAGTTTTTCTTCTCACTAAAGGAATATACAGAATTGATGGGCTGAGAACGCGATTTGTCTTAGGTGCTTGAGAAAAGAATCTGAGAGTATTACCATGCAAAACTGTACAATGGATAAGAGGGCAGGTTTAAGAAAATGGAATTGAAGAGCCCAGTCCTGAGACCACAGATGCAACACAAAGGCAATTTGCTCCTAAGGCCCTCAAACACAGAACTCTTGTTAAGAAATGACAAAACCTTTGGACCAATAGCATGGGCTGTCAGAAACAATGAATGTGTGTGTGCTTTTATATAAATATTGAAAAATAAATGAAGTGCCATTTTTATGAAACTGACAACAAACATCTGTCATCAAGGGGCAGGTAGAAATCATAACTCCCTTCCTGAAAATAGATTTATTATTTTTAGCTAGTTGTTTGATGATTTGAAATGATATATTGTGTGTATTGTGGCAAGTGGTTTTATGGCCTGTTTTGAAATGACAATTTGGATAAATGCTTAATTTTACATCTCCTGTGCACAGCAGAAGCTATTGTTATGAAGACATGATCTGAGGCAAATCTCTGGCCAGCTCCTTATTCTAGAATAATTAGTGAAGCACCTTTTTGCACCATTTAAAATAAGTGGTGACATTTGCATTAATTTAAACTACAGAAGGCAGAATCGAGTTTACTTAGCATATTTAAAGCATGCCATATTACTTCAAAATCATAATTTTATTGGCCATGTTCTCCTAATTTTCAGTGCCTATTTGCTTCACTTTCTTTTTTGCAGACATGTATTATTAAAAAATTTAGGTAAGAAAATGTATCCAAGTCTTTTTTTTTTAATTTATCTGATCTGAATTAATATTTATTTTAATAAGATGAACAAAATCTATGGTGTCTAGAGAGATGTTGCAAAATATCCCCCCCAAACACATACAATAAATTTACTCCTGTCCTAATAAAAGTCTTTCCTCCAGTGCTCACCCCAGGCTCAATGGTACTTTTAAAATAACTTAAATAACTGTTAAATAACAGTTAAATAACTGTCATTTCTTTAGTTTTAAATTTAGCTGCATCTTGTATTGGAATGACTGTTATTCTACTACTTTATTATATTGCATACAATTTAACAAGACGTTAAATTATCAAGGCAGAATTATATAAAATTGTATTCTTACGAAATTAATGATTTTTTCATGATTAAAACCTGTTGCTTCAAATATATCTTACTGTTTTCCTGACTCTAGGTTGCTTTTAAAAATTATTTTGGAGAGCTACATTTCCTCCTTCAAAATCCAGACATGATAAAAAGAATTTCAAAATATGGATTAAAATGGAGTAGAACTTATATTTAAAAGATACTATCTTCTATGGGAAAGAGAAAACAATGCTGTTGCATTAGTATTCTTTTACTGGATTGTTTCTGCACAAATAGAAAAATAAGTATTATTGAAGCTGCAGGAGGCCAGGGTTTGTGAAGGGAGGCCTGGGTTCGTGGGAGGTCTTTCAGTTTCTGAATCCCATCCAACTACCATGTTAGTAGCTCCATCCAAAATTTATAGACACTCTTGGGGACAGTAAAGGTCAATAGACACTTAAATTTTTCACTAGTCATCCTTTACTTGTAGGTACTGTCAGGTAGAAACAAGGGCTGGCTGCTCCTCAAGGACTGACAAGCCATCAGCCAAGAGTCACAGGAAGGCAGCAGAGTCACCTGCAAGGAGACAGGATGTTCAACCAGCAAGTCAAGGTCAGGATGAGTTCCCGAAAAAAGAAATCACAGTCAGCTCCAGTCCAGTGGCCATCCTGCAAGTCTTTAGTTATGAGCGGGCTCAAGGTCAAGCTAGAAGTCACATCAGATCAGGGTCAGTCATATGCAAGGCCACATGTGGACACAGCTGCAGGCGTGGTCATAAGACACTGTCAAGGTCAGCTGAAATATGTCAGGGGGTCATATGTAAGGCTGGGATTTCGAAAATTGTCTTTCTTGTAGAAGTTACTTAATATTTTCACTGGTAGTGTAAAAAGAGTGTAAAAGTGTAAACACACTGATGAGAGAAAAGAAAAATTTTATTAATGCAGAAAAGGATTATTAGTGTACTACTTTAAGAACTGAATGACCACAAGGATGAAGTAGAAATGGCAATAACTTTGACACTGACAAGTTAAAGAAACTGAGGAAAACAACAACAAAGTAGCAAAATAAATTCTAAGTACATGTTTGAAAATTAATTAGGGGCAAGAGGAGGCAATGAGAGGAGAACTATTTGTTTTGAAGGATAATGTGGGTACAAAAGCAAATGAGTGAAATGATCTTCGGTGAAATTTATCTTGGAAAGAAAAGTTATGTTTCTAAATGTCAGAGGAAGAAGGTCCAATAACAGTAGCAGATGAAGAAGGACTAATTATCTTAAAATATATTTTGAACACTAACATTTGATAATCTGCAAGAGCAAGGGGTTCACAAAACCATTTCTATCCTACGTCACTATATTAATTTTATATATGTATAAATAAGTAATACATAAGCTACAGATGCCTATATATTAGAAATTTTGTTTGTAGCTCATACTATATATCTCTTAGATGGCAATTTGTCATTTAACTGCTTATCACATTTTAATTATTTCACAGGTCTTGTTATACACCTTATAATAAAAATCTGAATGTTTTCATTGCTTGCAAACTGAGTATTTGCATTTTTCATACGCAAGTTAGACCTTTTCTATTGACTTAAGTGAGGTTCGGATGTTACGGTAATGTTGATTTCTGTCATTTGTAATTGGGTAACTTGTGCAATGAGTTACCATGAATACAGATATCCAGTCCAACATGAGGATTCTGAACTCTAAATGTGCTATTCATGGTATAAAATAATGTTTTTGATGAATTATACAATGCAAACAATTCTTGACTGTCATTTCATCAGTCCAAAGAAAAGAAAAAGTACTTTCCATGTTTCTATCTAGTCACTGTTTTTATATTTCCACAGAGTCCTATGATGATTTTTTATTTTTTTTTTTTTACGCTAAAGCCAAATTTGGTCTTAGCTTCCCCACAGAAATTAAATCATAGCATTAAATCAATTTTGGCACTTAGCCAGGGTAGGCTATTAGAATCTTGTGCTATTAATTCATAAACTTGGGTGACTCCAAAACCCATTTTTCCATTTTAATTGAAATTAATTGCATAAAAGGTGTACCAATTTTCAGAAACAAAACACCCTTTGGAACAGAAGAAAAATTCATTCAGTATGTCTGAATCCTATTCAGTTGTGTGTGGTCACGTAGCAAGTCTCTTTTTTTCTTCAGTAAATGGTTATTCTGTAAGACATGGACGAAAGTAAAAAGGTTCAAGGATCTTTGTCATTTCTCTTGTGCATCAATATTGTTCTCTGTCTTGTATTATTTATCCACCCCTTAATTGGTTTCAGCTCCCTAGACAGCAAGGTCCTGTGATAAACTATGCAAAATGTCTGGCATATGTCTTTCCTCCCCACCACCCTCTTCCTGCTTATTAGTAGTTTTGAAGATTTATAGGTAGAATATCTGTCAGAATGCAGTCAATGCTCGAGTTCTTGCATTAGTCAAAATTTGCATTTTTTTCCATTGTGAGGTTGATACTGTACGACAGCACGACCTTAAAGACACTGAAATAAGGTAACTATTTATATAAATAAAGTGGTGCAGTGTAATGCTTCCTCAAGATATTTTAACAGCTGGAAGCCTCGTTTTTGAGCCCCTGTTACTAAAGAGACAGACATCTTATTTACTATTACCTGTTTTTTTTCATCTGAAAAAGCTTAGATTTTTCTTCATTTCCTAGCCATACCCCAAAGTTTTCTAAATAAAAATATGTAATTGTATTGCCTGAATTTTAGGTAGGCTGGTACCTAAAATATGAAAAAAATAAAAAGTTTTGTATTATTTTACACCATGCTCAAGCACAGATTACTCTGTAGTAGTATTATCCTGTTGAATTACATCATGTCACCTTTTTTTCACTTAGTTTGCCCCGTCTTTAGCTTCTCTAATTCTCTAATACTAGAACTTTTTGCTAGTATACATAGTAGTTCTTAAAATTATGTGCCAAATTCCTAGCTGAATATGTAGATGAGCTGTATGTCTGCCATAGCATTTTCCTCTAGGGTACCTTTGAATAAAACAAGCCAAAAATTTCTTGTTCAATTTGGCTGGGAAAAAACTGAACAAAAAGGAAGAGTTAAAATGTGCATTTCCACCAACAACAGAAAGAAAATGAGAGATGTGCAGCCCGACACTTACGTTTGGGTGTATGTTGGGAATATATCTTTAAAACACAGTGAAAGGCCTGCTATAGTTACTTTTCAATGCAGAGTTTATTTTGAAATAGGGTATGTATGCAGGCATACCATGATGCATGCCATTCTTACTGTAATAATGTTTTAGTTACAAGTTGTAATCAGTCTTTGGTAAGTTATGATATCTCCTTCTAATACATTTTCTCTAGGGTTATGGTGTTCTGACAGAGTAATATTTGCCAATTCTTGACAAAACAAGTCATTAGAAATATTGAATTTGTGCCTCTCGTGTATCAAATTCCCAACTACATAAAACTAAACCAAGAAATGTATTCATTTAATGTTATTATTGAGCATACTGCCAACACACTAGCTCTAATACCCAATAGTATTTCTGTTGTCATGTTTTCTGTATTTATTCTCTTTAAGTATACCAGCACTCACTTATTAAACTGGACAGCGTGTTGCTCCCTCCATTTGTCCAGGACTGCCTAGAGGCCAACATAAGAAAGATACACAGGAACTGCAGTAAGAGAGAGGCTGTGAGACACCAGAAGCGTAAGAATCCAGCTGACTGGGGGAAAGCAGGTAAAAGAATTAATACCAAAAAAAATAGAATATTTTTAAAAGATAAGAAAACAAAGAACCTGCATAGGAAGCAAATGAAGTCATATCCTCTAAGGACAAAGTGCTACATCGTGACAGAGACAGTATAATAAAGTCCAGTAGAAAGTAAATCCTTTGGATATTTTTCATAGGCTTTTTCTTCATCAAGTGCTACTCAGTCTTTCAGCACAAACTAGACAAGCAGTCTGCATGACAAACAGCAGCAGAGGTAACTGTAAATTTTCTAAGCTTTTGATGATGGAGAAACAGAAAGGTCCAGTACTTTTTGCCCAGAAAAAACATTTTTGTTGAACATCGTATATGAACATTGTTTATCTTCATGAAGAGCAGCCAGATGAAGAAGGTTGTGTAGGGACATATATCCTCTGAGGAGCCCTGGCTGGCAAAGGATATGTGAGGCTGTAGACTAATTAACCTGTATTCCTCATTGTACACAGGAAGAAAATCATATTCATACGGAAGAGCTTAAAAAGATAAAACAGCTGGAAAGAGAACGTTGTAATGGAATGACAAGATCAGCTGTTAACTTGTCAATGTACCACAGAGCATTCAGAGCATTTAGATAGATCTAAAAAGGCTTTTGTATGCAGATATTAGTTCCCTCTGCCCAGACTCCAGGTTGACCTGAGCTCCCAGCAGAACAGAGTAACTGCTAAATTACCACAATACAGAGTGCAAGCTAATGTACTTGTCTCTCATCAGGGATTACCAGATCATGTATGATAACACGCTGAGGAGAGCTACATAGTTCTTCATCCAGCAAGAGCAAGGCAGAACAAGGTTTTGTTTGCCTTTCAGAAAACTATGTTGACATACCCTTAACAGATTTCAAAAAAACATTGATAAATCCCAACAATTTCTGAAGGGGTCTGAGCACTGTTTGAAATTTCGAGGTTAAATGATCCACACAAATTTTCTTTTACCACAGAAATGTTCCACACAAATTTTCTTTTACCTGCTGTTAAGTTTTGGCAGTTACGTATCACTGCTTTCATACAAGGTCCAAACCTGACATCAAAAAATCAGTTCATTGGCTTTAAGGAGCTGTATATATTAATAAAAAAGTACTTAAAGATTTACTAGGAGATTTTAGGACTTCCTGATAGAGCTTTAAAACCATATCCTGCTCTGTTTCTCATCATTTGTATTAGTATTAGTAGTATTAGTACCACATTCCTTATCTTCTTAAAATTTTAGAATATAGTTAAAAATTTCTGTTCATCCATCAGTTTCACTTTTTGCCTTTTTTTTTTTTAAGGTTAGGAATGCTGGATTGCAGGCTTCAGTGATAATTAATTGGATTGTTCTTATTTCTTCCTTGATATTGTTGGCAGAGTATAACAGGGAAGTGACTTTTTGATCCATTATTATTAAATAGGATTTGACAATTTACACATTTATATTATTCAATTAAATAATGAAAGTAAAAGCTGACAGTAGAGGATTTATACTTTGCAGAAACTGAAGGTAAGTGAACAGACTCAGTAACAGACAACAAAGTGAAAAAAGTTGCAGGGTGATTTTGTTAGTTAAAACAAGATTACATTTTGTCATCACTTAATCAAAAATTATCAGATGGAAACTAAGAGAGAATAAAAAGTTCAGGAAAGTTCCTAAAAAATTCTGAATTTAAAAGAAAGGAAAGGGTTCAATCACAGTAAGGGATATGCTTGAATCATCCTGTCCCCTTCCATGTTTCCATGAAAGAGCTGAGCTACCACTGAAAAGACTAATTCCCTTATACAGAAGACAATAAGGAAGGACAGCATTTGTTTAATGCCATCTTCATATGCATACCCACATACACGACACGCACAGCTGAGCTGGACCACTCCCTTCATTCAAGAAGCTCATGATCTCATTCTTATCCAAAGCCTATAAAAATGAAAATCCATGGACAGAAGAGAGATCTATGAGATGGCTGCGGTTGGCAGACATCCCCTAAATAGCTTTATGTGCTCAATCTCCAACGGCCTGAGGAATACTTCTTGCGTGCACAGATCACCTCCTGCACGGGAAACTGTATTAATATGCAGAAACTGTGCCAGGGGGATGGCCCTTCTCCTTTATTAATTTAAACATTTTAATATTCTCTATATGCAAAACATAATTAGAATTAATGGACTTTAGTGCTAATGCAGTGCCTGAAGCTAGCTAGTGCATCTATCTTCTGCATATGATAAACATGAATTTTGAATTCCTTACCACCAGCAAGGCTGGAAGCTCAGCTCAGTCTGCTGATGTAGTTTGTGTCCAGATAAAGATCATATCAGCTGACAGACAGAGGGAATTATCATCCTTTTGATGAGATAAGGAATTGGTCCTCCAGGGAGGGAGTAAAACATGACTGAGTTGCACTGATTTTTAAGCAAGATCTCATTATTAATCTATAAAGACATTGTAGCTGGGCTACAGTAACATATATCAGACAGAGAATGAATGTCAGATTTTAGTCTGTTGAGTCCAAACCGGTGATAGTTTCCTTGTGAAGAATTATATTCCAAATGTGACAGAGGAAGGAATAGAATTTGCATGGCATCTGGTATTTCATATTCACCTGAGAAACAAAAAAGAAAGAAAATACAGAAATTAAAAAAATATTTTATTTGAAAGTAACTGTGAAAAATATGTGGCAAACAGAAGCAGAATTTCAGGATGCACTGGATAAAAATTTTAAGAAATTACAGTGACTATTAATAAAAAGCTAAAACAATGCATGCACTGGTTTTACTGTTTTCTCAGAACTGGAAATAACTGTAAAATATGATTTTGTGCTGTACCAGTAGTACAACCTGAGAATGAATGAAGCAATCTTGAATTTCTTATGGTTACTTGCTTTCCCAAATGGGTTCTATAATGGGATTTGTGGGAAAAAACATCAAAGAAAAGGCCTGAATCCAAGATTTATTCCCAAATACTTTAATCTACTATAAACTCTTCCTTTCCTGATGTTGTGGGTTAACCCCAGTAGGAAGCCCAGCCCCACACAGCTGCTTGCACACTCCCCCTCAGTGGGGTGGGGAAGAGAATTAGAAGTGCAAAAGTGTGAGAACTTGTGGGTTGAAATAAAGACAGTTTAATAGGTAAAGTAAAAGCTGTGTGTGCATAAGCCAAAAAAAAAATAAAAGGCAGGGCGGGGCTGGCAAGGAATTTACTTACTTCTTCCCATTGGCAGGCAGATATTTACCAATTTGCATGAGCACACTCATGAATTTATTTTAGGTCAATAACAAACACCTACATTGATATTTCCGTAAATAAATCCAGGCTGGAAACATGCTCAGTGTAACAGTGATTTCAAGTAATAACACTGTTTTCCTCTAAAGTTACTGGGGTAGTGAAATTCAAATTCTCCCAGATTATAGAAAACATGTTTTACTGATACCTTTTAAACAACTGTCCACAGGCCCAGTAAGATGTACAGAGCAGCGCAAGCAAATAACACTGTTGAGCATTTGCTACTGCTAAGCCTTACACACTCCAGAGGTGATGATGTGACTGAAAAGGATTTATCAGCAAGATAGAAATCCCAGACTGGTCAGGGTTCAAGGCAGAAACCTGGTGTTTGTCCACAACTCAGATTGTTAAATGAAGTATAATAACTGTCCTTGTGAAAAACAAGGAATGAGAACTTGAAAAAGAAGTAAAGATTTCTGCTGTAAAAACTGCTTAATGTTGCTTGTCGAGAAAGAAATCTACAGATCTACAGTAGTAAACTGTTATTGTCAATTCTAGAATGACAGCTCTCTCACATATCCATTGTTGTTTGATATACGATAACCATGTAAATTTAAAATATAACAACCACTGTCCCTTTAAGTCTAATACAAAGAAATAAAATAATAACTGATATAAAAGTAATAAGAAACGATGTCTCAGAGACATGGGAAGGGTGTCAAGACCTTACACAAAGATCTGTGACTTTATCAGGTTGAGAATTATCTGTCAGTAACTGACATAGTACATTTTAGTATTAATTCCTCAGTTATGCAGTCCATCTGGGGAGGCTGTCCAGCACTTTTTTCCCTTCCTTTTCTCCCAAAGTCATTGCTACCATCGCTTTGTCCAAATAGAGGAGGTAAAAGAGTTTGTGTTCTTGCTAACCTGAAAGCTTTGAGCCCTTTCCTTATTTCTCAACTTCTGTAGGTAATATTTTCAATGACAATTCAATTTTCAGTATTGCTCAGGCTTGCACTTGTTCTCACAGGATGAAATCTTTCATAAAACATCTGTTACCAGAAAGAACCATCTACAGTAAGCTTGGATACTTGCCAGCTTTCCCGAAAGTTATCTGTTGCAGTGTCTGAAATATTAAATTTCCCACTTGACTAAGTGAAAAAAACTCATTACTCAGTATAATAATTTTGTGGATAATTAGTAACTCTCTCATTCCCTATAATTCATTCTCCTCCTTGCATTGTTAATGTTGCCAGCTATAACATCTACTGCGATAGATTATAATCTTGAGGACAGGTTTTGGATCTGATTTAAATTTTCTACATCCTGATGATTAAGTGAACCCTCTTACAAGATTCTAAATATTTTTCAGGTAGAAATACAAATAATCTCAGGTGGCAGATTCCTGGATCTTTCCTTGTTTCATCTTCAATTCTTTTCAATAACCACACTCTGCTTTGAACCTTAAAAAGTGCTTTCCCAGTCCATCAGTCCAGATCCAAGATTCGTTCTGATGATCCTTTTCCTTGCTTACATCCATGACCAGTCAACACTGAGTTTCTCCATCTTTGAAATCAGTCTGATTTTGGTTTATCCTGTGGCCACAACATTCTTTCTGTGTATCAGCAACTGTTACCTTTTCCTGTGCTACCGATGTTAGTGAAGGAAAGCCATCAGTTCCCTTCCACAAAATAAGATTGTAACCCACCCTTCCAGCAGGAACATTTGAATTCAGTCAAATGGCATCACCATCCCATCTTGAATGAATTCCCATTCTGAACATCAGAAATGCCTCAGAAATGCAGGTCCTGTGACACTGCCGTAGCTGGAAATGTGTTATTCTGGTATAATTCCAAATATTGAATTTTTGGCTAGAAAAAAGAATACTGATAAATACAGAAAAAGAATGTGACAGTATGTGGCTATGTATTGTTTTGGCTGGAAAATGCTCTGTAATACCATCTCTTTTTTATATCTGCTTTATTTATTGTTTGCTTTGAGCTCGAGCCTCTAATTTTTTGTACTTTGCGTTAGAGACCATTAAATTCCAGATGCCCAAATAATTTCCTTCTAAAATTCTTATTGCGCTGAATGGATTCTCCCTTTTCAATAATAGTTATATCATAGAGTTTCATTCCTGATCTCACATACGATTGACTAACTTTCTTTGCACATTCAGATATACTTCAATGCAGTAACTGTTTTGCATATCTCCTCTATGGCTCATCTTTATTTCTGCAAGTAGTATCAGCCATGCAGACAGGAAAGATCGGCACAGTTTTATTCCTATCTCCTTTGATCCAGTAAGCCTGCATGATCCCCAGTGCATGTCTGTCAATCACCGTGCCTGAATCCAGCATCCCATCTTTTCCGTTGAGTGGAGGCTCCAGGACTAACAGAAGATTTGCACAGTACTCAGTACGACTTTTTTATTTTAATTAGACTTTGATAATAAATTGAGGAAGAGGGCAGCAGACTGATAGCTGCAAAATATCCACTCTGAGGGCAACATTCCAGCTATGAAATTGAAGATTTTTAAATTCATGAAAAGTGATAATTCCCCAGCTTTTCTTATGAGCTTCCTAACTGGTTCATAACCCTGCTGTAACAGTAATCTGCGATCTAATATCATGTTTAGGCATTTCAGACATGAAAAAGAGGTCTCATAATTTTCATTAGTTTGTAGCACTTCTACTTTATCAGCACACCAGCAACACTGAGACCTATATTCTCCTGAATAAACATGTGCTGTGAAAGAATTTGTATCCTAGTGTCCCACTGCCTGCAAAGACAATCTTAATAAAGGAGCTAATATCAACTAGGGTATGCAGAATGCCAAAAGGCACAGTAGATGTGAGGTCTAACATTTTCTGATGTTGGCAGACAGATCTCTGCCCCTTAAGCTCAAAAGCAGTTCTTCCTTAAGCTAGTCAAAACTCATTTTTGCAAGTAGTCTCTACCTGTCCATAGAATATTAAAGAAAATATGGTAGATTTTAAAGGAAGTAAGAAGTTGTGGCTGCCCCATCCATGGAGGTATTCAAGGCCAGGCTGGATGGAATTTTGAACCTGATCTAGTGGGAGGTGTCCCTGCCCATGGCAGGGGGCTTGGAACTCGATGGTCTTTAAAGTCCTTTCCAACTCAAACTGTTCAATGATTCTATTTTAAGTAATTTAGATTCAAGATGCTATAGGAGCCATTGTAAGCAGTAACTGGCCATGCCTGTACAGCCTTTAACGATGAGCTCCACATTTTTCTCCAGTGCTTTGACTCCTTCAAATGACTTTTTTTAAAGAGGGACGATGGGTCTTCAGAAAACTCATGTACTCCTGCTGTTTTTGAAGGTCAAACCCCAGAATAATTATTATTAATAATCAATTTAGATAATAAAATACAAGATTTTTTTTCTCTTAGGAAACTGGCTATGAAAAGCACTAACACTGTTCACATTGACCTGTTAAGCCTTACTCCATAATGACCATGTATCGTTATAATCAATACAAACTAAAAATAATTAATCACTTTAAGGAACGAAATATAATTGGCTGTATGGTTTCAGATAGAGAGAGGCATGAAAACAATTCTGTTGAAACTAACTTTCATATATTCAAAACAAATTGATTTCAGATTTCTTACCTTCATGGAACTATTCCTTAGTTCTCTGTGTGTACAATTCTATTTAAATAGTCTCCAAACACAATGTCTTTTCTAAAAGAGTAGCACAAAGTTAGTATTTTGCATTTTTCCCTACTTCTTCTATTTGCTCTATCTATTGAACTCTTCACAAAAACTGCGGTGAATCTAGAACACGACATTTTCACAGATCACTTATCCTTTTTTCACGGTTTTCACACACTCTTTTCCGGCTTTTTCTCAATGATATACGTGCAGGTTTAGAGTCTTGTAACTGCAAGTATAATACATCCTCTTAATTAGTCTGAAATTAATCATACATGTTGATTTTTCAAGGGAATATAAGAAAAACAAATTTATCTCAGTTCCACTAATTAAACAATAATAATGTTGAAGCTTCTTTTTTACATACTATAAATATGTGAGTCTCTACATAAACTAAAACATATATGAATATATAATTAAAATATTCGATAAACATATGGGTTGTGGTTAGCTTAGGCAATTTGTTAAGAAACAATAATATTATGTATTATTCAGAGAAGGCTTCTTTAGATATTCTAAAATTAAAGTATAAATAAAAGTTTATACATGATTAAAAGTAAGTAATTTTATATATGGTAGACAGCTGTCTTCAGGCTGAAAAGACTGAAAATGAAAGAATAATGAAAAAAATAGCTTAACTAGTGAACTTTTTCAGCTACAGAACTTGAGAAATATAATTAATATTGGTCAATAATCATCACAGAAATCTTCTTTTTGATTTTATGTATTTCTTCCACAACAATTTTAAGGAACATCCCACTTTGAGTCTGCACTTATGCAAAAGGTCACTGAGAGCAAATGTCTTTCCAATGACTTCCTACAAGCACAGATTATAAAGTGTTGGGTTTCTTTAAGGGTGATAAAAAAACTAAATAAAAAAAAAACCAAAACAAACCCCAAACCAACCAATATCAAAGATAATTGATGGGCAAAATTTCTGTGTAGTTCAAAATCAACATGAGTGAAGCATGTGCTGTTGCGGCAAAGAAAGCCCACAGGATGCTGGGTTGCCTCAACAAGGGCATCATGAGCAGAGATACAGAAGTCATTATCCCACTCTACTCAGCTCTGGTCAGGCCACACCTGGAACTCTGTGTTCGGTTTTGGTCTGCACTATCCAAGAAAGATATGGACAGACTGGAGAGAGTCCAGAGAAGGGCCACCAAGATTATCAAAGGATGGGGAAAGGCTGAGAGAATTGGGTTTGTTCGGTCTTGAGAAAAGAAGGCTCAGGGGAGACCTTATCACCGTGTTCTGGTATTTCAAGGGTGGCTATAAAGAAGATGGAGACTCCCTTTTTACAAGGAGTCACATGGAAAAGACAAGGGGTGATGGGTACAAGTTACTGCTGGGGAGATTCTGATTGGACACAAGATGAAAATTTTTCCCAATGAGAACAATCAGCCACTGGAATAATCTGCCAGGAAAGTGGTGGATTCCCAACATTAGGCACTATCAAGATTCAGCAGGACAGGGTGCTGGGCCATCTTGTCTACACTGTGCTTTTGCCAAGGAAGGTTGTACCAGATGATCCTTGATGTCCTTCCAACCTGGTATTCTGTGATTCTATGAAATCGATGGCAGAATACTACTACATATGTTGTAGCCATGATTTCACACTTATAATTTCTTGAGTGCATGACATTATCAAATTATGATCAGATTCACATCAGATCTAATTGCCTTTAATGATGTTTCTGCAGAGATTTGTCTATAGGTACAAGAAGAATGAGGTAGAAAAATAGTTATAAGAAACTTTGGTATGTCATTTAAACCAAAAAAAAATGCCCCAACCATTTATTTTAGAGCATAAGTTCTCAGTAGGAATTAACTTTTATTCCATAGTTTGTGTGTGTTTGATTGGTTTTGTTTGCTCTGTTTTGTGTTTTTTTTTTTTAATAGAAGCTCTGCATAAGATCCAAGCAATCATTAAATGATAATCAGTGTCAGAAAATATTGTATAATAAATAATACATAATAAATTTCTTTTAAACATCTATTTGAAACATTTAGAAGGAATTTTAGTTCTTCTAATTATTTTTTTTAACATCCATGTAAATGATGTTATAAAAAAGAATCGTGATGGAGTGCAGAACATCTGGAAATTTTTTGAGTGACAGATGATACACTTCCAATGGTTGTTTATCTTATTTTCAAATGTCAACACCAACACCTAAAAAAATATTTTAAGGAAGTTTAATTTTCTTGTATGTTAATTTCTAACAGCTTTACAAAATCAGTATTATGGAAATTTTTTTTGAAATTATTTTACAAACCATTTTCATTTTTCATACCTGCAAAATTTTCAGAATGAATAAATTCTTGTTTTTATTTGGAGTCTTCTCATAATATTTTTGGTATAACCTACATATGAATTGCCATAGACCTACATTTCAATTTGGTAAGGGCCAGAGTATATCTCATTTGCTTGTTTGAAACAAGTAAGTGATTTCCCAAGTCACCAGAAACACATATAAATAAATGTGAATATTATAGATCTAAATCATTTAAAAATCAGATATTCAGGCTGTGGTTTATTATGCATGGGTAACAATACATCAAGCCGATTATCTCATTTCTTCCCTTGTTAGTTAAATGTGATTCATAAATGGCAATGGAATACAAGTATCCTACAAATGAGCCCATTGTTCCATCCTTCCCCCTCATCACTTCAAACACTGTTGATTAAATACGTTGTTTTAGAAATCATAAGCAATGTTAGTAAAATTTAGACATGTAATTGCAAACCATTAGAATAAACGGAGGAGCTAAGTAAGTTCTAAGCAAACACAGTCCTATTCTAACTACAAAGCACAGGGAAGGCTATATCACAGGTATCATTAGATGAGTAGAACTGTGTGCATGCACCTACACACAAAACAATCTGTAAAGGGGTCTATCTTACCTTATAACAATATAGCAAGAGCTATAGGATACAGCTAGCAGGTGGAAGTTTAAAATCCTGCGTCGTCTATTGCAGGAATCACCTATAATTCTTCAGCAGTATTTCAGCACTTTAATTATCTGTACGTATTTGGGGTGTTATTATTTAAGAGCACGCTGGAATTTTCTTTCTGATTCTTAAGAAGGTAAATTATTGGGTGACTTTTTTTTACTCTGAAGTAGAATGCTACAGATTTTACAGATGATCTACGGATGTTAATCTAAGCAAGTCTGAACTTTTTAGGTTATTACATCTCCAATAGTCAAAATAACTCCTTAACAGCTACATGCTTTTTCTCCTAAGAAACTTTTTCATCCATCCGGAAATTGGATACAGTTATTTTCCTCTTCCTTCCTGACCAAGCCATCTTAGTAGCTGAAGAAAATGTGTTTAAGTCTTTTACAGTCATTGGCTGTAAACTTGCCTGGTATAAATTCCCAAGTATTTACAACGGGTCTTGCTATGACCCGTTGCTAGATTGCTAGCAATTATCTATTGCTAGATAATGTAATTTCTTTTTGCTTTTTCAACTGATTCTAGCCTTTGAACTTCAAAACTCCTCAATAACCAGACCAAAATAAAGTGTTAATAAA
>JAOXJK010000032.1:62865949-62876247 GCA_025774025.1 Xenus cinereus
GATAAAAAGAAATATAGAATGATAATTGTCCGAACTGATATAAATTGGTGTAGCTTCACAAGTAAAAATTAAGCAATGTCATATTAGTTATACCCAAATACTATTTTCCTTAGACCCCCTATATTTACTTACTGCACTCCCTGCAAAATTAATTGGTAATTTCAATAACTATTACCACCTATTTTACTACAGTTATTTGTTTTAGACCACTCTACTACCTTATCTTGAATAACGAATGAAATATATTGGGATTTGTGTTTTAGAGAACCACTGCCTTCTAAATCACTCTTTATATATCATGTTTTGTCTGTGGATCTTTTCAGTAGCTGGATCCATGATATGTAATTGATATCTAACATGTGATTTTAAATCAAATTGACACGAGTTAATAATCAGAAAATGTAAAATATTTCATTTCGCATAGAATATACTCTGGTACGTTGAATTACTTTTTTTTATAATAAAAAATAACTTGCAAGTATTCTTGTGATTTGAAACATAATTGAAGGAGCAACTGTCCACCCAATGGCAACATGGACAATCAAAACTCTTCAGAAAAAATCACGTTTGAAAGAAACATATTATCCAGAAAGTAATCTCAAACCCTTATTTAAGACTTGGCCTGAAGGCATAGCTGTTACATCTTTGGGTTGTTATTAATCATCTGCATATACTTGTCAGGGGGTTAACTGCTATTTTATTTAGTAGTTAAATGTAACATACTCTTAATCAGTAAATGATAATTTTACTGTCTCCTGTAAATCTTACAGTCCATTTGGAAATATATGGCTCCATTTGCAACTTCATTAAATATGGAAGACTTGTAATTAGTGATGCTGCCCTGGCCCATTTAATTGTCTCGGCACGGGTAGCCCAATACAAATGCTACCCAAGATATTGTACCTAAACAGAAGGCAATGAAAAAGAGACAAAGTTATTTCTGGAATATTTTACAAACAAATAGAAGAAAGATTTTAAATTGAGTAGTTTAAAATTTTAAACTGAGTAATTTTTAAAATCTAACTATATTTTAATATTCTTGAAAATATCCTTCATGCTGCAGTGAACATTGTAGTTTCTTGTTTTTTTCAGGTCAAATTTTCTGAGACTGTTGAAATATTGCTTTTAAGGTTTTAAAGGAATGCTATCTTTAAATTAAAATCTGGATAACATATAATGTTGTCCCTCTACTTCTTTTGATTGATAGAAATATCAGTGTTTATAATGACTGAATATTAAAATATGCACTATTATTGAAAATCATATTTATGCCTTTTTAAAAGCTGAAATCCTAGAAAATGGCATCCCTGCAGTAATGAAAGCATTTTAATTTAATTCATGAAGTACACCATAAAAATTTCAACATTCTATTTTACAAAAGCAGTGAATGTTAACATACTAACATTGCTGTGGTGAATACACTACAGTCTTATGAGATGGTAATTAGTGCTATGGTCACAGTACCTGGCAGTTGAAGACAATTACTGTGGCAAATTCATTGTTATGAACAAATAGTAACATGCCTGGAAGGCCAATGTGAAATATTCTTTGAGTTTTCCTTGAAGAGAATGTGGTAATATTTTCATCATTCATCCTGTGATGTGGAATATAACAGCTCATAATTAAACTAAATACAAATGAAAAGAAAATTACCCATTTTAGCCGTGAGGTTTTTTTTTTCCTTGAAATCTGTAAAATTATTTGTGCACAACAGTTTATATTCTAAGGCAGGGTACATTTGGATTAAGCAAAGCACCAGCGTCTCCTACACGTGAAAATATCCTTTTAGTAAAAAAAATAGTGCAGAAGGGAGATGTTAAATAAAGAAGCTAAAAAATGAAAGCAGGTTACTGAACTTTTAAACAGTACTGACAGTAGTCACGTATTAATTTAGTCCTTTGTGTCTTTTTACAACCTCTCTCTTCCCAGACCAAAGATTACAAGGAATATTGTTTGAAGGAAAATTTATTTGAAATAACACGCATATCAACTGTAAATTTGCTTGAATAATTATTTTTTTCTTGAATCAAAAAGAAGGCTAAAAGTCCGTCCTGAACCAAAATCAGAAATCAACACAACACACTTGTCCGGTTACTGATTCAACTAAAAACTGACATCTCCTGGCAGGATCTGTATCAGCATGAAGCCTCTGTGTTTATGAAAGCCTGCAGAGCAGCCTCATGTTACACCGTCCTTTTCTTCCAAACATTATCGTCTCTGTTTCACTGTCAGATTTGCCATCATGTGCAGTGTGAGCCTTCTTTTTCTTTACCTTAGCCTGGTATTGTGTAGGGTTTGATCCTGAGACCTTTAGGTAAAATATCCCAAGTGAGTTCTTACTCTTCTGCAGTGGACAGCTACCTTTGCTTCTGCCAGAAGATCCTGCAAAGGTCTGGTCAATGCAAACCATGCATTTTGATGGGGTAAAACCTCAGAATGGGTTTATCATTTGCACTGGAACAGGTTGCCCAGGGAAGTTGTGGATGCCCCATGCCTGGAAGTGTTGAAGACCACAGTGGATGGGCCTTTGAGAAACCTGGTCTGGTGGGAGGTGTCCCTGCCCATGGCAGGGGCGTTGGAACTCAGTGGCCTTTAAAGTCCCTTCCAACCCAAACCATTCTATGATCAAAGCAATTAAAAGAAATGGTACTGATGTGAAATAGAACTCAGCCAGGCCAGCTTCTGTCAGAACCAACTTAAAGCAGTACTGAAATGAAAAACTAGATGGGTTCAACTTTTTGAAATAAATACCTGGAACTCTCAAAAAGGTGGGAAGAAATCTGTTGGAGAAAATCACTTTGAATGCAAGTCTCTTGTTAGTATTAGTGACTCAGCAGAGTATTTGTTATCAAATGCTTAGGGCATAGCAGAAAATTCAGACTGGATGTAGTTTACCTGATGGGGATGCGGGCATCTAAATCTAATTTAAAGCCCAAATAAAGATCTCAGTTTTATTTTACAGAATTTGCTGCTTCCAAATCCATTAGGCAGTCCTTTCAGATTCCTAGTTTCCAAGGTTCCGAGGTGCCATATGTCTTGAGCAGCTTGTTCTCCAGACTAGATTTTCATTAACTTACCTATCTTTTGGAGTTGTGCCTCTGACCTATGATATTGTACTGACATATGACTGGTGCTGTGCCATTAACCTGGTGGATATAGACTGGGAAAGCTACTTTGCATGTTTATTTTTTATATTATCTATTCCCTTTATGACACTTCCTTTTCCTCCTTTAGGTTACCTCGTTCTGTTTCATCTGTGGAATTTAATTTTAATGCATATTGTACTAAATAATTTTATTGAATGTACACATAAAAAAGTGAATGCAATTTTGACAGTGAATTTGTGCATAATTTTGTGGGTCATTCACTATACACATAAGAAGAGAAAAGAGCACAAGAAGCTTTTTTTTTAGCTCAACAGTTATTTTTACCGGAAGGTTTCTTTTTGCATAATTATTTTCTTTTAAGATGCTATATTTTTCTTTTATACCTTCCAAATACAAATCAAGGACATTTTATTTTGAATGCAACAGTCTAATAGGGTGATGTCAAGGATAATATAAGTCAGGATACCACTGGGATTAAACTTGATATGGAAGAGCCTATTATTATGCCATTTTCTCATAAATAACTCAGTCTTTACGAAGTAAAACATAAGACTGAAAGTTGCCACTATTTAAAAAAAAGTCAAATAGCTGCAAAAAATTATTTTCACCGAAATCATTAAAACACAATCAGAAATTAATAATTTTCTTCAGAACATGAGGTTTTGTTGAAAACCAAATAAGAACAACCCATGTAGTTCCTTTATGAAATGTGTGGCCTTTATTAATCAATGGCAAAACTTTCAAACCTATAATCACTGAACTAAATTAGGAAGTTTGAGACCTCAGAAGATAATCCCTATGGTGTGACATCTGTGTGAAGGGAAAGGTAGGAAATAAAAGGACAGTAGAAAAGGTGAACATTTCTTAGATTCCCACATATCTTTTGCCATCTCCAATCTCCTGCTCACACTAATATGTAATAACAGTAAAGATTTGTATATACTCTTAAGCAAACGCACTGACAGATTCTACAGAAAATGCCTTTTGACCAAGTTTTATTCTAATCAGGAAATTAAGTACGTTTTGCAAGAGTTTGATGATAGTTATTGCAATATCTAACAACAATAACAAAAATTAAAAAAAAAAAAGAACAAACCCCACAACAATAAAAATGTAACCAATAAATAACAAAACAAAACAAAAGAATAAAAAAAAGAAAATTTCAGAGCCAGATTGTCAGAGCCTAGAGCTAGGAATAGAATTTCAAAAGCACTCAGCGGGAACCAACACTATATAACTTGTTGCTGTGAACAGTGTTGAAAATCCGCCCGGAAGAATTTGCAATCACAGATCCCTAAAGAGCAATTCAAACACAGGTGAAATGTCACGTATTTATTCAAGTAGAACCAATAACACAGTGATACAAAGTGTGATGCAGGCGAAGTTCCATAAATTTCGAAGTATGTTCAATACCATTAAAAAAAAATTTTATAAAATTTGTTCCTGATGATCTTCTTAATTCATAAAAAGAAAAAAAATGAAAAATAGGATTTAAGAATGGAAAGTTAGTGATATATACTATTAACAGTTCCTTCACGGTATAGTTTTTAATGACTATGATTGCATTTCAATTATTTTCTTTCTTGTAACACCTCTCGATATTCCCCTTCTCTCTAGCTCAGTATGATGTAAATTAAGGACCACTCCTTTTCTTTCCACTACTCTTGTAGTAATTGTTCTGCTTATAGACACAAAAGTGTAAAAGTGGATATCTGATTTAGGACCACTATCTAATGGACGAGAGCCATCGAGAGACCATCCAGCCTCTTGCTCCTGTTCTTTCAATAATTATTATATATATTCCCTATTCTCGTTGAAGCCCGGGGACTTGGACTGGAGTCCAGTGACATGAAAAGTCTTCTTAATTCCAATGTTTTATAATCCTTTGTGGATTCCACACCGTTCTTGCCCTTATTTAATCATTTCCCTCCACACCTTTATTGACACATTGCTATATGTGACCTATGTCAGTGAAATTTTCGTTCACTGTAGAATACTTGGGAACTTTTTTTTAATTTTTTTACCATATAAACTGAACTCTGATTCCAGAAATGAGCTATTAAACCAGTTTGATATTAAACCAAGATTACACTTCTCTGCTGAAGTAAGAGTGTCAAATGCACTGTTGTACTGGTAAAATTATGTTTCTGTGCTTATGGGATACTGGTTTATCCATTTTCTTCTGTGTAGACAATGCCTAATTAAATCAAACATCATCTGAGTAATATCAATTCATGTTCAAATGGACATGATGACTCACATTACCATGACAAAAGCAGGCAAAAATGCTTCTTTTCTAGGAAAATAGGGAAGCAGGTGCTCATCAAGTAAATGAATGGTAAATGCAGGATTTCGTTTAATTTAGTCTGTGAAAGAAGTAATAAATGTCCATTTCTCACTCTCATCATCTGAGTATTTAACCAGTTCCAATACAATGGTACTGGGTTCTGAATAAACATTACCAATTCAGTTGGTGGTTGATTCTTGTCAGCTTATATTGCTCAATTGGTGTGACTTATTTTCCGTTGGGGTTTAGAGCAATTCCTATATATATAAATTGCCCCTTTCCTTCCCAATGCCTATAGTCTCCTACTGATTTAATCCTTTTTAAGCTCTGTAGAATTTTTTCCAATAGCAAATAAACTGTTTTTTGTTCAAGTTTTCTGAACACCCAAATATGACTAGTGATTAGTTTTCTTTTTGACAGGGGTTTGAATTAAACTTTTGGATGGCTCATTAACTTAAGAAGCTTATTAAAATATTCCATATAAACAAAGGGAACATTAGCTAATGACACAGTCTCCCTGTTCTAGTAAAAAATATCATTCTACTAAATGTTACCTTTTAGACATGTAAATAAACAGGACTCTGTGAATTTAATTTTCTATTTCTCTCACAGAATTACAAAAATTAGTTACTTCCATGGTGTTTCTAATTCTTTCTTTAGACTATGTCCAGATGGGTCCTCTGAGGACACAAATAAATATCCGGGGATGGGCAAGAAAAGGGCCAGAAGCCAGAATTATGAAACATTATGATTTCAACTTTTCCATTGTACCCAGTTGAAACATAATTAAAAGTTATCACCAGCAGAGAATCTTTGTTATCAGGCTCTTGGCAGCTTTTAGAAGTGAGGGCACCCGCATATTGCATTAGAGGCACTGGTTGTTTACCACCTGGTCAGAGACAGATGATCTGGTCTTCAAATCATGCAGTATGTTGTTGGTTTGTGGAGGTTTTCTTCAGTAAACCATAAAGAAGGAATTTTTATTTATTTTTTTAGCACTAGCATTATTAGTGGTTAGACTGTATTGAATATTTACATCATAATTCAAAGCATTTAGGATGAAAAATTGCCAAAATATCTGTAAAGGTTAGTATATGCTCCCACAACAGTGAAATGTTTTGAAGTATTAAAAAGGGAAATCTTTTTCAATAAACATGAAAGTACTTGGTCTCTACAACTACCCGAAAGGAGGTTGTAGCGAGGCGGGGAGTGGTTTCTTCTCCCAAGGACCAGGCGATAAAACAAGAGGAAATGGCCTCAAGTTGCAGCAAGGGAGATTTAGGATGGATATTAGGAAAAATTTCTTCAGCAAAAGGGTCATCAAGCATTGGAATGGGCTGCCCAGGCAGTGGTGGAGTCACCATACCTGGAGGTATTTTAAAGCCGGGCAGACGTGGTGCTGAAGGACATGGTTTAGTGGTGGGTTTGGCAGCGTTAGGTTAATGGTTGGACTTAGATGTTCTTCGAGGTCCCTTCCAAAATAGATGATTCTATGATTCGATTTTTATCAATATATTCCAAAAATTATGGGGAGCATACTGTGGTGATCTCTTTCTACCTTTAAGTCACCATATTTTACCAGAAGTTACTGCAATATAAAATGTATTATTGGTTTTGCCCTTTTTTTCCCCTCCTCTAAACAACTTCTAAGCAAAACTGTGACACAGAACATGTTAATGAATTAGCTGGGTGATAATTTATTTTATCGAATGGAATCTGATCTGCATAAGAAGCATTTCCTTTTTATTATCTCTAAAATTTCTTATGTTCACATGTTTTCAGCAGAGAGTAAACCAGTATAACTTCACTGGAGTTGCACATATTTTATGGTAAGACATAATAAAGCTCAAAACAGTTTAGGTAGATTGAATAAATACTAAAATGGGAATTATTTTTCCAACCGAAAGACAAGATCTACCAGGAGAGTGACTTTTGCTCTGTCATAGTGCTGCAAAGGATCAACTTAAGCTCCATGATAAAAAGAAAAGCTCATATTAATTAATCTAGTCTACAAGAAAAGCACATCTACCTAACTGATACATGTTGAGATATATAATAAATAAAAAAAAACTATGATTGCTTTCTATTTGCTTTTTGCTTTATTTAGAAGACAAATAAACCTGATCTCGTTCAATGTGATTTTTTATCTTTCCTAAAATAGAAGAATTTTGCAGGTTAGAGACAGAGATTTGAATTATTTTCAGTTAGCTCCTGCTGAGTACCATTTCCTGTGTTACCTATGCTTCTGAATATCTGAGAATATGCAGGAAATGTGCTATCACAAATATTTTGGACTTAGTTTCAGCACTTGGCCTCTAATTTTGTTAAAATAACCAATGTAATTGTTAATTTCTTGTCATCTCCTCAGATGGTCCATGTTGTTTTGTCCAGGAAACCACTTTATTTAGGCTTGTTACATTGTTCAGCTGATTCAGTATAATGATTCTTCTTGATATTATTTAATGTGTTATAAATGTTTTGTCAGGGAAGGACTAGGAACATAGTATACTAGCATTATAATTCCTGACAGAATATTAAGAATTAAAATAAAAAATTCTCATACTGCTGTGTTTGCAATAAATATTGCATGAATACTCAATATAGGACAACCACCCATTCCAACTTAATATGCTTCTGGCATAGTGTAAAATGAAGTTGCTCCCAGAGAAAGTTGTAAGAGTTTATTCTGTGGATAAATTAATAGAAAAAAAAATAAAAAAGCCCCAAAAAACCAAAACCCCAAGCCCCAACCCAACATATATCCTTGGGAATTAATGAGCAGCTTTGCCTCAAGCAAACTAACTCTCCGAAATGGCGATTAGTTCATTAATCCCCAGGAAATGCCCTGGGCAGGGTTTCTTAACTGTATAAGTATTTCTAACTGACATCAGGAGCAAAAATAGTCTCACTTCATAGGGTTAACATAATTCCAAGCATTGTTAATCTATAATTGCTTAAAATAAGTGTGTATGTGTATATAATGCTAATAATAGACTATGTCATAATATTTCCACACAGAAATAAAAAAAGAACTAGCTATAAAAGCAATTTCCTATATTACATAAAAAATAGAAAATAATGAAAATTAATAATGGTGTTATTAACCCTTATTTTATATCTTCAGAGTACTTTACAGACAATTAATTACTATGAGTAAGGTCCTGGTGACAGTGGTGATAAAAGTGAAGTGGTTTATTCAAAGGCAAATATCAACTTACTTGAAAAATTCATCTTGGTACTAACATAAGTGATTCCCTCATCAAAGAGATACTGGGCTTGTCTCCAGAATTAACGTTATCAATTTTTTCAGAACACAAGGGCAATTTCAAAGAAATACTGCACTTCAAAGCTGTTTCTATTCTCATTCTTGCTTCTTGGCATTGTAGGTCCAACAGAATTCTATTTTTTAGAAAATTCCAGTGAAAAGTGAGAACTATCAGTTTCCTGTTCAGAGTTTCTCAGCTTGGAGAGGGACTGGTAAACAGTTAATACAATCTCAATGTCCACTTTCTATAGAGAAATTTAACCTTCAGCACACGTATTGAATGTCTTCCTCTAACATTTTTCCATTGGAAGTCCTATGGCATTCTCCGATAGATAATTTCAATATTTTATATCCTAAACCTCCCTTTGTCTAGTTTTCTACAGGGGTTTTGAGTTTAAAGACGTCCAGCTGAAGAACTTTCTTTGTTTCTCATTCTAAGGAGAATGCATTTAGTCCTAGCTATTTCTTGTTCAAATTCATTGTGTTAGGCAAGGGATAGCAATAATACATGAGCTTACAGTTTGCCTTTTTGACCAGCCTCAGAGTAAAAAACATCTCAGACAATATTGGGTTTGAGGCATGGCAGTAATTATACTAGTGGGATTTTTGTCATGCATTTTGAAGAAATGAACTGATAGAAAATTTTCACCGAGTCTCATCTCAGGGTCTCCCAAAATGTCGAATTTATTCTAATCTTATTTCTGCGCAATTATTGCATATGCTTCAAATCAGCAACAGATCTTTGTTTCTACCCCATGCTGATTGTTCATTTCTGTATTTGTTTCCTCATTGGACTGTAAAACTTGTTTGATTGTTGGCCTATTAATCCAAGCATTTTTAAAGCCTGAAACTTTTGAATGTCTGCCAAATTGAAGCTCTATTCTCTTGATGTTTTTTGCTAGCAGAAGAAAGAAAAGACCTAATCTCCTTTCTGAAAGCTGGATTGAGAACGTAGACTCTCAAAAATTAAAGATGACAAACCAGAAGGGGGTTTTATTTGGACAGTGCTGATGAGACCCATGGTACAGGACTCAGAAGGTGAATTGTCCTGTATTCTCATTTAATAAAACAAGTAAAATCATAATATAAATTTTATGATACACAATATAAACTAGGGGCACCTTGGATTTGGTACTATATTGTTCTCATCTCATCTAAATTCACCAATCAGCAACACATACTTGTGCACGTATGTTTTACCTATGCATGCATAACTTCCCTAGGTGACTAGAACTAATAAAAAATCCAAATAAAACCACTGCTGAACTGAATGCACCATTCTAAAAAGGGTATAAACCCATAGTATCAGCAGAAAACACAAGTTGGCTGAAACCTGTCTTTTTTTAACATTGTACTTGTTGAATAATTACTATTTAACAGTAAATTGATATGAATCACAAAGATGCTGAGTCTCCTGTCAGAATTTTATTCATTTTTATTTTATTTTTTTTTCAGAGACAATGGACAATTTTTTCTGCATGTTGAGTTATCTGTTTCCTCTAAACCATTACATGAAATTCTCAGAATCCAGGTTTTACAATGTAGAGGCTGAAAAGAGCCAATTACGTCTGTCAATTATTCTAGAATATATCCAGATTAATTACAGTATGACTTAGAGTAGAATTTAATCTTAAAATCC
>JAOXJK010000032.1:62876347-62897466 GCA_025774025.1 Xenus cinereus
CCAGATTAATTACAGTATAACTTAGAGTAGAATTTAATCTTAAAATCCCATGGATGTGAGTAACATGTTCTTATTTTTCATGCATTTGAATAGATTTTAAAAATATCCCTGAATTTTCTGAAAGCAGTACTTTTTAAAGTAGATGACAGATGAGCATTAGAAGTCCATACCAACAAAACCAGTATGAACTATGATGAATAACAATGTATTATTTAATGATAAATGGTGCCATAAATGAAACCACATTCTATAAGGTATTAGACTAGAATAAATGAAACTAGAGTGCTCATAGCGGTTCACCTTTTTTTCCCTGAACTATTAACCAAGCATTGTTATGCTCTTCTCTGACAGAAACTGTTGATGACGAAAGGTTTGCATGTTCTTCTGAGCTACAGAGACAAATTTGAATGCCAACAAATTCCTTCTTAGAGGGATAGAGCATTATTTTACTTTTCCCATGACTGGCTTACAGCTCTGATTACAGTCAAACTATATCTCCCATTAGAAGATTCAAAGGCATATATTCCAAAATCAAACCTCAGGACAACCAGAAACCTTTCACTGTCAGAAAAGTAACAGTCACTTTCTCAAAAGAGAAAAGAAAAATGTTTAAAATGTGGAAAAAGATAATAATATTTCCCTATATGCATAGGTAAACAATGAGATATATAATTGTAACAGTTCTAGGAAAAAACCTCTTGCATCCTTCATTTATTCGTGAATATCACTTTAAATGCTGCAGAATCTTAACAATAGTACAATAAAAAAAGGTTGCTATTGGAAACTTTTTACATTCACTTTATTTCTTTCTAGAATCAGAACAGATCTGCTATCTGAATTCTCTATTTTTAGATGTTCACAGAAGAAGCATACAGCAATAAATGCTTAGAGAGAGTAGGTTTAGCTTTGTGGGGTAAAAAAAAAAATCAATGATCATAAAAGACATACTGTGATCCACTTTAGGAAGGCTCTTACTTCTGGCATGTTACTGACTGTGCTTTTTATACATGTTTTGATATTTCAAGATGAATTATGTCAAATTATCTACACCACTTAAATCTAGAGTTTATTACACAAAATTAAGGAACACCAGTTCTCAAAAAAAGTAACTGTAAAATAAGAAAGAAAAAAGTATGTTTCATATCAGTTAGAATTGTGTGAATATTAAAATGCTTCTAACTTTAATCCTGTTCTTTTGCCAGTCACTGAAGTCATTCCCAAATTGAGACCTCCCACAGAAGTTAACTACTTGATACAGTAATTCCCCAGTGGGCAAGAATGGAGTAGCGTGGGCTTCCCTGGGGCGTTCAGGGGTGGTTGGGGTTCGGTTTTTATGTTTAGAAGTTTCTCATGTCATCTGATGAAGTTTCTCACAGTCTCTCCAGTTACCTAAACCTCAGGCCAGGATATAAAAATGATAACACCATTTTAGCATGGTTCTATGTCTAACGACTATTGTAGCAACATAGAGATGCCAAAGACTGCTTTCTCAAGCAGCCCTAGAGCTACCTTTATCTTATTTTTTTTTTTCATATGGAATTTCTATTTGGAAATTCTGAACACGTTGTTTTCTCATACCCAGATCAAACCCTAACATTTTGTAAAACTTAAATTACGCCATTTGAAACACAGCAATTATAGGGATAATGCACCATGAGCAAAGCCACATTTATGCTTAGCAAAATGGGGATCTCACCAGGTGACAAAGTACCGACCGTCCTAATTATTTCAGTAAAGAGGCCCGTGTTATGGTTCTGCAGAGCAAGGTTTTTTCTGCTTCTACTATCACAGAAAAGAAATAGCTTGGAAGTTATGGAGCAGCTCCTCCCAGCTGCTGCCCACATCCTTTGCAATAGAAGGAACTGCATGTGTCAGAAGCCTCCTTTGGCTTCAAGCATCTCTGCCCCAGCCCCGTATTTCTTCACAAGCTCAACGTAAAAAGTTGTTCTGATATTACTGCAAAACTGAGTTGCTCCATTCCAACAATGAGGACAATGAAAGTCCTTTAAGGTGACAAAATAGAATTATTTTACAGTATTTAGAATCCTTGAGTTGGCCCAGCCTGTCAAGATGTGTTGCTTTTGTTTTTCATTTGATTGCTAAGTGCAAAGAGACATTAAACCCCTAGATCTGAATAGAGGAAAGCTCTCTGGTGAAGGGAAGAAAACAATCATTTTTATGAGGATTATTTCACAAAATGGGGACAGGTCTCAAGGTGCAGAGGATGCTTAAAGTAGAAGTCCTCAGCAGGAAAATTCTGGAGTTTCTGGTAAGTATGAATAATAAAAGTAAGATGTAAACAGGCTGCTTAAATTTAGACAGCTTCTGCTGGAATGGCAAAAGTAGGACAGAATGATATAGGTGCAAAAGTAAGTTTGACCCTTAACTGTCCCTTCTACAATCTCCACTGTTTTTCTTAGAAGTACAGAATAGACTTGTTTAGATACTCGCAGATGAATAGTAATAACATAATATTTTTCTGTTGAAGCAGTACTGCAGGATGATAAGTGTTCCACAATTTTGACCTCTGGGATGGTTTATGCTCCTGAGGGCTCTCGGGAATCGAATGATTCCTTAGCTCTAGAACTAACTCTATGGAGTTGTTAGTGCTTCTAAAAGCATGTAAAAGATGAGTTTTGACATTTTCAACTATAGTGAAAAAAGAATGACAGCAATTTAAATTGTTATCAATAAAATATTTTGGCTAATAGTTTAGCGTTAGCATTGGTACTTATAGAAACCCTACCTGTATATGACTCTAAACAATCTCTTACCCTTTCATTTCATTTTCAGTTAGGAACTGGATTATATGACTTGGTTTTCTATCTTGGAACAGGTCCACAAATAGTCTGAGGTGCCTAAAAGGGTGGGAAATTCTACTTACGATCAAATGTGTGGTTAAAGAACAGAATACAAGACACTCGGCATCTTGGACAAAGATGACTGAGCTGATAAGTATCTTCTTGTCATGAGTAGTCTGAAGCAGTTACTACCAATTTTTTGGCATTCAGAAAATTGCCTCGACCTGAAAAAGGATCAATGTGTATCACCTCCTACTTCCATCTCATTATTCCCCTTGCCATGTATGCTGAGCCAGGTACTGCTCACCTGAGAGTAGACAGTGGTTCAGAATTACATCAATCCTGGTTTAAAGTGCAACTGTCTATATGCACAGAATAGAGGATGTTTTAAGTCCTCTTCGATACTAGTTTGATAAAGGGTGGGGTTTGTGGAACTTACTTTATTGTTTCTTTATATGTAATTTACCCAAAGCCCATAGAAGATTACAAGACATGTAAAGGTAGAAAGACTATTAAGATGTTCTGGCCCAGTTGTTGTTTAATCCAGCTGCATCGAGATTTTCAAGCAGTATTCCATAAAGAAACTTGGTGTCTGGCTATCTTGTCTCAGTGGTAGATTCTAGTATTTGACAGTTCAACCCTACTCCGGCAGCAAATAAAGTTTCCTTGATGTCTTTCTGTTGAACAATGGTCTTCGCTCCCTTTACTTGCAAATCCTTTTTGACTTGTAATCAACACAGTGACAGCCCTCTCATCAGAGAGAACATGTAGTTTCCTCTAGGACCTCTCAAGCATGTCTAGTTATTTCACTTGCAACCATTTCTGCACGTGCAATATCTGATATGAAGAAGAATTTTATCACTGAAAATTTACATCTTTGGGGTTTTTTGTTGAGTTTGGGTTTGGTTTTTTTTTGCAAACCTTCACCTTCAAGCCCACACACCCAAAGGATCCAAGGTAAGGACTGCAGAATCATAAACCTCAAAAATCCCCTACACATCAGGTTCTTTTTTCTCAATCCATGTTAGAAATATATATTGGAAGAAAATGCTCTCTAGCAGTCTACAACTGTGGATTGTTGCAAATCCTGCCAAACCATTTGGTAAGAAAGAAGCAAGAAAGTTACAAAAGAGATTGTTTCATGGGAAAAAGCAGCCCAACTCAAGCTGTCATTGTTAACACCCAAAATTAACAAGTCCAAACTAACTGTAAATTGTTAAAAATAGGATCTTGCAAAGAGTTAAATTTCTGAAAGCCTATTTGGTCATATAACACAAAGTTCTACATAAAAAGTGTGTGTTACTACACAAAGATATGCACACCCTTATACATACACAACAGAAAACCTGCTAAATTTGAGCCAAATTTTATAAACAATTTCTACATAGAAACTATGATTCTATAATTTTTTCATATCATTTTTCTATGGTTACCACGTTTGTATATTTCTAGAATAGAAAAAGAAGTGAAATTTTAAACCAGTTCTGTTTCTCAGAAGACAAAATAAGAGGAAAAAAAATCCCAAGTTTTCAATCAGTACAAAAATAGGGAGGTTAAAACTAAAAGTCCCTTTTATTCACCTCTTTTCTACTAACATGAACAGGATTTGTCTTTATCTTCCCCAGTTCTGGAACAAAGCATGAGCTCATATATTAACCACAGCAGGTTTTGCACTCTGTCCTTCCACTGACTTTAAATTCTAGCCTATGATTAGACCTCTGGAACACACTAACACTGTAGTCACTGAAAGAGAGATTAAGTAATTCATTAACTGTGGTTTCAAAGAGTGGGTGTCTAATTTTTGTAATCTTCTTAAGTATTCAGAGACAGAAGTCCAGTTTCAGAAATGCTGCCTTTCTTTGGCAAATAGGCATTTCTGTCTTACAAGGTCTTGATGTACATCCACTTAACAAGCAAGGCAGAACTCATCACCACAAAGCAACCAAGAAAACATTCAGACTGTTGAAATCGTTGCTTTATTTACTATTTTTTTTGGAAAGTCCAGTTCCAAATATTATGCTGACTGGGATCTATTAACCTTTTCCAGAAGGAAATTCATATAATATAGAGAACGAAGGACTTTATATCAGTAAGGTTTTTCTTTCAAGAAAATATTCAACCAAATATCTCAATATTTTTTATTTAAAAAATTATACTAATAATTTAAATATGTAAATAACTAATTCTATTATAACTTTCTCAAGATTTTGTATTTGCTAAAACACTAAAAAGCAATGAGAAAGTTTTCACTTTGTAAACTCTAGAGAATACAAAGTTGAAACACGGGTGCTATGTCTATGCCAGATGTAAAGTAGCATAGAAATAACATACATATTAAATGTGTTAAAATGCGAAATTCCATCCCCCATTTGTCCTATCACCAACATTTCATACTTACTATGCTGTGGAAAAGTCATACATTCAAGTGGATTTGTAAGTGCCATTTTCCCACATTCTCACATAGGCGAGCTTTTATGTGAGAGGTATTATACTTTATGTTTGACATGCAACGTGTTTTGTTGTTATTGATCAGACCACACAAGGTGCAAGAAAGTGGAGTCTTCAAAGCTCTATCAGCACATAATTGCGGTAACGGTTATCTATACTGTAAGCAATTCCTGGAGTTTGGTATTTCAGTCTTCACCCACATGTGTAACCTTGCATACTGAGAAGACAACTAAAAAGTGCCGAAAATCCTCTGGTTTTCATAACAATAAACAAAGAATAACACTTTCTTTTTGCCAGTGTTATCATATAACGAAAGCGCTTCACACTAAACTTGTCCAGAAAGCACTACATGTGCAATTTTTATGGTTTCTTTATTTAAAAAGTTAGAGCCATATTTTCATCCCAGGACAGGGAAACACAATTTTTTATATGTGAGTTTAAGGAAAACAATTATTAGTATATCTAATTGAATAATTAATTAACATTTGAATTGGAATATCTTTAAAATATACAGGAGTCAGAAGGCTCTGCTTTCACTACTATCTCCAAGTGGGAAATTACATTTGGTGGCTTCTAAAAAAAGGATATTTTACAGTGATGTTAGAATTCATTTAAAATATATTTATTAACACCAGCAGATCAGTCTTTTGGTTTCATTATGTCCCAGCGCAGACCTACAGTAGATTATCTAATGTCCTGCTGGGTTAACAGAATTCTTTGTCCATTGTGGGACTGTAGGTTTCATGCTCCAGTTTCTATCACTACAGGTTCTGTGTGATGCCTTGATCCAAAAGCACACATAATTAAAAGAAGTCACCCACCCCTGTCACATATGCCATGTTGAATTTTGTAATTCTACAGTGCCCTTGGGCACACAGCAGGGATTACTCTTCAGAACCCCATGTCCTCTATGTTATTGCTTATCTAATAAGTAACATCGGTGCTGAATTCTGCTCCGGGCTGCTTTACATCAGAGAGTTAACATTTCACCACAAAGGCAAAGTGGCATATCCTGAGTTAACAATAGTCATTCCTAAGTAAGGTAGCTATCTCCTTCATCTATTCTCATGCAAACAACAGTAGGCATGTTGTTATTACTGGTCTTTGTGGTGCTGTAAAAATCTGTAGATGCTAAGGCAAACTTTAATGAAATATAAATAGTAATAAAATGGTGCATTTTTCTATTTATCAAAACAGAACCTGAAGCCCTGAACCATATGTCTCCCTCAACACCACCACATCTACTTAGTTTGCCAAAACCCTTTGGATAAAACCGGAAAGAAAATGTGTTTTTGTAATCGTGATATAGGAAAAGGTGTTTTGATACTGAACACAAATATATGGTAACGATTGTAAAATTTTCTTCTGGAAAGTTCACTGTGTACTTCTCAGAACAAAAAGTTGGACTAAATTTTGAAAGATATTAAAGGGTTAGAAAAACGAAATAAACAATTCCCTTGTTTATCACAGCTCTCCTTTAACTATACATCAGGCTACGACTTTAAAAGATTTTAGGGACCCAAAGAGTTTTGCAAAGTCACATAGGATTGGAGCTACAAGAAGCAGCATTTTCTAGGTCTAAATTCCCTGATCGTGTTTTTGCTTACTCCTAAAACATAAATTTGTTTAATATTAATTTATTAAACACAACCTTGAAAAGGTTTGAAGTTTTCTGGGGAACAAAAATTCAACTTTGAGCCACAAATAGAATTCTAAAGACTTGAACAATGAGATGACCAGACTCAAAAGAAGTCTCTCGTGTAAATACTTTGAGCCTTCCTGGCTTGCAGTCAATTTACATACAAATGTGCTCATTCCTACCTTAGTGTACTTTATAAGCTGATTGTTACTTGAGGGTAAAAAAGGCACAGAGTGCCCAGCCTTCTCCATTGGCATTATCACTAGATTCCTTGCCCAGCCAAGCACCAGGTCCATCCTTTCTTCTGACAATGTGTCGTGGATAGAAGTGGTGCACTTCATTTGTAGAGAGAAGCAGCAATACATTTATTGATACGAAAGAGGGATTTAACAAAGTTTGATGGTAAATGTGATACTGTTAGAACAAGATTTGATGGCCAGGAACACAGTTATTGACTGCACAGAGAACAGAGTCAGACAGAACTGTCAGGGAGACCCTCCTGTTGAGTCATGAGGTTCAGAAAGGATCCCCTGGCTCTCTAAACTCCTTCTCAGAGAGGAGTCTGGGTGCCGCTGGATCCAATCCTAGTCCCAGACTTGGTCAACAATGTCTAAAGGCATTATATATGTGTAATCAATCCTTTATATGACTTAGCTAGCTAAGATTTCAAAGTTTAGCATGCTATTAGCAACTTACCTAGGATCTGTTGCAGCAAGGAATCTCTGAATCTCGCGAAGTACATGTAACCTTGGGTGGTGTCTCCGCTCAAGGGGACATCCTGGTGTGCAGATGCTGCTATGCAGGAGAGCTCAAAGGGCTCTTGGGCTGTTTGGTTTTTATGGGGCTAAGACAATTGACCTACTGACATATTTGCATACTGACCACAATATCAGCATCACTCAAGTTAGCCCTTGGCTATTGTGTTGTTATCTGTCTCACCGAAAACACGTTGGGCCCAGTGCAGCCATCACAACTAGATGCACCTGTTGTGACCACCACAGGTGGTTGCCACTTGGGCAGTTACAGGAGATAAAGGTCAGGTTGAGGCCTGGGAAGGGGGAACACACCATCACACAATGTACTTAGAGAAACCTTTCTTACTGCCCTTCACCTCCATCACTAGTTCCAGCTCCAACTGAACTTTCACTTTCCTCTGTCCATTCCTACGTGAGCAGGCAATGTCTCTGCCTTCCTCCCATCTAGCCTAACCCCCCTTCCACTATCTGTCCCCACTTTCTTTTTGTGTTTGAACTCAGCTTTCATCTATGCCCACACATTATCTTCCCCCACACTTGCCTGACAAGAGCAGACCATTCTTGTGCCCTGAAGAGGTTGTCCTAAAAGATCAACCAGCATTTGCATTGGGCAACAATTCATTGAAAAACTGCATGATGTTTGGCTCAGAATAGCAACTTTAATGTATTTTTTCTGTGGCACTAGTCTGATTTTTTGCTGGAAGCTTGAAACCTAGCCATCTAATTTAATTTTCCAGGATGCCAGTAGATATTTAAATGCTACTAGATCTGAAATCTTACCCTCAGCCTTGTGCTCCTTATTTCTGCTTTCTCAGTATAGGAAGGAAAGATTGTAAGATGATAATTTTATTTTTTTTTCAGTAATGGAGTACTTGTAAATACTAAGAATGACAGATAGAGGCCCTTACATGTAGTTTCAGTCTCATGCTCTGAAATCCAGTTATTAATTGTAAACTCTACCCACAGCTAATCCACAAATGTAACACCATTTATTGCACAAATGCACAGCAACAACCTCTCTAAAAACTTGTAACATTTAAATTTTAAAATATTCCTACATCCCAAATTCATATATCAATAGCTCTCATTAGAAAACCAAACTTCAAAAATCTATCCTTCTAAAGGAGAAACAACAACAAAAAAAAACCCAAAGAAGTAAAAATCTGAAAAACTTTCCTAGGATTAAAAGCCAATTACAACTTCTTGTTCTTCTAACGTTATGAGAAAGTTATGGAGAGTTCTGGAATCACAGCAGCAAGCTGTGAATGATACATGAAATGAAACATTCCTGCTGAGTGTACTGCTGTGCTGTTTGCTATGTCCTATAGACATTCAGGCACACGATATTCATACTGTGGACAGAATACCATGGCAATGCAAAATTTCAAAAGCAAAATACACCATATGAGCATGTGAGAGAAGCTGGAGCTTTTAATGTGTAGTTTATTTTCCTTTTAACACTTTTTCCCTTAGATCATCACCCAGTTTCCAAACTAGAGCCCATGAAGCAAAGAGAAGAAAATTATTATCCAAAATAGACTTTTTGTCATGTTAAAGGTGCCCTTTGCAGGTTAAAGACACAAAATTTTGTTTCACGCATGAAGATGAACAGAAGCAACTAGGAAAGGAAAAAGAAAATATCTTACAAGTGGATTTATTTGCTTAAGTTTGAAGGCTTTTATAACAAAGTTCCCATGGATACTATCAAATACGCAACAGGCTTGTCTTGCTTTAGACATTGTGCTGCACTTCGGTGCTGTGCTATGTGAAGCACAGGAGACAATGCAGTACCAATTAAAGAAGAATAAAGTCTATAGATATGCGATGTTCATCACTAAATAGGTAATATCTCACACAGAAAAGAAGTACTAGTAAAAATACTAAATATATACTAACTTCACTTACAATGCATATTTATTAATAATTGGGTGTGAGTTTTCCTCTTTGTGTTTAATGAATAATTGCTTTCTAAACTCTTTAAAAACCACATCTAATCAGGTAAGTCTTTCCAGATAGTGCAGGCATATCTTTTGGTAGTAAAGTCATATCTTTCCTTAATCTCTGGATCCACTCAATTACTGTACTGTAACAGCAAGATTCTTTTTAGTGGAAAAATAATTTTGATTTTGTGGCTTTTTTAATGACCTACTAGAGTTCATTCAAAAATCAAAAGTAGGCGTCCCAGCTTGTTACGACCTTTTCTTCTGTTGCCAGAACACACATGGGTTCCGACAGCAGCGTCATGGCAGAATCATGGTGACAGAGCCCAAAGCGCCACGTTGACAGTGATGAGTCACTGCAACTGAAGTGATTAGGCAGGAAGTCAATAGGGTTTGCTGACGTAATTTCTAATTTGTGGATATTTGCGAAAATTTGTGGATTTTCAGCCAGGATAAACTTTTAAAGTGTAAGCCGGTAAAAAAAAAAAAAAAAGCAAGAGGATTCAGAAACAAGAAGTTTTATAAGATGTAATAGGTTTTAAAATTGTACTTTAATACAACCTTTTTAATCTTTTCTTTGGTAAAAGCTAGCGTTATGCATAATTCATCTGCTGCTTGGTAATGTCTTCATGGAGATGTTGATTAGAAGAAAGTTCTTCCGTCCCAGAGATTTCTGCAGTAGATTATGTAGTAATCTTTCTGACGGGTAATACAAGTAGTAACAGCTACAAGAAGATTAGAGAGGCTTTTCAGCTGGGGAAGCCTATGGTTGAGTTTACGCTTGTCCATTAGGCATTCCCAAATCCTCCATAATTATTGTAGAGAATCCGACCTCACTTTTAACCAAAAATTACAGAACAGGTCTCTATACTTATTCTTTTTGCACAAGTGAGAAAAAGGGCATTCGTGTAAGCACAGAAATCATAGAAGCACAATGGCATATCAGTTTCAGCGTGGGGACACAGTGGGGCCGGTGGCTTGAGGGGGCCAGATGTGGGCAGTGGGAGGTAGTATGGGCAGGACCTAACAGCCAGGACCCATCCCACCGTTGGAGCGAGGGAGCACCTGAGGATGGGTTGAAGGTGGGCTGGGACACCAGCCTGTGGGTGGGGGTCAGGATCAGGCCTGGTGAGAGGAAATAGGGCCAAACGCAGTTTTGGGATCATAGTATCATAGATTCATAGAATTTCTGAGAATGGAAGGGACCTTTCAGATCATTGAGTCCAACCATCAACCCAGCACTCACAAAAAGCATCACTAAACCGTATCTCTAAGCACCACGTCTGCCCTTTGTTTAAATACCTCCAGGATATATTAAATACTTTTCTGGGCAGCCTTTTCCAATGCTTAATAACCCTTTCATGGTAAATATTTTTCCTAATATCCAATCTAATCCAATCTGAACCTCCCCTGGAGCAACCTGAAGCCATTTCCACTTGTCCTAAGGGATGTTAGCAAGCAGGATATTTCTGTGCCTGGATAAATGGGTTAGGCACAGATACAGCTGCACCACTCTTGGAACTATAGGTCAGGCAAGGGCTCAGGATGAGAACCACAGCCTAATAAAACCTAAAAGGGAACGAGGGGGCAGCCTTCCCTGAGGCTTTCCAGCAGAGCTGTTGGGCAACCTCTCCCCAAGGTCACCAGGCAGACTGCTTTGGCCGTGAGCCCAGTACACTAAACCCCCAGGAGGTGGGGATGATAGACTTAGGGCCTTGATTGCAATTTTCAAGTAAAACTTTTCCTTTAATTATTATATTGCTGCAATGCACATAAAAAACCATGTATATGAAGCATGTAAGAGATGTTATATATGTACCAAGTCTGCTGTTTATTGCCATTTTTGTTCATTTGCCATTTTTAGTAGGGATGGGTGATTTTCTTCAGATGCCCACCTAAATTTGCATTAAAAAGTTGCATTAAGGATCTCAGAATCTGAAACTTCTGTTTAAAGTTCTCAAGTACTGCCAGTGGAAACTTTTTTCTGTGGAAGAAGGGTGGTTGAATTTGGATAGTTCCTTTTTGTCTAATACTCAGTGGCTAGTGCTCCCAATGAAATATTGGAAAAACTTGTGGTTTTTTTTCCCGGTGACTTATAGACACATAAAAAAACTTTAGATTTGTTAAGTATTACATAGTTTTTCATCTCAAAACAATGCTGAAAATGAAACTGAAACAAATTTGTGTTTTGTTCTCACTTGATTACAGCTCTCTCTGCTCATGCTCCAGCATGGGCAAGATACAAATCCACTTCACCAATGAGAAATGTATGGCTTCTGTTCAAAGAAAGTCTGTGTCTTTGCCTCAGAGCACAGCAGGTTTGTGTCTGCTCACAGTCAAACTTGTGGAACACCACTGACACAGCTGAGAGCTTATGAAGGAGTCTGTGATGTTACACGGGGAGCACTGAAGACTCTTTAAAGGTTTGCCTCTGAAGGGATGCCGTGTCTCCTGGAGAACTCAAGGTGCCTCTGTATTAGTGTTTTAGTTTTGTTGAAAAGTGGGCTTTTGAAGTCACTTTTCTGATTGTTTCTCCTTTGATTCACATTATGGTTTCAAATCACTCATACTGGGTTTCTTTTGAAAGAAACTGAACACAAAGATGCTCTCCAGGAGCACCCTGAATGTGCGCTGACTGCACATGATCAAGTTATCATGTTCAAGTGACCAAAGAAGAATTAGTTCAAAGTAAAATTTCCCAGGTTCTCAATACTAACTGTTTCACTGTATGAAAACTTACATTTCTTTTGCTATTTATTACTTGTAACATGTACATAGACTTGAACAGCTCTTGAGTCCTGGGAATATGGCTTTCCTCCGATTAGTATAGAGTATATGCAGCCATCCAAGTCAAACTTATTTTCATATGACTAGTTTTGTTATTAAATTCCTTCCTTTGGCATTGTTGATGGGAAAGCAAACAGAGCTGGGTGATTTTTCGCTTTAATAATGTGCTGTTAGTAGTTTTAGGATTACTTGTAAATTGAGGCCTGTTTCTAGAACTTTCAGACAATTCCTTTTTGGGGGGACCAAAGGGAAATAATCAATTACTGTGAGAGTTCTCATCTGTCTAATAATTTAACGGCCCATACTTCCAATCACACATAAAAGATCTAAAGTTCTCATGCCTCTTTTACCTGAAACTTTACCCCATTTCTTTCAAATCAGGTTTTCATTGCATAGACTATAGATTTAACTCTGACCCCTACTTTTCACGGAAATGTTTCAGCTGTTATGAAGTAAACAGTTCATGACAGAGATAGATTTTGTTATTCAAGAAGTATAGTGTGATGCCATGCCTGAGATTACAAATCCTGCTTTGCTTCGTTGATACAGCTATACTGCTTTCTATTACATAGTTGGCTCAGGCATAGCTTCTATTTTCTTTGTGAGTCTTATTTGTGTGCTACATTTATGCTCATGGATAACAGAGAACTTGACCAGACTAATACCATCTTTCAATGTGTTATTGTCATCATAATAGTGTGAAAGTTAAGATTATGGCTTATCTAAAGGATAAAACACCCCCAGTTATGTCTTCTGCAACAATACTTAATGTCCAGCCCACTGTGAATTGGCTTCTGTGGTGATGTATAGTGTAGAAGTATCCTGACTACTTGTCTAAAAATCATAATGAATAAAATACATTTTTGCTGATTATGGGCTATATACGTGAAGAAACACCAACTTACATAAAGAGACCATGATCAAAGTTTGCCTGTTCATTCACGTGATTGTATTTTATCTGCATAGCTATGTAAAAATAATTTTCAAAGTCCTTAAGAAAACCCAGATCTAATATACTTGCCTGATTTTCAACTTTTTAAAACGTACCACTGATTTAAGGAGCCGATGCCCTAAACTCTTTGCTGGTAAATCTAAAATTAATACAGCAGTGAAATAGTATCAGTGGATCTATTTCTGACCAAGTTTACACAAGATGCACTGACAGAAGTAGAAATTCCTGCTCTTCAGTTAAGATGACAGATTTGGCTATTGTTTTTTTCCATTATTATATTGCTTGCAGAACTGTGCACGGAACCTTCATTCTCATTATAGAAAACGAACGGCATTGCCAATTATTTAAGTGTGAATGACTTAGAACCTGGCACAGCTAAAGCTAATATGAACAGAGCCAGAAAACATTACTTAAGTAACAAATTCAGGGTCTTTGGCAGAGTTACTTAAAGATTTTCATTGTCTTATTACCAGTGCCAGAACCTTTCAAAGAAGGAAGACTATGATTTTTAAATGATACTTGCTGCAAATTTTAATTGATACCCTGAAATACACTGAAAAAAATTCAAACCTAAATGTAATTAGACATCAGTTATGTAGGACTTGAATACTCTTGTCAGGTAAAAGGGTAAGCACAGGAAGTGACACATTTTTTAAAAGACGCGCTTTTTCATTTTAATTTGTGAGCAAGACTGGATTTACTGAATGACAAAGCATGTAAGAAGCTTAGCATTAGCTGGTACAGTGTATTCCTGGTGTGATATTTAACTATGTAGCCCTTGACTACCAGAGTTAGCTTAGAGACACAATTGTCTTCTTTAAAAAAATAGTTTGTGTTTTACTTTAGCTTCCACAAATTTTTAATGTTCACAGTAGTGTAGACAATTATTTTGATAAATCAATACAAACAGAGAAATAGCTATTTCCAGTGACAACCCCAAACTATTTTTATTATCTGTACACTGTTTTCCTGTTCTTTTTGCTAGTTTGAAACAAGCCATTATTAGAGGGACTGGCTGTGTTGCTATTAATTATTAATTATGCAAAATTCTGCCTATAGAGATAGCTTGTTAAAATACTGAAAGGCCAAAGGAGGACTTCTGATTTCGTCTTGCATTTTTCTTAGCAAAAATTATTTAAGTAGAATTTTTTGGTGAGACCTGATTATTGATATTGTAGTAATGCTAGTGTTACCAAGTTGTGTGAAGTGTCCTTCTTAAAGATCTAATTCTGGGAATGCATATGGAAGTAGCTGAGAATACTTATACTTTTTGCAGATCTCCTCTCAAAAATTCCTCCCCCAGTGATTGCAAGGTATTATAGGTCAGATATATCTTCCAAGATTTTCCACCAGGCCTGGAAAATCACTACAAGAATATAAATGGTATTTAATTTTTTTTCCTCAAATCTTATATTTAAATTCTATTAATATGAGATACGTACAAAAAATGAACAATGGAAAAGTGCAGGTATGCTGACACCACTGGGTAGAGTGGTGACTGATATTGCCCTGTGTTTTGACATATATATATATATTCATCTTCTTATTATTTTCTTATATTTTAGTGACAGACATTATTTCATTTTTGCAGTTTATATGCATGCATCCAGCACTACAGAAACCTAGTTCATAAGTGGAGGTTATATTTTAAAAGACAATAATAAGAAAACACATTCAAGATCTTGGGTACTGTAATCTTTTTCACTTATTCATTTCATTTAGAATATGATTATGCATGTAAAAAAACTGCATATCATCATCATATTTATTTTTCCTTCAGAAGTTGATTGAAAGCGTGAGATTAGCAAAAGATATATCTAATCTCATTTTTAGGACTCTTAGCCAACTGGTTTTCTACTGGTATCATCTTTTAGGGCTTAAATTACACTTATTGTTAAGGAATACGGTTATGTTCAGGTGGAATTTGAACAGGTTCAAATTCCAGCCTCCACATGTTATCCTATCTTTGTATTCAAGACAGAAAAGCCTCCTAAGGACATATAATTTTTAAGGACAAATATTAATATCAAACGATCAAGTACTCTGTCAAAGTTCTCTTCAATAAACTGATAAGACTGAGTTTGTTGAGTGTCCTGGTGTGAAACTTGTTTTCTATGCGTTGGATCATTTCAGTGTCCTTCCTCCAATGCTGCACAATTTTACCTAATTCTTAGTGCAAAGCTAACTCCTTGATATGGTGATGTAATGTAAAGTTATAAAATCATATCCATTCATACACTCAGTATTCTCCTTCTGAGTCCATATTTTCCTGGTTAGTCTCAACAGTGCATTCTGACCTTATGGTAAGTCTTCAGTGGTAAGGCAGTTTATTTTCTTTAAAGAAGTTTTCCTAACTCAAACTCAAACAATCTGTAGAAGAGTGCATATTCTAGCACTAGACAGCATATTTTTCACTTCTGCTGAGGTCACTGAGGTCAGTCACTTTTCATGAGAAAACTTTCAAAGTTGTAACTCTTTTTTCCAGTAATTTATTTTCAGTAGTGGTCTGATAAGTGTGTTTAATGTGAAATTCAGAGTTTATCAGGACTACCATATGCTAAACATAAGCCTAAAATTTATGGTTGATTAGTTTGGCCATTTCTGATGTTAAACATGCATTTGTCTTTGAGATATAGTTCCTTTTGCCAGTGCTCACGGCCAACGAAGTCTCTGTTAATGAAGCTTGTGTTCAAAAGTGCTCAACAGAAATAAATATTAAAAAAAAGATTGGAGTTGCAGGTAGGGTAGCTAACCTCAGTCATATATGATATGTATGTCATGTAGCATTACATAGCTCTATCATGTCTGTAGACATGCAGCAATGTTCAGTTTTTCAATAAGCAATGTCTCTCTTTTACTGCTCATCTAATAAAAAAGTGTTACAATTCTGCTTCAGGTTTGTTTGTGTGACAGTTGACATTTCAAAACACTGACAAAGTGACATATCTTAAATAAACACTTTGAAATAAGTTGGCTATTTCCAACATTTTTTTATTTTTTTTTTCCCCCCATGAAAACAGCACTAGGAATGCAGGTACACTGCTGTCATTACTGGCATTTGCAGAAAATGTTTTAAAGAAGTGGAAATTGGAACAAGATTACATGAAGTGTTACATCAATGTGTTTTGTATTTGCCAACACAAAACGTGACATTTACACCAGTTAGGTTTGATATGAAGAACAGACAGAACTGAACACCAAAAATCATCAGGTTTTACATTATTACAAGCCAATACATATAACAAAGTAAGATTTCGCTTGTTTGTTTCTTTTAATATGCTTTACAGAGTCTAGGAGAAAATAGGGATAAAATTTTCTCAACTACTTGACAACTCCTTTGCAAACCGAATTTTTAAGATGAATAAACATTTTACAAGGGAATGCTATATAACAGAGATAAGTGAGCTCACAACACAGATAAAGCACAGTTTAAGAGATAAGAGATTTGTTGCAGACTTGAACTTACTAAAACATTTTTTGAAGGATATAGTTGACAAAATATCTTACTTTTCTGCAGCTGTTGAAGTTTTTCTAACATACTTTAAGTTTGTTAATAATTCCTTAATATTTGTCTAAATCGCATTCCATATATCAGTAAGATGCAAAAGATAATTCAAAAAAATTATCAGTACTTTTAGAAAACTAAATTCTGATGGAGTCTAGGCAAATTAAATAGCTGGTGTCTAGGAGAATTTGGTAAATCTGGTTTGGCTCACAGCTCACGTTCCCGAGCTTAGACCCGAGCAAGAAAGTTAGCTCATCTTGCAGACGTGTCAGGAGTTCCTGTTCCGAATGGACATAAATCCAACACATTGAAAAGTTCACAAAAATTAGGTTCACCAACACATATACACAGACACAATAACCTCATAGTGCCTTATTTGCCTTTTAGCAATCTGGGTTCAAGACCATGGCCTAAATTAGGATATTTTAATTTTTTTTAACTTTGCATATCCCTCCCTTCCTCTAGTACGTTCTCTATGGCTCTCCCTCTGTGCTTCACTAGAAACTGTATTTTCAGTATTATATTTTCATGTTCAAATGTTCAGGAAGAAAAGTATCTGTCTGGATTTAGTAATGATATGTGACTTCATCAGAACATTCTTGAATGGTTTATCCTAGCTTATTTCCCATGACAATAGTGCTTGTGTATAATGATAAAAAAGTTTTTTTAAAAAAAATTGCTTTCATATGATTATTATTAATTATTTGCTTTTAAATGGAGAATAATTTTAGTCATAAAAAGTGACACCCTTCACTAATGATAAGGTTCAAGGTTTAACACCTTAAGAAGCATGTTTCAGAATATGTTTCTTCAGACACAAAAGGGAAAAGAAGTATCATTTCTTCTGATTTTTTTATTATTTCCAAATAACATTTTTAACTTCTTATTTTATATTTGTGCTGTATTTCAGGATTTCGGGGTTTAGTTTCTCGCCAGAACTTTTGATTCTTTTTATTTGAATCCAAAATTTCTCATATGTCCTTAAAACTATATCTTTTAAAGCAGAATACATCATAAAAGAATCTTTAAAAAAAACAAACAACACAACACAGGCATACGGTGCTTTGGAATTCAAACATATTCTTAAACTTGTATTAAGAAGTTACACTATTATAGCATTGTATATGTTATTTAAAAATCTATGGGTATTTTTACGACACTCTACAGTGGTGATTTAGACTGAATATTTTAATACCAATACATTCTTCACATCCAAAATTTCACAGCATATTTTTAGGAAGGGTTACATAACATTTTATAAAATTGCAAACTGCTCTTATGTAGAATAAATATGTGGGGTTTTGGTCATTGTGTTGTTTTGTGTTTAGTTTTTTAGTTTGGTTTGGTTTTAAGGGGAGTAATGTTAGTGGTTCCCCTTGGAAGAAGACATTACATCGAAAACTGGTTTTGGTTGGGTGGGGAGGGGATTGCTGTTGGGTTTTTCGATGAATATTTAGTTCCTTCTGTGCATGATTTGGAGTAAAAACAAAACTTCCCATTTAGAATTATGATTGAACCCATTCAATAATTTCTGTTGCTATTTTTTTTCCAGTGACATAAATACTAAACATGTTTCTTGAAGGAAAAAAAAAAAAAGATACAGTTGAGAAAAGCCAAATGAAAGCCACTGTCTTGTACCTCTTCCTATCTCCGTAAGACAAAATATCCTACAACAGCCAGCGAAAACCTCAGTCTTTAAGTGGAGAGACAGGCATAATGTTTCTCGGCTGTAATAAAGTGGAGCATTTGGGTAAGTCTGCAAGATGATAGCCAAAAGCACTTTCTCTGTTGACTTCTGGGAGTAATTTTTGTTAATATGGTGTTAGGAACCCACAGTGAAAACAAACTCACTCCTCTCTGTGATACTGTCTTTATCTGAGAGGAAAAAAAATAAGCACTAAGTGGAAACCACTCCGTTTTGACGTTGTTAGTGGATGTCTCAGCAAAGCTTCAGGCCTATAACAACAGATTGATGACATCAGCGACAGGGAGGAATCCATTTACTAGAAACCTGGCCTTCATTAAAAGGACTGGAAGAGACGACAGAATGGCAGATGGAGGACAACTACATGTTAACTGGAAAGAGACACTACTGGTTTTTCTATTCTCATGATAAAAAAGAATTGCTGAAAATTTTCAGACGTGAATGAGGAACGGGGACGTTAATTCAGATTGGTTGTTCTCCTTCAAAATTGTCAGACCAAGGTGACACAGATACTTCTTAATACCATTTAAAGAATCTGAATTTATGACCAGGGTTATAAATTAGTAAATATCCCACCATGGTACTGTAGGTTAACTTCAAACAATGGCTCTTGCAATTGCATGTGGAACACACTGAATAATTCTTCAAGCAGGTGTGTTCCTCTTAAAATGAAGAATAGATTAAGCTATAGTAGACCTTTACAAGTGTGAAGGCAAACACATAGTGGAAAACAATGACTCTAAAAGTTCAATTTTTTTCTGCTTTTAATTATGGATCAGATACTAGGACTGATAGACTGTCTTTTCAGTTTCAGTCACCACAGAAACAACTGTCCGATTTAACTGCTGGAAAGACCGAGAATCACCTAAAGTGGCATGAAATTAAGTCAAACTGGAGTTAAAAAAAAATAAAATAATTAATAAAGGCAATTCAACTTTGTTCTGTGTATCTGACCTGTAAATATAGAGAGAAGAAGGTGAATCGTAAGACAAATTCCACTTAATCTTCTCTATTTACACTTAAATTTCTGCTACAATGTGTGTAATATCGTATAAGCTAGATCTTCTGCTGTTTCAGCTAAAGGAGAAAATGATCACAATGTTTTTTTCTTGCTCTAAAATACAGAAATATGCCTAGAGATTTTAGTGATATTGGCTGTGGGAAGAGAAACGATGAAGTCCAAGAGTCTTATGTTCCATTCTAGGCTATGGACAGCAGTACACACACAGTTTCATGCACTAATATAATCACTTCTTCCTTATCAAGGCCTTGATCCTTCCTTCTGTCTTTCCACCTTACAGACAGTGCACTTTTGCATAAACACATTTAATTTCACTCCTTTCAACTCTCTTTTTTGTTTTTCTGAAGACTTATTTTTTTGCCGTTTCCCTGCACACTTCTGTATCAGTATCTGTATTTCTTTTGAACCGGCTGTTGCCGTGTTTTGCTGAAACAGATTTCTTTTTTGTACTGTCTCAGTCAAATAATAGCAGAGTAAAAGGAACTTAAAACCAAGGTTGGTACATTATTTTTATTTCTATTTTTTTATTTTGGCTGAACTGAAAAATTTTAGTTTTCAGCTAAACTGAAAAATGTATTGCCCGTGAACATACTAGAGCATTCACTCACTGTTGTTCATTATCAGCTACAAAAGAACACCTAACACTCACAGCTCTCAGAGAATTTCTCATGCCTCTGAACACCTATGGACACCTTAGCTACACTGGTAGTCCAGGCCCACATTTCAACATTTAGATGTTATCAGTTCTGGGGCAGTCAGTCTGGAATCCATGAAATGGTTCCCTTAAAATTTAGTGGACGTGGAATGCAAAATTTCATTTCAATAAACATTTTCCATGTATGCTTTTTTGTTATTACAATTTCAGTAAGTGCTACAGAGAATCAGAAGACATTAGCTTAGGATGAGTCCTGAAGCAGCTGTATAATTTGCAGATTTGTGTACAAATCACTTGGAATATGCAATAAGACAACTGAGATGTCTTAATAAGAATCTTTATGAATACAGTGCTAACGATGTTTTAATGTAGCCTGACTATAAACTCAGTCATACCTCTGCAGGTAATTCCTGTTTCTGTTATTGAAAAAAATGTAATTTTTACCAAATTTTTATGGGGCACATATGAGCAGATTTTACCCATAAAGCATATGCTTGAACACGTATGTATGATTAGGGGATGACTCATTCAGGTGATCATCCATCACTTACTGCTGAAGATTAGCAAAATAATTCCTGATATCTCAAGAAATTTTTTTAGAGCTAGCTAATGCCAAGCTACTCAAGGTTACTGTTCTTAATTTCAGATGTTTTCTTCTTTTCTCATAGACATTTTTCTTCCCATTCCAAGGTCTGGTTCTAAATATATTTTTTTTTCTTTCAATTCCAACAACACTTAGAAATTTTGAAGATCTCTGTGGAAATCAAAATGACTGAAGGCATAAACTAGTCTTTAAAATTGCCTAACACTGTTTTGCTCTCCCTATACTATACACTAATCACAAGCAGGAATGTTTAGGGGTTTGGTTTTTTTTTTTTCGTTTTTCCTACTGATTAGGGCCCTTCAGCATC
>JAOXJK010000032.1:62897937-62908719 GCA_025774025.1 Xenus cinereus
TATCATGGCAATCGTCTTGACTACCTTTTGGTTTAAAACATCGAAATTAAGAGTTTTGAAGTATTCAGAAAAAAAAGATTGAATGTTCATATGCAAAACAAAAATACTTCTGTTAAAATAGTTCTTCAACTTGCATACTCAATGGGTAAAACAATCTTTAGGAGTTTGCCTGGGGACAGGAAAGTCACCTTTCAGTTTCTTTGTGTACCCTTTTGAGAACAATTTAGCTGTTTCAAACAGTTAATTCATTTATAAACAACAACAATAACAACAAATTTCTACAGAACTGCAAAAAACTTCAAAACTAAAATGTTAACGAACAAATCCTTCTAAGTCTCAGGAGCCATTAGTAGTTGTATGCCTGTCAGCATACAGGAAATCTTCAGAATTTAGATCAGATTTTATTACACAAAACAATGAAAAGATAATTAAATATTGATTAAAAAATAATACAATCAGGATTAAACTTGCTATTTTGTCTCTGGGAACTGCTCCGTTGAAATCGGTACTGGTTCACTTGAGAAAGGCAAGATGAGGTATGGTTCTTCATAGTTAAATCATGCATTCTTTTGATTCTTCACATGAAAATACAATTATAGCTTAACAAAAATACAGTTGTATACCTGCCTGAAAAAAAAAAAAAGTGAATCGTTTAGTTTCTTTGGGGAATAATTTTTATGCATTTCATCAATCCAGGAAATCATTAACCTTTGAATCAACTCCTGTGAGAACTTATTAAGATTTCCATGAAATGTTCTTCAGATTTCCTCAAAAAATGAAACAAATTTCTTTTTAGAAATCTGATTTCTCCCATTTGCCTTCAATTATTCTTTTTATCTCTTATCTATATTCAAATTTCTTCCATATTATTTAAATCATCATTTAGGCCTAATTACAGAATCACGGACATTTGAAATTAAAACTCTACTTGATTCCTCAGTTCATTTTCCCAGGTGGACAATGTTAAACTCTATATTCTATATTAATCTTTAAATAAACAAATAATGTGTATGCACTCTGAAGAGGATTTGTCACTGTATGAAAATGTCCCATATAATCAAATAAAAGAACTATACTGGATTTCATCAACAAATTAGCACACCATCAGGATTCTGATTCTTTAAACATTTAAGAAAAGATCATTTCTTTATCCTATCAGATAAACAATTAAAAAAAAAGGAAAAAACCCAAACTCTATAACTTGGTAATGATTGGGTTTCTTGTCTGTGGAATGGTAAAATTCTGAAATTATCTAATATTTGGTATATCTAGAAAAAATATTTATAGATATTTTTTTTTAGTTGATTAAAATGAACGCAGTAATAAAAAGTCCTGATACTAAAATGATTTTGTACACAAGCAACTAAGAACAAAGAAGGAGACAAAAAGAAACAGAAGACAGATACTCCCTGTATTTAATTTCTGTCTTAAAATGCACATAATTCTTAATGAACATTTTTCATACGGCTTACCTGTTTTGTTAGTTTTTCATTTAAATATAAATATGATAGTTTGAATGACACCACTTATTAAACTGACTATTGTTTAGCCAGCTTGATAATCATAGACTACAGTCTTTTGATGCATTATATTCAGGCATTAAAATAAAAATTAAAAAAAAAAAAAAGAAAGCCACCTTTTATGATATCTCTTTCACTCTTAAGCAAGAAAAAAGAACATACTCAAACAGTTATTACAGAACAATCAGCTCATTGTTAATCACCATATTTATCTTGGGATGTGAACAAACCTAGAATTAGTTTTCACTTACGAATTTCTAGGAGGAGTCAAGGTGATAACATGAGAAGCTGAAAAAGATAACAATGTAATCTGAAATATTAAGAGCAAATTTACTATTTAGTTAAAACTTCACCATGTCTTCTTCTTGTTTTATAGAATTCAGCTGTTGTAACTGAAATAAAAATGACAGGTATATGGAATGATATTTTTCTTTCCTTTAAGGTTCCTCTCTGATTCTCTAGAATAATGTTATGAATTTGGTTTGACCTGTCTTGGCAAATCCTATGTTATTGATCAGGTCTTTCAACACCTGACAACTTTTTTTACCCTATAAAACCCCTATGCTTTGCTCCATGTGCCATTTTTTGAGGAACAGCTGATTTTATTTTCTTATCTATTCATTTTCAAATGTTTTCAAGTTTATTGAAAGAATAAAAGAACAGATATCTATTATTCACTTACTTTTTAAAATTCAAATGAACTCTTAATTGCTTATGTTGCAAAGACATAAAAGTTATATGTTTCTCTTTTGTGATCCTACTGTATGTGATTATCTTGCAGGTTAATTCCTGTATTTTTATTGATAGGTATAAAACATGAAGGCAAAGATGAATCATTAAGGAAAAAAGCACAATAAATTTCACCTTGACTGTAACAAACTTTAGAATATAACAAACCCTTTTCAAAATAAAGTTAAAATGAAGAAAAATATAAAATTTTGTCTGGATGAATAACCACAATGCAAACCCCTGAAATAATTAAAAAGAAAAAAAAAATCTGAAGACTTTCAAAGTCCTCTTCTGGTCTTTTCTTCTATTGTATTTCAGAACATAGATGACCACACACAATGGTTTTATCGTGGCTGAAAAGATAAATGTCCATATCCCCTTCAGCTAAAGCTATACTTCTTTCCTCTTCAAACACCTGAATCTTTTATTCTGCATATAAAAGATAAATGAGAAACACTAATTTAAATAAGACTCCATTATTGAAGCACTTAAATGAGTAGGTATTATTCCCTGGACAGGATGGAGTACTCTAAGCAGAGGGGCCTCTCATTTTGAACTTTTTCTAACCTTAACTTTCCCCAGTTGCTCTGTGTGTTTGGTGGTTCTCCAGATTATGGAATACATTACATGTTTTAGAGGAAAACTCTCTGGTGATATTGGTAGCTTAAAAAATAAAACCACATCAAAAAACTTATTAAGGATACAATAACTGCAAATTCCTATCTTTTTCCTTATTTTGATCATTTAGAAAAATGTATCAAACATAATATGTATTACCTGAGATTTTTAGGTATCTCTGCTTTTGAGAGATCATATTAATTTTCTTAATATCAAAGAAGTTTCTGTCCTTTCTGAAAATAATTTACAATAACAGGAAAAATACTGAAGATTATGTGACGAAAGGATTCTTTATATTGCAGCCTTTTTTTATTTCCCAGGATTTTTACCGTATTCCCCTTTTAGGATTGCTATTACCACTCAATCCTTACTTCATCCTTAAATAATATACTGTTATAAGTATTTTATAGATGTGTATGATCCAGCATGTCTATTCTTAAAGCTACTTTTTTGGCCACAAATAGAAAATCATTGATTATATTCAGTGTCATAAGGAGTGTAATTATCTGCCTCACAAGCCAGTACAAGTTCATATAGAATATCATTATCTAACTGGCCCAAAGACAAAATGATTGCAAAAAAGACACTCTTTTCTGATCCCATAGAATCCATCCCTACAAATCAGGATTGTATGGTAAGGCAGGAGACAGAGAGTTTTCCATGTTTTTAATTCATGTGTTACAACAAGGGGTTTCATAGTATGTTGCCTTTCAGTAGCTGTAGAAATATTTAGTATGGGGGCTAAAGGATTTTCAGGTCCACCTTCCCTCCAAGATAATAACATAAAGAAAAAAACAAAGTTATGAAATACTGTCAAAATTATTAGTTAATTACTCTAGAGAAGCAATTGATTTATTATTTGAGCTTAATATTGACAAATAGGGCAAAAGGGAGCTTAACAACTGAGCTTAAATTTCATAGCGCCTTATGAAAAACAACATTTCGTGGCTATTCCCCCTGAAAAGTATCCCTACCTCAAGAGCAATTCCCTACGGATTCCTTTAACTAGCAGCTCAGTGCAGATTGAAGCAAGTACCCTGAAAGAATAGTGGATGACAGGAATCATAGTTCTGATATCAACAGTGAGAAACAAATAGAAGCAGAGTAGTAGGTTTATTCTTAAAATCTTTTCAGATTGCTTTTTGCATTCATCTGTACTATCAGCTACATTTTTTTTTTCCCCAGTTAAAACTATACAAATCACAAATACCCTAAGGCCTGTCTGATACAAACACGCTGCTCTAGAATACTTAAATAGCTCTCTATGAAAATTGGTTCTTGTGGCTTAATGTCAGCACTTTGTTTGAGTGTTCAGTCTCAGCAGTGACAGATATTTTGGTTGGAAAGAATCCTTAAGGAAATAATAAGCTACAGAATTCACACACAAACTCTAAAGATTGAAGAAAATGTACACAATAAAAGAATGAAAAAACCCTATTTTTAATTCTACTGTGTATATGCAATGCGTAATTATTTTAAAAAGTGTGAATCTTTTACTTGTCACCCAATATATGCTGGTTTATATCCAGTTCTTCTAGAAGAATGATTCTTAGATTTTTGTCTCTTTGAAGACAGAAAGGGAGAAGATTCCAGTGAATGAAGAGACGTCCTAGTTCAGCTGACAGGCTTAACTGACTTTCACGGCATGTGGTAATTCTGGAATCAAGATTTCCTGTGTCCTGGGAATGGTCTCACAAATAGTTTCACAATGCCATTGCTCTCCTTAAGTGTTGAGAAAAGTCAATATTCAGAAAAAATCAGTGGTCAGAATTCTGTGTCATGCATAAAGGAGTTCTGCTGCGGAGAGCTCTATGGAAATTCTACAGAGGGATACTTTTACTTATCTATATATCTATCTGTCATCAATCATTGATCTTATCTACATGCTGCACATTTCACCTCAGCTACTTGACTTGAAATAAAATCTAATGTATATGTAGCAAGGAGATTGCTGTTTATAGACATCCTATTAGTGTCAAAAGGGACCTCTTGATATGAATCAGAAAACTCATTCACGTAGGTCACTTTAAAATTTCACTTAGGATATGTTAATCAGTGTTTTGAATCTAAAGTGAAGTAACATGGGCTGTTATTAATTCCTAGGGAAATACGTGGATGATATTTTAATGCTATGTTTAAATGTATGAAAAAGATAAAAACTCCAGAATCAATATGTGTACAGCATGACATCCAATATTACAGGTAGCTTTGGAATCCTATCCCAGGAATGTATAAATGGAAAGAAAAAAAAATCATCATTTTTGTTACAGTTTTTATCTGTGTAAACTATTAAAGTTATTCTGATTACTATTTCCTGAGGATAAGGAGAAGCTACCTCCATTTTTAGAGAGTGGACTGAGCTACATGGGAATAATGATTAGGTTAACGGAGCAAGAACATAACATGGATGGTGAGACCTTGAGGTCTTCAGAATTTTGCCCCAAATATTGTGCAGGTATTTTATACAAGTTGTGATGTCAAGATATATACAGAAGTTCTATAAAGCTTGTGACTATTGTCTCTGAGTACCTTTGGGTGAATTCCAAATGGACAAAGGTTTTTTTCAGTAACTTTCAGCAAGAAATTAGATTTCGTACATAACCACTGCACTTCAAAATTATTTATTTTAGGATGAACAAGGATAGATGATTTTCTCTAGACTAGACTGCTTTCAAGGCAAATTTTGAACTGCTCAGCTGCATGGCTCTGTATTACTCTGTGCTTTGTGCTCACTGTATCCTTTCTAGCTCTAGCACCCCGAGAACCACCAGTCCATATTCCACCCTAAAAGATCATTAACAATTTTTTAAACAAAAAAACAAACAAATGAAAAAAAAAAAAACAGCCCAAAAAAAGCTACTGCAATCAGTCCTGTAGTTCTTGAAATCGAAGGCAACACTGTGCTGGAACAACATATGTCTGTGGCAGAAATACACTGTTTTATGCTACAGAAACTCCCTCATAATTCTTTTATATTCTGCATCAAAATTACCGAAGGTGTTAAGCCCTCGTTTTTATTCCTCTAGCCCATTTTCAACAAATTTTCATTTTTAAATTACTTTTCATAGAAGCTGTAAAGAAAGGGCATTCAGGTATGTGATATTGGATAATGTATCTAAGTAGGGGAAAAATAAAACCGCAAATTGAAGAAGCAAAAATTGGGTACCGTGTGACCATACAATACATGCAATAGATAGATAAAACCATTCTAATTACCAACACAACACAATTTTCTTCAATAAAAATACAAAAGTGTTTGGTTGAGAGCTATAGATTTCTTCTTTAATCGCCTTTCCCCGGAGAGTTACCAGAGGTTGCTGGAGGAGTAGCCCCTTCTCTTGAGCTCTGAATTTCACAATTGGAGTGAAAAGCTCCTTTTGCCCTGCTTTTTGGTAGATGCTGAAGGAGTTGTTCTCTGCTGATTCACCAGTGTCCACCTCAGCACTTTCAGCCTCCAGGGCAAGCTGTTGGTCTTAATCATAAATTGAATACATGAGGAAGAATAATTAAAGAGCAAACTGTAATTATGAGCAACATCCAAGGGGAACAAAACTAACATTGAATGTAGGCCTTAGGTTTCCTATTAGTGCATTTAGGATTAACTATAAACATCCTTGTTAAACTCAATTAAATAGTTCATTAGATGGATTTTTCCTATTAGAATAGGATAAAAGGCTTGACTTCTAGAACTATACTGTTTATTGAGGTTTTCCTTTTTTCTTAACTATTATTGGGTATGCTTCAATGGATTTCCTTTTCCTGGGAGACATATTTTAAAAAGACAGAGAAAAAGAATCCTTAGCACATCTTTAAGGGGCTGTGCTTTTTTGGTTTCTTTTTATCATCGTTCCTCCTACACCCCAAAAGTAATTAGTGATGCGTCAAATGCTGTGTGATTATACATGCCTGAGAAACAGTCATAGTCCCTTATGGGTGGAGTTCATAGCAATTAGGATCTTTTTTCCTTCCCCCACAATTGTCTGTTTTACTAAACCTGGATCACATGTTCGCTGTTACAATTTATAGTGGGTATCAGTCTAGAAATTATTGGTTTCTTTGTAATATCTGATGAGTCAGGTTGAGATATATTTCGGTGCGTTTCCTCATGCTATGTCCCATTCTAGTCTTGTCAGCTGTGGCTGATGTGTGACAGCAAAATTAGGCAGAATGAAGCAATGTGCGTTTACTGCAGTATAAATATTGTCACCTGTTAATACTTGACTGAACTTCCTAAGGCTATTTTTGAGGACTGCAGGGGTATCAGCGCAAGTACACTGAGAAAAAGAACCTCTTACAGATATTTTACGGGTCTATCCTGCAGAGTTCTATGCTCTCTGGTCTTTAGCAGTTGTTTAACTCCATATTAAAATTTAACTTAGAATCCGCTTTGATTTTTAGTTGGACCTCAGCTATGTTTAGGTCACTGTGTTACGGATAAATAGTTCAAGTAAAACCTGTTTCTAAGTATAGTGAAAACTTACCCAGCCTAGAGGACTTAGAATGGCATTTAGAGAAAATATCAAAATGTTATTTAGATGTCTAAGTTTCTAGTGTCTATTCAAATAAGCAAATGTGAGAAGTCTTTGAAACCTTATTCTTAACCTAGCTTGAAATCCAAACTCACAGCACACAGCATCCTAATAAGAGCATACTATCACATTTAACTTGGGTAAAATTTTAGGTTATATTTAGGTGAGGAGATTAGGATAGAAGTTCTTAAAAGTACTTTTTGGTTTTAACGTCTCTGCGTTCATAAGCCTGCCCTTTCACTACATCTCCTTTGATAATGCAGTGCTGGCATAGCAATTGTTAAACCTCAAGTCCATTACAATTTCCCTTATTGATCCTGTTTCACAAATAATTAAAAAAATAAAATATGAAAATATACCTCTTCATGAAACTTAACTCCTTCTTGTTACTGTTCAGCAAAGTCATTCCTGGTTATCTTCAGATGTCATGCCTTTTTCATGATAGATTATTTTAAGCATGAGGTTTTACAGGTAGGTGATCTCTTAATTTTTACACTGTGAAAGCAGATTATTTTGGCAGCGTTAAACACCTTCGTTTATCCCATGCAATGTCCTCCACCCTAGAATATCCTTTTTAAAAAAAGTTAATTGTTATTTATAGAGTAGATGAACAACAACTAATGCCCTGGCCTAGCTGCAGAGACTTAGAAAAAATAAGAGATGTAGAACTTAATTTCAAAGGCCAGGTGCAACCTGCTTCCTTTTTTTCCTATTGTGTGCAATTATTATCAGAAATTTATTCAGTTCCAAGTACTAAGAAACCAATCTCTGTCTTGATCCTCCTGAAAAAAAAGTAAGTTCATTTGGCATGTTTAAATTTATGGGAATATTTTAGAAGTGCATACTCTGCTTAATGGGGACAGCGCTTTTTTAAATGTTTATGCATTAAAATGTAATCATTGCTATTAGGGTTCATGAGATAATTCCATCGATCTATACCTCATTTAAATAAAAGCATGTCAAATGCACATATAATCCAAGAATAAAAAAAAAATAACGGGTTTATCTGTGTCTGATGTTACTATTTGAAAAGCATATAGGCTGCTCCTAAAACTACATGGTGTCAGCTTCTAATTCCATCTCTCGTCAGAAACTGCTCTACATTGCAAAGTACATTGTGTCTAGATTCCCATGTGATGTGTCTTGTACAAGTGTGTAGATCGCTTTATAGTCTTATTATGACAATGAAATGTTTTAAAGAGCTTTTGAAGTCCTAAGCAATATTATGGTTCAGAAGTCATAAGGGAAATGAACTTATGTCATTGCTACATCGGGAAGGTCCAAGTCCCATGGACACTGAGCAGCTCTGCAGATAGGATTCTACCACCTAATTAAATAGAAACATTGTCGACTTTCTAATTCAACAGACAATTGAGGAAAAAAAGAATGTGGTAGAAGGACAATAATGAAGAAATTAGTTTTGAACTCCAGCAGGCAGAATGACATTATGGCTTTTTTGTCTTAAATTACAGCAGCCATAGACAAATTGTTTTCTACTCTTTCTACTTGTCCAGAATTTCAAAAGTCATTCCCTCTCTTATGATATTTCTGTATTAATTTTGCCATAATTATGTGTTTTATATTGTGAGTGAGCTACCGTAGAAGTCTCAAGGATGGCCTAGTCTGTACCAGTATGAGTTATCTCTCTAATTTTAATAAATGTTACTTTCTTCTTGTACATTCTTTTCCTGACAGCTAATCGTAACTCCAGAAGATTTAAGAACCGAGAAACACTGCACGTTTTTTCTTGGCCATTTTCAATTGTTTGCCTCACACAGGGGTAATATAATTTGAACTGGATTTATCTTTTCTTTTCTCTCCTCAAACGTCCTGTAAGGTCACACTACATTTAAAAAAGCTGTTGCTTTCCAGCTGAGAAGTAGCTGACTTTCAGTGATAAATGAGCTGAATCTTCTGACAAGAATCTCTAACACGTTATGTACTTTACAAAGTGCTTTGGTTTCTTTAGCTAAAGGTTAAACAGTGTCAGTTGTTATTATTATCTTATTATTATCAATAATTTATACTCCTTTTCATATGCGTGCACCAATGGGAATAAGTACTCTGTAGTGCTGGATGTTGATCTCTTACTGCCTTTTACTACAATGGGAGCAGAAGGTTTTGAAGAATACCAAATTGACAAGTAATTGTAGATAAAATGCAAGCAGTAAGAGTTGAAATAGGCTATTTTGAGAAAAATAATATTCATGTTAACATCTTGTCTTATTTAAAATAACAAGACCTCTTTTTTTCTTTAGGATAAATACAATTCTAATTTGAAACCAAGACCTATGAATCAGTCACTGTCGAGAGGATATTTCCCTTTCTGTTGTTGCAATTGAAAAGAAATATATATGAATATATATTCACAAATCTATTTTTTGATATATATTTATGGACACACATATCAGGGAGCTAGACATCACTATGATAGAGCGTTTAGAAGATGGGTCAGGCCAGTTTTAAACTTTAAAACTGAACTTTACAGATATTACTCATTGAACATGTGTTTATTGCTGATGGTAATTTCTTACACAGTATTAATCATCTTCAATAGAAATACAAACCTCTTAGTCTTTATCACTTCTAAACTGGCTGTGAATATAATTCCACGGAGGGGATGCGGGTAGTGGGCTAAGGTGTCTGTGGTTCTTGGTAGCTCTTAGTGGCCAAGGTAGGGATGATCTGACTGGAAAGTCCCCAGTAAGAGAGATAAATCGGCCAAGGTGGGTTTGCTGTATTTCTTTCCTGTTTTAACTTTATGCCTGATATTTTTATGCCCTTGCCTCCCTCCCCTACTTCTGATACTGTTTTTCTTGTTTTCTTGCTAGTCTGTTCCTGTTGTCTTGCTCTTCTCCTCCTTGTATCCTTGAGGAGCTGTACTGCCTGTTTGCAACGTCATGTTTCCTCTTTCTTGTTCTCTGGCAACAAGAACAAGAGGACTTTAAACTAAGGTTGCTGTGGGAGAGGAACCTCAATCCATCCCACTCCTTCCAGTTTGATGCCGGTGCCAGCAATAGATGCCCAGAGCCTGGAGAAGGATCACAGGTCAGCGGGAGAGCACCTGAAGTGCAGCACAAATGAATTTCAGCCACTCCTCCAGAAGAGGAAGCTCTGGAGAGATCTTATTGTAGTATACCAGTACTTATAGTGCCTACAGGAAAGATCAGAGGGGACTCTTTACCAGGGAATGTAGTGATTGGAGGAGGCGTAACAGATTTATACTGACAGAGGGGAGATTTAGATTATATATTAGGAAGAAATTCTTTACTGTGAGGGTGGTGAGACAATGGAACAGGTTGCCCAGAGAAATTGTGGAAGCCCCATCCCTGGAAACGTTCAAGCGCAGGTTTGATGGTGCTTTGAGCAACCTGGTCTGGTGGGAG
>JAOXJK010000032.1:62908819-62921640 GCA_025774025.1 Xenus cinereus
TGGGAGGTGTCCCATCTAGGGTAGGGCAGTTGAGCTAGATGATCTTGAAGGTCCCTTCCAACCCAAACCGTTCTATGATTCTATGACTCTGTGAACTTGTGAAGTACTGACACAGACCTGCATCCCCTACGCATTTACACAAGATAACAGATGCTGGGGTAATAGATATGATATAAGAATCAAAACTGAAATAGGGTGTGTGTATTATTTTCAGATTTTATGTATTATTTTCAAAAAATAATGCAAGGAATGAAGGCCATGAGAGCAAAGTCCTAGATATTTCTGGTTTAAAAAATCAAACCCATTAATTAATTGATAACATTGATAATATCTCTAACATGTCACAATGCTTTCTTGCACAGAAATGGTAAAAATAGTTGAAACACCAATGTAGTCGTTATAATTTATTGTAATTTGGTGATGCCCAGTCTAGCTCATTTGTTATACTGTCACATTATTCTTTTTAAAAATCCACACTCTGTGAAGTGATTTTTTCTAATTGTAGCAGAAAACATGTATTTAAGGCAGGAAGATATTTGGATCCTTCTCAGTCTTCCTTATGTCCAGAGCACTATGTCTCTGCCTTTAAACTTTTATATGTGTTAGCTGTAAATTGAACTATGCGGAATTTCTCCAAGAAGCGTGAAATCAAGTTCCAGTTTTGCAAGTGAACATTTTTCCCCTTGAGCAGAAAATACAGTGTAAAGGATGCATGGTCAGCACACCAATAAAATCTTACATTTTTTTACAAGCAACAAAGTTAAAACAAAAAGAAAAGACTACATAAAAAAATATGACAGTTCAAGGCCAGATAAGAAATCTACATTCTGTCATTAAAAGAAAAGCTTCTAGTTCATGAATCCCTTAAGATGATATTTTTCAGAATTCAGAAGAATATGTCATCTTTGTTTGTCTGCAAATTGTTGAGGAAATGCTAGAGAGCTGTCTGCTCTTGTCAGAAACTGCAGTTGGAGCCTAGCCTGAGGTTTGGAGGGGAGTAACTCTGATGAACTCAGCATAAGCTTTATTGGCTTGTTGTAGATATCTCTAGACCAAAACACTTGGGGCATATTTTCCCCTAACTAACAGTCTGGCTAAAGTGAAGTATTTGCTATGAAAGATTGGATTTCTTCCCATATTGCAATATAAAGGTGAAGAATGATCCACCAGGGCTAAATTTGTATCACACAGGTTACCTCCTGTAACTTGTCTGTAATTTCAATTGTAGATACAAATTATATTTGTGTCTTTAGTTGGTTAAATACTTCCATCCATTTTTAACAATTATTTGTTTCAATAAAATTATAATATTGATTTAACCACTGAACAAAGACAATAATAAAAGAGTCTCTGAGTCTTGGAACTTCTGTCTAAATGAGAAAGACAAAAGGAACGCTGTTATCTCCTATTTACAGATAGGGAACTGAAGCAGAGAACAATTACCCAGTTTGCAAATGCTTTTAATTGGGAATGTGTACATAATGCAGTGATGCACAAAGCACAGATACTGTAATGAGCTGTGAGCAAGATGTCTCTAGAATCAGAACTGGCATAGATTTCTCCTGAACGAGATAGCTCTGGAATAAAAAGCATTATAGCAATATAATGCTCTTCTCGGCTGATAAATAAAGGGCAAAACCACACAGTAGCAGAGGTTATAGATATCCTGAGATAAGAACTAACATCCCTGTGTATTGCCGTGCACACATGGAGACCAGCCACTGCCATCGCGGGTAATCATCCGTAGTGAGCAGCAAGCACCAATAACCAAACCTAAATCTTAGATATCTGTTTCCGTAACACCCTGTTCTAACGTTACTTCTTAGTCCTCAGCTTGCCTGTATTTTGTTTAAAAAAAAAAAAAAGAAAATATCTTCTTTCAAGTTCTAATAAGTAAAAGTTCTGTTTTCAACTTCAGAAGACAAAGCTATGAATTTAACAAGCACAGACACATACATTATTCTTATACTAAATAGTCAGCATCTAACACATAGCTTTGGCCTTAGTATTTTTGGTTTTAGACACCTCCCTTCTGAGAATTTTTTTTTTTGTGGAAACAATTCTCAGTTAACTGATTTCCTTCACCATACTTTGCTTTGGACTCTGAACATATTGGGAAGAAACAGATACATTCCTAAGTATGTTTCAGGTACTAAGTGTGTAAAGAGCACCACAGTTCTTACATTTCACGGTGAAAATAAAAATATTTTTCTCTAAGTGAAGGTTGAAACAGAGGAGATTTCTCTTCCGTTCCTTCTGAGCTGATGGACTGTGGGAAGGCCAGTGGAACTTAATTCATAAATATGTGAAACTCAGGTTTGTCCTAGAGTTGTAATTGCGGTGTAACTGAGTGTCAGAGCAGTGTCTGTCCATACACCCAAGAACCGTTAATTCCTTGGGCGGGCCAGACACTCCCTGTCTCTCTCACCATCTGCACAGGTGAATTAATGGTCACTGATCTGAAACAGTGGAAAGATTTGAAACAATGTCACTGAAATCATAGCTACCTTCACAATTAAGTATTTGACTAATTCATGCAGGAGCCCTCTGAGGGGGCATTTTGGACAGTCCTGATGGCTCCGTCCAGGAACCTCCTGCTGTGCCTACACAGATATCATAGAATCATAGAATGGTTCGGATTGGAAGGGACCTTAAAGATCTTCGAGTTCCAACCCCCCTGCCATGGCCCAGACACCTCCCACCAGACCAGGTTGCTCAAACCCCCATCCAGGTGGGTCTTGAACACCTCCAGGGATGGGGCATCCACAACTTCCCTGGGCAATTTGTTTTGTTTCAGTGAGTTAACCACCTTGAGGGGGAGAATCTGGTCCTTCCAGCAACTTCTCAGATGGTTCCTGCTGCATAATTGATCAAAATCTGTGTAGATATGGAGCTTGCAAGTAGTAGAACCTGTTCCTGTAAATGCAGACGTTGTCATGTAGCAGAGTGCTTTATACATAATTTACATTGTGAGGTGATGTTTTGTACGTGTTTTCAGACAACCCATAGGGATAGATAACGCGTGTGCAGGAGTGGTCATGAGTCAGCTGGATTCAGCGTAATGGCTGAGGTCTTACCTCATCCAACTTAAATTACCATTCCGATGACCCATGCAACACGCTTTCCTTACATATTTAGAGAGCAGCCAACTGTCCTCTTTGAGATACTTCATTCCACAAATATAGGTTACCTGTTCCAAGATCCCTCTTTTTTAACACTCTGTATCTGGGCAATAGAACAACAAGGATTATGGAGATGGATGATGTGTTTTGGCTCTTTGCTTCTTCTAAGTATTCAAAATTAAAATTCCTCGTCAGTTGTTCCAAGAAGTCAGAGAAGTAAGTACCAGATGCACAAATATGAGGAATGCACGACTGGCTTTATCAAATGGTATAGAATTATTATTTAAACAGGTAGGTTTTATTTCCTTGTGAGAGTTCATTGCACTCTGGCAATCTGAGAATCAGAGCACATTTTTATTTTCTTTTCAGATCTTTCTTTTTTCTTTTCTTGAATTCTAATTCTATTTCTCTGATTTATACTACTTTTATTCATTTTTTTTTCTCTTCTGGTACTACTGTTCTTATGTCTAGAAAAGTGCCAGAAAAATTCTTCTAGTTTGTTTTTGGTTTGTTTTATTATTTTATTTTATTATTTTATTTTATTATTTTATTTTATTTTATTTTATTCCTTATTCAATCATACCATCCATTATCCATTAACTCTTATAATGTTGCTGCATTGAAACCTACAGCTTATCCTGCCTAAACCTATATTTCTTCAGTTGCACAGTTTTTCCCAATGAAGAGTTAACTACATAGTGTCTCCCAAGCTGATTCAAACTTTTCAGCATCTAATCCAGTATTTGTTTTAAGTAGAAAAAGAATAACATTGAAAGTCACAGTTTTAGGACTTTAAATGACATAACCAGAGCATTGGGAACGGATTACTTTAAAATATTCTGTATCTTTTCAGTCAATTAGCAGCATACAGCAGTTTTCCATCAGCTACTAAATTTTTGTCAATGTTCAAAAACATTGCTAATATTTTGCTTTTATAACTCACTTCCACTGACAGGCCTCAAACACTGGAGAAGCAAAAGCTAACAATTATTTTTCTGCTACTAGATTGAAAAAAAATGGAGGTGTAGGGAATGAATATAGACTGTTCAAACAATTATTTTTTTATTGAAGTTGTGAATGCAACTAAACAATCTTGTTCAAAGCCTTCTTTTGAACACCATCCTTTCTGTTATTATTGTTGTCATCTTTATCACTGCCCTTGATGATATAGTAGAATCTAAATTTAATCTAGACAGGATATATGTCACTAGATCTAATAAAAATCTAAAAATTATGTCAGTCCTTTTTTTGCAGAGTGTATAAAGAAATGAAACTTTATTGACGACTATGTCACATGTAAGTTTCTGTTTGCCTATAGGCATACAAGAAGGGGACCATTCTCTATAAACTGATTTTTAATTTTGAAATGTAATAAGATCATTCAAGGTCAGACTGTTATCCTCTTACTCGTAGTTCTGCATAGGAATCAATAGCACTGCTTAGGGGAGCAAATTCTCTCTAATGTGATCACATACAGGGCTCACAGCCTGATCTATGAATGCCAGCATCGTATTAATTAATCACTTCTGAAACACTGAAGAAGCTACATGACATGATTTCTGTAATTTCCCATGGAATGAAAACTACACCAATCCTAAAAAATAAACCAAAACAAACAAAGGAAAAAAAAAAAAACCACCAGAGAATCTAGAATAATACTAAATCAAGCGCAATATTCAGTGGTAATAAGGAGGTGACATCAACTGTGCAAAGGTTCGGTAAAATATATGAGGAAAGAAAGGAACATATAATATTTAGAGGGACAGAACAATTTTTATTGTCATGGTGACATTTGTTATGAACACAAATAGCATTAAGTTTTGAGGGAGTAAATTGTACACAATTGTAGAAATCCTACTTGAACAAATGTGTGCTCTCTTTGTGTAATATTTAGGTCTCTATAATTGTGCTTATCAATATAATATTATAAATTGGGGTCTTTTCTTACTGAAATGAATAGGCAGTCAATTTTTCTTAATATAATCTTGACATTATAAATGTAGCCAAAAGGTTGATGGATGGTGGTTTTGGTCCAAATCTCTTTCCAGAGGTTAGTGCTGTATATCACTGTAAAAAAAATAATAGCTGAAACACAGCGAAGACGGGAAGATTATCTTATTAAAACAAATCAACATTTTAAAAATATTCGTTTCATATTAGGGTTAGTTGAATTCTTTTAAAGTTCTGTTGTTCAGTTTTGGGGGTTGGCTTTGTTCCCTCCCCTACGCAGTGCTAACTGAGGAAAAGGTCAAACATAGAAGGATCAATATCCTATTTGTTCCTGACACGAAAGACCCTGAAAACAGACCCTGGATAAGACAGAGATGTGACCCAGGAAAGTAGGATGTGAACGAGGAATGAACTCTCACCATGTGCTTTAGGAAAATAGAGTTATTCATTGCACTCCGCGTTCTACTCATATTTAGTGTATTTCTAAGGAATTGATTTCACTAAAACCACAGGAAAACATCTTTCTGGAAACTTCTCGGATGGTTATAAATTCATAGAAAAGCACAGATAGTCGGCTGAATGTTTATTAAAAATAAAAAAAAAAGTTCCTGCTTCATTTTCAAGTTAGAAATTTATCATTAATAACTACAGGCTTAAACTGCACAGCACAAATGTTGTGCTTTAAGTGCTCTATTGAAGTGGCTGCTTAGTATCTTCTACACTCCGCTTTCAATATGCTTCAGTCTATGACCCTGAAAGATGCGTGTGTCTGTTCCAAGATGTATTTGTGTACGGCTACAGAAGTGTATTAGCTTCTACCAAAGCTTTTAACCTTCTGCGGGAGCTGATGTACTTATGATTTTTCCAGGTTACTATGAGTTAGGTTTCCAGTGGCAACTATCTCCCCAGAAGATTATAGTGCCGTATATAAACAAGTTCTGAATTAACAAAAGAGCAGATAAAAAACACCCCAAATCCAGAATCCAGCATGGTAATAAAGTTCCGTGCTACCTTCCTGATGACCAAAATCAGTAGAAAGTGTTAAGTATCTCCAAGAAACATTGAATCAAAAAGGCATTTGATTTTAAGAGACCTGCTTTAAAATATAAAGTTTTAGGAATTTGTTTACAGTCATTTTCTAATGTCAACACATAGTTTATTGAAAATATTACATTAGGTGAAAATATGGAAAATATTGCTAGAACTGAAATGGAATGTAAGTACCAGTACATTGTGTATAGTATAAGCATTAAGAACAGTTGTCAGAATGAATTACCACATTTGACATCTTAAAACAAAATCAATAATAAAGAGAAAATAATACTGTTAGGATTAATATTAGTTTTATAATGTCTAAAGATATCACACTGGCAGCCCTGAGGTTCCTTATTTAGTCAAAATATGGGCAAATCATAGCAACTACTGGATTAAATTAAGGCAGTGTCCTAGGCATACAATAAAGTGGAATCAGCTCCATTGTCTCCATTCCAGCAATCTGGAATCACGCTGCAGCCAAACTGTCTTTGGGTAGCAACAGGGAAGAAAAAAATAGAGACTTTTTACACACAAGGAAATGCACAGGAATTCTGCTAGAGCAATTATGGGAATAAAAATAGAGACTTTTTACTCACAAAGAAATGCACAGAAGTTCTGCTAGACCAATTGCTTCTAAAACTGGGGTAGAATCATATATGTGCTAAAAATTCAGAAAGATAGGTTTTTTTCAATTATTTTTATTTTTAGTAGACTTAACATTATCTTATAAACATGAAGGATCTGCGTATAGGACCATCAGAGGATGGGGTGCTTGTCAAGACCTTCTCTTCCTGCAGTGTTCCTAGATCAGGTTACTCAGTTACGCTGTGATTGAATTTCTTCTTCTCTTTTTGGCCCTGTGACTCTGGCATCCTACAAGTTTAACAAAATCAGATATCAGACTATGCTATTATGGATTTCTTGAGCTGCTTGCCTGAAAGGCAGGGAATTATTTTCTCTCTTTCTTTCTCACCTTTTCTTTCTTTTTTCCAAGCTCAACAAGTAATTTAACAACGCTTTCTCGATGGAAAGCAGACAAATAAAGAACAAAAACCAGATTAACATACTGACCATTTCCCTTCTAGAACAAAAGCCAGACACTTTTTTCCCATGCTTTAAGGAAAGTGTGCACTGAAGTGCAGGAGTCACTTTCAGATCACAATTTTAGCCTCAAATAGGTAACTAATTAAGTTTCCAGATAACTAACTGTGTTTAGGAAGACAATAACATTTCAGATATTCCATCTCCTACATCTTTTACTAACTGGTTTAAGCGCCTTTCTGTATTATATTCTGACTCCATTTCTTAGGTGTGAAACTACCTTCTCTTTTCAATATTTAGCTAAATGTGTGTTGAATCTGTACTGTAAATTCAGCTACTGATTTCAGCGTTATCATCTGCAGATGCTCTGTTTCTGGGGAGACAGAATAAATATCAGGTAAGCAGTCAGGTATCTTTCTGAATGTAGTTCTTCCCCAAAGGCCCATTAATCAAATTACAGACTTCCCTACCCCCACACCCCTGCACATATATACAAACAAAAAATTTTTGTATTTGGAGAAAAACCATAGAAAACGAAATATCTTGCGATATATGGAGAGGTAATCACATACACATTTGGATAAGTATTATTAAATACAGTATGCAATGTAACAGTAATATTTATATATATGTGCATATACCTCATATCAAAATATTGCTATTTTTTTATCCTGTTTTCTTCTTTTCTGATTTTTTCTTCTAAAGCACTGCTTAATGTTGGACACTCAACTGTCACACTACATTTTCTTTGCAGCTATTGCATTGTACACAATTCCTCTTTGTTGGCATCATTTCTAAATTAAGAATAAGTCAATAACAAACAGTAAAATGTTCAAGCAATTAATCAGTAAAATGAGTAGAACATACGTACAGCTGCTAGATTTAGACACTAATGACCCCATTTATAAAAAAATTTTGTGGTTTTTCTGATGTCAAATCACATCAATTCTCTTTCATGAGGAGTATCACAGCTTTCAGTCATTTTCCACTAATTTGCTGCTTTGATGCACTTTTAGTTATATCTCTGTGTTTTAAAGTGGCGTTTAGGGTAAAACTATTCCTAAATGGGGAAAAACAGGGAAAAAAACCATATACTTATTAGGTTTTTAATTTTTTACTTCCCTATTCTTGAGGCTTGTGCTGACACTACGTTAAATTTCTCATTTGTCTTTTATCAAAATTTGGCCATAGTGGTCAATTGTTCACAGTTTTCCCTGGAAAATTATGATTAAACCCTCTTGTCTACAGTCACCTCCAAAGGGGCCAACATACAATTAATTGTGTTCAGTGATGGATAAATCCATTTTGTTTTCCTCTGAGTCCCATCACACTCAGAGGTTGAGATTAAAAGCAGGTTGAACTCTACTTTGTGAGAGTTACAGTTGCTGTCTTTTTTTAAACTTCTTGCAAAACCAAGGGAGAAATGCTGAAAAATAAAACAAAATAAAGGCCTTCTCACAAAATTTTAATGGAAAGGTGGTGACCTGAGCATTTTTGGAAGAAAGCTCACCTTCTTGCCCTGCCCTTGAGTTTTCTTTTTGGCTAGAACACGGTCCCTATGTAACTGGTGAAGGCTTGTCTGTATTGAACTCTTTCTGTTATATCACCAAACTTGGTCAGTTGTACAGTTTTCTAAACACATGATAAGTGCCACAGAATACATATTGAAAGCTTGATATCTTTTTTTTTTGACACAGAAAGCTTAAAAGGTTTCCAAGGAACTTGTCGTCAGTCTTGTCCAGGCAGCTAAATAGCAACAACCACGCGAATACACTTTGTGATGTACACTTTGAGGAAAAGTAGTAAACATTACACCCAACCAAGTAACTTTCTATTGACTGTTCGCCTTCCGATAATTAATTTATTAAAGGATTGTTAGGATTTTCCTGTTTCATTCTCAGGAAAAAAAAAAAAAAAAGAAGAGAAAAAAGACCCACGAGTTCACCCCACAAAGTTGTTTGAGTTTGTACTGTGGCTCAAAAAATTATAAAGCCTGACGTAACATTTCATGACCTAATCTTCTCTTTCTTTTCCTACAGTCTCAAATTGTGCATTTACAGAAAAAAAGAAGAAGAAGCACCCTAGAAATTGTCTAGAATGTTTGGTCATTTATGTTTCAGTGTCATTTATCTTTAACTGTTTTTAAAGGTTTTTGTCTAACCTTGTTTTAGGAATCTTCAAAGGTAATTTATTCAACAGTTTAATTACTTTTACAGACTGAAAGATTTTACATGCTGTTCACTTTACTCTTCCCTTACTGCAGTATAAGAGGACTATTTTACATATTTGAAGAATTTTATCACGTCTGTTCTCAGCCTTCATTTGTCTAATCCAACAAAAATATTTAAGATTTCCTTGCGGGTCATGTTTTCCAGACCTCATTCTTTTTGCATTTCTCTGTGACCTTTCTGGTTCACACACTTCTGCTTAATATACTTCAAGTACGGTGCCCAGAACTGACACAGCTCCAAGTCATCAAGCTCAAATAAAGCATATGGATTACTGATTACTTCAAATATTTTACATATCAAACTACTGTTTATATATTCAGCTACAATGATTGTGAGCTTGATCTTTTGCTACATTATGACACTATTTACTTTCAGTTTGTGATTGACTGTACTCCTCCCGTGTTCACAAGATTCAGAAATGTTTTCTGGAAGGTGATTCCCTATTTGACAGTTGGCTTTTCAAATGTTTTTATTGCACTTACATACTTTCAGATAGCAAATTACTTCTGATAGGTAATGGTCTTACTTTTTATCATGATAACTCATGATAGTGATGACTTATTTAAACTGTATTTCTAATATTTGTTTTATAAGAAAGTCACATGAAACACGCTCAACAACCCCATTATGGGATTCCATATCCCATACAATCCCTACAAATCCCTATATATGTTCTTCCTAAATTATGTTCAGCTATCATTATCATCAATCTACCTGAAAATTAATCAGAGAGGGTAAAAATGTGACCAGAATGGGGAACATACACTTTATCAACCTACAGAGAGGAAGGAATGAGAATGTAAAATATTTATGTATTTCTGTCCCTGTTCATTAATAAATTAACTCTTTCCTCGTGGGGTCCTTTGAGTGTAGAGAGACCTTACAGATAGAGCTTGATAGACAAGACAGATGGGCAATGACCAGCTATATAAAATTTAACAGGGGTAAGTGCCGGATTCGCCACCTGGGACAGGATAATCCTGGTTATACGTACAAACTGAAGGATGAGAGGCTGGAGAGCAGTCCCATGGAGAGACATCTGGGGGTTTGAGTTGAAGGTAAGTTGAATATGAATGAACAGTGTGCTGTTGTGGCCAAAAGGGCCAACCATTTCCTGGGGTGCATCAAGCAAAGCATAGCTAGCTTTTTGAAGGAGATGATTGTCCCACTCTACATTGCACTGATGTGGCCCCACCTCAAGTACTGTGCGCAGTTTTGGGTGTCTCAATGTGAGAAGGACATCAAACTACTAGAGTTTGTCCACAGGAGGGTGACCAAGATGGTTAAAGGTTTCAAGGGCAAGACTTAGAAGCTGAGATCACTTGGTTTGTTCTGTTTAGAGAAGAGAATGCTGAGGAGTGACCTTGTCACAGTTTACAACTTCCTCAAGGACAGTAACATTGAGAGGTGCTGATCTCTCTCTGGTAACCAGCACATGAGGAAATGGAATGAAGCCACGTCAGAGGAAGTTCAGATTCAACATGAGGAAAAGGTTCTTCACTGAGAGGGTGGTCAGTCACTGGAATGGGGTCTCCAGGGAAGTGGTGACAGCACTAAGCCTAAGTCCACGGAGCATCTAGACAACTCTCTTTGTCATATGATTTAGCGTTAGGTGATCTTGCAAGGAGCAGGGAGTTGGACTCAATGATCTTAAAGGTCCCTTCCAACCTAGATGGTTCTATGATTCTATGACATGTTATATTCAATATCGTTTTACATATCTACACAACTGTTTCTCATTCTTTCATTATCTCACATCTTGACAACTGCAACTTCTTTCTTTCTTGTTTCATATTACCTACTAATATCGACTCAGAATACTGTTGGTAGATTGCCTATTTAATCTTTCTTTCATCCCTGACACAAAGAATTTCTCTACAGAGTGAAACCTTAATAGTTTTTGGTTTTATATTAAGACCATCCATGATCTGTTTGCCCTTTCAGCACTTCCTTTATGTTATTGGTTCTAAACTCTGGTCTACCTGGTCTCATTGATTATTTGTTAAAGTTGTTTTCGAAGTTCCTTTGTACCTTTCCTTAAGATGTTCCTTCTATACTGGAGAAGCTCTGTATGCATTTACAAAACCTCAATGATCCTCTTAAAAATTCTCCTTAGCATGCGTGCAAAAATGATTAATACATCAGTAAACTGTGACTGCTTTTTCATGCTAGACAGTCCAATTTCCTTATCTGCTTATTTGTTGTTTATAGCTATGTGCTGCTTTTGTACACTGAGCTTGTGAGTTGTATAGATTATCTTTTCCCTATGCATTTGCATGGAGTTCAATCAAGACTTTAACTGGGATAACTTGGCACAGTTGCAACAGAAATAAAAGATATTAACCATCGTCATCATCAACACCATCCTCCTATTTGAGAATAGCAGACACAGAGATGTACGTGCTCCACCCTTTTTCATTTCTATGAATAAATTCTGAGCAGCTGTGACCACTCATAGAAGTCAATGATCACATCCCTTTGATTTTGTAGAGGGGGGGACTTCAATTTCTAGACTTTAGTAGGGAATTCAGTATATTCAGCGTACCTGAGAATAATGTACTGTATTTTGTATGTAAATGTTAAAGCAAGTACTTTTATATTAATATTTCTTGTTATTTTTATTTTTCTTTGGTTACATTTTCACAGTAAAATTATTGAACTCTGGTACTGACTACTTCCTGATCACTTAAAAATATAGTTATGGTGAACATAAAAGCAAAGAGACCAAAAGTTATGAATATGTGTTATCTGACACAGATAATATACTTATTCATTTTAGCTTGTATGTTAAGATGATTCTGTTTTTCTGGTTTGAAAAGATTGCTTTTCTTCTATCCTTAAACTTCCCAAATATATTTCCATATGTAGTTATATCTGAATCCAAAGAAATGATAGTCCTGTCTGCAATATAATACAGATTCCTAATGATATACATTTTCCTATAAGTTCTCCAAAATTAAAAGGAAGAAACCTGAGCAACATTGAAAGATATTCTTCATTATAATGGTCATAGTTATAGTAAAGCTGACTATATAAATGATGTGCATTATTGTAGACTACATCTTGCATATTATTTGAAGTTATTCTCCAGCATACTCTGCTTACTTATACGGAGGACACCGGGAATGAAAATTATCATAAATTCAAAGTAAAGTAAAAGTTAAAATATTTAGAAGACTGGTGGATCCAATAGACCTTACAGATAACATTAAAACCACTTGCTCAACAGATCTTTGAACTCCTCTTCGTTTTACTTCAGTCGGTCACAATAAGCTTCAGACATGATTCTTCTAACCTGCATTAAAAGAAATCATGTCAGGCATTTTGCTGTCTTACTCCTGCTTTTGCTCTGACTTGTTTGGTTTTGGGGCTTGGTTTGGTTTTTTTCCAAAGCAATAGAGTGATAAATTACATTTAATTTACCAAGTACGAAAACAGATTA
>JAOXJK010000032.1:62940411-62959666 GCA_025774025.1 Xenus cinereus
AGTAATTTGAGAGGACATAGTTTTAACTCCTACAATTTCAGATGGATGAAATATATATATATATAAAACTAAAAATTCAATTCTGATTAGAGATAAAGGAAAATAAACCCCATAAAATATAGCCAAGAGACATTGTCATGAGATCAGGTTAAATTTCCAAGTTTTTCCCTTCATTTATGGATATTGTCACTGGAGGGTTTCCAGTTCTGTCACTTCTATTTCTCATTAAAATAATTGGCACTGAAACCTCTGACTAGAATTTTAATACTATAATTTTCAAATGATGCTTTCAAACTGTACTGTCTTAACCTTCTAAATATGCTGCTATTTGATTTGCTAAATTTCTTTCTTATTTGCCTGCATTTTTATTTTTTCAGTTGACAGATAGAGACATCTGAAAAATTATCAGTATTTTCTGCAATCTCACAACCAAATGCAAAGAGAACTTAATTGTATGCTGTACTTTAAACAGAAACTCAATACTTTTAGTTTACTTCTTTTACATAAAGTTTACACAAAAAGCTAATGTGCTTTTATTATTGATGAGGTGTAGCAGTTCAGAGTTCAGTGAAAAAAGGACCAGTGATTGTCAACAGTACATAGAAAATTTTTGTAATCTTGATTGCTCTTCGTGTGTGCTAGAGCAGCTGTGCCAATTGTGTACAACCTTTTTTTTTATATATACTACAGGTTTTCTAACCCCAAAAATGAAGGAATCATGCACTCCTGGTTTCTGTAATAGAATATACCAGTTCAGTATGAATTCATGCAAATCAAAGTAGGACAGACAAGGTGATCAGGCAGAGGTCAGTCCAACAAGTGTGTTGTCCAACCCCATTCTACATACAACCAGTTCCATTCGTACAACTTTCTGTCTTTTCCTCTGTTGCTCCTCCCCGGTCCCCTTCCCCTGAACATTGACCCATCAGTTTGCACAGTTCCAAGGTCCTCAGCCCCCAATATCTGTGACTGATCCTTGCAGTTTCTTGACAGTTGATCAATTAGTATTATCGATTATATCGGTTTCTGGTCATCATCTCCATTGCTGTTTGTCTGTCAGGTCTGTGTCTCCGTAAATTTTTTTAATTGCCTCTCCCTTTTCCATGTCATCCCATTTTGACAAGGTCCTCAGCCGGGTAATCAGGTAATTAATTAATGAAATACATACTTTCACACTCCACATATCCTTACGCAGTCCATTGTTTCAACTACCACAAATTACATTTAACTGATTACTTATTTAGGCTGAATCAAAGGTATGTAAACTTTGTGAAATTCATGGTTATCTACAGACCCTAGATGTGATTCTGAGCAACCAGTGAATCAGCAGGTGGAGATTAACCCTCAAGAGAGGAAACAGAGAGAAACTTGCCTCTGTTTTATGAAGTATCTGCCATCTGTGTAAGCATAGACTGTCTTTTTTTTTTTGGTACTGAATTGGTATTGTAAATTCAGGAAGAATATTTTTTCTAGGTTTTTGTTTGTTTTTTTTTTCAACATTTATACTATTTAAGGTTTTTTTAATTCAGTCAATATAACTGATTCTCTTTACTTGACTTCCCTTTCAGTTTCTAGTTTACCACCACAATGCTGCAAAAACTAGGTCAAAGTGTTGCAAAGGGATTTTCAAATTAAAACAGAAGACTTAATCAATAGACGCACGTTGATCTTGGATGTCATAAAAATAATTCAATGCCACATCAGATATTAACATACCCAGTTTGTCTGGATAGGGCTGTGCAGAGACATTAGTTCCTGGAACTTGTTTCAGAAGAGGAGGATGATTTTTATTTTTTTCCTGGTACTGAAAATAAAAGTTTTATTACACTAGGAATGGATTAAAGGTAAAGATTACTGTGCCTTGCCTTCAAATCTGTGACTGTGCAGCAGTAGGTACCATAAGTAGTAAAGAGTATAAGAATTTTTCTTACATAGTTACCTTTTCTTGATTTCATTAGATTAAGGGGAAGTTAAGCATATATTTAATTCTGGATACTTTTCAATCAGGAACTATCAGCCACCAGAGGACTAGTGCCTTCTAACAAGTACCGGTCTTATTTATTGAAGGTGTCTTAATACCTCTTAAAGAAATATTTGCATTACAAATGACAAATTTATTAGAAATGGTGTAAAAGATTATTTTATCATTCTCTAATAACTCTATTTTGAAAATGTAAAAAAAATTTTTTTCCTTATGATTTACCACCCCCATTTGCAGAAATGTCCCACTAGGAAGAAATTGCAAATGTCTCTTTTCTTTCTCTGTCTATGGAAAAAATCCTACTCTTTTGTCTCTGAACCTTGGGAAGCCTTTTTTTTTTTTTTTTTTCAATGTTTCCTGTTGCTACATTCTTAAGCAGAGCTATTTTGATTAACTAGCTCCAAAGATAACTGCAATTATAATGCAGTAGACTTGTGAATAGTTTATTCTGAAGTGCACATTGCTATTATACAGGGTACATAAAATATCTGTATTTCATAATGTGTGTTTCTATAAGGACTGTATATGAGAGGAGTATAACATTGATTGTCTCTGACATCACAGAATTATAAATAACAAGCTGAAGGCTAAATTGTTTATTTGTCACGTAGCAGCTGTATGAACATTTTAGTAATATATGCTGTATTAATCTCTAGAAAAGAGAATATATTTGAAATTGTAGTAGATTTATCTGTGTATGGGTGTCTTTAGATTAGGCTATCTGTAAAAGCAGACACAAACCACTTTCCTAATGTGAAAAATTTATAGTAAAATACGGTAAAAGAGTTATTATATTCTTGCTTAATTAGTACCCTAAATCAGAAACACAGCCTCCAAAAACTGGAGGTATTAAATGCTGCTAGTGAGAAGGCTAGTATGACTAATTAGTAACTAAATACAAGGAGAAGTCGTACAAAACCTTCAATGTTGTTTACATTTGGCAATAATTGGTCCTAGGAGAAAAAAAAAAAGAAAAAAGCAAAAGAAAAAGTCAACTAGATCAAAAAATCAGTACTGTAATATTTAAATACTCTGACAAAGACAAGAATGCAAAAGACATAATGATATTGTCTCTGAGTTAGATACTTACTTTTGTGAGTTTATTTATTTATCTATTTATTACTATTCTGTTTTTCAGATTTTCATCATCTTTGCCATACTTTTCTTGAGATTAATTTCCAGCCTGCTTAAACTGGTGGGATATTTCTGCCAGATGTAGATTAGTCTTTTAAAATAGGTATCACAAAATTATATTTCTCTGTTGTCTGTTCAGTTAATTTTAATACAAGAATAAATAAGCAGCAAACTGAACATCAATCATTAAGGTTGTGAAGTTAAAATAAGAAAAAAAAATTGTAAAGAGATTTCTAAAAAAAACCAGAAAATAATATGTACAATTCTTAGGCCCTAATGAAGCACCTTTAATAATTCTTTTTAGGTTTTTAGCTAAAAGTCTGTAAATTCTTGACTGACCATGCTATCAAGACTAAAGCAACAGACAAATGGCAAAGAAAGAAACTTTTAAGAATACTCAGGAGGAAACATACAAACAATAATCCAATTGCTAAGCAGAAGAATCGCTTAAGTAAGATAACAGTAAGACAGTAAGATAACAATGAAGAAAAGGAAATATATATATTTTTTTTTTTAATCTAAAACCAGGGAATAAATAAGTGATCAAATATTCCTATTCATCTTTAAGGGAAGTAGTATGTACTGCACTGCCCAGGTCAGAGTTGAATAATCACTGTAAACTATATGTACACTTGAGTTCACTAGTTGCATGAGGAAGAAGTATTGCTTTTCATTAATGTTGTGACAAAAGTCATTTCTGGTGCAAAAGTGTACAAAAAAAGGATCAATCTAGAAAAAAATGAAGGTTTGCATTTGTTCCAGGTTTCACATTTTAGGCTATGGTTTGATGTTGGGACATTCTGGAAGGAAAAATGGCAACATCTTGAGAACAATAAAATGAATACTATGCTTTGAGAAAATATTTGTCAAAATAATTTTGAGAAATACAACTGAAAAAAGTGAGGAAATGGAAAACACATATCTGTAGAGCAGTTCTGAAAGCAGGTCACCCTTTTTGTGCTGATTGGCCCTGGAAATGAAAACAAGTTATGGATTTTTATAAAAAGGGAAGAACTATGTAAAAAAGGGTATAAATTTTCTTCATGTTTTCATTCTAGGCAAAGATCTAATCTGGAAGAAGACCTTGCTCAAAAATCATAGCGTGTCCTTTTGACAAGAAGACCTTCAGAACTGAAGATAACTGTAAGGTCAACACTAAAAGAATATTCTTATCTCTTTTTCTTTATTTCTTTCAGTCTCACAATAAAGGGTAAGCAAATTGAATAGCATGAGAGCCTGGTGCAAGCCCATACCGCACAGGAAAAAGAAATTCTGAGGGTTTTCAAACAGTCTTCCTAATTTTTTGGATATATATATCTGTGGTATTTCTGGTGTGGGTTAGCCTGGTAGTACACATTGGTCCTGAAGATGTGGCAAGTTCTGGCTGGTGGCTCCACAGGACGGCTGCACCTCAAACTCAGCCTTACACACATGGTGGTCCCCATCACCAGCCCAGCAGCTACTGTTTGCACTGTGTATTACTTCCTATATTTGATTCTGGTGTAAATCTTCAGAAATCACACAATCCCACAGCATTATGTTTGACTTTCTTCATAATCTATAACCAGACTGAAGTTGTCACGATAGTCGCTAGGATTTCTGTCACACTCCCATCTCCAGTCTCAAATGTATTACAAAAAAAAAACGTGTGAACATCATAACTATTACAGTGTTTTATTGTTACTTTTCTTTCCAGCTGCTACTTGCCTAATCTAGTCAGGGCTGGACAGATGTAGTTATGGTCTCCTCTGTCTGGTCAGTTCTTTTGGGTAGGCTTTCCCTTTGTGACAGATGATGTGCATTAATTCCAGTCAGAACTTTCTGAAATGTAGATAAACTGGCTGAGATGTCACGGGGGCTGTCACACAGAGAGAAATCATATTTATTTAAAGTACGGTGAAAATATCCTTAAACTTTTGAGACAGTTCCCTTTATTCCAGATTGAGATGAGCAATGAAAGACGGCGAGTTATACAAACTAGAACGTGGTGAAACGGCTACAGCAAAAAGTACATTTCAAAGGAGAATATGCCAACTACTAAAGGCAATAGTTTTATCTAGTGGGGAAAAAGAAGACAAAACTAAACATGGAGATTTGCTTCAATAAAAAAAAAACCAAACAAAAAACCCCAAAAAACCCAAAAAACCCCAACCCAACAAACAAACAGGCTGGGGCTTTTCCCCCCTTGCTCCCTGGATTTTCATGAAATTTTTTTAGTGCGCATGGGTAGTGACTCTTTGCGCACAGCATCCTTCAAAATGCACAGTGGCAGAGGAAGTGATGGGACTCTTCTTTCCCCCTGCAAGATACACTAGCTTATGTAATTAAAATATTCACATACAGTTTGTAAAGTTCATGTGTTATTGAAATTTAACATGCCAGAACTCTTTCCTAACAGGAAGAAATGTCAATGAAGGTTTCTTAAGCAAAAAAATGGAAAATACGGGATTAAGGATCCTGTTTTCTCTTTAATGTCAGGCCATACCAAACCAGATTTATTTTACTTTCACTGGTCCTTCACCACTTTTCCTCTAACACTTCACCATTTTCCTTCTGACCCCCATACTACTAATGTATCTTTTTACTTGACCAAACAAGAATCCTGAAAAAAAGCATTTGTTGCTCTAAATTAATGAACTGAGCTGTAAGGGGTAGCGCTTGAGTCACTTGAGAGATATTGGCTGTTATAAAACAGGATATATCAAGGGTCAAAGACTCCTTTGGATGAAAATCACATGTAACTAAAATAGTTATGATCTTACAGTAACTCTTTTTAATTTTTAATCTTTTTTTTCTGCTTGCTTATTCTGACTATAGTACCTTTGGGAGCACAGTAAGGAGAAAACAGCTTACTTTATTCCCCCTCCTTTAGCTGTTTGACAGCTCCTTCAACACATGCCTTACCACAACAGCTGTTCACGAGCATTTATAACTCCATTTCTGGCTTTGGTGATTTGGAAAGGGGAACTGAAAAAGTTTTTAGCCTGACTGACTTTATTCTGTCCTTTTTCTTAATGTTCCACACATACATGACAGTGCCACCTTCTGTGGCTAAAGAAATAATAGCATCTTGCTATGCTGGCCACGAAGTCAACAGCTGAAGGACTGCTGGTCCCTTTTTGACTTCCATTGAATCACTGAATAACCTTGAGTAATTTTCCTATCTTTTCTCTGACTCTGATTTATTTAAAATATATATTTTAAGCCAGGGCAAACCCCAAGAATTTACATATGTATCTATCTATCTGTATGAGTGCATGAATGCAGATTTCTATCTATATCTGCACATGCAAAGAGAGAGATATATGCACACACATACATGCACACATATACAAATATAAAATATTCATTATTAAATCAAAGGAACTATTATTATGATCAATATGATTATTCTCCTTTGCAGGCTCTCAGAGGGGTTGCCTGGCCGTGTCTGGCTATTGCAAATCAATATTCTGTTCCTTAGTATTACTGCTATTACATTGCATTTAATTACTCCTCAAATAATTTCTGAATCTAAATACGGTGCACTGTTAACTACAAACAGCCAAGAAAGTTTAAATCAGTTTACATTGTGATAAGTAATATATTTCTATGTTGTCAGTTTAACAAGGTGAGCAATTACAAGTTGAGGTTATCTATGAGATCAATAATTTAAGAGATTGGTTTTTGTGTCCAAATGTTAAACTGGAAGGTTTTTTTTCAGCAGCAGTAAAAACAACAACAAAAACCCTAGAGAACCTAAATTACACTAAACTTTTCTAAAGTTACTCTTTTTTAATGGAAGGAAGAACCATCATGACCTTTTAGGTTGTCTTCTGAGAATACAAATTATATGGCTTAGATTGTTTTTTAGTATAGGCTAATGTATATTGAAAAAGAGTATTTTCCATTTTTCAACCAGTTTCTTCAGAAAGAGGATGAGTTATTTCATTTTAACTGTATTTTCTACAAGAGAAATACATTTTTTTTTTTGCTAATTTCCTCTATAATGTGGGCTGTTTGTTACAAAATGCCAATATGAAGTCTTAAAGGCTTACCATCACAAAAAAAAAAAAAGTTAAAAGCATTTAGTCTGACAATTCTAATTTACCTGTAATTCTCTCCCCAAAAGGGTAAATATTAAACTCTCACAGAGTAAACACAGCAGCATCAGATGCTATAAATTAACTTTGAGGAGGTAAAAGTTATATATGCCACTTTCAGGCAGATGACGCTAAGCATATCATTATATATTTATGGCAGAAAGAACAGTATTTGCAGAACTCTGCTCATATCCTCGCATCCCAAGAATTAAAAAATGGAGACTAACCTAAACTTCATCTTTGTACTCCGGAAAAAGCTATTCTCAATTATCAAAAAAGCACAGAAAGACTATGAATGATGTAACTGAGATTCATGATGTTCCTGCTGGCTGCTCCAGGAGAACTCTAATACTGTCTCTCACGGGCAATACTAGATTTCTCAAGTGTAAAGCTTTCTTAAATATTAACAAGAACAAACAAACAAAAAAAATGCTCGTGCATAGACCGTTTTATGACCATCAGAATTTCATTCTGTTTTTAAAGTACCACATGCTCCATAATGTCTAAGTAATGCCTATGAGTGAGAGCCTTTTAAATGGTAAAAATAGTACTTCAAATGACAGACCATCTAGGTTCCCAGGTCCTGTATTTAGGGCTTGACAATCCCGCTTTACAGGATATAAGACAAACATTTTCCTCTTTGTTTTATCAATAAGCATAAACTTACATTCCAAATATTTTTGTAAAACTCTTCAAAAGTGACTAAAGAGAAAAGGCTTTCTTTGTTTTGAAGACAGTTTGCTAGTAGTTACAATTTCTTCTTTTCTACTGGCATTTTTGCCTCCTTAAACAAATTAGAGGTTTCATAGCTTCTTCCATTTCTGTCTACTGAGAAAAATATCACATAATGATAATTTTGATACGTTTTCATTCAAGTTGTTAATTAATGACACATGTAGGAAAACACCGGCCTCCTCTGCGATCACCTCACTGTCTGAATGACTTATTTCAGACCATTCTTTTGTGCTTTATTTCTCTCTAATACTTTTTCACTGAATTATTTTTAATCTTCTATCATGTATGGAGGCTGCTCTTAATGGAAAAAGCCCTCAAAGCGTTAAACACATGGCCTTATTTTTTGCTCAACCACAGATACATTCTGTGATTTTCAGTAAGTCTCTTGAGGTAGGATATCTGTTAACTTTAGACTCCTAACTTCAATCCACAGCAACAGCAGAAAGAAGATCCACAGGGCAATTTGTCCTGGGCTAATTAATGACCTAAGATAGGGAAGATGATATTTGTATAAATGTCTCTATTGATTATGAGAAAAACATTGATGTCTGGCTGGACTTTTAAATGACTAAATTTAAGGTAGATGGGTCTCATCCTTCAGTTTAGCTTCTATTTTTAAGGAACATGAGTATTGATCAAGAGAAACAACATTCTTCTAGCTTGGAATCAAAAGATCAGAGAGATATTTTGAAGAGATTCATGACTTCTGCCTCAGCTCCTCATCTGTAAAGTGGTAATATTTTTCCCTACAAGCACAAAAGAATCATTACTGAAAATTTATAATAATTATTAGGCAATCAAAATTGCAGTCAGAAAAGACATCAGAACACCTTGATACAAATAATCAAATTTATTCTAAGATAATTTGAGTTTCTTTTTAAGCTCTTTTTAATAGCTACTATTTTCTACTACCTCCCACTTCATATTTGCAGTAAGATTTTAACATCAAGCAAAGTTTACATAAAAAATATTTTATTTAAATCATAAAAAATGTATCGCACTAGTAGTTTTTATTCCTGTATCTTTCTTCAGAATATAGTCTAATTCTTTTGTTAATTAAATTCACCGCTCCGATGTCAGATTTGAATACTTTTGTTAGCAATTTTTTCTTAGTTTTCTTTTGTTATGGAAAACTTCTCTGATGCTAGTGTAAATAAATCATGCAAATATGTCTGGGAAATACATATGAGAATCGTAATAATCATCTGGTTTTATTCTTGAATCATCTAGTGAAATATTTCTCATGGTTACATCAGTTATGCTGTTGGAACCACCAAATTATCATTACGGTTCATATGCAAGGTAAAGAACAAAGTTGGACATTTCAATTAAAGGTTGCTTTTAAAAAAGCAAAATACTGACATTTTTATAAAATCAGAACTGAAGTGCAATGCTGGATTCTTCTTTTCAGTTTACCTAGCTGGGCTTTATCTCCCATCTATAAGGTATTCAAAAATTACAGTAGTATGTGAATATGTTCTGATGAACATACATTCGGAAAGTTATGAAATAATTTTAGACTTTTTTTTTTTTTAGTTTTGCCATATATAATATATATATAAAATGTAACTGAATGGTATTGCCTAAAAATATGTTACCAAAGAAAATTTTATATTGCATCTAGGTGTTTTTTGGTCTTTTAAAAATTTTGCATTCAGCATCCTGGCCATTTTCTTTGAAATAGCAGCCCTCCGTAGACATTTAAGTTAAAAAATCCAGTGTTGAACAAAATGTAAAGCATTAATTTCGTGTCTTGATACTCAACAGAAGGTTCAAAGCCTGAAGAAAATCCCCAGCTCACAACACAGTAACAAAAAAACCAAACACCATCATCTGTATATTGTTACATTTAGGTGACAGAACTGAAAATAAGGACTTGCATAGTTCCATTTAGCCTTTTTTGGTGTTTGCCTTAACTCATCCTGCATCAAGATTTGTGCCATGCATTAAAAAAAGGACAACAAGCAAATAACTATGAGAAACATAGCAGAGATATTATGTAAAATTATATTAGATATTAGAAAATATTAATAAAGGGTTTTAATTGCATTCAGTTCAAAAACCATGTACAAAATTTTATTTCCATTATTAATGGAAGAATATTCTAGCCTTTGAAAGGAACAAAGTACATTGGATTTTTAAGATGTAACAATTTTTTATCATCTTTGTGCATCTGGAATTTCAATGTCTGGTAAAATCTTTTTTCTTGTTTTTGAAGGAAAGATTTTTAAGCCACTGCTGTTCAGCAAATTCAATAATTGAGTGTAATGCAAGCCCATCACTTCTACAGATGTACCTGGAAACAGGTGTTATTAAAACTATCTACTAAATAATCCATTAATAAACTGCAGGGGAATGTGGAATGTGAGAGCATCTGCTTCGTTTAGGTTACCAGGGACCTTTCCAGTTCAGAGGGAGTCAAAGTGAAAAATGAAACGGACAGAGACACAAATCTGACAGAAAAATGATAAGGGAGAAACAACTAGGACAAGAGGCAATGGCCTCAAGTTGCACCAGAGGAGGTTTAGATTGGGTATTAGGAAAAGTTTTTATGCCAGAAGGGTTATTCAGCATTGGACCAGGCTGCCCAGGGCAGTGGTGGAGTCCCCATCCCTGGACGTATTTAAAAGCCGGGCAGACGTGGTGCTGAGGGATGTGGGCTAGTGATGGGTTTTCTCAGTGTTGGGTTGATGGTTGGACACGATGATCTGCAAGGTCCCTTCCAACCTGGACAATTCTATGATCCTATGATTATATAACTGAAGACCAAAATAGTAATCGGTAATAGTAACGGGAGGCCCATTAAGAAAACCCAGGCTTAACTCTGGAGAGGGTCAGCCTAGGCTGTGTAGCTGTCAAGAAGGGGGAAGCAGGAGAAGACAAGTATGAAGGATATTTGAGGGGGGCTGTGACACTGTGCCAACTTACTGAGGGAAGGGTCAAAGGGATAGGAAAAGGGGGGACCAGAGACCAAAAAAGGAAGGGGAGACTGATGAAAAGAGGGATAAGAGGGGCCAGCTGAATGCACGCTGACCAAGCCCTACGCTTAGTCATCACCATCTGTCCTGTCTTCTTACTAAATCCTTCCTTAACTCCATGCAACCTCACTCTTTGTCCCACGTGTGAGTGCTCAGCCAGCAGCTGGAGAGACCATGAGTGAATTCAAAGCTACGAACTTGAGTGCCACCAAGGGTCTGTGCATCCACGGTGCCAGCAACTGGAGGGGGACGGTAGATCACAGGGCCCGTGTGCCTGAGTGTCAGGAGATGCGGGGAGAGGAAGGTGCGTTTTTCCCAAACCTGGTGTGTGTGGGTGTAGGTGTGGGAGTTTGGAACGTGTCTAATTTGCTAGCAAACTTCAGGCTGGACCAGATAGCGTAGGAGGACCCAGGCCACGCAGGAGTGTCACGCAGGGAGCGGGCTTGTGGTAGTATTTGAGAGGATGGACTTGTGTGGGTGCCTTTGAAATGAGTGTATGTTTGCTAATGACCACCAAGCTGGACCAGCCAGTGAGCAGGACGCTGTGAAGTGAGTAAGAGAGCTCAGGATCCAGGCAGGACTGTGCTGGTATTTGAGGGACCCGTAAGCACGTGTATCATTGTGAACCAAGAGACTGGGGTGAGCGCAGGTGTGTATTTTCACTAGTGACCTTTAGTCCTGACCAGCTGGAGAGAAGGAAGGGTACTTGGTTATTTGTACTTATGTTCTAGGGACTCGGCTACCTGTAATTTATGTGTTTTATGTGAGTCCTGGTGGTGCCATACTTGGGGATTGTTAAAGGCGGTGCCCCAGCCATGTCAGTGTCCCCTGTGTCTGGGATAGACGTTCAACCTCGCTGCTGGCTGGACCTCCAAACAGAAAAGAAGCAGCTGGGAGAGAGACACCCAGGGCCCCCAGGACACCAGTCTGAGCTCCAGCAGCCAGGACAGAGCAGTCAGAGACCTTGTACCACCCTTTAGCAGGCACATCTCAGACTTAGCAGGCTCCCATCTATTACAAATGTCTAAATTATTCCTATACGGCAGACACGCTATGGTTTGATTTCACGATGAATATTCTAAGCAAATATTCACCTGTTCTCTTATTTGCTGAAATTAAAAGCCATTCATAAAAATCATTTATGTAAAACTTCTTTTAATAAAGTCATTTGCATTCCCTTATGACACCGTCTTCACACTTGATAGAAGACAGAAGCTGAATAAGCATAATCTTTTTTAATAATTTCAATATGTTCTGCTAAGTATTACTGATGATTAAATTATACTAAGTCTGACACGTTTCGTGAAGGCGTATTGTAAAAAGGAGCGTTGCACTGGAATAAATTATTGAGAGATGTATGTCGTTACACATTCAGCATGCATGCAAGAAGTGTTTCTTGGTATCACGTTAATCCAGGTCAAGGAAGGACAATGAAGGTCAAGGAGGCAGAGCCTTGAAAGCTTTTTAAGGTATGAATTATTACAGTGGGGTCAATAGGATTTGCAAAGTGAGCAATGATAGTTAGTAGAGCATTTCCTGAACAAGAGGCAATCATTATAAGATCTTCATGGAAAGGAGGCTAAATTATTCTTCACAGGCATAAATCATTGTAATATTCTTGACAATTCTTATTATAATTACCATATTGCACTTACTTGCTGCTTTCTCTATAAAGCAGCAAGAAAAGATATTCTGTGGTGGTTCTGAAATGAAGCACTAATGTCATCCTCACAGAGAACGGAAAGTAGAAAATGAGTACTCTGAAGAGCTGTGGAAAAAGCACAACAGGGCACATATATTTCCATAACCAAAATAGATGAATATCATCTTCTCCACTAATAGACATCTTTTTTTTTCTTTCTTTTCCTGCATATTTCAAGATGAGATTGTGTATGTGATTAATGTGATTCCAAAAAATCATCGAGCAAAACAGATCACTCACTCACCAAGTATTTTAATACCGTGTTATTTTCAAGCATAAACTGGAAGAATTCTTTTTTTGGTGACCAACTTGGTCCAAATTTATAATGCAGGAAATAAAAGTTTCCATATTGGAAATTTCCATATGGCCCAGAGTTCTGTCCCCCCCATGTATGTAAACAAAGACTCTAAATTTAAAGACATGAGGTCATGTATTAGGTAATGTACTACTACATTCACAACTAAATAAAAGGATGATTAATTCTGAAGAAAAAGATTAACTTTATAAGATTGTAAGAAAGCTCTTTAAAATTTCATAGATTTGCTATGTTATTTTATTTATTTTTATGATAGATTTGGCAGGTGATAGAAAATAAAATAGAAAAAAATATATAACAGATAAGGCACAAGGACAACATAACTTCTCTGTTCATTCATAATATGGAAGCCCTTTATTATACATGCAAAATGCTTGTAACTGTTTACACTGTCTTTTCTTTATAAATTTTAGTATCAAAAATATCTGACTTAAAGGTAAAATTTAGAATAAGTCTAAAGAAATAAAACATAGTAATTTATGCTTTCATCTGCATTATTTAATTGTTGAAATAAGGCAAAAGTATTATTCAGAGATGAGAAAGATATGCATTTTCTCATAAAATTTCGTTGTTCAATCATTGTGAATATATGTAATAAGGCAAAAAAAGGTTGCTGTTCACAGGGATATGGAAAATATATGATGCTGAGATCTATATTTTGGCTTATTTTAAAGAACTTTTGAAGGTCTTCTATCAGGAATTCATATGTAGACTTCAGATAATAAAGATTTTTAAGTCCAACCATAGACATTTAAAATGTCAGAGAACATTGTGTTCACTAGAGAAATAAAATGGAATTTTTCTGAAATCCTAATTTTTTCCTCATTGAAACTTTTTGCTGCTATCTTAAAGAGGCAATGTCTTTCCGTTTGGACAGATGGTGTCATACAAGGGCCACATGTCCATTTTTTGCTAATAAATATGTTTGTATTTTAATTTCTGATTTCTGTGCTCACTCAGCATTTTCCTATTTGGTAACAAAATTGAACTTAATGAATGAACCTTGACATCACATTCTACCCATTAATGCTAAACGTACCTTCTATAGTTTTTAGCACTTATTTGTTGTTGGAGAATGTGATCCATCAAATTACCTTTTATTCATGAGTGGTAACAGTTTTAAACTGAAAGAGGTTGTGGCTGCCCCATCCCTGGAGGGGTTCAAGGCCAGGCTGGATGGGGCTTTGAGCAACCTGGTCTGGTGGGAGGTGTCCCTGCCCAGGGCAGGGAGGTGGAACTTGATGATCTTTAAGGTCCCTTCCAACCCAAACCATTCTCTGATTTTATGATCTTTGTTTGCTTTGCAATATAATTGTAGCAAAGAACCCTTCTCCTTCTATTTCTGTACAGTAGTTTCAATGGTGAAAAGTACTCAAATACAGTTATGGAACATGCATATAATAGAGACAACAAATATCACACATTTGGCTTTGATTTTTCAGAAGTAGAGCAGCATTTTGTCTTCGGGTTTTTTTTAACCTTCATGAGTGCTTGCAATTCGTTCAGTGTATTGAAACAGTTCAAATTATTCCTTTCACTATTCAAAGTCCTGTATTATGAAAGGAAGTCTCGTAAGAAAGCTCTCAAAAATCTTCTCTCAGCATATTTCTGTCCCTCTGGTTGCTTCCTCTGTTCTCTGCTGTGTTCGGTGTGACAGAACCATCAAAAATTGAAAGGCTCTGGTGGATATTCTCTCTGTTATACTCTTTCACGACATAATTCTTCTAAATCCTTCTAAAAATTCTCTAAAAGAATCAGTATGAAGGAGCAAACACTGACTTTTTAATGCATCTTTATATGATGACTCCTTTCATATATTTTTTGTATGACTCTTTAAATTACTCTTTATATGAGATTAAAGAATATTTTAAAATTATTAACTTTTTTGAGGGTGAGGACTTTTCAATATTTAAAGGTGCTCAATGGAGTCTAAAGACTTATTAATCAACCATGTTACTAAAAAGTATGAAAATCTAAATACCAGGTACCTTTACCAAGCAACATTAAATCATTAGTTTAGAATCAAATAGAATTATAGAAGATTAATTGATTTGTTTAAATTCTTAACAAGGAAATCACAAATCACAATTTGTTTATTATTTAACAATGGAACAATTAATGTAGGCAAATTACCTGTGCAAATGGGAGCTTCTGTTCATGATTTCAATAAAAAATAATAATGACTTTTTACTAGAGTTAATTAAATTTTAGATCAAAATTGAGGTGGGGATATTTTGAGTCATGTTAATGGTATTTGAGACATAGATGTGTTTCTTTTTGGTTTTCCACCTCTTTTCTCTTTGAAATTCTCTTTTCTCAGATTTTGAAAACTAGAAATAACTCAGAATATTTTATTTGAAGAGAATGTTGGATGTTTCTTTTCCAAAATGAATATTACAAACTCCCTCAAACAAAAATATTCTGATAAAGAAATTGAATTTTTTTTTGTGTGTGAACTGATTTTTATTCCCTTGCTAACTGAATTAAAAATGTTTCATGAAACTTCATTAATGAATTGTTATCCACTGGAGAGAAATTTGTGTTCAGACTTTATGGCTGCTCCTTTAAGAAGCATCAGTATCTTTAACACAAACCTAACTCTAGCTGTTTAATAATTTCCTGCTTTATACACAATAATTTACTTTTGCCATGAAATGCACATTCTTTTGTGATTAATGGGTAGGATTTGCTGTCCTTAAGTATGATATGCATATTTCAAGAAAGTTTTCAAGTGACATGTGAAATTATCTAGTCCATTCAAATCAAATTTTAGGACAGAGTTCGTGCTCCATGAACAGGGTTCATCATGTTACAGTTTAATCCATCCTTTCTCCCATTATGTAATTTGATTAGAGATTTTTTTTTTCCTTCTGCTTTCCTAAATATAATGCAGTTTATTCAGAGAAGGAATGTTACCTTGTAAGTAACAATAATTTTTTGGAGTTCCCTTTGTTTTGCTTATATTTGTCCCCCTTTAGCACTAAGAGGACATAAAAACAGTTAAGATAAAGACCATATGGACAATAATGTTTAAGTGTCTAATTCCTATTTTACTTCCCATTGGAAATGGGCGCCTTAGGTACCATAGAAAGTAGAACAAGTTATCCACATGAACACCTCTGCCTGTGTGAACTTTGCCTGATGTGGCTGAGGATTTGGAGTTCTCTGGCGTTGCCCTTGGTCCAGTTGTTTCACAACCAGTAAGTTTGTTCTTGTTCTCTGAACAGCCACAGCTTGAGAGAAGTAGAAGTATCTGGAAGTATATCCAAGTTTTCAAATCCCCCTGGTATTCACGACTTTCTGTGGAATCACAAAGAATCCTGAGTGCAGTGGCTGGAATGTAGAAAAAGAAGTTTACCATCTGTCAGTAAAATGCATTCTGATGTTTAAATTTCTTCTCCATACGACACCATGCATTTTTTATTATTAGGAGGTATAGTTCATCAAAATTAACTTTTCTGGGGTTTTAAGGATTACTTTCTAACTTAATTTCCCAAGATTATCCCTTACAATACCTTCTATGAAATCAATACTCCTTGTTTTCTTTTAAAGGTTAATGTTTACTTGTCTAATGCTGCAATAATGAAAAAGAGGAAAACAGGTGTACATTTTCATTAAAGACAATGCACACAAACTAAACAGCCTCACAATGGCTGATATTACTACACATTCTTTTCTTGCTTGTAGCTCTTAAATTTAACACATTGCTTTTAAGTTTAGAAGATTCTTGAAGCAGTCTTACGTGGTATGACAAATTTTTGGGTCACAATTTTTTTTTGACTCAGTAAATAAAACCACCCAATGAGTCTGAATTTTGAAAAATGCACAGAGAATAGATTACTAGATCATTTTTTTTCTCAGAATCATTTTCATAGTATTAACATGTTTCTGAAGAGTTTAAGATTTCCCAATTTTAAATATAATAACTGAAGCTGTATTAGATAAAATGATAGTTTATATTGGATTAACTTTTAAAAAGATAATAGATTAAGGGAAATTTGGGATTTTGCAATTAAATTAAAAAAATGGTTTTTTTAAGTATTTTTTTACTGTGTACTTTTTTAGAAAAAATAAATATTAGAAAAGAACTACTTTTTCATAGTTCTAACCATCAACACATTTAATTTAGGACGCTAAATAAAGCAGATTGACCAAATGTCTGTTGATTGATAATTTTTTTGCCTTTAGATCCTGAGCTCTTCTTACTTCTGTGTTGTTTACTTGCTGTATTTCCAGTTTTGCTCTTCGTGTTCTTCTGTTCATCATTGATAGTTTTCTTTCTCTAGACAGACTCCTTGTTTTCTAACATCAAAACATTTTAAACTTCCTTCCCTTGATTATATTGATCAGTCTCCAGAGACATCACTACTGTCAGAAGAGGTGGGATTTGGTTGCCTAAAAAAGGCAACAAGGGTATTTTGCCTTGCCATCAGGTGCCACTCTAGAAATGTATGGGTTTCCCATAGGTCCTGTGTCATGTCTAAGAGAACAGTAAGGATTTTTCACATCTCAAGGCATCTCAGATGAAACTAGATACCTATGTTTGAGCAACAGAATTATTTTACTCAGTATTTTATTTAGTTATTGTATCCCATGGAGTTGTCAGAATTCCAGATGCTTCTTGTTTCTGAAATTCTTAAACATTTGCATGATTATTATCCATGCAATTCCCTTCAGAAGTTTGGTTCTATGCTTTTTAAAGTAAAAATTCCATGCTTCCAGATAGTTGATTGGTTTAGCAAGGATATTCTTGTTCTACTTCATCTAGTCCTAATATTCTGTTCCTATGAAACACTCTTGACTAACAGCAGAGTCTAGACTAGAAAGAGTATTAACATTTCTTCAGGCTTTCTCTTCCACTATAACCTTTTCCGTTTTTGTTGTGTTCAGCATTTTTCATCAGTCAACCTTAATCAGTCATTAAAGAAGTACTGTTAAAATAGAATAGACTAGAACAGACTAGACTAGATTAGAATAGAATAGTTTAGTTCCAGTTAGAAGGGACCTACAATGATCAACTAATCCAACTGCCTGACCATTTCAGGGCTGACCAAAAGTTAAAGCATGATCTCAAGGGCATTATCCCAATGCCTCTGAAGCACCGACAGGTCTGGGCCACCCACCACCTCTCTAGGAAGCCTGTTCCAGTGTCTGTCTGCCCTCTAGGTAAAGAAATGTTTCCCAATGTCCTAATGTCTAAACCTCCCACCAAGTCTGAACCATCATTTACACTTTAACATAATAATGTGTGGAAAAGCACATATTATTTTAATTCGAGTCCACATCACATAGATTATTATGTAGATTAGTTTTTTCATTCTTTTCTCCCAGTAATTATAATTTCCATAAAACTTAAGGTCTTAATTTCCATAAACAAGGTCTTATAAACTTAATAAACAAGGTCTTACGCACAACACACTGGATTTTTATTTTTTTTAATGGGCAGGGAGGGGGTTGGACTTGAGACAGAAGTTTTTATACATATGTCAGATTTCTGCACCTGATACCAATTTATAAAAATTTTGTATTCATTGAGAATACATTGCATTGCTTGAGAATTCCTGAAAACAAGGCGTATATTCATTTTTGCACCCTGATGCTGTTATTTATCCTCCCACTCCCCAACCTTAAAATCGTTTTTGAGTGCATTCAAGGTGCAGATCTTACAGTGAGTTACAGTCACATGTATAAAGTTTACAATGCAGAGTAATTAGTAGTTTGGCCATTGAGGAAATAAGATAATCACACTATACATAGTAAATACATAGTTAAATTCTTTGATTTATTTAGAGCTATTTTCATCACAGCAGAAAACATTTAACTTAGGAATAATGATTAGGATTCACATATTTTATGAAAACTTCCTTATTTTTTGTATCCTCTGTCCTTTGAGCTGATAACTCTTGCTAGTCACACTGAATAAGCTAATTATTACACACTTATATTTGTGTTTAAACACATCTGCTCTGACTGGAATTGCAGAAGAAATACTCTTATGCTACTCTATTGATTGGTGAGCCATTAAAGTCCCAATTCAAGAAACATCTGCTAGTTACTCAGCCTCAGGTGTCTTGCTTGATTAGGTATTAATTCTTAAATTGATGCCAGATTCTCATTAACCCCCACATGAATAAAGATAGGGACTAAATTTGCCAGTTCTCTAAAGCAGTGTTTAAAATGTGGTACAACTGGCCTCTTTCTTAAGATAGTTATAGATCAGAAGAGTTTTCTTGTGCAGTTCTGGAACAATTAAAGGATCAGGTATGTTAAGGAATATATCTCTGTCAACATAGGGATAACAAAGGTATTATTTAAATACATTTTGTA
>JAOXJK010000032.1:63012452-63033105 GCA_025774025.1 Xenus cinereus
TCCCTGAGCTCGGAAACCCCTCTGTACAGCGCCATCCAACCCTCTCCCCGGGCTCACCTCGGTTCTCGTCGTTGCCGGTGCTGCTGCCGCTGCCGGTGCTTCCGCCGCTTCGCCGAGCGCCTGAGGGCCTGCTCTTGCCGCGTTTAACTCTCCGCGTGGCTCCTGGCCACGCCCCCTCCCGCGCCTGATTGGTTGCCGCGGGCTTCCGGGTTCCCGCTGGGTATAGCCAGACATAAAAATTAGTTATTAGATAGGATAGGAAAAGCAGGTGGATAGCAGTTTTTGTTCTAAATTTTTTATGCTGAGCTTTCTATTCTGCAACACACACGCTTCAGACTCGCACTAGTTGAGGTCCCTGCCCCTGTGCCACCGGTCCAGCTTAGATGGACAATTTGCCATGTCTGGATCCTGGCTGGTGTGCCAACCTCTTGGCTATTGTACAAAATATGGGGAAAGCTTTAAAAATAATTTTAAGCACAAAATAGAATTAGACATCAGGGTCAGATCCTCAGAGTATGTGGTTCTTGGGACTTTATACGGGTGAATTGAGATTATGATAATGCCCTTATCTTTTCTGCTCTCCTCGTGGATCACGTCATAGGTGTGACTTTGCAATTTGGTTTCTGTGGGTCTTGTGCTTTCCATGGGGGTACTGGCAAATATTTGGTAGTGTGTGGTTGGAAGAGAAAGCTTTCATTTCTAAACCATTCTGAATGAACAATCTACGGCACAATTGCCTAAAAATGGAGGAAAAATAACTCAGTCATGTCTAGTCAGTTTGTTGAACATACAGCTTCCGTCTGCTGTATGTTCAACATATAAGTAGATCTATATCTAGACTACAAACATTTACAATAATTTACAACATGGTAAATTCTATCATAGGTCCAACAGATACATTTTTATTTATTTTATTATTGATTGTCAGTCTACTGTGATGCAATTTTGTAGTGTCTTTCATTTTTTCTTTTCTCCCATATCACAGTGTTATCAGTAAACTCCTGTTTCTGCAGAAAGCACACACTTATGTAACTCTTCAGTAAGATTTCTGTTCTGTTTAAGTTCTCTTTGCTTTTCCTTCATCATTTTACTTTGATGATGCTGGTTAAAGGAAGCAGTCATGAGAGGATGCTTATTCATCCCTTCTTTACCAAATGCAGAGGCAATTCTTTGCCGTTGTTTCAGTCAGGGAGATAGAATAAGGACAAACAGACATTGCTTGCTTCAGGGTGCATGTTTCTATTAGAAACAGAGCTCACCAGAGAGCATGACACATCCAGCCGTGCTGGCACAAAGACGTCCTTACGCAGAAAGCACAAAGTATACGAATAGTTAGATAACAGAAAAACAGTATGTGAGAGATGGGCACGGATTTACAGGTAGACAGATTAAAAAAAAAGTTGATTGTTCAGGGTAGATAAAATATCTAATGATTCCTTTTCCAGGAGCAAATGAAAATTAAGACAAAAACTTCAGGGAGGACTCTCTGTACTCTGTAGAGCTTGTCATCCAGACCACAGACCCCTCAGATTCCACTAGAGATCGCTTTTGTCTTGCAATAAGGCTCATGTCCAAAACATTTTCTAGTCTAGATGTCCTGACTGAAGGAAATGAAGTTGCACGCTTAGAGGAAAGGCCCAGAGGAACACGCAAAAACCACGGTGTAAACACAAGAGTATATCCTGAATTGGGTGACTACTGCATTTCATAACTCACAATTTCATTCTACACTGCAAATTTGAAGTTCTGATAAAATTTTAATTAAAAGCCCTGAGAAACTAGAATGTTAATTTGAAATTTTAGTATAATTTTAAAGAAATACATTAATGAAATGATAAGATCCAAGTTTATTGTTTGAAATTAAAAATTCGATAAAATTAAATATTTTAAAATTAAATAAAATTTAATAAAATATTTTTAATAAACATTGATGTAATAGCATAATATTTGTACAATACTACATTACTATGGCATTTCTTTCACGTAGAAAAAATAATCGCGTTCTCAATTTCTCACAATGTAAGAGAAATAGAACTAAGGTTTACAGGGAATATGAATTTCTAAAAGGTTTACTTTTATAATTCTAAGCCACTGATTTAGAATTCTAAAGCACCAATATCTACAGCATCTTTAGAATATTTATTTTTTTAATATTTTCTTCTCCCTCCTATTTATTTTAAACAGAGAACTTATTACCAAGGACTTGTGTCAGTGTCAAATCCCTGTAAAACAGAGGTGTGAAGGTGGAAATATCTAAACCAGAACAAAAACTACAGCAAAGGAGTACTGAGATTAATGGAATGTTCATAATTAGGGGTTGTATTAGAAAAATCAGTCCAATTTTATTTTTTAACATGCCATCTTTTTCATCAGTTAATGGAAAAAAAGCACCACAAACCTAAAATATTGTTAAGGAAAAAAAGTTGTCATGATTTAATATCAGCTAGGTGTTTGACTTTATATGCTGTTTTAAGCTTATGCACACCTTTTAAATACACAATATCTTTAATAACTATTTTGGGTCAAATTCTTCCTTTTGCTAAATCAGATTTGACATCAGCAGTATTATATGAGTTAGACATTTGGTAAATGACAGAGTTTGGGCTTTAAATATTAACTCAAGGCTCAGATTCTCTCAGTTACAAATGTCTACCCCAAATGACCTTGTGAACTTATTTCTTCTTTCAGATTTGTCACCTGCAACTAAAGTTCTTCTGAGATCATAGTATTATGCCAAAAAAAGCTGATACTTTCACAGATATGTCCCTTTTGGTTGTTTGTTCTTATTCCTTTAATGCTCCTATCTTCCCCATGGATTTTATCAAACTATCTCCCTTATAGCTTTTCCCAAAAAGGCTCTAATATTAAATTCTTGATTGTCCTCATTCTTGTTTCCAGATTTCTGCTTCTTCCCATTATAACTCTTTGCCTTTCAATTTATAACATATCTGTCCTATCAGATTTCTCATGAGTGATTTCACTGTTTCCCACATAACTCAGCATTGCCTTCAAGCTACTGCTCCCTTCTGTCCATCAGTGTAAAGCCTGGACTAGCCCACTAACCTAGTTCTCATCTATTTTGGGCAAAACAGCATACATAAGCCCCAGTGGTAAGATTTTCCCATGTTTTTTGTATTTTAAGAGAATAAAGCAAAGTCGAAATTTAGGGTGGTTTGTTAAAATTTTCCCTGTTTCAAAGATTTTTCCAGTTCTTACTCATAGTATGGTAAGGGAGTACATAAAAACAGATGTGGCTTCTGAAAGAGGAGGCTTCCAGTTTGCAAAAGAAGCGGTCTTCTGCCTTATGATGGGAGAGACAGACAAACATAACTACACTGGGCTTCTGAGACCGCTTCTTCCTGCTCCACTCTTAAACTGCAGGTTTAAGTCTCCTACATCCTGCTTAAATCCTAAAAAATAGGTAAGAGAGGTACAGTGTTCTTCTCAAAATGAAATTTTCAGGAGTCAGTGTATCTCTAATACAGCTATACTTATGGCTTATGTAAATCAACTCTAGGGTAGAGACATTGTGATCCAGTTCTATGTAAATAATTTGTACTTTGTTCAGTCCAGTTAGAAGTATTACCATTGTTACTCTTAGATGTAAAACAAGATCTCAGGATGTCATGATATCAAACCATAGGATCAGATTTACACTGCAAAGCATAAAGCTGGGGCAAGAGGGAAGAGCAAATCGGACAAGTACTTCGACAGATGCAAGTGTTCTTCAGAACCAAGGCCCTAGTGTGAGTGCAGTCATAAGTTTTAGGTGTCAAATGCTTGTACTCATCAAACTGTGCTTAGTAAATGCTGATTAATGCTTCAGAATTGTGAATCTCAAAAAAAATATCCAAATACCTCTAATTTTTCCTTCCTTTAAATACAATCTTAGACATGTTTCTCACTGCATAGGGACCTCCTTAATGCATTAATAACATGCAACTTGAATAAATCTTGATCACCAAATTAGAACATTAACATACTTGAAGATAACAATGCAACTCCTGACATACTCATCTTCTCAACCTCACAGAGAACAAGTTTGCTTTATATATGGGAAAAGCAAGAAAAGACAGATAGGATTTTAATAACCTATACAATCGCTGTTAATCTCTTTTCTTTCCAATGACTACAGAATTCACTTATTAATTACTTTTTTCTTTCTTTTTTTTTTTTTTTTTGTAGGTACTTTTGCCCTTTGCACTACTTTGTTTCTACAATGAAACTAAAAATCTAATTAGATACTGATCAAAGTTGAGATTTACATAGAAATGGGTGAGGCTAAAATATTCACATTTCAGATGAAGTTTACAAGGTACAACACAAAACTCTTTTGTTACTTTTTATCTGAGCATGAGGTGAAAAAGTAAAGAATATGGAAACATCTGTCAAGTACTTCTATGTAAAAAGGACAGTAGCTTTCCTGAGTACACACTGTTACTAACATGGTGCTACTAAGGTGAAATAAGGATTAGATACCAGGGACCCCATAGAGTTCAATACATCAGGCAATCCACATTCCAACAATATCTGATTTTTTTTTTTCCTGAAACTTAAACACTTTTAGTCCTCTCCAGGTAATTATGCCGAAGCTTGTCTCCTTTCAAAAGGAAGAGAAACTGAACTTATATGATTTTTGCAATGAACAAGCTCCAACATTAAATAAGTATTTTAACAAATAAAAAGGATGAGTAGGCAAGCAGTATTTTCTGACTTGAACATTTAGGTACCTGATCAGTCAAGGCTCAACCTTCCTTATTTGATATATGTTTGACAACGTTTGAATAAAAAGGATCCTATAGATGGGACAAAGCATATACCACAGATTCACCATCAGCTTGACATTAATTTTCATGGTGGTGCAAATGAGCCCCTGACTTTGAAGGAGAAGGGTCTTTGTGCTGTCTGGAGTACAATGTAATCCTTATGAAACATTTTATACAGATAAACAGCTGTTCTTCAAAAGTGTTTTGCAAATCTACCTCAAAATTAAGTAAAAGCTGAAAATGAAATACAGCAGGATGTATTTCTTGTAGGATCATGTAAGTTATTTTATATTATTTTATGGTACAACTAATGCATAATGTAAGAAAGAGCTAAGGAGAAAACCATATGCATTTACGCTGTCAATTCCTAACATGAACTACTGATACTTCAACTTTAACAGTGACATTAATAACTTTATTTTTACAGAATGTTATTATTACATGATAGGATATAACTGTACAGTCTAACATATTGTACAAAAAACAATGGCATATGTGATCCTGCAGTGCTGTGAGAAAAGCTGATAATAGCATCACAAAAGCTTCTTTTCTTTCAGTTTTGGCAATTATATATATTATGGTGTCCCAGCTTGCCAAAGGGGGGAAAGACCCAGAGCTTCCAGCAAGCTGTGCAAGAGGTGCATACCTCTAGTCTGACATGAGGCTTGTGATTTGAGTAATCTGTTCTTAAGTTACAATTATAATTATACTGGATGAGTCCAATGTCAATCCAAAGATGGACAGATGGGTTTTAGCTGGCCAGCTTCTACGGAATAAAGTAGGATAATTGCTAGTGTTATCAAATATTGACCTGATTGAGACATGCTTTGTTGGTTCGGGGGCTTTTTTTTAACATCTGAGAACAGAGATCTTCAAAATCTGACAAACTACATTGCCTCCTATTGTTAGTTTCATATGTAAAAAACTATATATTATATATCCACAATGCTAAAGAACAGTTACAGCAAGTATTATAGGCTTTCTCTAGATGTAGCAATTTATCCAATTTCAGGGACACTGAGGGACTCAGTATAGGCTTAATATCTTTGAATTATCTCCCTGCTGTTAACGGTGATGATTTTCCACAAAGAATATCTTTCTCAATAATCAGACATTTAGTGCATCTGATTGTACAAATGATTTTGCTTTTATTATTTTTTTTTCAGAGGGATATCCTTTATATCACTTTATCATCAGTTTGCATTGGAATGAGGTCAGTTAGTGTCTAGAAGACTGAACAAGCAAATAGCTGTTCTCTAAATAACTTGCATCGAAAAAAGAAGATAAATCAGTGTTTTCTGTTTCTCCTGAGTCCCAATGTAATGGAAATACGTTACAATTTTCAGGCTAATGAGTAAGGAAATATGAAACGAAGGTTAACTCTGTGTATGCATTGTGATTTGAAGTTCAGTTATTAAATTCTATCCTTTGTTGTTTGACTGTCATCAAATGAGTATTTTTAGTCTCATCAGCACACAACTATATTATTTACTAGATAAAATATCAAGCATGTTTCTGAAGCAAGACTTGTTATTTAAATATTGTCTCTTTCATGTCCTTTAATTGATTGCCTACAGGTACATAATGAGATAGCTGAAGTCAGTCAGTAATTGGGTGCTAACGGGGGTAATCAGGGTCCTATGAATTCCCTGGTCAACAGTTTCCGTTACTTAAAGATTTTCTGGATGTTGCTAAGCCCCAAGTAGAACACTGAATTTGTACATGTTGGTGTCTGAGAAGCAGGTTGAGCTCTTTTGCCTGCATCTGCTGCATACTTATACTTTGTTTTAATTAATTATCCTTGTTTTAATTGGCTCTATGGCATGATGTCAGGGAACATGTTTCAGAGTTCTCAAAGGAATCTCCTTATTCCAAAGAAGAGGACTCTGTAATTTAGTAATCACTCAGCACATACAGCTTCCAGCGCTGACGTAGTTTAGGATTTTTATCTGCAGTAACATTTTTTTCTTATTTACGTAAATCTAAAGCTGCAACTGAATAATTAAAATGAGAAGGTTTTTCACTAAGAAAATAATTGCACGTGTGTAATATTTTCCAACTATTTCTTCAAAGCAGAGTACAACCATGTTCTCATATGCCCTAGAATTCATGGCAAGATCTTTAATACTGCATTTTCTTGGGTTTATTAGTGAAAATATTTTGTCAAAGGTACTGATTATTACATAATTGAGAAGTCTGTTAAGTAGAGATTTACAATTACAAAATTATGAAATAATCCAGTTTGGGCGTTTAAGATTGTTCTTCTAAAAGAGACAAATAAAACTTGATGGAAGTGTATATATTTCTGTTATTCATGTCTTAATTTCGTAGGAATGAAAATTAGCTTATTTTTATTCTCTTTCTAAGAAACATATATTCTCTTTGATAGATCGTGATCCGTTATCCAGGGTTAAATATTTGTCCTACTATTCAAGTAATTGCCTTGACATTATTAACTTAAAAGTCATCTTGATAGAGATGCAAGATACAAAAATGTTCTCTGTTCAAAATCTCTCCTTTTACAAATAAATCTTTCTACTTCAGGTTCTTCCACCACGACACATTGAAACATATTGGTGCTTCAAAGCTGTGATAACACTGATGAATTTCCCCTTCCATAAGCCAATTTCTTCACCTGATGTCCCATCTTTCCCTTCTAGTATGAGCTCAACATTCATACTAGAAGTCAAACTCAGATGAAAACAAAAAACTAAAAATACCAACACAGGATACTTTAACAAACACCAGGTTAAGCTCAACTGTAGTATCTAAATAGAATATATTTATTCTCATGCATGCAGCAGTCAAATATCCAGCCAAAACCAAGTGTTTATCGCAAATACATTAAACTAAGATTTAAGCGAATCTTAAAATGAATGTGAATTAATTTAACTTATTTTCATACACATCCTCTGACCTCTAATTTAGAAATTTTCAGACATCTTTACATCCAATATAAACAAAAAATAAGGAGTTACAGTGAAAAGTTTGGAGTGGCAAGTATTTGATTTTATTTTTAATGTTGATACCTTATATTATTAGTTCCAAACTTGGCTTTAAACTCTTTGAGATCATCGATATCACATAACACAAATAACAGCCTTCCTTTCCCTGTCTGGTTTTAGGAGGAATTTAACCACAACTTTCTGGGATATTTTTGGATAAATTTAAAATTCAAATAACAATTTAAAGTGGGGGAAAAAATTGCATTTCTTTTAGATGAGAATAGTCTCAAAGATTTGTTTCAAGAACTTTCACTGGGGCTATAACACATAATCCTAAGTAAAGCCTCTCCAAACTGTATGAACCAGAGATGTCAGATCCTTATAACCTTGTGCTCTACAGATCCCCACCTATTTTATTGTGCTACTTGCTAAAGTGGACACAGCCACAGCCAGAACATCTACTTATATTTTACATCCTATCGTAAAGAGTTTTAATTTTTCTCATCAAATATAATGGGTGATTTGAATTGCCAGCTTGTGGTGAAAACGTATTTTTAAATCCCCTTTCTTAGATACGGGGGCACTGTTTTTCATATGGAAAGAGAAAAGGAACTCCAATGTCAATGGCTATAAAGCAATAAAGTAGATAAAGGTTGTTTCAGTGTCTCCATTATACCAGGTTACATTTGAGGATTTATAGCTGTGAGCAGATAATTCTCCTTGGATTCCTATGTGGCTGGCTGCACATATCTTTGCGTGAGTAAGTTAAACCGCAGAGACTTTCACTGTCCATATGAACTAGATTAAGAAACAATACTGACAATCTGAGAACAGGCTGGGAAAAAGAAAAATGAATCAGTGAATGTCTCAAGAGGCCAAGCAGGTTATAATGCCAACAACTATGAGCAGTACCTGTTCACTCTGATAGATAGGGTACCAGTGGAGACTCACAATGTGATAGTTCCATTTACCAAATTAATAGCTAAAAGAGACACAATATTATCACTCGGGAAGCAAAATTTACAAAATCTAAGAACACTTGGAATTCATACACTCCAGCACATTAAAAAAAAAAAAATAGTAAGAATTATTTTGTAGATGAAAAGAACTTTTTTTTTTTTTTCTGGTGGAATTGACTGAAATTAAGCTAAGATGAATAAGAAACTGAATCATTTCAACTGAATCCAGTCTTGCATACAGAATCTATTAAGTATAGAAGATCACAATAAAATAAAAATAAAACAGTTCAGTACCTGTGTTACAGTAGTACCTGAACAGTTTACAGAAAGCTGAACTAGAAGGTATTATCTATCCAAAAATAACATATTATCAATTATGTAAGTAATATCCATTTTAGCCATCAAAATAAATCAGTATTAATAGTCACAGAATTATAGAAAGTAGGACCTCCAAAGGTCCCTTCCATTCAACTAGACCAATTTTCCATTTAAAGCACAAATGTGACCAGGACTAAATTAGTTACGCTGTGGCTTTAACCAGCCAAATCTTGAAAAAACAGCAGGAGTGCAAACACCACCATCATAACAGAGGGCCCTAAGATGGTCAAACACGATGGGCTTTTTGTACATCCACATTGTCTGTTCCCGACTACCTTCTTGCCTTTACAATGCTTGCAATTCCTGTAACCAATAGTCTTCATTACCCAGACTGTTCTGCTGCACTTGACTTATTCCTGTATCTGATACCTTCTTTTTGTATTTGTGTTAAAAAAACAAGCAAACAAACAAAGACAAGCTGGAGCTATCAAGTATATTGTACACTTTTCTGATTATTTTCCTTACAAACAGGGTTGGTTATAAAATAAGAATGATTATCCTGATTATGTCACTTTTCTGTACCATGTATATTCTTGCTCAGCCTTGGTGTTATTATATTTTTTATGAGCACATTGATATGCCCAGAATTTTATATCATTATCACTTTGGAATATTTGTTTCTTATAAGGGGAAAAACAGTCTTCCATATTTAATGTTAACATCATTTTTTCCTTTGCTTACTCATGCCATTATCTTGGTCAAAACCTCTTATATCATGTTAAACAGTGCATTGCCCTTCTTGATTTCTTTACCTTAAAAATAAATGCTAAGTATCATTTGACACTTTTTATATATAAAGAAAAATTACTTGTGAATCATACTCTTTGAATTCCTTTTTCTCAAGTGTTACTAAAATTGAAGGTTGTTAAATAAAAATGCATTTATCTTCTGTTGAAATAGTATTGTGGTAGGGCATAGTGGAAAAATACTCTTAGATTTATAAAAATTCTATCTAAAGAAGAGGAAAATCACACCATCTTGCTTATTAACATATACGCTCTTGCTAAAAAAATAGAATGGGCAGAATCAGAACAAATTTTCTCTTTTATGAATCTCTTAAATATACACATGTAATGTTTTCCAAATTACCATATATCAAAAAAATCATGGAATTCTGCAGCTTTGTGAAAAGAATAGAAAATATATAAATACCAAATAACCTGATACCTTCTTATTTAACTACGTTCTGAACCATTTTTGAGGCTGAGGGTGATCTTCATTCTAGGCGTGTGTGGCACAGAGGTGTGGTGAAACCTCTGTAGGTAAGGTCCACCAGTTTACAGTTAGTAGTTACTTCTATACGCACAGTTACTGCTTCAGGGTTGTCATTCATCCTCTTATTTTATAGTTAATTATTTCTTCTTTCCTTTTGTATTTGTGTTGAATCCATTCATTATTGAATATTGGCTTTTGTGTAAAACTAATGCAATTATGGGGGGGGGTTATTCCTTTATTCTAATGTCAAATATTTGGAATTATGTGTTTCTAAGGTCTTGATTTATTTTCCTTATGATTTATTTATTTTTTTTTTAATTGAAATGTAGGCTTTGAAATTTAATTGAATGGTAGTTCTTCATGTTTTCACACCTCACTTTCAAAAAACAAAGGAGGAAAGCTTTCTTCAGGAGCTGATGTGATTCACTGCCAAGGCAGCAACTGAGAGCTCAGAAGCCCAGCGGAACACAGTTTTGAAGTTTGGTGTGTGTTCGTTGCATGCCAGACAGATTAAAGGAGTAGGAAAAGAGGACTTCTCATGGAAGTTTTTCAGTCTAGGTAGGAATGTTGCTCAGTGTGATTCTACCTAATGTATTACGCCCCTGGTTCTGTTCCCATATGCTGCTGTGGTAGCCCTTAAAATGTTACCTGCTCTACCTCTCTGCTTTCTTTATCAAGAATAAAAAGATCTTGTCAAGATCTTGCTCGTAGACTGAAACACATTCCACTGAGTGTAGTCGATTGTATTCTATTAGTTTCTCTTTTGGTATTTATATCGATATTGTATATTGGGGAGTTGGACTAGGTGATGTCCAGAGGTCCCTTCCAACCCCACAGCATTCTGTGATTCTGTGATTTATCTGCACAACTAGAGTAATGGAGTTCTATGTAGATCCCTTGAAGTATTGATAAGCATTGATAAGTTCCCCCCTCAGTCTTCTCTTCTCCAGACTAAAAAGACCCAAGTCCCTTAGCCTTTTCAAACCAACTTAAACTAGACCTAAACAACCTGTGAGCTGCAAGTAGAGTCTAATCTCAGATGCACAGCTCTCAGTGCAGGCTCGTTTACTTTTATTCTTGCTGACATTTAATGCCAGTATTAGTTAGGTATCCATGCCTGAGATAATTCATGTACTTCTTCATTGCCAGGCAGTTCTGTTCTGACATGTACACTCCTTCTAATGGTGGTACATATTCAGATTAACACTAACAAGACAGTCAAGGCACTTTTGGGGATTTAGCTTGCACTACTTATTCTTTAAAACTTCATGGAACTCATAATATGATCATTGTACCTTCTAAAATGTAGTCATTCCTAAAAGAGCTGTTTGTAATTCTTTCACTGATGAAATTCTATGACCTCTGAAACAGTGATCAGAGCTACCAGTTTGCTCACAGTCTGGGTGCTTTCTAGTCTGTTTTCTTCTAAATAACCATAATATTTCAAATAACTTTCAAATAATTGGGAACAATATATAATTTTCCAAATTATAGCTGTGATCTATACTTGAATGAATTATAACTGGTATACTTAGAGAACATCTAGTCCTTCCTTTTCTGTCCTTCAGTTCTCCTGCTGCATTCTGCATTAACAAAATAATGCTAGACTTGTATTTTAGCTGTGATCAAACACAATTACTAAAGCAATACCTTGTGCACAGTTTCAAGCTCTGACAATGAAGGGAATAATTGTTACAAGGTCATACTTTCTGTTTTACTGAAGCAAAAATGCTGTGAGTGTTGCCAAAATAGTACATATGTTGAAATTTTTTACCCTGTGGTATGAAAATGAATTTATCCTGCTGTCTCTTTACTATCCTTAATATGGTTAGATTGGCTACCTTAAACAAGAAGCTACTGCTACTCATAGGAAAATAAAATATTATATGACCTTTTCATTTTGTTAGGCAGTATTTCTTGACTCTTTCTCCTACTTTCTAAGAGAGGATTGTGCAAGGGAAATCACACTTCTTTCAAAAATAAGGTTTGATTCTGTAAATCTTTATTTCCACCTTGTTTCTCTTGTTTATGCATGAACAGTCTTTATGATGGAGGTCTACTGCCTGCAGTTTTAAATTCTTTTCAAACAAGCTCTAAGCATCTAATCCCTAAGAAACCATAGGTTCCTAGCAAATATCCTTGTGTCTAAATGTTTTCATATGGGTATGTCTATAGGTGGCATCAAACAAATCAAACATATTTTTTTTTTCCATCAGCTTAATATTTGAGGTTGCTTGGCATTCCTGTAACTGTTTCCTTTAATTCTATACAACACTATATTGCTAGCAAATGCTTAGTTAGTTGTCTGTTGGTTTTGTTGTTACAGTTTAATTTTCCAATAGGATATTTGAGCTATGACAGCAAGTCAAAGGTTTTGTAGGGGTTTTTTTGTTGTGTTTGGTTTAGTGTTTTGGGGTTTTGTTGGTCTTTTCTTTTTTCCTTCATGTTTATATACCTGTACGGATGTAGAAAGACAGAAGGCCTGTTTTTTAAGGCCTGTTTTTAAGGCCTGCTATTGGAGGCCTTTTTTAAGGCCTGATTTCAAGGCATGCTACTGCAAGATTAAAATCAATAGCCCTCTGCCTATTGCTGGCAAACTGTTAGGTAATTCATGCCAAGGAATCATAGAGTCTTATCAGTCTATTGTGGGGCCTGAACTACTAAGTCCTGTGTGACTTATTGTTTACTTTCATGTTTTATGTGCTACATTAGCCTGTTTTCTCAGCTTCCATATATCTGAGCAGCTTGGTGAATGAAAAGGAGAAGATGAGATTAGTCTATAACAAAGATTCTAGCTGAATGTCTCTGTAGACAGACACTAATTGACCTTTTTTAAAAGATAACTAGAAAAGAACACAACTTTGAATAATTAATTTAGTTCCGCATAGTCTTCTAACTTTACTTCATTTGTGTGAAGGTTCTGCTGAAACGCATATGTCTCTAGTGAAGCATATAAGTTAATGCTTTAGATCTTTGTGCCTGCAGTTAGGTTAAATATCTATGCACAAAAACTCTAGTGATTCAATTTTTAGTTTTTTCAACATCTACAGATCTACTGATCTCAAAGAAACTTTCAGGAGTTTAGAAATATTGTAAGTCAATATGTTTGCATTTTTGTGTTTATGTAGGGATTTAGGATAGTTTATGTTAAGCACTCCAGTGTAGTTTAACTGTACATCTGGATAGTGTGTAAAGTGTTTTATCCCTTTTAGGGGAATAATATCTGCATTCATTAATTTATAAGGATCTGAAGAGTTAATTTTCTGCCTTTGGACTGTATCAGTGCTTAAAATGCTGGAAAAGAATGTGTTTCCAAAGAGAGTATCCCTGTGGTCACTGTAAGTATGCAATTATCTCAAGTATTTACTTCTTTATCTTTCAGAGCTGACAAATTATATCTGTAGCAGTTATCTGTATCACAGAAACTGTAACCCAGGTGACTGTTTCCTTCCTTTTTTATCTCTAAATAATGTAATTATGTTAGAGCTTCTAGTCAAAAAGCTTAGCTTTCTCAGTTGAAATAGTAGCGATCTTTTACTTTAGCACATGTGATCCTAGCACAATCTCTGAAATTAAATTATGTAACAAAGGAGTTGTAGCTGTACAATTAACATTAACTATGCTGTATAACAGCAAGTAAATATTAACATTATTTTTTTAATACTTTGAAAAATCAATTTTCACGAGTCAGTTCTGCTAAACATTAATAAAACCCCGATTTACACTTGATAAATAACTTTATACAATGTATTTATCATCACTTCAGGTAGAGGACTTTTCAAGATTTTTACCTGATACGATTAGTAGATATGTAGAAAAAACTATTTTTATACTGCACTTCTTATAGAACTAGTGAATGCTTTATACAAAGAAACAGAACACAGACTAAATCATTTGCAGACATGGAGTAATTTCAGATAAATCAAGTCCATACAGCATTCAGAAACAATTTAATCTGTTATTGACTTTGAACTTAACAAGAAAAGGAAAAGAATTACCTGTATATTCCTGAAAAGAATTATATAACCAAGCAGAAGCTATGATGTCCAGAATCAATTAGAATCTAGTCTATATTAATCAGTTTGTCTGTCCTTTCAACTTTCTGATATAGAAATCAACAAAAAAACCCACCCCAAAACAAATAAGGGCAAAGAACTAAAAGAAGTCATTGTTCCCAGAAAAAAAGTGAGAATTGCATGCTTCAAAAGGAATTATTAAAATAAATTTAAAATTAAAATATTTAAAAATATATTATATTTTCCTTCTGTTCAGACCCTGACACTTAATCACATTTCAGCTTTTCTGGTTTTTTGTTTTGTTTTGTTTTTTTGTTTTTTTCCTAAACTGCTAGTGGCACAGAGGAGAGTAAAGGAGAATCAGGCCATAAGTATTTTAGAAGAGGAGATAGAAAAGGGGGGGGTTTCTTGTGTTTTGGTGTTTTGGGTTTGTTTTGTTGGGTTTGTTTTTTTTTTAATCTCAAGCCAATTAAGAGGTAGAACTGTTACTCAGTGTCAGATGAATTTGCTCACAGTAGAGCTGAAGAAAGCTTATCAATGCCACCTTCTAGGACACAAGGAGCTGATAATGAAATATGATGCACAAGTCCAAGCTTCTCTTTTTTGTATTAATCAGGTCATTATTTTAATGTGTTAGTGCACTTATGATTGTGAACCAGGTTACTTGTGCATATATATTTTAGCCACACAGTGTGAATTATTGCTGTGGACATTTGCTTTGCATTATTCATTGCACATACAGTCTCTTTGTTCATGTAATTTGCAGGGTGGGGTGTCCTAAACATACTGCTAAGAGGAAAAGTAATCAGCCTTAAAAGCCTACTTCTAGTTTATAAAATATTAGAATCATAGAAACAGAGAATGGTTTGGGTTGGAAGGGACCTTAAAGATCATCCCTGCCATGGGAGGGACATCTCCCACTAGACCTGGTTGCTCAAAACTCTGTCCAATGGGGCCTCCACAACTTCTCTGTTGTCCTAGGGCAACCTAGGACAGTGTCTCACCACCTTCACAGAAAATAATTTCTTCCTATTGCCTTATCTAAAGCATGAGCAGCTGCCAGAATTATGTTTATCAATGTTTAGCAAGTACATTGAGGGGGAGGGAGCAGGGGGAATAAAATAAGAATGACTTTAAGAAAACCATCATGGAAGTACATTATGGAAGGTTTCAGCCTTTATGACAAACTTCATGGACAGATGTGAACGTGGAAGGTAGGAATCAGCAACGGCAGAATTATTCATCCTCTTCCTGCATCTTGTTAAGAGCCAAAAAGGCCACACTTCAGCTTTCCTAATCCAACCGCTCATGCTTGCAGTACCTGGCTGATTTCATGGGTTGGGAAAAGGATGGAGAATGTATTGATCCCAATGTGAATTCAGCTTAGAAATTCCCAGTTTCATTGCATAATCAAGGCTAAATATTTCTTGGTTCCAAAGGCAAAATTACCTTTTCAATATGAATGTTCATCAAAAAGATCGTCTTTAAATTTCGAGGAGGTAGAAATCTACAGGTAGAAATTTGATGTCTTGCTGATCAGTTATTGTTTGACAACTCTTGACTTCTTCCAGCCACGGATGCTGCTGTGGACTAGTAAATCCTCTTCCCAAATAGCCAGCCTGAGGCCAGAGCAGAAACAGTAGCAGTCACGTACTCAAATGTATTTACAATTGTTTGCTCTGTACACATATAACAAGATTCCCCCCTCATTACATCCATCTGTAGCTTTCTCAGTTCTGCTATGCCATTCCTAGATTTTCTGCCTCAGACAGAGAAGCGTGTGAACACAACTATTAAGCTTTCATATTACCGCTCTGCATTTCATGAAAAGCAGTAGCTCGTTTGAGTATTAATGTACAGAGGAAGAAAAATGAAAGGAAGTAATATAATACTCTAGCTTGCATCTTTTAAGCCTCCCTGGTTAAAATTTCATTAAGTGGGAAAAGAATTATGTTCCACAAAGAGAAAGCTTTGAGGGAGATTGTACAATGTATGAATTCTAAAATTTTCAGATCTGCCTTTCTGAAAAACAGGATCCAATACTTGATCCTCTGACTAGTGTTTTGAACTCCCTGCTGTGACTGTGTCTACTAATTCCAGATCATGTAACGGTTCTGCATGATGCTGGCAGATAAGCATACTAGTGATGTGGCAAGAGATATGAAGTTTAAGTTATAATTTATAATCTAGGATGAAAGTTTTCCCTGTAGTTACAGTTGTGATGGAGCTGGGTGTGCAGGTACCCAGCACACCTAGTCATTCATTCCCTCTGTGGTCCAGGAATTCCCCAAAAGATTTCTGCATAGATGAAACAATTGACTCATTTGAGGTAACAGATTAACTGGAGAGGTGACAGAGTGAATTTATAACCAGCTTCACCATAAAGCATTTGATTAACTGGTGCAGAAGTTCTCCAGTTGGATGTTTAAGACAGTCCAGGAGGTTTCTCACAGGCACTCCCAGCTCTACCAATTCTTTGCCACCATTCATATGCTTAAATGTGTTGATTTATAAGCTGGTTGGAGAATCTGTCCATCCCAGTGATTGTCCCAGGCAGTTCCCAATGCAGAACTGACCAAACAGTACATCAGTAAGACACCAGTAAGTAGTCAAGAGAAAAAGTTCATGCACGTGCAGTCTTTGTGTATACTCTTCTGTTTTGGAGACTTGATTCCACCTGTGGGCAACACCTTACGAAAAATATCCAAATAAATTAGTTTTTTTAACAAATATCCTGTGAATATCTGTGTAACACTTGACCTGAGGTGCTGATCAACCAGTAAGGCAATTATTTTTTGCTTACTGTCTGATCTGAAAACTTTTGTATACAACTTTCTTTGTAGAAGATGAGAGCTTCTATTGAAAATATATGAACTCAGTGAATATTTCTGATCTTGAAAGAGATTCCCAGAGGGACAATATGTTATTGGAAAGCAAATAGCAACATTCTCACAAAATGTAAGTATACTGAGTTGCACTGTCAGCAGGTAGGTACTAACATCAAATGAAGTTATGTGAGAAATTGCACTAGCTAAAGTTATAATCTGTTGAACATAAGAATATATAATTTTAGCATTTAAGATAATTGCTATTCGTTACCTTAATTATCACTTTTAAAATAATTTCCCAGCAGATAAGAAGTAATTTTGGGAACATATTATTTTAGAAGGAATGTAAACTTGATGTAAACAGGATATGGATGTTGTCAATAATACCACTTTAATATATGAAAAATATTTATATTTCCTATTACTGTATGACAGCCAGTTTTACTGGTTTTGTATTCAAACATGATTTATTTTTGGATCTGTAACACTGGTTTTGGAATTTCCCTGTTTGGCTGTATTGATGTAATTTTACATTCCTCAACTTAAAATTTGATTGTATGAAATTTGGGATTTAAAAATAAAAAAATAAAAAAATAAAAGAATAAAGGCAATATTCTAATTCAAATGAAAGGATAAAAGAGAGTATCTTGCTCAAAAGGGTCATACAGTTTTAACACCAATGCAAAATAGCAAAGTAAAATCAGTAATGGAATCATTCTGTAATATACAGAATGATGTTTTGATGCAAAATACATAAAAATAGCATATAATAAAGGAAATTGCCCTTCTTCTTGCCCTTTTTCATCCTTCTACAAGGTAAGAAAAACTGGGAATTCAACTCTAGGGATAAGAAAACTTTGAAAAACTCTGTTCTTAAGAACACTTGAAGTTTGGTCTTGAGGTTCCTATAAATTCTCCTTTTAAACAACAGTAACCCTGCCTTTCTGAGAAAATGGAATATTTTATAGTCAAAACTTAGGAACCTCAAGGAAGAATCCATACAACCTGTGATCTGTCTAGTTATATATAAACAAATAAGAAAATCTGGTGTGATAAAGTGTATCTTACATTTTCACTCTCTCTAGAAAGTGAGTCTAAGAGCTGGTATACTGTTTGAATTTCTAACTAATTCATTCTGAATCATATTAAAGTTTCTCTTTCACTGCAGGACAATGTTCTGGAATTAATGAAGGAAAGGGAGGAAACAAGGACAGGAGAAGTATAAATAAAAAGCAACTGAAAGAGAGAATATCTGAGTTTAGTAGGGATTTTATATGTTACAGATTAGCAGCAACTAACTAATTCCTATTATGATTTATAAATGGAAATATTTCATTCTAAACTTTCCTTGCTAAATGGAAAAGGGCTGAAAATTCCCAGAGAAATAGTATCACACAGTTTTACTTAAAAAATACCTATCATTTTATCTCTGTTTTAAATAACCTATAGTTAAAAGGAACACATATTTTTGTAGAGCACTGGAAAGTAAATTCATGAGTGGTTTTTGTCAGTTGATTTAAAGGAAGAATACAAATGAGCGCAGAAATAATGTTCTTCAAAATGCAGGTTAAATGACACATTAAAATTTTTTCCTGTTGATCTCTTTCCAACTCGTTAATTGAAGTAAACTGCAGTAGCTCTGATCAATGACAAAGCTATTTTCAAAATACGCTTTAAAAGTTATATAAAATATTCTTGTTTGTACGAGAAGGAATATAGAGCTCTACAGTATGATTGGTAAACTTAGGTATCATTGGAAAAGTAAGGCACTTGCACTATATTATATTATTTAAACGTCTTTGTGACTCAGTTTCAATAGAAGGGATGGCAGGTGTTTGTACTTAAGGTACACATCAAGATTGGGGGTTCATTTTTCATGGGGGTTATGACCCACATGTATGTGCTGGGACTATAGGAAAAGGTTAGGTTTGATGTCCTCAGTTCTGTTGCATTTGGTTCCCATTCTTGGGAAAGGGTAAATATTCTGACCTCAAGTAAAGGAAACATCAGGAAAATATCATAATTTTTTATATATTTTAAATGAAAGAAGCAGCAAGCTACTAATGGTTACTACTGATAAGTTTCCTTTTGGAAAATACAAAGAGGAAAGAACATAAATTATACAAAGTGATTCTCTCTCCATTCCCTTGAGACAAATTTAAGGAAAGTATTTTTAGCTGAGTAAATACTACTATTTTCTCTTCTAAGGTCAAGCATTTAAAATGGAGGTTCACCTAAATTAGAGTGGCTGAATTCTAGCCATGCATAGAAAGGACTTTGCCCTTCCAGTACAGTTTGTAAGACTAATAAAATAAAGAAGTATTTGATCTTCAGTTGTTTACTGATTCCTTGAAGTATTCCTAATTAAAGTATCTAAGCGACAATTAGGTATGATTACTCCTAAAATTAAACTAGAAAACTTGCTATATTTGTTAAATTGAGTAAAATCTGTTTGGGTTTTGTTTGTTTGTTTGGTTGTTGTTTTGGGGGTTTTTTTTGTAGGTCTGTATCAGCACTGAAAGAATTGTGGATATCACATTTGTAACAGAAGCCTGTGGCCATGAAACCTGTCACTTCTTCCTTTTCTAACATTTGTCAACAGTGTCCTTTCTATTTACAATTTTGGTGATGTCTTATTTTAATTTTCCATTTTTGCTGTATTCCTCTTTTTGCTCTAATTTTATGTTAGTGCTTTTACTTTGTGTAAACAGGTAAAAAAAAACCAAGAAAGAAGAAAAATAATATGCAAAGCTCAGGTGACTTAAGTCTGGTTTTGTATGCTGTCCACTGTTTATGAATTATAAAGTGCACTAAAGTGAAGGTGATGCAGATATACAACACGTGGTATCTTCTGGCCCTGCTCTGCTAAATGAAATCCCATATCAGACTTAGACTATGCAGGGGTTTTTTTATATTAAAAGTAAATTTTGAAGTTTACTTCAGTTTAAAAAAATGCATGTGTCACATTTTATGAAAAAGCAAATCCATAATTTTGTTACATATGTTTCTGAACATTAAGAAAGACAATCTGAAGTAACATGTTTGAAGCCTTTTAACTGTGGATTTCTTGTTTTTTAAGTACAATAGCAGGCTTTAATCAGAGTAATAAAAAAATCCAAATCTAAAATACATAGCACATTATCTTTCAAAGTCTCATAAAACTTGAGGTTTTATGGGAAACATAGTGACAGCATATTTTTTCAAAAGCAAGAAAGTCTACATATTAAAGAATATCTTAAGTAACAAAAGTTTTCATGACAAGACAGTAGGTGACTAATAAATTTGCAGTGTTAGCAATTATAAAAAGAAGCTAATGGTATTTTTTGAAACTTATACGGGGTTTTGGATCCTATGTCTCAAAATAAGTAAATTTAAAAGATTTCTATCTTGTCTCTAACTTTTTTTTAATTTACAATGGGAATGGAAGAGTCAAGAACTCATTTCTGGTTTTCAGTTCAGCAACATACTGCTTAGTTTCCCAAACTTTTTTTTTTCAATGTCACATTTAATATTAAAAGCTGCATTCTTCAAAGATGAATTGATTTC
>JAOXJK010000032.1:63048298-63062155 GCA_025774025.1 Xenus cinereus
CTGCTGGTATATGTCTGCTTTGAAAACTGGAGAAAAAGATTGCCATATATAGGAGCCACCTTCTATTTATAAATATATTGTCCAATCAGCTGCACTATTTTTTCCCTAAAGGAGGAAAATGAGGACAAAAAGAGCCCAGGCTTTCATGTGATTCAGAATGTTTGTGAGATGAAATACAAAATGAAACCGACTTGAAATGTTTTGTATTTGTTCTACAGACAAAGGTGTTGGGTTGTTTGGTTTGGTTTTTTTATATTTCAATCTAAGTGAAATCAGGCATAGACAATGTGTTTTCTTTTTAGCTTTTCTTACTTGCAATTTTAAAGGGTCAGAGAAAATTAGGTCCCTCTGACTTTGATTTTGATAAAATCTCATGTCAGTTCAAAATTCTCAGTTTAAATGTATTGTTTCAAATCCAGGCATGAGACTGAATACAGATAATAAAGCTATAATTCCTATATTTTATAAAGTTGCTTTTTTTTAAAATCACTTTTTACTATACATCAATAGTAATTTATAATAATTTTGCCTGCTCTTTTCCAGTTATTATAACAGGTTTTATTACAAATCGCTGTGTTCATGTTCTGCAATGCAGTGTGTTCATAACTGAGTTAGAATATCACGCCCATATGCCTAACACTGCAGGGAAAGTCTATCTGAGGGTTGAAGTAGGATGGAAAAAAAGTAAATTATTGTCAGAATTGCTGAAGACTGAAAGCTCTATTTTATGACAAAGAACATAGGAGATTTTCTGTTAATTTATTAAAAGATTTAAAAGGTGAGCCATAGTCTCAGAATAATAAAAACTGCACATAACTTGTATATATTAAGATAACATCAAGGAGTGCTGTCGGTTTTGTTTTGTTTCGTTCTGTTTTTTTCCCTAAGACTTTTATCTAACAAATGAAAATCGTAATCAATTCTAAACACGGCAATGTAAATCATAAACATGGATGGGGAGATTTTTTTGCACCTTTTTAAAGCTGCAAATAGAATTTAGCAGATCAAAATCAGCCAAGTTTGTTATTCTGTTCACAAAGATATAAATTCTTCATCAAATTTTATTGACAGACTGACAGTATAATTTAACTGCAGCACTTAAATTGCAATTAAATGATCAAATGTTCATGCCTGGTAGTTAGGTGCTATTATTTGTTGTGGTTATGTTATCTGTTACAGTAGCATAAGGTACATCGGGAGATTTCCTGCTTTAGATGGTAACAAAACACCCTAAAATGAAAACCATGTTTCTCTGTTCTGAACTTTACCTGCCAACTGGCTGGCCTTCCAACATGATAATTTATTTTATTTGATTTCTGTTTCTATATTCTTTGAAATAATCCTTGGTTTTTTTGGCCTAAACACTTTTCTTCATCTGACAAATGATAAATACACCATTTATAGAAGGAAATCTATTACAAGAAAGGTTTCTAAAATCCAACTCAATCCTAACCTTATTTTTTTGATGGCTCTTGTGAGCTGTCTAGGTCATGCACATTGTTTCTGATGTTATGGCAAACATGTCTTCAACAGTGAATTTTTATCTGCCCAACCACTGTATTTGTTGTTACTCAATTGGAAGGAGTTTGAAGTTAAAGATGGATAATCTCAGTGACAGGAGTCCAGTCAACTGCTCTTTTATTTTAAACAGACAATGTTTTGTAAACAGACAGTGGTTGAAGATCCTTGACCTGTGAGCCCCCTCAGCTTCAATTTTAATCACTGTGGTCAGTATTATGACGCTTCCTCAAAAAGCACGATATAATCTATATTGATTAATAATGTAACAAGTGTTTATCCATACTTAACAAAAACTTATATAATATTACTTCATGGAAGAATAGGAATAAAATATTATCTTGGAGGCATTTATGCCATATTTTATGTTTTATGTTTATGAAATATTTTCATAATTTTCCATTTAATTTCTAATTGATGTGAATCAGTTGATGATACGTCCCTAAGAGAAAATTTTTCACTACTACTAAGGCTAGAAAAAGAAAGCAAGCACAATAATTCAATGTTGGCTGTAAATTAGTTTATTAATTAAAAATAAATGCAAAATATAAACATCCATTGTCTTCAATGTTCTTATTAAAGTGTTAGATGTTCAGTGGTTCCTTTGTCACATTTCCTGCTTTTAATAAAATGGCTAAGAATATTGCACAGTCTGGAGTAATATGGTATTTTACTTATTCCTTTCCTCCAGAAGATACAAGGAAATTCTGTCAAAATTCTTAATGTTAGATTAAACTCCCCATTATTTTTCTGCAAGTCAGAAAGTCCTTCTTATTACCACAAGTCTTTGGAAAACACTTATTTCTTTATCATTGCATACAAATCTGCAACCTCACTCTTTAATGGAGGCCTTTTGTTTTCTCTTAGGTATTCCATGAAATATGATATTTACTCTTTTCCTTATGATGTAGTGTCCTGACTCGCGACAATCTTTGGAAGTGAAAAACATCTTACTCTGAAGTTTTTTATTGTGTTCAGATGTGTTCTGATAAATTTACAAATAGAAAATTACAGTATGGGCAAAATATTTTACAAGGTTTATAAAAGCATTGGTGAAGAATTGAAGACTTTATCTACTTACACATTGATGAGATGAGACAAGATATTCCTTTTTATTGAGCTGACTTCTATAGACCTTTCCAACTTGCTGAAGTCACTTCAGGGAAGAGTTCAATGAGATACGTTGAGCTGATTTTATAGTTCGTTGCTACTGAAAGAAGTGGCTACTCTTGCATCTCCACATTCCTGGCTTGATCCCTTCCACTCCTTTGATCCCCAGTGAGCTAATTCCACCCACTAAAACAACAGAATCTAATCCAGGAAAAACTAAAGAAATAGCAGTTTATTGTTGATGTAATGAGCTGGAACTGCTCACCAAGAGGTCAAATGAATGCCACAGCCTGCACAAGAAATGAGGCATAACCTTCACTGAGAGAAAGGGAGGAGGAAGTAGGGCTGCTGATTTAATGGCAGCGACTTGATAGATCAGTTCATCTGCCTGGTCTGATTGCATCTGGAGATTGCATTTAGTAAAGAAAACATTTTTTTGGAGGAGCATATTGATTTATGTGAATTCTTTTTCAAGTTCTCCAGAGGGACCAAACGCCTGTACTCAGTTGTACTCACTTTTATACATTCATTCTTATTTAAAAGATAATTTTGTTATATGCCTTAGATTCTTTTTCTTACTTTCAAATGCATTTTTTATATTTCCCGTACCTTACTGACTTACTGGAAACTTTCTACTTCAGTAAGCTGTTGAAGTGATTGTTGTTGAAGGCACTATGAAGTTGTGGTAGTTGTTGAAGTCATTTCTACTTTTTAAGATACAAATCATGCCTTCACTACATATGGTGATAATCTAGCAGTTCATCAGCATCAGAAAGATACAGTTCTGCTTTTTATACCTCTCTACCCTACTTTTCCATTTCTAATTTCATATGCCTTGCATTTATCTTGTGTCTTGTTCATTTACTGGACTCATTCCTGAGATGATTTAACCCACTTCCTCAGTAGAAAATCAACACAGAAAAAAATGCCCAAAAGATAGCTAATTTTCTCTTGGATAAGTACGTTGAATTTGTTCAGAAAAGGGATTAAGAAACCAGAGCTAGAAAAAGGAAAGTAAAATATCAAAAAGTAGTATGGTACAAGGGAAGCAGTTCTACAGGTGACAGAGAGAGGAGAGGACACTTCATTTTTCACTTCAGGTGGCATTATGTTATTGCAAAAAGAATCACAGCATCAGTTTTCATCTCTCACTTGGAAGTCTTTCAGTACTGAGCTTTATGCTTTATTTGCGTATATGTGATACAGACACGCCAGATAAAACCATAAAGCTCATTTTGAGCTACTTTCTGAAAGAAAAAATGATAATAAGCCTTTAGGTGTGACAATGGATTACAGAGAATGATCCATCCAACATTCAACATCTGTCTTCTATGGTAAGGTAAGATTTTGCTCTCCTGAATAGAGGAAAGAACTGGAAATGAGTATTGTGGTCTTCACCTCGCTTGATCTGGGGGCAACTGTAGGCATTAAGTTGGGCAAATAAGAGGGAAGGGCATCTTGGGAAGTTAAGAAAAGCTTTTTCACCAGGAAGCTGGTGCAGCACCAGAACAGATTTCCCACAGAAGCTGGGAAATTCACAGCTTTGGAGGCTTCACTTAGTCAGAGGATGCTTAGGAAAGACTCAAGATTCAGGTAGACAAGAGCCCAGAAAATCTGAAGCAGCTGGACCAGGGACCTCCAGAGATCCCTTCAATCAACATTTATGTGATTCTATAATTTAATTTTGTGACTGAATATTTTTTTTCTACATTTCTTTGCACAATCACCACACTGTGAATGGCAAGGGTTGGAAAGGCTGGTCTGAAATCTTTCCTGGTGCAGGATGTCACCCAGGAATTTTGTTTCTAAGTGCTCTGACTATTTTCTTACTGCTATCATTCATCAGGCTTTGGATTCATACAAAAGAAATTGTAAATTAAATAAACCATTATCTTTTAATTTTTTTATTTATTTAATTTTAAGGTTGGTGGTCAAGGACTCCACGAACAAGTTGACTGAACTAATTAGAAAACAAATTCTATGAACTTTGATTCTTGTCAGGCAATTTTTTATCATCCAACTGTGATCCCACAGCCTTTTAAAACTTAACAGAGCACACTCCTCACCATTAAACCTTAATTTAAATGGGGCATTTCTGAGCAGCCTTAGCTGCCTTTTTCATGTTTCCTTTAACAATCTTACTGCGTCTCAGCAAGGAGTCAAGATGTGTGTGTACAGTAAGTTTTGATTTGCTTTAATTTGCACTCAGAGAATTATAAACACTGCTTTTCTGAATAAATGCTGTACTTCAATAACTGCTCTGCACTGGTTTGTTTACTTATTTTCTGATGTAAGTTTTTGGGGGTTATTTTATGGTATTAATGGCAGGATCAAGTTAGAACACAACACAGAAATAAATAAATGCAGATTGTCATCACCTGTTTAAATAACCTTTTCCATTATTCCATTGCTTTCATTGGCAATTATTAAATCGTGCAGCCCCACTGACATATTTTAGTAATTGGTGGCACAGAATCAACCAAGTTTTATGAAGAGATATTTGGGAATTTTGTCCAGCCAGAGGCTCAAAGTTTTTCATGTTGCATGAACTCGTCTATCCACACCTGAGGTCAGTAGTGGCAAAAAGTCATTAATAACTGATTGGTGTTGATGTTTGCAAAATGAATCACTGGAGTAATTCCAGCAGAAGGTTGCAAATGTCTGCAAAATAATTGGCAGAGCTAGATAGACTCAGCAAAAAATGTGAGTGACCATTTAGTCAGGGTGACTACACTTTCGGCTGTGCCTTCTTCTGTCAGTCTCAAGGATAGGTCTCATTTACAGTGCAGCACTTTAACCTAGAAATTCTCTTTCTAAAAGTAGGTATTTTGAGAAGAAAATACAAGAAACTAACTCTGGTTATCAGCAGGTCTATTTTAATAATTCATTCTGACTGGCTGTCTTTTAGAGTTTTTCTGCTTTTCTTCTTCCTTATATTAAAATTATGAGCATGATATATAATATTAGTCAGATAGCTATTATATGCTACTGGTTGCATGTGAAGACAGAAAAAAATATACAAAGTCAAAATAGGTATTTGAGAACTCAAAACATGGAATTTCACCTGATGATCAACGCAGTATTTGTTGAGCTCACTGTACTTATAGAACTAAAGTATTTTTCTGTGCAACAACCTAAAAGAGTTGCCTTCTTTGGTAAAATATACAAATTGCACCCACACAGCTTACTTAAAGCTGACAGGGAAATGTCTGTTTTACCCTTAAATTCTTTTCTTTGGAAGGTATTCCGTATGCTATTCTGCTGTTCAGATGGAAAATGGCATCTGCTCAAATGGAAAAGTCAGAAATAGAAGTGTTAAAGCAGTCTATCAAGAGGATTTGCTTTAGATTAGAGAACAGCAATACTTTCTAACAGCTTTCAGTGTTATATGATGTGTTCTCATTGCTATATATGTAACAACTAGAATCTTATGGAACTTTCTAAGATGAATTTGCATGTCCTTTTTAAAGTTTTAAATAAAGCCTCCATTATTTACAGTACATCTACAATTTACTCTTATCAGTGTTAAATAGTAAAGCACTTGTGCTTTATGTATAGACTTTTGGAGAACTTCTTACCCAAAATCTATTTTAAAACTGAGCAAATTACAGAATTCTATATAATAAGAAAAGGAGAATAAATATGGGGGTTTTTTGTCATCAGCACCTGTGGTCTGTTTGATGAGGAGGTCATTGATAGGTAAAAACTGCAACCATAGCTATAAAAATAACACATAAGATGGCAGTTCTATATACTCTCATATCCACTGTTAGGATAGCAGTAAATAAAAAAATCAAACCCTTAGGGTATTTCTTGATTTAAAGTATCGACTTCTAAACTTTACAGAGCAAGGCAAAGTGCTGGGAATGAAAGTTTATTGAAAAGGTGATAGGGTTAGTACCCTTGTAGGTGTCCTAGTAAGTGAGAAAGAAATACAGTCATTGCAGCAACGTAGGAGAAACAGAGAGCATTTATCAGCTCTCTTCTCTTCTCTTCTGGATAATAATTTTTAAAACTTCAAGGAATAACAGCCTCCCTTAAGATTTTCTGAAATACTTGTATTCTATTGACAGTTAGAGATATAGGACAAAAATGAAACCTTGAGAGGTGGGTTATGCTTCATATTTATCAAAGTCACCTTTTACTACCTCAGAGTCCTCTATAATTATATCCCATGTGTAATGTATGTACTGCCTTTTCCCAAAGAATTCAGAAACAGAAATAGTTGCACAATCGTTTCTGATATTTTTTTCTCCTCAAGAATCTTATATTGCGTGGGAGTTTTTATTATTATTTCCTCCTGTTCTGATTTGATGTTAACCTTTTCCTGGAAGGTTTTGAGATTCATGAACCGTTTGGGATGCAGAAAAGCTATAGATACTCTTATGTCTTGGAACTTAAGTGAGTCAGTATTTGTCTGGTGAACCCCTACAAGGTTAAAATTCAATATTCCAGGTAAACAATGAACAGGTCATGAAACTATTAACTTCATCTTATAAATGAGTAGCTGTGTATCTAATTCTGGATTTAGTGAAGTAAGAAACAATATCAAATCGATATGATTGGTGTTACCTTAAAATATTTTAAAAGCACTGGAATTGCTCAGTTTTGTTGGTTAAGTAACTAAGATTTTTTTATTGTTAAAATCTGACAAACACTAATTCTATGGAAAGCAAAGCATCTAAACTTACCCAATTCACCTGCAATATCAATTTATTTTTTCTATAGCTATCTTACAAAAACAGTATTATATTCAACCCAACAGTTATTCCATGTTTGAGACCATTTCTTTATTCCCTGTGAAATGTTGTGACCTCTTCTGCAGAATTTTTTTCTCGGCACTAAGGCCCCTGCAAATACAGAAAAGTTATACGGGAAAGGATGTCCAGTTCCAGAAGAGAAGTGCCTCCTACAATACAGAAGATATCTGACAGTGGGTAAAGGCCACAAAGATATGTGTGAGAGAGAGGGGAGTCCAAAGTTAGAGAGCCCCGTGAAAGTAGTTTTAGTGGCCTTGAAGAGAACCATATACTTAGAAGGCACCAAACAAAGGACATGGGACATATGCAAGGTGTATGCTTCTCTGCCCATGGTTTTTGTCTTTCTGAAATTACCTTGACTTGAAGATAAACAGTAGTGGAAGATATCCTATGTCTTCTTGCATTTCCACCTTCTAGCTCTACATAAATCTTTCTCTAAAGGGTGTAAGCCAAACATTTGATAATATTAATATTGTTTCTTTATTTTCCTTTTTTTTCTTTTTTCTTTTTTTTTCCTCTTTTTTTCCTTAAAAGCTTCCTTTTTTACAGTTTTATGAAGTAGGTAACACCTACCATAAAATGGCTTTAAAAATACACATGGATTGGTTTATGATCTGCAGCACTGCACTTGGGCTACAGAGATCTAAATTCCGTTGGTTTCATACAGCTTTTCTTTCTTTATTTCTTAGGGCACAGATTTGATGCCCTCTAGTGACTGACTACTTGGTTTAATACTTGAGAAATTTGCACAGAGAGTGGACTGGTTACAGATGTGAGTAGATCTTGCATATCAACACGACAGTATTTTGCCTCTGATACGCATTACGAAAGGTTTTTCATTCTTTCTTTCCCCTCTGATTAACACGATTCTAAAATTATCTTAACCTTCCCCTTCCCAACCTCCCCCCACCATTAAACAGTATAAAACAGGAAAACATAGTTCAAACCGTGAGAGAAGAGAGTGACAAACATTGACTTGAGGGGGTTATTTAATTATTTATTTAAAATTAAAGCCATTTCTTTTTCAAAAGTTGAAAGAGCTGGCATATGCTTACTGTCATGCTAATAAACTCTGCAGACTATGAGAGCACACTGCAGCTACCATATGTTAGCGAGCATATTAGAACTGAGTATAAAAGCTGATAATTCTGCATTTCTCTGTCCTCCCCCCCCCCTTTTTTTTTTCAAACATACACTGGTGCAATGTACACGACTAGTGCATTAAACTTTCATTTCTTCTATCAAGAGGTTACCTGGAACCTTCACATAACAGAACAGTATAGCTGGAAAATAATCTATACAAAATGATGTAAGAGTGATGGAGTTTTATAATATAATGTTTCTTTGCAATTTTTCCAGATGTAACAAAAATCCTTATCGGATTTTTTTTTGCACATTTAATTAGAATCATCAGTACATCACATTTTGTAGCCTCTACATGCATCCTCCTTCTGATAAGTCTTTAACAAAATTCAATTAAAACTTGAATTTTGCAAAGGTTGGGGAGGTATAATCAGCCTGTAATCGCTACAAAATTTGCTACTGTAGGTTTTAGAAGCAAAGTCAGTGTTGACTTCTGTGCAGCATAATGTGACAGATGTTCTTATGATGCTAGAGATGTAACAAACTGTCTGTAAGTAATTTGAATAACTGGTGAAGCAAGTTATATCTGACAACACCAGGAAGTTATGAACATGAGGAGGGGCATCATGTGAGCCCTGTGGCTAAGTAGGGAGGAAGACTGTGTATTGTGTTGTTCTTTTTTTCCTGCTCAAAACTCCAAATATATTTTAAAGAGTATGCAATGTAGTTATATCAAAAAAGAAACCAAACCACCCCAACAACAACAAAACAATATAGGAAAACAAACAAAACCAAAACAGAACCCCCACCTTTGTATGCTTATGCTGTTTACAAGGCAACTTATGAAGAAAAGCATTGAAGGAATGAAAATCCGTTGAGTTATAGAACAAATCTAACAATTTACCAGTTTTTTATCCTGTTCTCATAATTTCTTCAGAACTGACGGTAAGCAAAGAGGAAAAGAATCCTAGATCTTAGCAATGTTGGACTCTGAACTGTTGGAGCAGTTTCTTGTAATGCCTGTGCCGGAATGTATGACTCTAGAGCAGCATCTGCGACATGGAAAACAACTGGCTTATTTGGACATTAAAGATTATTTATCAGATTGTCTGTGATCCAAAGACAGAATTCTACTCTCCTTTTTTTTTTATTATAAATCAAGAAATAAAAACTAACTTCTTCGAAGATCTGTGCAGCAGAGATTTCTGCCACAATAGGCAGCAACAGAGCGGTTTTAAGCAAAGCGATGTTGTCAGTCGCTCAAGGCAGCAGACGGCAGATGATGGCAGAATCAGGTATTATTGTGCGCGGAGACTTGGATTTTAGTAAAGCAAAAAGCAGCAATAACGCTGTAGCAGGAAAAGGTTCCTCATACTTTATTCTGACACATAATGAACAAATAAATGAAAGACTGAAAGACAAGGAACTAACAAGTCAGTGCCTGACCCCGTCACTGTAGGGGTTGTTGTTATTGTGGTGTTTGCTTGTATATTGTCTTTCTCCTTCATCCTTATCTGGTTTTGGACTCCAGAAGTAAACTTTTTTCTCCATTTCCCAGTAGAATATTTAAATATATAGAAAAAAAAATCCCTACTTTGTGTCTTATTATTGAGAATGATAAATTATCTCAAAACCTTACTCCTTATTTTCATCTGCATTTTTTTTTTTGGTTGATAAATATTCAGGGTTTTATTAAAGAATAAAATATTGTGTGGTGATCTATAAAGTTTACAAATATACTTATGTTACAGTCTTCTTTCTGGCATGCCTACTAGCAAATAACTCTAGTGGCCCTACATGTATGATCAGGAAAAAAAAAAAGTTAATATTTACCATTTTTGCAACAGCATATGCTGACGGTCCGAACCACCATGAATCTGAAGTTTTCAGTGCTCTGGGGAATCTTTAACTACTTAGATGCTGGTTATGTGAGTTTTGGCTGGATACCAGGAATCTTATTTTCTCTTCCCCTAACATAATGCAATATGGCATTAATCCCATTTTATCGTACATCTTGGTTTCAAGAGTTCTATTAACACCTTGCATCAACAATATAGTAACTTGAGTCTACTTTAATATACAGAACTATTGTATATAAAGTCTTAATGTCCTTTATTTTCAGGAAAAAATACTTTATTGAAAAACTGGATTTGGAAAAAGCCACGGTACCCTCAGAACCTCTCAGATGTATTCACACAGCTTCTTCACAGCTGTACAAATATTGTGATGGACTGACACGGAGAAGACTGAACTCTAGATCATTGTCTCCAACAGAGGAAGGAAAGGAATCTTTTCATATAGTGTATTATTTAATAGAACATAATTTCTGTGGACAGGAATATAGGACTCTGAAGTGTCCCTTGGGTCAGTTACTGTAATTCCCTGACAACCAATGTCATTCAAATCAAGCAATCATATCTATCAATGTAGCTAGCATCATCCTAAGTTTTCACCCTAACTAACCCACCTTTTTTCAGCTTATATCTAAGTAAGATATTGGTCGCTGCGGTGCCTGTCATTTCTCTCATTAGTATTACCACTTGTAATTTGCCTTCTATGCAATGCCGTCTGTTACTAATACATCTTTGTTAGCCTGCAGGTTGCAGTCTGAAGTACATACTAATAAATCAGAGAAATGTGACATAGAAATTAGCAGATATACTTTTAGGGAAGGGTGACATGGAAGAATAAATACTGATAACTAGTTCTGAAAGCAATGTTTGCGATTTGGTTCATATGATTAAATCTGCTTCTCCTTGTCTATCAAGCTGTAAAAATGAAGTATGATCAAAATATGCTTTGCCAGCAATTTTCAAGTAAACCCCTTGATATTTTCTTTGTGATGATGTACGTGTCTTTAAAGTACTTTAATTTTCTCTGAGTGATAAAATATTTTTTATAGTCTGTTTTGGTGACCTTGATCATTGCTTTTCTTTGCAACCTTTCTATTAAAAAAATAGAAAAACAAACAAACATAAAACACCTTTATGAACTTCTGAATAATTCAGTAACAGTTATATTTTTGTCAGAGGTGTCTCTTATGTTATAATGAAACACTCTTAGGAATAGTCTACATAGACGTAAGTCTGGACATTCACAGGTTATGCACTGTCTTTACTACAGTGAGTAGAATACATCCATTATAATAAATTTTCATAGACAATTCTTATTTAATTATTTGATATGGAAGATATATTGAACTATTAATTATGATTTTTTACACTATTTCAATTCCATGTGCAGCCACTGCCACCCTTCAAATCAACATTAACCAATTTTTTACGTAGTACTTATAAAAATGCAGTTGGGTGACCTAGGGTTTTTAGTCTTAATATATGCAAAAAATAAATGCATTTTATTACCCAAAAAACATCAAAAATTATTACAAAAGCCAAATTGCAAATGTTTGCAGCTACCTGAGACAAGACAGTGAAAGAGCTCCTCTGACTGCCATCTCCACATTCTCAGTACCTTTATTTTTTTTTTTATCCCTTGGTGAGTCTACCTTTCAAATGCAATCTTCCCCAGAACATTTACACATCATTGAAATTCTTGTGGGAAGGCTGAATCATTCCATTCCCTGAAGAGATCAGCAGTTGATAGTCCAACTCCCTATCCAAAACTGATTCTTTGAAGTTTTCTGCTCACCAGTCCACTCAGGTTCCAGAACTTCAGTTCCAAAGTTATCTCACTATCACTTTCAGAAGTAACAATAAAGCACGGAACGAATTTTGTGAAAAAGGATTCATTGCATACCCAGTCCTTTTCTGTTGTGTCTGATCTTGAGAGAAGGGAAATGATCCATCTTTTGTTCTCATGGTCTTCTGATTGTCCTTTCATAATCAGAAAAGTCTTTCTGTTATTAAAGTGAAAGAAGGAGGGGTAAACGTACAGCTTAACACTGAAATATTACTCCCTTTAATTGCTAACATTCTCTCTACTCCTAAGGATATCTAATGCTGTTCTTATTCATAGAACAATAAGATCCACAAAACCAGAAGAGAAAATATATTTTACACATGGGAATCATACACTTTGATTGTCCCCAGTAGGTATTAATTCATATAAAAACTTGTGAAGATGGAATTTTTTGTGGTAGTCTTTCAACAATTTTTTTTTCTCCTATGAAGAAAACTATCCATTTTAAACAGTTTAATAATAATCTATTTAGTATTTAACTATTCAAAGAATGGCAATATCACAGCCTATTTATAATAATGAAAAGGAGAGCTAGGATTTGAGCTTAAATACGTTGAACCAAAAATGATAGTTTTGCTCCTTACTAAGGCAGAGATCGCATTTGATGGGAGAGAAACGAGTGTCAAAAACCTTGCTGAGCTCAAGATCGCTTTTCAACATTTAAAAAAACGTGTGCATTTAAAAAGCACATTTACTGTTCTAAATAAAGAATGTACTTTAAACAGCGATAATGTGGATAATTATAGGATATTCACTTTCTGCAATTATTTAAATATCCTATAAAAGGAAAAAAAAAGCTTTGTCCAAAGAACTTTATGCAGATCAAGTGACTAGGGCCTCATCTGTTTTAGGTGATGTTCTGTGAATAACATCTGTGGTAAATGCCTGACCAACTCAGGTAGCACAGTTGTCCTTTCTGTCACCTGTGGCTGGGGACTATGTGCAGCTTTTCAATTGTGTGAGAATGAAGCAAAATGCATTGAGGAAGCATAAATATAAACATAAGCTGACTGCTAGACTGAGGAAGAAGCAAATAATCTTTTCAGGAAAGAGGAGAAATTAACCTCCACCATGAACATCATGTTCTTATCAGTGAAGACATCAGGATGCTGTTCTCATGTCATGATCTCCCCGTGACAGTCTGCTTGAGAAAGGCTGAAGCATCAGCCCTGGGAGCCAGAGGAACACTGCAAGAGTGACCATCATACTAGAGGACAGGCATAAATACCAGGAAGGAGATAGGGTTGTATGACAATTCCCTCTTACTGTGAATGAGGACTTCCATTTGAATTCAGTGATTCAGACTACTACACTGATGTTTTCAAAAATATATATTGGTCAACAATAAGTTCCTAACTCCATATATGGTGTGTTTCCTTTTGCCCATATCAATATTTTAAGTGCAACAGTTTCAAGATAACATATTTACTTACCAAATAAGTAATTGGAGGTCCCCAGGAATTGTTCAGTAAAGTCACTTCTTTCTCATGGGAAAAAGCCAGTGAAGCTTTCTATAGAATGTATGCGGTTCAATGATAGGGAATAATCAATAAATCAGCTGTGAATCGGGAGAGTATAATGCTGTACTCTTAATAGACCTGGAATATAATATTGCCAGTGATGTTATAAACTTTGATTTAAGGGCCTTGGTTGTATCCTGATAAGCACTTTAAGGGCACTCTGTCCA
>JAOXJK010000032.1:63062255-63073749 GCA_025774025.1 Xenus cinereus
TTAGGAACATTTTTCCCTTTCTTTGGCCTTCTTTTGGGTCATTTTTGCCTGTTTACCCCAAGAAGTAATCAGAGATCCCCAGAAATTATTCAGTAAAGTCACTTCTTTCTCACGGGAAAAAGCCAGTGAAGCTTTCTGTAGAATGTATGCGGTTCAATGATAGGGAATAATCAATAAGTCGGCTGTGAATCGGGAGAGTATAATGCTGTACTCTTAATAGACCTGGAAGCCAGTGATAATAATATTGCCAGTGATGTTATAAACTTTGGTTTAAGGGCCTTGATTGCATCCTGATAAGCACTTTAGGGGCACTCTGTCCATATTTTTCAACCTCCTATTTTTTCAATTCAATAATCCAAATGCTAAAAAAACAAATTAAGATTTAATTGTGTATTGTCTGGACTTGAGAAAAGAGGGCATTCTGTCTCCAACAAAATCCTGGGTATTGGAAGCATTGTGTCCCCTTGGAGCGTGCAGCCTTAAGCCAATGTGAACCTACTAAGAACTGCATTGCAAGTGTGAGATTTTACTTGATATTGACAGAGTACCACAGATGATTGAGTAATTTTCATAAAGGTGGAATGTAAAGATAAAATGAGCAGGATGTGCCTACTAAAGCTTTTAAGAATACCATGCTCATAAATAATTTAAAATCACTCTTCTGCAAAGAGGTGAACTTAAAACAGGTACAGGAGGCTGCTTAAAACACCTCGTTACATACCCTCAGTCAAGTTCTAGGGAGAACTGTGTTAACAATTACATTTTCTACATATCTGCAAGTGATGGGGGTACCACTGAATTCTCTTTGTTGTATGTTGTATTTTTGATTTTTGCCAGGAAATAATTGAGAATAATTAAAATTTCATCAGAATAATTGCAATATTTATTTAGTAGTTTAGTGCTACGCTATAAATATCTAGTATAAATAAGTACTGTGTCATAAACAGCTGTTTAAAAATCTGAAATAGAATTCAACACCGGCTTTTATTTTTTGTTTGCTTCTTTTCTATTTTGGTTGTAAGGTCTAAAAAGCAGCAGCGAACATTAGACTTCAGGAGAGTGTTCCATCAATATGTTTTTAGAGGTCTCCAAGGCACTGACTCTTTTGAGCAGCCAGTGAATGAAAAGCAGATGCATTTAGAGAAGTGGGTCACGAAGTTTCCATACTTCTTTAAGAAAAATCTATGTTGCACACTTTATAACAAAGTAAGAACATTTTGATGTTAAGACATGCCACTGAAAATTTTAATTGGCTTTTTTTACCTTCGTGTTAGAATAGCTATAAAGTAATTAGTGGATGCATTTCTGTAGTAGTGAAAAGATACATCATTGTGAAGACGTTAAGGACACACTATTTTTTCTTTTTTCTTTTTTTTTTTTTTCTTAAATGCTTTATCTAATGAGCATGAGACAACACAGGATTCTATCAACTAATGCATAAAAAGTCGTTGTTCTGAAACATTTAATTACAGCTTTGATAGCCTGGATTATCTTTTAGCAAAAATTACCCTAAAAAGCTAATTAAAATATCCACTCTCATGCTTCATGCCTGTGCTTAGAGTCTGCTGGAATTTAAAATAGCAGAATGTGGTAATATAAGAAATCTGTTCTCTGTGCATTTCCAAAAGAAAGTAGTCATTCCTGAAAACGATAAATGAAAATATGCTTAGAGAGATGGATCTAAGATGTAAGAGTAGATCAGTATTCTTGTGTCATCCTATAATATCATTTATGAGATGTTGGATTTGTTGGTTTATTTTTTTTTAAATCTAAATACGATCAAGGCATTTATGAAATAGTGAAAAGTCTTTCTAAAAAAAATTATTTGTTTTTTTTGTTGTTGTTGTTTCTGTTTCCTAAAACTACGTTGTAGTGGGAAAGAATGTATATATTTCGCAACTCTTAGTAAAAAAGGAACTGCATACTAATATGATAATTGTAGACACTGTTGTATCACACTATATATCACTCAGTGACCACAAAAAAAATATCATTCACTTACTCCAGACTATATGCTATCGCGCTTTATTTGGTCTTGATTTATCATTCTGCATTTTTATCAGTTTTAGTATTGCTATGATTTCTACAAATAACCACCAAGACATATGTCATGTCAAAATAAACATTGCAAACATTTTTCTGTATCTTTAAATAGTTACTCTATTTTTTCGTGTTTATATAGAAAAAGAGCAGATAAAAGTTAGAGGGAACCAGTCTGTTTGTGCTACTGACTTTCTTTGAAAAGTAATGACATTTGAAGAGTCATTTTATCTGAATCAGTCTCATTTAATGTACTTTATAATAATTAGCAAGGTCTCAGTGTATTATAGCTCTTAATTCTTATTAATGAAACTTCAGGAAAAAATGTAATAACTGATCATTGTTATTGTTGTTCTTTTACAAAAGAGGGAAGAAAAGAGATAAAATACAGTAACAAAGAAAATAGGTCTGTGATAGTATTAGATGATCTTGTTGTTTGTAAACATTTAATTCTGATCCCTATAAAAATTGCTGTTGACTTCACTGTGCTTTCAGGATCCCCTCCTTAGAGAAGGCAGACCTTGGCTAAGCTGAGCAGAACTAGGGTGGGAAGAGACAACAGAGCTCAGATTCCATTGAGGAGTTCAGCAGTGTCCGTACCCTCTGCACAGAAGGAGAGCTCAGCACGGCGATTCTATCGACGCTTCTCCAATGAGGGAGGGGGAGATGGCAAAGGTGAAGAGGGACTTTTCATATAAAATGGCACAAAACTGAAACGAGTAGATCACCGCCTGGGAACCAGTCCATGCCTTCTGTACTGTGGGGCACTGCAGTGCAATCGTACACGAGGTTCTGCCTGACCCATCAGTTTTAAGGGAATGAAGACAAAATATGAAATTATTCATTATATTTAAGTGAAACCCCCTCCCCCAAACAAAAAAAAAATCATCCAAAACCACAAAAGTCACTTATTCCAAGATGAAGAAGTTGCAAGTAAGAGGATTTTCTACATCTAGCCCAATTTTGCCTCTTATCTCACTTTTTTTTTTTTTTTTAAATAATATGATGTTTTGGGTCTGATATGAATATGTTATTTGCTTCTTAGCCCGTTCCTGACTTGTCATCTTTCATCTTATTTCCTGAAACATCCTGCCATGAAATGCAGTCAAATCTACTCATTCTTCTTTTAAAAACATCCTCTGATAGTCACTGATTCAGTCAGGCATTTCAGTCTTAACAATCACATGCCCTTGTATGATCAGTGTATATTGCAGCTACAGGAAAAAAAAAAAGAGGAAAATCAGTTCTGCAGGAAAAGGAGCTTGTTGTCTGTACAATGTTCATTTAGAAGAACATATAAATATTAATAATGCGTCATGGGCTAAAAATCAACTGGTGATGTAGTTCATGCATGTGGATTCGCAAAGTTAGTTTATTTGACGTTTAAATGACTTCCTTCAAAAAAGGGATTTGAGTTTTGTAATACACAGAGTATTTTAGATTACGTTTATGGTCCTAGTGTCTAAGAATCAAGAGAGAGATTCAGTTCATTTAAAATTAGTTATTTAGAAGCCAAAATGTGAGTGGAACCTGGCTGGGGTGTGACGATCAGCCCTGCAGAGAACTATGCTCACCTGCTCACCATCATGACACAGGGTGTCCTCAGTCACCGGGAGGGAATAGATGGGTTCAAGTCAGATGAAGCCCATTGCTCTCTTCAAAGTTCATTTTGTTTGTTGCTCAGTTTTTATACTCCGTGTTGGACTGAGTGATGTATACATTTCCCCCATGCTAGTCTGGCTGGCTCAGAAAGACATTTGCACTTTTTTTCTACCTTTTTTTTTTTTTTAAATTAAGTTAGAGAAGGTGTAAACATACAACCAGTTCATACACTTATCTGATATAACCAGTTGATCCACTGAATTTATACAACTATTTATGTAAAATAAATTCTATCTGCTGGTCCCCTATGTCTTGTGATATTTCAGCTGGTCACAACCAAACTGGATGTCCTGACTGGTATGTGCTCTGTGCAGCACCTCTATGTGGTTGGAAAAACACTTTGAAGTAAAACTTGATGTTCAAATCCATCTGAATTAAATGTTGCTGCAAAGTCTTCCTATTGAAAATATCTTTCCAGGGAAAAAGCCGTGTCCATATCATAATTTGTGTCCTTATTTTTATTAATCCTATTCCCCATGAGAGAAATGTAGTAACTCTCTCACGGGGAGTAGAAAAGAACAGTATCACTAGAAATAAAGAGAGATTCAATATCTCACAGAAGACTCATGTTGGACATGAGAGCCTCAGCAGTCTTCTTGCTTACTCTGTAACTCCTCATATAACGATATATGCTTATCTATTCACACAGATAATAAAAAACATTTAAAAGATTACCTCGAACCTCACAATTTCAAATGAATCCTCTACCTAATCAAATATTCTAGCTTTTCATCGTAAAAAAGTTCAGATTCTGCTTTTTGGACACACATTGACAAATATTCAGCTTTAAGCATCGCTGTAATACTACCGTGCCGTGAAAGTATTGGAGAAGGAGGCCATAATACCCTTTCAGGCTGACAGCACACTTCCATCGCCTTTCTAAATTGCTAGGTCAGCTCCACGGATAATCTAACTTATTTCAGTCAAACACTTCCAAAGGTTAGCAAACACTTACTATTTAAACTATTTCAGCTTATGTGGCTCTTTTTTTGACTAAGTCTCAGAAAGTTTCTTTCAAAAGAAAAGTGAGGTAGCAACTCTGAAGGAACAGTAATTGCTATTCAGTGAAAAGTAAATGATTAACAGCTGGGAAAATGATAACCTCCGCAGCTTCAGGAAGAAAATCACATATGAACGCATTATCAATATTTAAATATTTATGTCTACATTTATATAATGTTTACAAGCGTGGGACTGAATAAAAGAAAAATAAGTTATTGACTCTGTTTAACATCATGGAATCAAATCATACAAAAATAAGTGATTTATCGTAAAACAAGTCTCCACAACAGTCAAATGCCGAATAACTATATATTCAATAACTATAGATTCAGAGGCTGTGCAAGTTCTTTAGTCTTGCTACCAGAGATGACCAAGAATTTTCAACAAGTTATGTTTTTTGTTTAAAAAATATTATTGAATCAAAAACATAGTCTTTCAGAGGAATGCCTTGTGATAAATATTCCACTGGGAAAAGCATCTCAGGTTCAAGACTGAATTTCCCATGAACTTTAAAGAAGAAGGGTGAGTAGTACAATGGTCCAAACGTTTGCTTGAGTTATGACAGAGCAGAGATTGGAGATATCCCACATTAAAATAGCGAAAAATACAGAGAACTTATTAAATTTTAATGTGCTGTGCAATATTTCAGTAAGTTTTGTGGGACAAAAGTCAGTTTTATCATTTCACTAGGATGGTAAAGAGGTAGCCCAAAACGATCTGTGTGATGATCTAAGAAAATGATCTCTAAAGAAATAGCTGTTTGCAGTAGCACAAGCACCTGCTGCTCTGTCTGTGGGATCAGCAGGGGATCAAGCTGTAGAAAGCATCTGTTTCTTACTTCTACCTTTTTTCCCTCCATCTGCCTCTTAATCCAAGAGAGAAATGACCCAGTGAAACTCTGTTAGAGAAGTTCATAGTTAGTCCCAGGGAACGTAGGAGTGTGCTATTAATTGACTGCTCTCCCCCTTTTCTGCCCATTTTAACAATTCTAACAGGTTTGGTTGCCCTCTCTTCACAGAACCGGAGGGAGGGATATAGCCTTTGGTTATTTTTTAATGTTGTCACAAACTAGAATCAGAAGTAGTTCTAACAGTTAAAAAGGCTCCACCAAGTTTTGCCCCAGGCCTGCTTGAACAGCTTTTGTTTGTTGTTCATTGCAGGTAAATTCAGTCTCTTCGTGCAATGTTTCACCTTGGCGTAAGAGTGAAATCTAAAATGAATCACACATCAAAAAATTGAAGTTAATTCTGATGTGAAGAGTTGAACAGTCGCAACATATATGGTGAGGCAAAATAGATTGTTTTTAAAGTCAGAGTTTTATAATTAGACCACATCTAAAGCAAATACTTCTGATGTGGCCCTGATGTGGTAAAGCAGTTGGAATAGATGATCATTGTAGGCTCCTTCCAAGTAAACTATTATACTCGATGCTGTTCCATTCCGTTCCATTCCATTCCATTCCATTCATGAATCTTAATGATATAAAGAAATAATTACCTGCTTAAAACTGAGTGGGGCAACAACAAAAGAATAAATTTCTTAATATTAAGCATAATTTAAATCATTTTTCGACTTCAAGACTTAAAAAATATGTGTGAATTGTTATTTTGTTATAATGATCCTTAAATGTAAATAGAACTGAAAAAGTTGCTCTGGTTCTAAAAAATTTGTTAATGACATTGCAGGATTGATTAACAAAATATTCTTAATCCCCACATACATCAAGTATGTGATGGACAGGTGTTCATCTTCTGTCACCTCTCCTTTCCATTTTTAATTGACCACTTTCTCAATAATTTACACAACAGCAAAAATATTCTTTAGGTCTGACTACAAAACATAAGTTTGACCACAGCCAGTCTTTAAAATTGGCAACAGAATTAGAATAGCAAAACATGACATTGGGTTTATTAGTTTTTATAAAATTTTGGAGTAATAACTGAAAAGATAGCACTTAAGATGTTTGCTACAATATATAATGAAATGATATTTAAAAATGTAAATCTCATTGGCATAGATATGAATTATTAAATGATTAAGTGAAATATCTTGGTGACACAATTATAGAAGTAACAATATATGAAAAATAAGAAATTGGTGGAAGTTTTTACTAAGGTATTTGAGGGATCTGTGCTAAGTTCATTTCTCACTCATATTTTCACTGAAGAAAAAGAAGTAAATGTGAATTCTTAAATTATATTCGAGAAAGACTGAACACTAAGAGTAAAAACAGGCAGAAGAAGAATAAGTCTAAACCAGACATTTTCTGACAGATGAGGAATTTGCCTATCCTTGGTACCTGGAAACCTCATATAGAAAGAATTCATGGAGGTTTTCCAATAAACTACTTAGATGTCATTCTGTGGAGGTATAAAAATATTGTTCATCATGTATTTGTTATAGATACTAAATGCTAGAGCTAGTGAAGTTATTGTTCAACAGGTTTTATCGAGAAAAAAAGCTGACTGAACCGAACTGAATTGTTGTTTGGGAACATGTAGATTGTGTCAAAAATATCGATGAAAATCAGAAAGGCTGATAAGCTGACCAAGCAGCCAGCTGCTAGTTTATCTGATTCTCTGCCAGCATGTTTGCCAGCTTTCTTGCCAACTGGACCCCAGGGTGGTGGGCTGGCTAGAAACCAGGCAGAATCCTTGGCTTCTCAGCTTGCCTACTTCCCAGCTGTCCTCCTTGGCTGGTGAGAAAGCTGGCTAACGCCTCAAGTTGTTACCAGCTCAGCTGGCTTTTCTGAGGACTCCAAAGATTTCCTTAAGTTCTTCTGATATTCAGCATCCCAAGCTGTCTGACCTCTTTGTTGGTCACCCCACTATCTTGCTGAGTAAGGGAAACCCCTCTGTGTCTCGTGTGCCTCATAGGTGTCTCTGCTCTGTCACAAGCTGGAAAGTTGTATTTATGTCTGGTTGAGTATCTGACCTGTTGGTGGGCTGACTCTCCAGATATCTAGGTGGGGAAAGGTTGGCTGGTAGCACTGAAAAATAAAGTTTGAAAAACAATAAAAAGAAAAGTCATCATCAATATAAGTATGGTAATATAAAAAAATTGTAATGTCAAGCAATATATGAAACCAATATCAATAATAGATGAAATATTTTTTAAACTGAATTATTTAATTATTAATTAAAGGAGAGTGAGCAGTAATTATGAACTCTTCACAATGACATACTGAGGTTTGTTTATTAAAAAAAGGCATAAATTGCAAAGTCACTGCAGAATTCCTGGTGCTGCACAATATTCTCAAGTGTTTTTGTAAGTGATACTGGATTCAACTAAAAGGCACACTGTTTATTGAGATCAAATGTCATTTTAAAAATAAGGGGCTACTTACTTTTTTCTAGTCAATGGAATTTTTCAATTCATTTTGCATTTCTAGTAATGAATTTTTTCCTCAAATACATAAATTTTATGCATTCATGGTAAGGGTGGTAGCAAATGGATTTTGCATTTTATTCATATGTTATATTCACCATTTGCCATTCATTTTCTCTCTTACTAAGGAAGTAAAAATGGAACATACATTTCCTGTGACCTTCTATGAATAGTACAGATGTCGAGGAGTCTCCACTGCTTGAAGATCCGTCTGTAGCAGTTTTCATTTCTCTTTCATTCTCCTTCATTCCTCTCAAAACTGGGGTTACAGGGTCAGTGTTAAGAATGCAGAAACAAAGTGTGTAGTTCAATAGCACAGATTTTTAAATAACTTCATTCAAAACAACCAAAATGTACAGAAATCAGCACAAATAATTCTGTAAAACACTTTAAGAATTATGTTTAATGACCTGAAGAATTAAGCACAGAATTTGTACCATAATCCAGTGAAAAGTATATTACAGCATTCAACCAGAAATCTTCAGTACAAAAAAAAAAAAAAGGTTTCTGAGAAAAGATTCTTATTCCTTCTTTTTCCAAATGTCTATAACTTTCTGAAAGAAACTCAAGCTTTCTAAGAGATTTGTTGCTAGGAGATTTATTTGCCAGCACACTACTGGGAAAAGATTTCAGGGCTCCTCTGTAGTTTTAAACTTTGGACATCTATTCCTCAAAGTATAGGAGCTGTTACTGAGGAGTCATATTCCTGGAAGAACTTTGCATCCCATTGCTTTAAATGAAAAATACATTGTTGGTGTTAACAGATGCTGTAGAATTTGATTGGGTGGATATTTGCTAATTCATAACAGCAGGTAATTTACACTCATGCCTTACAACATCAGTCACTTCTGTGCTCGTGTCCTGTTTAAATGCATTTTCTAGATGTGAAATTCAATTGATTAAAGGACAAATAAGAAGGAAAAGAGGAAACAACTAATTAAAAGGAAATTTGATATTAATAAAAAAAATAAAATAAGTAACTAAAAATTAAAATATTTTTAAGTTGTATAATAAGAGAAGAACTATTAAGTGAAATCTTGATTACGGATCACAATAACACAAAAGAAGAAATACGTTGTTTCTGGTAGCTCTACTACAGTAACTGAACAGGTCTTTGTTTTGGGGCTTTATCTACAACTGAAACGGAAATGTTTTTATAACCCCTCCTTTCAGATGCCAGGAAGAATGACAACCTGCGATATAATCCTTTCCTGTGTAATGCAACCCAAACCAATTTACTTTCTCAAAGTAGTTTGATTTTTCCCTTACTGTAGCGCTATCAGATAGCAATGTGCTCTCTGGGGACTCCATTCATGCTGAGATTGCACCAAAGAGTGATTGCGCTGCTGAATCAGTCTGTAATCAATCTCGCATCCCACAGATCTCCTTTAGTATTTTTTCTTTGATCACTGTCTAATGGGAAACACAACACGTTAAAGAATAATGAAGCTTCAATCTAATTGTATCTTTGCTGGAGAGCCTCTGGGCACCCTTTTGCAGCCTTTAATGAAATGATTCTAACAGTCCATGTTTATCCACATGCTCTATAGGAAGGAGCTATGATTGATAAGATTTATCTTTATTGTAAGAATATATTAACTTTCAATTTGTTATCTAATGCATTTTCCAGTCTTTGTGTACTTGCTTCTCTGGTTTCTACTTTGTTTACAATTTCTAATCAATAGTTATTTTAGTCTGTATTATATGAGGGGAACTTTTACTTTCATCAGTTCAGTGAGTGCATTAACACATTTTGCCTTCAGATTCATATTCATTGAGTAATGAAAGTAAAAGATATTTCTAAAAATACTCACCTGTCACTAAGCCAAAATCATGTTTCAACAAACCATTTGTTTTGATTCCTATTATTCATTATTTTTGATACATTTCCTACTTTGCAAAGTGTTATGTTACTAAAACAGGAAATGAGAAATAAGAACATATTTAATTAAAAGTGTATCAATATCTTTAATTAATTTTGATTATTTTTATTACAAGTCATAAAATGCCTGTGAAATTCTAAATAAGTCATATGGTGTCGAGTTCAGTAACAAAATATACACTGTGTCAAAATGGATGATCAAGCTTTGGTCAATATTCTGTTAAATTTCATACAATAATGGTTATACTCTTGTTGATTAAGGGTAAAGTAGGAAAAAACATACAAGACACTGTTTAAAAAGCTGTGCTGTGCTTTTTTTTCCTTGGCTGAAAATGCAGGATAACCATGTTCAAAGTAGACAGTCCCCTTCAGAATTATTCTCGATGCCTTTGGGGTTTTGTGTGTGTTTTGTTGTTGTTGCAATACATCTTCGTGAGAGCACTTCTTAGATGTTACAGTAACAATACTGTGGTTGCTATGTCCCATCACTATTTTACTCCTTTGTTCTGATATTGCCTGCTCCAAAACTCAAATTTTTTCCTCATTTCTGATAGTTCACAAAGTATATTTCTCAGATGGTAAAATGTCAGGAAAGATATCCACATTTACAGTCTTCTTGATGGAAAATGTAGGAAGACAAAACTTTTAAGGTGAGTGGAAATGCAAATTCCCTTTTTCATGCTTGATGTCTGCAGTTGTGGGAAAAACATTTCCCTTCAAAGCCAACATTTCCAATCAACCTTTGAGATGTCTGACTTTTTTATTCTGCCTGCAGTTTTCTGTGGTTTAATTTTCATGTGTACAAATCTCCAGAGCTAGCCTGTCAAACTGTGTATGGATGCTTGAGGAAAACTCAGATGTGAAAAATGTGAGCACAAAATTAAAAGTATTGAACTCTTATCAGCTCTAAAACAGAAGAGCTCTGTGTTCCAAAAGTAACGCGGTCAATGGAACTGAGTTGATTTTTACAAGCAGAAGATCTTAGACTAAATTAGTAATAGAGTTAGTAATAAAGGAAATATTTAAGATGTTTCAGACTTCAAAGTGATACCAGCCATGTCACTAAATTGCTTTCCATGAGGTTTCATCGACTTCTAAGTTGCTTCCTGAGACAGTCTATTTCAAATATTCTGAGAAAACAAATCTTGAAGTTGGTTATTAGAAGTTGCAGGAACTGGGCATATTTATTTGATGTGTATTTTTTTGAAAAAGTTTAAATCTAGAATATGTGTCTGTGAAAACACAGATTTACAAAAGAAAAAATGTGTGTATATAAATATGATTGTGAACATATATATATATTCATACATACATATATATGCACTCATGCTTTTACCATCTATCTTGCTTGGTAAACATGACTGTTCTCTTTTAAGTAATTCATAGAGTCATGGGATGGTTTGAGTTGGAAGTGACTGCTAAAGATCATTGAGTTCCAACCCCACTGCCCTGGGCAGGGACACCTCCCACCACACCAGGTTGCTCCAAGCCCCATCCAGCCTGGCCTTGAACCCCTCCAGG
>JAOXJK010000032.1:63087817-63119939 GCA_025774025.1 Xenus cinereus
TCTGAAAACCGAATAAGATTATTAAAGAAAAAGTGGAGGAAAATCTATAAATCCATGATGGCTTTTATTTTTATGTGTCATTTAGTCAGCAAACTCTGAAAGAATAATAATGAATAACAATACAACTAAAAGTGCACATTTCTTTTAAATATTTCCAGAGGAATGTCTTCCAGATGAAGAGAGACAAAGTAGATTAGAACTCTCCACCTTGTGAAAAGGTTAAATAAAGAGCGGATATACTAGAAGTGCATAAAACTGTGAGCAGAAAAGGAGGTAAATAAAAACTGGTTTTCAAGAGCTAGTTAAGGAACATTTCTCTTGGGTGAAATTATTAGACATTAGGTTAGAAATAAAATTTTAGAAAAAGAAAATAAATATGATGAGCTAGGGACTCTTCTCCATAGACAGCTTTAAACAATCTTTGAGAATATCTCATTTAGCAACTGTGAAACACAACAGCACATGAAATCCTTAGGCCACTGGCTCCTGCACTCTGGAATGTTATCACTGGGGAAAGTATTATCCTATTCATACTCTTTTTTAAGTTAGCTGGTTAAGTTAAAGGGTGTTTTTTAAGTTATATGGTCTTTTGAGTAGTATTTGCAGAAACATTAAACTGAGAGCAAGTTTGTCTCTGGAGCCTTTGTGTGAAGGTGTACAGATTTACCCTGATTCTAGCACCCACGCTGAACTGTTATTAATAATTAAAAATATTACTTAAACAAAGTTAGGTGCCTTAATAATTTGACCAGCAGTCAATACTTGTCAGCTCAGTGAATGTGCAGATACTCAATGAGAAAGGAAATAACTCGCACAGGAGAAGCGAAGGTGTATGTAGGTGTATACAAACATGTTCTTGATATAGATCATCCTCCAGAATTCACTGACAGATAACCAGGATATGGCTCAAATCCTTCATGGAGAAGAAGGAATCCAAAGTGGAGCCACTTCCTCATGGGAAAATAATAGCATGTGGCATATCGGTTAGAAAGTAGAATCTTGTCAGGATTTCATTTGTGAGAAAAAGCTCTATGTGGCTAACATTGTAAGAACTCAGAGCTCTGATAAAGTTTAGTGTTTACCCAAAGCCTAGAGAAAGGCCAGTAAGTCTCAAAAAGGGACTGGATCTAAGATGTAGCTTTCTATTTATGATTTTCTATTCAACAGATGAAGCAACACTCCTGTATTCATCCAGGTTTTTTTTGGTGTTCTGAACACACATATTAAGGGAAGACATCTTTTTAGGTAGTTAGCTGCCTGAAAAGTACAGACTGTGAAGACTGTGACTCTTAAACACATTTTTTTTCAATCTAGCCATAACAGTTTTGAACATAGACAATTAAGAGTATTTGAATAATTTTTTTTTTATCATCCACAAAAAAGTTATTTGATGGTTAAGTAATTGCCTTTGCAATAAACACACATAAAAATATTACAGGAATCTAGACAAAGTGAGAATAATGTAAACAGAAAAGCTCTTTGAAGACAGACATTTTTGACCCATAATTTGTTTTTCTAAAGTATTTCCAATGTTTATGAGGATAAGGGGATATTTAAAAGAATTTCAATAGAAATATTTCTAAAAGCAAGTTGATACAGTTCTTTCTGCTTTAATGAAATAAAAGGCATATGTAAATGTGCCTTTTATTAAAAATAAAAGTCAATCTATAAATCTAGATTTTAATGTAATTTGAAAGGCACAAATTTTTAAAGTGATGTCAGATATTAATTGTAAATGAGGTTAACTGTTGTTAAAATCCATCTTTCTCCCAATTGCAAAGTTACATTTTGAAAGTTAAAGTTATTCTGAACTTTTCGTCTGTTACATAAGCAGCTTATACTTCTGTACACAAGAAATAACTCTTTTTTATCATCCACATTTAAAAAAAAGGACCACAACTCTATTTTATTTTATTTTATTTTATTTTATTTTATTTTATTTTATTTTATTTTTGGCAATCACAGAATACCCAGCAGAATATTAATGAGATTGTACTCAGGGAATCTAAATATTAGCAAGTAATTCTGATTAGGATGTTGAAAACACATTGACATGTATAATCTGTTGAAATTGTTAAATCAATAAACAAAAGTTATGATTATGTGCAGATTCAGAATAGGTTGTCCAGAGGTTATGGAGTCCCTGGCCTTGAAGATACACAAAAACTCATCTGTACTGGTCCTGTGCAACCACCTCTAGATGTCTCTGCATGATCAGGGAGGTTGAACAAGATGACCTCCAGAGGTCCCTTCCAACTCAATCGTTCTGGGAAAATATAACCTCACTGAACTCAAATGTTAACAGAATTTAATTAATCCTTGAGAAGGCAAGTTCAGTTAAAAAATAAAAAAATCTATGTTCATGAAGTAGATTTCTGACTCACACTGAAGCACATCTTAAATGTTTTGCCTAAATATATCATATGTTTAAATTGTTCAGCTCTGTGGTTGGTTATTTAAATTTATTTGAAACTCCACTCTGTTTTTTCCATGTTGGTGTAAGGTTCAGAGAGGGTCTCTACTTGGAGATATCTGATGTTCGAGATAACCTTGGGTTAAAGTAACATGACACCAAACAATCAATTGAATTGTTTTATATATGTCAGAAACTATTTTAGCAGAAACTAATTAAATCTAGTTATCTATAAACTATTTAATCCTTGTTATCTATAAAGAGTTGAACAGCTCTATCCTGTGTTGACTAACTTCTCTTCTAACGTTTGGGAAAACTGCACTGTATTCTTAAATAAAGAATTAAAGAAATAACCTATTATGAAAGGTTATGACCAAGTTTCAGCAGCCCATCAGACTAGTGTGGAGAACTTCATGCTTCCTGTTAACTAGCCGAATGCACAGATAAATATGGTTTTAGACTGATTACCTTTCAAGTGCCTTCATTTTCATAGCCTCTATAAGCGAAAAATTCAAGACAAATTCAGAGATGTTCTCAAGTATTCACCTCTGAACTCTTGGAAGAACACCTGACCTAGTCTGTCACCACACTCTTTAGGCAGTACAGAAAGATGGTGAGAGAGCAAATGAAGAACCTCAGTTTGAAACAGTTTCTTAAAATTTTTTTTTTTATAGTGAACTTTGGTCTGTGGTCTTTATGGTGAACTTCTTTATGTAGTTGAACAGCCTCAGAGAGACAGGGAAAAAATAGCTTTTGTACCCCCCACCCAAACTAGTAGCACTGAAACTGCGTTACAGGATACTGTTAAATTAACGACTAATAGTTTGGAAAACTGCAAAACTTGCATTAGTTACATATTTGATTGGGATTTTTACCATTTTTATCAGGGATTTCTTATTAGCTTTGTTCTAGGAAGTCACAGGTCAATGAGATTTCATTGTAATAAAAGATGATTAAGTATATTTTGTAATCTAAGTTTCATTGTACTAACAGCTATTCAGTACACAAGATATGTATACCATGGTCTCCATAGAAACATCCATTACCTGGTATATTTGTCATTAATTAGTTTTCAGAATACAACATTTATTATGTGCCCAACAGCACAACAATAATTCAAGATCTGACAGTACTGCCATTACAAAACTCTATCACAAGAGGATTTTAATACTTCCATAAAATTTCAATCTTACAGAAATTTACCACAGAACTTTTCAGCCTGAGTATCAATATGCATTCATTGAGTTTGTAAAAATTTCAATAATTAAAAGGAAATAATTAAAACCGCCCCACCCTCATAACCTCTTTGTTGTCTATTAATAATGAAAAATTTCCATTTCAAATAAAGTAATTTTGTGAGAAATTATGAAGGTTGGATCAGAGCATTTAATATCAACCACATGTTTAATGACAGTGTTGAATTAATTAAGTTTGATACATAATCTGAACCTGCTTTCTTTCTAATTCAGCAGGCAAATCCTTTTTATTTAAACAAGTCATTTTCTTTTTCACTAAGCAATTGGTATAACTTCAGCATGTTCTAATCTAATTTTTATTAGTTAATGTTTTGCAGTGAAAATATTTTCCATATTTCATTGATACTTTTTATTAGTTGTATAGTCAACAATATTTTGGGATAAATTAACTTTTTAATTGACAAGATGAAGGAAGGTCAACCACTTTGTCAGCCAGACAAATAAAGTAAGCAAAACATCCAACCAATATAAAAAAAATGACACTTAAAATAGCAAATCAGCCTACTTCCCTTTTGCTTTTTTTTTTTTTAATATAGAATTTGAAGGACACAAGGAATCAGCAATTTCAAGTTTTTTAAAGGACAGCAAGAATTAATGGAATGGTTTAAGTGCTCAGCATGATTTGGGATTATGAGACCAAAAGGTGATAAAAGGACCTTTTTACTGTGAAAGGACGAAGCCGAACTAGGAAGAGGGTGCATTTATATCAGCATTAGGAATGCATCCCATTAGTTCTAAAGTTTGTGAAATCAGTTTCCTCTGAATCTCTCAGGGATAATTCACCTAAATTAGCATTAGCTTTAGGAGGGAGCTGTGATCTGAATGCTGCTCTCTTAGTTTACTCGAACAGAAAAAAACTAAATTTAATTTATTTAGTGACCTTTGTAGATTTCAGACTTGAATGATTTTCTTTCATTTCAGTCCTTGGTAGACTCTAGACAGGAACTACCACTTGTAAATGGTGATTGCCTTATTCACAGCAATAGACACAGAGCCTTGGGGCTCTTTTGTGCTTCTCTTACAATGTAAGTGTAAGCATAGGATAAAATGTTTAAAAAGATAGTGTTGAAAAATCCAAGTTAGCTAATGATTAAGCTAAGTACAATTACACTCAGACCCTGCTTTTGAAAAAAGGACTAAATTGGGGAGAAGATAAAGGTGGAAAAGCATTTAAAATAGATCTGTACTGTGTTAAACAGGTTTGATTTTTGAGAAGCAGGACAGAACGTGTTTCAAAAAGAGACACGGACACCTGAATTCAAACTTATGATCCCCCAAATTTCCTCTGGAGATCATTTACTTTACTTTGGGAGCTTCTGTATTACACAGAGACTTCATATTTAAAGAGACTCTAGTCATGGAAGACTCTGCATTTGAACAGAAATATTAACTCATCTAAGCAACATAATGCTTTACTCATGCCAAATTTTCATTGTATTCTTGAAAGCATTCCTTTGCCGGTATTTTCTAAAACATTTGATGAGTCTTCAAAGAACTTATTGAGTTGGACCCCATGAAAAATGCAATGGCAGCTGTCTAGTTCTTTTAAAATGACTCTGGGAGGGGAGATAATGATGACATTTTCAGTTCTGAAGACCTGTATTCAATTAATTTATCCTGGTTTAAAGTATAATGCAGAAATAGTCTTTGGATTAAATACTGTTGTCCTCATACCACAGACAAAGATCCAGTGATTAAACCTGAGGTTGGTCTCTGGTTACAAGTTTGCGAGTCTCAACAAATTAAGCATCAATTCATTTTATGATAAAGGTTTACAGGTATGAAGTGGTGATTATAATCCTTTCAGAAGGAAGCAGAACATAGGTCTCAGTCTTCTTGTAGACTCTCTAAATTCTGATGACTATGAGTAAGGGGCAATGCCCTCTTATGTCAGCCAGGCTAAAACAAGAGTAGAAGAAGGATCTAAAAGACATTATTTCACATGTCCTTGCTAGTCAAGACTTAGGCAACTCACTATTTACATGATGGTTGTTTGTTTTTATTTTGGTTGTCATTTCCAAACTTTGATATTGGGCTTTGATAAGGCTTTGATTAGGGTTTTGCTCAGATCTGTGAACTCTAATAAAAGCGAAACATTTCAGGGCTCAAAATTATCCCTGCCCCGCCCCCTCCTTTTAGACTGGGTTGGAGTAATTAGAAAAAAAAAATCTAACCAGAGGTGAATTTGTTAAATTAACATATATAGAGATACATGTAATGAGCTGCTAATATAGGAATTAGAACCGAACACAAACTGTAAGAATATTTATTCTGCACATCTCCAGTGACGTGCAACAACTGCGATGAAACTCACCTCATTTTTGTTGTGTTTGAGGTACAGGAACATAGGGGCAATTAAAAGCTTTCTTTTTTTATGCAGTCTTCATTATTCTATGTCTATCTAAGTTCTGATGCTTTGATAAACAAAATAGCAACAATGAAACAAATATGCCAGAGATTATACATCAGTAAGGACAAGGAATAAAAACGATCCCAGTTAATTTACTGCTAAACTGAAAACTTAGTATGTTTAAGTCACTTACAGAATACGAAAGACTTCTCACAACTTAAATATTGCTTTTTTGTTTAATCACAGATTCTCTAATTAAAATTTTATTAAATAGTTCAAATCAAATAGTAAGTCACAAAAAATAAGAAATAACCCACTAGAACTTTTTTTTGGTAACCAATTAAAGCTTGTAACCATCAAAAACTAGGCAATTAACTTATTTTCCATTATCTCAGTTATTGTTGCACAAAACTAGTTTTCTTTAATTTTTCCTTTTTTTTTTTAAACCAAAGATTTTCTTAAGATGACAAGGTCTTTTGTGTTAGATTCCTATTGCGACTTGATCACCAAAGCTATGGGGTTCTAGATCACACCCTTTCTTTCTTACATCTGAACTCAATCTGTAAATGTTTTTTTCTGCCTTTCCCCAACCCCTGCCCCTGTGACTGGTTTTATTTGCAATATGCATAAATAAATCTACTTGCTTAAATATGACAATGTCCTTGTTTCAGGGCATATCATATATGATATATATGAAACACTTAATTGCAACAGTCCAACAATCTGGAAAAGTGAGTGTGTCTGTGTTTGATAATATGAGAATGCTATAGATTAATTACTTAAGAGCTAATTTATCTATGTTTGGGAAATGATTCAGTGAAAAAAATATACAATTAGCACCTGAATTTCAAAAATATTTTTCAAATCACTAGCTTTTAGAAAAATTTTGCCCAAGTTTTCTTAAAAAGATTCAGAGTGAATTTAATCAGATTTATTTATTTGCTTTTCATAAAACAGTGTTCTCAAAACTTCATCAAGTTTCCTTTGACTCTGTCTAACTTGAGTGGACAACAGGAAGTGTACAAAGACGGCACAGAGATAGTGAATGCAGTACAAAAGAAAAAAAAAGGTTTGATGATTCAGTGCCTTGACAAAATGTGTTCTGCAGACAGCTGTGTGTGAAACTTCACAGTTTTGTTTCACAGATGTTGGTGTGAATATTTTCTTAGGCTTTGATCCTGGTGGGTTGGCACCTTCTAGCCCATCCTTTCTTCAAGGTTCGCTTTGAGTTTCTGATTCAGAGAAAAGTGAAAATACAAAAGGAAAATCAGTCAAAATCATCTTGTTGCATGGCAAAACTGTGAAGTTTGCATGATGGTCTCCTGCAACCACACATCATCTCACTTAATCTCCAAACTGGCAGTAATCACATGGAAGTAATTACACATGAATCACTGGAAGTAATTACACATGAAATACCAATGAAAATTAATAAATCCCTAAATAAATAAACCCCAAAATTAAATAAAAATAAAATAAACCTAAATAAACCCAAATTACATTTTATACCACAGACTCGGATCTAAGCTTCTGTTTCCAGATGTTTGCATTTCCAGGTGTTTGCAGTGGCACCTTAAAGGCCCCAACCACATGTCCTTCAAAATAGCCCTTTAAGAATAACACAGATTCAGGAAGTATGTGACAAATATTCAGCAAGGAGCTTTTTAAATCAAATATCTACCAAGAAAAAAATCAGCATCTAATTAATGAAGTGTCAGTTGTATACTCAATGCCAAGGGAAAGAGAAGATCTTAACATGCCACTGATTGTAAATCAGTGACTTTGAAATATTCATTTCTGGTCAAAATAACATGGGTAATGGTGGTTCAGGTTCCTAAATAATTTTCTGCTGAACTCTGAAGCTTGACATGACTTAGACATTGGGATTTTTCTGTTTTGTGTTTGGTTTAGGGCTGCATCTAGAGCCCTGTGCCCAGTTTTGGGGGACCCTAGTCAAGAATTATATTGATAGAATGCGTGAATGTAGTAGATGGTCATCAGGATAGGCTGAGAGAAGTGGGCTTGTTCAGCCTGAGGAGAGCTTTGAGGAGAGCTAAGAGCAGATATACCTATGGAAGGGCCATCAAAAAGAGAGAACCACATTGCTTCACACTGACGGCAGAAGGATATGAGACATTGGCACAAACTGAAACAAGGAGATGGTCCAACTGGATACAAGGAAAACCATTTTCCTCAAGAGAACAGAGAAGAAGTTGAACAGGCTGCTCAAAGAGATTGTCCAGTTTCCATCCTTGGGTCCAATTTGACCAAGCCCCGAGCAACCTTGTGTGATGTCAGAGATGGTCCTGCTTTAATGTTGGAGGCTGGACAATGGACATCTTGAGCTCTCGTCCAACGTGAGCTCCCTTCCAGCCTGAAATAGCCTATGATCTTAACATCCTATGATGCCACTATTGCTAAGGATTTTGTCATGAAATATTATTCACGGTGAATTTAGTTGGAGATCTTCCTTTGATTTCACTTGGGCTAAATGCTGGAATGGTTTTATTTCATAGCGGTATGTAGCATTTCTGTAAAAGCAGAAACTGACTGTCCTCCGCCCTCCTCGTCCCACACATGTCTACATGAATACTTGATGTGACAAAAATAGACCCTATAGAACAATGTACCAAAATTAAATTATAAAAAAAATAATAATCATTGCATATAGAAAAGGCAAATTTTATTGGCATTAGACATGTAGGTCAATAGTTTTTTGAAATAGCTTTATTAGAGATACAAAGGTGTCTACAATACCTTTTTTTATTGTAACAATAAAGGAGCTTCACTGTATGACAACGTCCAAAGTATCCTTTCAAGGTTGTGAAGTAAAATTACTTGTGGTAATACGTGTGGGTGGGAGCAAACTGATAATGTTATGTGCCCATAGGTTACAGTCAATTTGTTCTTACATTCAGCTCTTATTTGATTCTTTCCCAATGAAAACAGATACCTCACAATGACACGTCTGACATATACATGTTTTATAGCTTACTGGGTAAAACCAGAAGACTTCTTCTGATTTAATAATCTGACCTCCTACATATCACAGGTGATGTTTACGGTAACTGAGGATTATAGATAATTAAAACAAATTTAGAAAACAGGTATTATTCATTTTTGGAACATAGATTTTCCAGCTGCATATCCATTTCTTTACATACCGAGCACCTGACATTACTGTGATGATAAATTTCGTACTGCAGTTAAGGCCCCACTCTGAAAGCCTTCTCGTAATGGAAACATCTGTGAAATGTTTTACTCAGCAAGCAGGTAATCACAGATTTAAGACTGCTAGGACAGGCAGGGCTGAAGTATCTACCACGCACCTTCTCTAAGTGGCTAGTAGATAGTATAAATAGTCCATAACCAACTGGAGAAGAGCACTTTAGATTTGAATATCAAGCACAGTACTACATAAAGGGTGACAAGAACTAATTTTATTCCCATCGCGCAAAAGCTCATGACAGATACTGTATATAGCAGACTCAACGCTATCTATGTGTCAATGGCATTTTAAAAACAAAGGTAAGAGCGAGCTTCCTCATCAGGAAGGATGAATACTTGTCACAGCAGCTGTCACCCGAGTCCTGAGTTTCGTGATTTGCCTGAGATTTTCTTTTCATGTCCGTGACTTCTGGCATTCTGTGATTTTTGATTCAGTTGGTGGAAGGAGCTAGTATACAGTTGTACACTGCAGGCTTTACAAGGAGCTTTAAGATAACAACCCTTAGGACTGAAATGAAGGCGAGCAGAGAGCAGGATGTCAGCTTCAATGACAAGAACAGTAGAGACATGATGGGTCAGGTCAGTGGTTTCATGGGACAGGTTCAATATTGTAGATCACTGTGGTAAACAGGAACAACTAGACAATATAAAGGATGTAGGCACATATCACATATTAAAATCCAAAAACGTTGTTCACTATTTAAAGATTTTTTTAAAAAAATAAATATTAAAACCATGATTCGGGCTACATAAATGAGCGAAGGAAGTACAAAACCTGTGAAGCTAATAGATTAAACAAATATTTGAAAAGCTGAAAATGAAACATATATCAAATTATTTCTAATGCTTTAGTCATGATTGCCTTGACATTGTTACTTTTGATCTAAATTGCAATCACAGACCTTCACTTTAGCATATAATTTACTTACCTATATTGATGAATACTCTAGTTTTGTGCAATTTTTAAATTGATAGTTTTGAAGATATATGACCACCTTAAATTTTTTTTAAAATATCATATTTTCTTTTAAAATAAAATAGATTCAAGATTCCAGATCTTGTTTTAAGAAGTCTCTAAAATTCAGAGGCTTTTAAAGAAGTCTATATAACACTGAAATAAGCAAAACATTAATATTCCTATACAACAGTTGTGCTTTTATAATTTAATTCTACTGTTACAAATAGACTACATAATGAATTTCAAACATTGGCATTATGTTGACATAAAGACTTGTCTGATATTAAACAGATTAAATGATTTGAAAAGCAGCAATCTGTAATCATTCTTAAAACTAGAATGCTGAACCTCTGGCAGAATGCCCAATATTTAAGAGTATACAAATGGTCTTGAGGTATTTCAGGTATCTTATGTTCAGGAGCTGAAGAAAGAGGGGTTTTAGTATTATGTTTAAAAACAAGTATTAACCAGGAAATTACCTCGCATGTGGCAAAGTAGTACATTTGAATCCAGTAGTGCACTTTCAGAAATCTTAAGACTTAGACTCAGGCCAACTGTGACTTAGTTCTGAGCACTAACTTGCAACAGAAATCTTATTTCTCTCCCAAAGGTTGAAGTATATCAGACATGAAGGATCAGCTTTATTTATTTGGTGGTTTTGGACTGATATATTAAACCTGTATTTCAAAACACTGTGTCAATTTTACTGAGTACTGAATAAACTCTGTATTTTAATTATATGTATAGTTTGTCAATGAGTTAAAATCACACTACTGTACAATTTATTTATTTTTCAGTTAACTTTTTTTTTCAACTCAGATGTACTTAACCTTTGTAACTTGTTCAATGAGAAACTCCAGTGAACTGTATCACCACACACAATTAATGGTTGAGCAGCCTAAAATAAATGAAAATGCCATCACGGCTTAGCAATTAGTGCATGGATCATCTTCAAAAACTTACACTCTTTTCTGTCTGCAGCATTTAACTTTGCTCTGTGATTTAAATTCTATTCAAAGTGAGTGGCAATATTCAATTACTGAAGTAGTGTATTATGGGAAATTGTCACAATTGTGATTAATTGCCCTTATGGAAAACAATTAATTTGGTGTCCTGTTGCTAGGTCAAGTATAAAAGCTAATTTCCTGGAGGAAAAAAATATGTTTATCAGCGTATCTTTTTTGATGTTTTAATCTCAAACACTAAGTGCTTCATTCACTGTAAAAAGTTTTCTTGCGCATATTAAAAATGCATTTATGATCTGAAAAAAAGATACTAAAGAAAGTTTCATTGACAACATGTGTGAGGAAGACAAGAAAGACCAGTATGAGAAAAAAGAGAGGTCTTTTGGGTTTTATCACAAGATACTTTTCACACACGTATTGCCAGTAACACCACGAGTCAAAACTGGTAGAATGACACAATTTTAGTGAAATGGAAGAACAGTTGAAAACACAAATAGTGACACAAGTGCTCACTCCCTCTTCCTTTAAAATACATGCCAAAATAAAGCTATTTCCTCTGCCAGCAAGCACTAAAAGAAAAGGTATTTTTCTTTATTATACATGCCAAAAGAGGAAGAAGAAAGGGTATTCGTTCTCTACCACTGTTCTACACCACTGCTTTGTAGCTTGCTGTCTTCTTTATTTCTTTCTTTACTCTAGTTTTCATTCCTTCTTGAAGAAAGATTTTTTTTTTGTGTATTTTTATCCCTAGATGTCATACTAAACCACTAATCTCTGTTAGAGTTTTCAAATGGGTAAGTGGATATGTAATATCTCTTAGTTACAACACTCCCATTTTTTTGAGACTTCTATTACTTTAATACATTACCCATTTTGTTTTCTTTAATGTTTATAAATCATTTGTTCTAAAAATACAAAGATGCAGGATGACATATTTATAGGATGAATGTGTTCATGAATATTTATACCACATAATTCCAGACATCTAAGTTATGTGCCTGAGTTAGGAGAAAAGTTCCCAAATAAGCCCTTTTAAATCAGTTGAAAAGAGCAATACCTTAATGTAAATGTTCTTAATAGCTTCTACATAGCACTTGCTCTCCCTTCTTCATAACTGTTGTATATCCAAGTACTCTAAATAAAGTAGCTTCCACAAAAAATTATATCCTTGAAGTTATAATTCTTAATCATTCACATCCTCTTTACTTTTCTCCTATATTATTCATATTTCTATGAATAATGCTTCTCTCTTAATTTCAAACACTATTGATAAATAAGAGTAATTATTATTGGTTTATTGATTTTTTCCAAGATCATACGTATAGAATAATCTTATTTCAGTGCACTTCAAGATTTTATCAGTAAAATCCCAAACAATGAAGTGAATAATGGAAAGTTGTTAATACAACACAGTAGATCTCTCAAATAATGATAATGTTCATCTATTTAGCCAGAACTATTTTTTCACTAAATTGGTTCACAAAATAAAGCTAAGAAGCAAACAAACAATGGTATTAGGGGGGAAAAAAATCTCAACTTCTCTGTTTATAAACGTGCTATATCTAATTTAGGTTATAATGCAGCTATTATAGCTATGGCTATTAAGTTTATATTTTAGTAACTGTATACTTTAGAATTATGACATGCTTACAAAGTCTTTTTTTCTTTTTCTTTTTTTTTTTTTAAATAGATTTTTAGAGCAGAATGAGACTAATGAAATTCAGTGGTAACAGACTGTGTCCCTCTGTGATACTCCTGCAAAGGAGAATTTTTACAAGATAATCCCAACAATACATTGTTAGCAGGATTCATGTAACTCAACCATCCAAAATAGATGTTGAGGGAAGGAAAATTTCTTCTTTATTTGTTATTTTAGGAGTATTTTTGGAAATAAACAAACAATGGTAAAAAGTCTTATTTAACGACCTCAATTGAGCTATTTTTACAACATATACTAAAAACAGTTTGCTGTAAGAATATTTGTAATCATTCTGGTGTTTGGTTTTGGGGTTTTTTTGCCTCTTATCCATTACTGGGCTAATAATACTACCTTCAGAGACTCACACATAGCTTTATAGATGTTAGTATGTTAATAATGATTTAATGTTACTATTAAAGAGTATTTAAATTTCCCATCACAATCACCATAACCCAAAAAAATCATAGAATCATAGAAAGATCATTGAGTTCCAACCCCCTTGCCCTGGGCAGGGACACCTCCCACCAGACCAGGTTGTTCAAAGCCTCATCCAGCCTGGCCTTGAACCCCTCCAGGGATGGGGCAGCCACAGCTTCTCTGGGCAGCCTGGGCCAGGCTCTTACCACCCTCACAGCAAAGAATTTCTTTCTAGTATCTAATCTAAACCTCCCCTCTTTCAATTTAAAACCATTAGCCTTCATCCTATCACTACATTCCCTCATAAAGTGTCCTTCCCTGTCTCTCTTCTAGGCCCCCTTCAGATACTGGAAGACCATTATAAGGTCTCCCTGGAGCCTTCTCTTCTCCAGGCTGAACAGCCCCAGCTCTCTCAGCCTGTCTTCATAGGAGAGGTCCTCCAGCCCTCTGATCATTTTTGTGTCCCTCCGCTGGATGTTTAATAACATCATAGGAAATTTATTATATTTGGCCACTAAAATAATGACTATTTCCTTTTCTCTCTCTTTTCTTTCTTTTAACCGATTTATCGGAGCATGCAGTAGATAATCATATCAACATGAGCACTGAAACAATTATCTCATCAGGAATAGACTGAGAAAAGCCTACTAGAGGTTGGAAATTTATTAAGTCTCTAAGTTATCATTGTGGACTAATAATAAAGTACTGTCTCTACTTCTCTGTGTGTGTCTGTGTTCAAGTTAAGTGAATAAACTGAAAAGAAGAGAAAAAACAGAGATGGTAAAAAAATGAAAATGAGAAGACAGTTTTAAAAGAAGTTCATTGAAAAAAAATGTAGGGGGTTAATTGATAATTATTATTTTTACATAGAAAAGTGTTTGATATTAGAGCAGAGGTGTCCAAGCGTTTTGATAAAAGCATAACAAAATCCAAAGATGGGAAAGTAAAATTAAATATTTCACCTCTGATATCAGACACTTTCTGACCCCTAAAAAATTTCACAGCAAAACAGTTTCTGGGGAGAATGCGGCATCCACATTGTCTGGAGGGCAAAACACAATTAGCTATATTTTGCAATGTATGACTGACAGCAGCTTCTAGTTAGTGGAAGGCAAGGAAAGAGAAAATTATTATCTAATAGTTAAAGTCAGAAAAATTATTACGCCCATTTCAAATTAGCAGAGGCTGGACGGCAGGGAAAATGAGTTTCAGTACCTGGATGAAACCCCACAGCTATGATATAACAATGATGTCAGTAAAAATATATTTGACACTAGAAAGTTCTTTACTTCATGGGGTTTTTTTTGGACTATACACATTATAACAAACTTTATTGCTATGAATCTGTATTCCTATGGATCTACATTTCTTTAAAAAACAGGAATTTTGAACTGAAAATTATTTAAAATTTAGATGTAATGGTCACATAATCTTGTTCTTCTTCCTCCTAATATGTATTGATCCAAAAAGGAATAAAAGACTCCAAAAGTTTTGGATTTGCATTCTAGAAGAATTGAAGTCTAAATAATACATGTTATTCCTTTAAGATATAGGTACTGCAATAAAATTTTGTATCCTGAGTTACCCCAAGTTAGTAGAATAGAAGAGATGAATAATGCATTATTCTTCATGTATAGTATTGTTAGTAAGCCTCAGAAAATATGTAATCATTTTATTATTATTCATTTATGCACACAGTTAATCATAAACTACAAAGGATTGTTGGTTTTGAACCCTTAAGCAAAATTTATGAGGTCAATTTTTAAAGAAATATTCCTCTGGGCTGTAATTAGTATTTTGTAGCATATACAACCTGATGTTATTGTAGGAGGCAATTTGAACATCTGTGTGTATTATTTGAAAAATTTAATCCCACAGAACTTCTTACTTTGTGATGTTAGGGTGTGCATTAGACAAAAAATGAGTGAAGCAGAAGGACTCTTGCCATCTCTTTTGAATGCTGAGAAATACACAACAGCTTTCCTTTTTACTTTGCTTCCTAACCTGTTTGAGCATATGAGATGATCAATTTAGGCTCTAAATTGAAACCTTATTTACTTCAACAGCCAATTCAATTATTTCAGAAGTTCTTCATAGCTGTTGAAAGATATAATACAGATTTTTTAAAACAGAAATATATACCCCACACATAACTTTGTGCAAAGACGCATGCATACACTTTACATTCAGGATTCAATATGTTGTACGTTGAAGCTGTAAACCACTGGAAGTTGATTTGTTGTCATCTAAGTGAATTCAGTAATTAAAGAAGATTGAAGAAACTGGTCTGGTACGTTTCAGTAATTATTCCTTTAAATAGACTGGGGAAAATTATTATTAATTTTTTATTTACCCTAGGAAGTTGATTAATAGTAATGGTAAGAGTATAAAAAATAAAAATAAATGGAAAATAAATCATCATCAATTCTGCCAAAATAATGAGGGAAGTCCAGCAGCATGAAACTTGCACACACCCAGAGTCAGTCTTTGATATTATCTCACCTTTTAAAGCACAGACCCTCAGAATACAAGGTATTGGTGAAAACCAGGTTCTCTTTCATGACATTACTGCTGTGACTCCCCAGTAGAATATTTTGTATAGCAAAATGGAACTCAAATATTTAATCCTTGGGGATATCATTCTGGGATTCCATACTTAAGTCCCTGCAGAAAAGCATTATAATTGCACTTCCCAGTCCTGCACTATCTCCCCTTTTTAACAGTTAAAGTATTCCCCTAAGTTATTTTTATTTGAATTTTTTCCTTAAGTTATATAATTACATTTAATTTGTGTAATCAAATTTTTTTTTGTTTAATTCATATAACTAACAGCATTTCTATTTTTTTCCAATATATTCAGTGAAAATATTAAGAGCTGCAGAATGTCTGCTTTCAGAGTACAAATGATAAAACATTAACCGGATTTCATTTTTCACCTATATGTATTTCATTAGAATTCTTTTTCCAAAAGTCCTGGAATTCCTTTACCTCAAGAGAAAGGGGAGGTAGTATTGAAACCTAAGGGTCTTTCAGATGTCTCATGGAGTTGATAGAATCAAAAATTGTTGTAGCTTTTAGAAAAGGTACTTAAGGTATTTACCTAAGAAAAGTCTACAATTTGAAACAAGTTCCAAATAGCTAACAATGGCATGGGATATATGTTTTTTTATTTCATAGGTATTAAAAAAAGGAGAAGAATTGTTTCTTTCATTTGAGGAACAGGAAACTAAGATAGTTCATGGGAACTTTTTAGTCTGTATAGCATTTTGACCAAAGAAAAATTGAAAAAATTGAAACAAATAAATCACAGAAATATGCCTGTGTTTGTGATAAAAACATATTTTGATTAGCTGTTGTCACAGTAAAAATAAAAAGGTTATTTCATTTATAAAGTTATGCTTTTTTTGGAACATCTAAACCAGTATAACACCAAGTAGCATGGTTTTGCTCCGAAGACAAATAAGAACTGCTCAGCCATGTATGAAAGACTTGTGCATTTGGGTTATATAAGGGAACTGAGGAAAGAATTCAGTTTGGGGTGAGCTGATTAGCTGTCAAGTCACATAAACAAAGGGCAAAAGTTCTGGTTTGTAAATAAAGAGTTTGGGGGCCAGATTTTCCAGAGCATTCAGTACCAGCTGCAGCTACTTTTCTTGGTGAGAGTTTGAGTAGTCAGTCCCAAAACCTATCGATGTAATCTTCAGCAGAAATTACAAAGTCATATGATAAGAGTTCAGATATTGTCTGCTTAGTTGCAGGATATCAGGACAAACATATCCTCTCTGTGAAGCTAGAAATGAGATCTAGTAATTTTGTTTGCTTTCAATTAGATATATGCATTTTCCAGTGGAATATCAATGGAACATCGCATTGTGTTTACATGAGTGCCCATAATATCTCTCTTGTACCTGTTATATCTTATCATGCCAAGGATTTCTTAGGGAGTACTTAATTTGTGAATCATTAATAAATAGTCTACAACAGCACCTTGAAGTGCTGAGCTATTATAGGAGGCAGTAGTCTTTAACAGACAAACCAGAAGACTAAAGGTCAAAAAGCTTTTTAAGATGTCCAGTGAGGACACAAGTTGTTCTTCTTTTTTGCCATCAGGTGGAAGTCTTCCAAGATATTTAAAATTTAAACGGGAATGAGACTTCATAGTAAGGAATTACCAAGACAATTAAGAAAAGAAAACAAGTCAAAGATATTAATTAGTTTAGAAGGCTAGTTGGAAAGTTATTACAATATATCACCTTTAGCAATGACCAATAACTGCAGGTTGAATTTACTTGCTTTGTAAGCTATAATCAAGGGACTTGCCTAGGAAAGTGCAAGGTTAGGATGAGAGGAAATCCAGGGCTTCTCAATCCACCAAAACACCCTCACCACGAGGCTGCATAATGGTATTCCCTCTTGCTAACTCTTGCCTGACACTGAGAATGAATATTGGGAATGGCCACAAAACATGTTATTCAGTGACTAGCTGGATTACAAAAATGTGAATTAGTAAATATTTTTAGAAATTATTTTACCTGTTACATTTGGTTGATTTTAGAATTTCTCACTTGGTTTTGTTTTGGTTTTCTTTTGAAATAATTTTGGAGTTTTTTGTTGGTTTTGGGGGGTTTTTTTATTGTTTCTTTTTAATGTAAAAATCATAGTTTCTACCCCGTTTTACTATGTTTTATGAGCTATTTCATTTCCAGATACCTAAGAAAATATTTCCTGACAAAAAGCTTTTAAAATTCTTGATGCACTAAAGTAACTTTTCTGAAATAAATCACATATTCACTGCCAATGATGGAAATATCGAAAGCCATGAAAGTATGACAGGGTTCAAGTGAGCTGAAATTGAATGTTCTGTCAAGGTTTGCTGCAAGCCCATAAAACAAACTTTTAGCAAATCAGCAAGATAAGAACTAAAATACCTTCTAGGAAGACAGAACAAAAAGTAAAAAAATAAGCTGAAAACAATGAAAATAAATTAACTATTTTTCAGGTAGAGAAACTATCCAATGTTTTATGCAAAAGTGTTGAAAAGCCATCTATAAGTCCCGTAAAATGTTATAGGTATATTTGTATTTTGGTCTTAAATACCTCCTTTTAAATCTGTGGGCTAATTCAAAGAAGTAGAAATGAGTAACTAATTGCCATGATCATTCAAAGATTATCAAGAGTGACCTCGCAATGACATCAGCCAGCTCCCTCAGCACTCACGGGTGCATCCCAGTTGCCTTCAATATTCTCTTATAGGATCCTCTTCTACCAGGGGTGTCTTCATTGCTCCAGAATTTCCCCCTGGTCTCCATGTGCTCTGATTTCTGAAGGCCAGTCTTACTAGTAAAGACTAGTAAAGTCCTTTTTAACCATATCTCTGCATGCTGGGATAGCCTCTCTACATCTCTCTCAGGTTACTTGTTCCCGCTTCCACATTCTGTATATTTCCATTTATTACTCTCAGTGTAGCCATAGATTCTAGTTCAGTAGGACATAAAGAAACAAGTATCAGTTTTATCTTTTCTTTCAAAAATATTGATTTTGTTCCATAGGTGAACTGTAAAGTTGAAATTAAGTTATTTTTAAAACATCTTCTTTGCTGACGTGGAAATAAATATTCATGTAAATAATTATTGCTTCATTTAAGGGATTTTCTTTCTTTAATTTTCAAAATGGGTTCTCTTCAAACTAGACTAGTCAAGAAACCATCTTAAAATAATCCTGATGCAGAAATGTATAACTTGATTTTTCTTGATCTCACTTGCCCCCGCAAAATGTTAAAAAAGACTAGTATGTCATGCTACAGATGTGGTTTTTTCTACAGATATGTATTAAACCCACATGAAAATAAAAATCCAAGGGAATTCTTACTCATGGGATAGTTAAAGAGTTTCTAAACTTATCAGCCTATAAATTTATCATTGGAGATGTTAGCTTGAAAGTAGTCTATGTTAACGATCACAATACATGCAAATAACCCCAAACAACCCCACCTCAAATACTGAGAATGAATTTTCCCAAAACTTTCTAATATTTCTAAACCTTTGTGGCTTGGAACGTGTTATAAACCTGAAAAATCTTAGTGAGAAAAGCATGATTTTCGTTGTACCAAATATTTTTTAGATTTCATAATAGAGATTCTGAGTGCTTTTTGTGGAGAAAATGTCATATTCTGCGTTAAATCATTTCAGCATGTTTTTGTGTGATCTTTTGCCTACTTTTTTATTTGTTTAATTTTACAAATACTAGATAGCCATATAGTGAACTGTTACTGCAAGGTTATCTCACAAATATGTGAAGGAAGCTCTAGCCCAGTTAATCCTGTCAGTATATACTGCATTTTGCTGAAGATTGGTGCTTTCTAACATAAGGCTGTTTAGCTCAAGCGCTTGTGTTCTGTACTGTTTTTCTCCTTGTTGACATAATGGATAATATGAGGGATTCACTTTCTTAGGAAATTGATCCATTTTTTAGTCCCTCGGTTGCATATGTGCTGCTGTATCAGCAACAGAAAGTTGTCTGGGGAAATAAGTAGAAATAAAAGGCAAAGGGAATTTGGGAGAACGGGAAATGGAGAGTGAAAACAAATTACTGTGTGAATGATAGCCATTGACCTGATAATGTAGGTCCCTTGCTGAAACCAGTCTAAAACCTCTGTGACTATGAGGTGTTCTTAGCTTTAGACGACGTGGCAACCATTACACAGTGTACTTTTTGAAGTCAAAACAATTTGATCTTTGATATTTGTACCTGGGAAATTTTGAATTAGGTTGTCCTCTAATGGCGTGGCTCTCTGACCAGGGGAGAGAATGAAAACCACTCCAAATATTAAATATAATTTAATGCGGTGTATTGGGTTTGGACGGCAAGGTTTTGGTAGCAGGAGGGCTACAGGGGTGGCTTCTGTGAGAAGCTGCTATATGCTTCCCCCATGTCTGCTAGAGCCAATGCCAGACAGCTCCAAGATGGACCTGCTGTTGGCCAAAGCTGAGCCCATCAGTGATGGCGGTAGCACCTCTCTGAGAACATATTTAAGAAGAGGGAAGAAAATGGCACAACAGCAACCACAGCTAGAGCAAGGAATGAGAACCTGTGAGAGAAACAGCTCTGCAGACACAAAGGTCAGAGAAGGAGGGGGAGAAGGTGCTTTAGATGTGAGAACAGAGATTCCCCTGTGGCCCATAGTGAAGATCATGGTGAGGCAGGCTGTCCCTCTGCAGCACATGGAGGTTAACAGTGGAGCAGATATTCACCTGCAGCCCATGGAGGTTAATGGTGGAGCAGATATCCACCTGCAGCCTGTGGAAAGGACTCCTGCTGGAGCAATTAATGAAGAACTGCAGCCTGTGTGAAGGACTCATGGTGGAGAAGTTTATAAAGATGGTCTCCCACAGGAGGGGGAGACACTGGAGCAGGGGAAGAGTATGAGGAGGAAAGAGTAGAAGGGACAATGTGTGATCAACTGAACCAACCCCCATTGCCTATCCCCGTTCTCTTGACATGGACTTCATGAATGCACAACTGGAGTTATATAATCAAGATTTCAACCAACGGCCTCTCACTTGAAAGTAGCTTCAAGGGAACCAGTGTTACAGAGCATATGGCCCAAAATATGGTTAAATTCTTGTAGTCAATGACACCGATATACAGAACTGCTGAAATAAGCCATTGAAGACTCAAAAAAAAAAACTTTTGTAGTATTCTGTAAGTAAAAAATAGCATATGCCTTATATATCAGCCACCAATCTTCAGCCATTTAAAAACTGAGAAATGCTTTACAGCTTTTCTATAACCTAGAAATTCTTGCAAATTAAAAAAGAAAAAATTCTATAGCAGAACTTTCAGTACTGAATCTGTTAGCAACATAAACTGTTCATTAGTACATTGATAAACGTTAGTTCTGCACTGGATTTCTTAGAGAAAGATATTTTATGGATTAGATTCTTTGTCCAATAGGATTATTTGTACTTTGATAAGGTTTGAGGTCCATGTGCAAATGGAGCTGATGAATTTTATCGTTTTCTTGACAATTAAAGAATTTTACTATTTTACTTTGAAGAAGAAGATTTTATACTTCATTATTTTGCATACTTATGGTGATATGTATTCCTATTCTTTCTACTTATAGGAAAGTATATTAATTAATGGTATTTACCTACCTTGGATAAATCTGAACATCTAAGAGTCAAGAAAGCCAACAACTGAGAAGTGGTGCTACTTCATGCACAGTGAGTACCATACTTCTTAACGGTCAAAGTCTGCTTCTTTGGAGATTTGTTTGTTTTCTGTTGTGTTTGGGTTTTTGTTCTGATTTTTGTTTAGTTTGTTTGTTTGCATTTTTGTTTGTTTGGGGTTTTTTTAATATCATGCATCACACTCTGTTCTTCTAAATCCAAGCCATTATTTTCATAAAGAATGTGAAGCTACAATATCACACTGGGTCACACAATATGAAGAACTTCATATCACAAGTTATTGCCTTTCTCTGGCTATCACTGGTACAAAGTTCAATACGGATTGTTTTGCTACAGTGCAGACTCCAGAAAAATGCTCACTTTTTCTTTAAATACATGGAACAACCAAGATGTTACTTTATTTGATTTCACTTTATTTTATTTCCTCAAAACTTAAAATGTGTGACACATTTTATATGAAAATTATTTCGGGTCTCCCTCTATACAATGGTTGACATGTTTTCGGTTGTTTCTGGAGCAAAAGGTATTTAAAAACCATATTCATATCGAAAGTGTTTCTTTTACTGTATAAACAGATTTCCTATCCAACTTTTGAGAACTTTTTTTTTTGTGTGTGTCTTTTTGAGTCTCAAACATTTTTTTTCAGCTGATAAGTTAGTTTTGTGGGTTCTTTGGGAGTCTGACTTTCAAAATACTATAAACTAGGATAACATAAAAACTCACTTTCTACCTACTTCCTAACTACTGATTCCTTCAGAACTCTACTTAAAGCATCCTATTTAGATGTGGTTCCCTATTAATCACTACCTTAAAGGTAGGTCTGTCCACCTGCTATTAATCTGGTTAATATGTTTTTTAACAACACTAAATAGCACACATTTTAATGAATCTGGCAAGGATTATTACCAGTGCATCTTTTAGTATATCTATACTTACCATTACCAACCTAGCATGTGTATTAAAGACAAGTTTTGATCAAATTTCTTTTTTTCACACCTCTTGTGATACAAATAATTGTAATTATTTATATGTGGTTTTTTTCTTTTTCTTTTGTCTTTCCTCTCATGAACTTAAATTTGAAAAAAAACCCAAAAATGCCTCCTCCTCTTCTATATGGGATCAGGATGTATATTTTTCACCAACCTCATAGCAGTATGAAATTATTCTGTTATCCAAACTAACCACACATTAAGGGCATTTTGTTTGTTTTTGACAAATATTATTATGGTATTATTACTGGAAACACATTTATGCATAAATGTGATTTAATGCAGAAGTGAATTCAGATCACAAACATTGGGGCTTTTTTTGGCAGTCTTATGGGGAAGATTGTAAAATCACTAACAATTATTTGAAAAATACTCAAGTGGTTAAGTAATTCTCTGTGGTAGCATCTCTAACTTGTACCTCTACCAGTGAGAAGGGGAAAAAAAAAACCTTGTAATTTTACTTACCTAAATTCTCTGTGAACAGCTTGAGGACCTCCCACAGATAGCCAACTGCAACAGCTTGTAGACCTTCTGCAAGATATAAAATAAACCAACCAGGGTGCTGTAAAGAAGGACGTGTTGTATTTTTTTGAGATATTTTCTTCTATTTCTGCTTTATTTATACTGTTTATAAAAGTAAATTACTTGTCTGGAGTGCTGCTCTTGGAGCAGACTGATTCTCTATGGGGAAGAAGCCTACCAAAACCTTTTACTTTTATAGAAACCAGTTGAGCTTTAACTCGGGGGATGAGATCTGCAAGGTTAAAAAGCTTTGCTTTCTAAAAGGAGAATCAATCTAATTTTAGAATAGTGACAAACAAGCTGAAATAAATCAGGCGCTGTGGAAATTACCTGGTCTAGCACTGACTTAGAATAAATACGCATACCCAGAGTAACTGTGGTTTTGTAAACAGTGGTAAGCTTCCTTCTTTAAGCTATAACAATCACAGGGGAAATGATATTAAAATGCAGCTCAAAATTATTCTCCTTGGTGAACTGTTCCATGACATATCACAGACATGAAAGAGTGTTGCACTCAGTAAATATTTTCTTGTAAACTCTTACATATTGCCACTTAGGTCCTCAGCTACTACAAGCTCATGACTAATTAGTGAGATAAAGCTTAATTCTTTTGGGTAGTAATAAAAAATTACATAAAGAGTTTAGACAAACATATACATATAATACATTCAATCTCTTCTCCTTTATGTGTGTGAATGTATACAAAGAGAATAGTATGATTTTTTTTGACTATTCCTTGCCTACTAGAGGCATTTTATTCAGTATTTAAATTTCCAATTAAATTCATTCTGAAAAATGTACCATTTTGGATCAGTAAGAAAAGTTAAAGTGTTTTTTAGTTTTTTGTTTTATCCCTAATTGGAAAGTACCCATGCCTTTCAAATTGATACACTGAAACACATCACTTTTCATAGGAAAATCAACTTTCTTAAATCTAAGTACTACGTTTTAATTACTTGAACATGTCATTCAATTCTAGCTGTGCTTTTTTCAAAAATAATATATGTTCCCTCAGCTGCCACGATGCCCCAGGAAAGTGTTCCTTGTGTTGTACCTTTCTAACTGGTAATATTACCTGATTGCAGCAAAACATTTCAACCAAATCCAAGCAGTCAATGTCTGAGCATCAGTTTTCGTAATCTCATAGATATTTTTTTGAGTGTTTCTGACTGCACAATATTCCAGCATAAATTAGGGTTGCTGGAATGATACGCTAACATATGCAGTCTTTTCTCAAATGGCACCACGTTAAAGTCAACGCTCAAGGATATGTTTTCCACCATATACTTACTCCCCCTACTGATTGCTAGTAGTGATGAGCTTCATTCTTTTCTCTACCATATTCATACCATTGATTTGCTCCAGTAAGGGGAAATTTAATCTGCTTTGCTCACTGGGATCAAAGAGATTGAGAATTTAACCAAAATCTGGAGAAAATATTGTTCTTGCCATGCTTACAAACTCCTCTGGATTTTGCTGAAAAGAAATACACAAATAACAGATATTATGAATAGATCCTATCTCTTCCCTTAGATAAAATCTAGTTTTAAATTCTTCAAAATTCTAAACTTTTTTTTTTAAAGTGGTGTCAATATTCAGTTGTTTGAAAGAAAACTTTTATAAGTGAAATTATCAGTGAAATAATAATGCCCTCTGAAAATACACTTTAAAACACAAACTCTTATGGCATAGATTCCAGTGTAAACACAAAGCAGTCCTGACCAGCTGAAGGTCTTCAGGCTAATACTTGTGTTTCCAACTGTTTTCAAAACTGCAGCTCTTTCAGTTTGCATTCATGGTGCTTGATGAGTAGAATCCAGGTGAAAACCTGAAAGGCTTGCCAAGGATTGCTAGATAGGGCTTTATTTAAACACAGTGGATGGTAGTTTAATCTGCTTAGAATGGGCTAATCTTTGTAAAAATATATATAAAAAGTATATATTTTTTCTTTTTAATAATTTTAGCTTGGCTGATGAAAAATCAGTCAGATTGTCACAGCATGTTAGCAGTTGTAAATGTCACAGATGTTTTTTCTTAAACACTCTACGTCTGCATTTCTGTTGAGTAGAGTCATTCTGTCATTGTAGGTTTTCTCAAAGACTCTCAAGGCAACGGTGCAAGGTCTGTGCTATAACAGATGATCTTTAGCTGCAGTTCCCCACTTTGTGGGAAAGAGCAGGTACCACACAGTTGAGGATTCGCCCTGAGCGTGTCCTTACAAGACTTCAATGGGCTACCTGTCAGCCAGTCACCAGGCTTTTAATAGGCATAAAAAAATGGCTTAAGGCATTCGTGTTGTTCATCATATGTGCCAGATGTCCAAAGCAACAGAGCTGAGCCTGCAGGAACCTTGCTGTGATAGTGAGCATTTGATACTGATGTAAGATAACAGGATCCTAGACTGAGAAATTATTAAAAGACTAAACTCGTTCAATATATCATTAACCACTTTTTCATCAACAAGGTTCATATAACATTAAAAAAAAACAAAACAAAAAAATAAATATCCCCCTACTGAGCTATTTTTATTTTGAAGAAGAGAACATTATTTGTATAAGTATTAGATATTACACACACAATTTTATTCAAATATCCATTTCTAGTAATAGTAAGAGTTAGCTAACGTTATACATTTGATGTACGGAATACAAGTGTAACAGTAGTCATTGAAAAATGTATTGAATCTAATTTTATACCAGTCTGTATGGCCAGAGTTTAAAGCGTATTTTAGGAATATTCCTTTTTTCTCATAATGACCCAGACTAAAAAAAATTATATTTGAATTTTTATACTCAAATCTGCAATTAGAATTTTTTTATTCTTTTACTTCTTCTACTTCAGTTGTTAAGCAGCCATGGTAGCAAGCAACAATTTTAGCAACAGTGTACTACCCTATTGCTTTATTATCTATTTCTGATAGTCTTGGGCACCTTAAAGGTTTAAAAACTCAGTGTAGCTGGAAGAAAGGCAGTTCTAATTTTAATGGTGGATTTAATAAACAGGTGAAATGATTTCTGATTGTGAGCATGTGTTCTGCACCAGGGGGAGTGGGAGGAGTGCAGGGTTCTTTCCAGACCTCAATAAGAAAAGCTTGACAGCAAGTGGAGAATCAGAATATCTTTAATAATACAATGGAAATAGGAAGAGAAATATAGGTAGTGAGTAAATCAGGTGCCGTCAGTTGCTGGGACCCCACTTTTGCACAGCTTGAGACAGAATCTTGATGAATTCCCACAACACACTGCGCAAATCCCATCTATGGAGAGGTTCTGTCTCTCTTCTCTGCCACGGTGCCTTTTGTCTTGTGTAACAAACCACACCAGGTATCTTCTTCTGGCAGGTAGGAATGCTATCACTTTTGTGCTATCCACTAGAGCACAGCACAGACCAGTGTGGGACATTCCAGCATGTTCCATGGTAATTGCAGCCAAGGCTCCACCTCCTCTATCTGTCCATTATCCAGATCATTAATGAAGATGTTGAATGGGATTGAACCCAGTATTGGAGGTATTGGTACCCCTCTGGGATAAACCACTAGTTACTGGCCTCCAACTAGACTTCTTATCACCGATTACCACCGTCTGGACCTGGCCTGGTCTCCTTCACTGCCCTCAGATGGTTTTGCTGACTCTTTTTTTGTGTTTTGTGGCAACCGGGGAGGAAGAACCTTAGAAGAATTACAATGAACAATAGGGAAAATATTGTCTATATTTTGGTTAGCATCTACATTTATTTATTTTCTTATTCTTCACCAATACTGATGTGAGTTTTTTGTTTATTATTTATATTTAATTTGACTTCTTGTGCTTCTAACAGTGCATGAGTTATCTATAAAGTTTAAAAATATTTATGATTAGGATTTTGGCATATATTTTCAGCAAACAACACTTTAGACGATTTACAAATTATTCAGACTAAATTGTGTAAAATTTATAGTCCATTAGGACAGAAAAATAACCTTAGTGTGTCACTTCCTTTTTCCCCTGAAACTGCATGTGTCAACTGCATACACTGTCAATTGTGTAGATACAGGGGTAACTCCTCTCCTTGAAAAATCATACATTTATATATGGAGTGTTTAAAGTAAAATCAAGATTTTCCAGTCTTAAATTAACAGTAGCTACTTGTTAGCTTTTAAGCTGTATTTTAGGAAATTCTGGGGTAAAGTATATATTCTTTGCATTTATGCATTTTTACAATTAATAAATGTGGCATTGATGTTCATTGGACTCCTTCCCTATCGCCATCGGTTTTTCCATGTCTCTAAGTACCTAGATTCACTCTGGCCTTAGCCATTTATCATTCCTTTTCAGCTTCTACAGGAAAACTTACTACCTCATCAAATTTGCTTTCTTTCCCTTAAAGTCCCTCTTTAATATGCATATCTGTTATCATAACTAGGAAAAAAACCCAAACCTCACAACAGGTATTTGGCTAATGGAGTGTGGACAAAAAGGACAAAATCATAGTTGTATATAAAAAATAAAATGTACATATGCTGCACAAATTTTTGGATTTCCTTCTTCCTATGGATGCAAATCTTTCAGCAATTTTTTAATATACTTGTACATTACTATGAGGAAACCATGTTATCAAATGAGCAGACATCAATGTTATCAACCTGTATTTTCTGTTTCATAATTTTCAGTAAGTTTTTAAAACAGTAAACAATTTCAATATTAAACATATTGAGGAACATGTAAAACACTATAATTAGAAAATGCTAATTCAAACTTGATTTTAATTAGATGTCCTTTGTTTTAAGCAAAACCGGTTTTGGAAAAAAAATCAGAACACCAGCAAACAAAAAAAAAACTCATTTAACTTCTCATGGTCTCTGCATTTTCATTTTGCAACCATAACATCATTATTTCATAAAGTTTAGTTACAAGGTAAATAATATTAAATAATTTTTCCTCAGCCTAGACAAACTAGAAATAAGAAAAATACTTAAGATCATTTAAATTTAAATTAAATTTAATGACAAATGATTCACGGGGGAAATAGAAAAGGGCAAGAAACACATTTTTAAAATGTTTAAAAATTAAAAGGGGTGTTTTTTAAATGAATCTACATTTTTGGAAATATTCATCCAATACTAACCCATCTTCTGAAGGTTGTCAATATTCATTAACTTAAACTTTAAAATAATAGCTGAAAAAAATTAAGTGATGTGTCTCAACATACTTAATTTTTACCTACTTTTAAGATGCAATTAAACAAAGATAGTGAATAATATCAAATGTGATCTGAAAGCCTCTTACTTCTCCACCAGAGAAGTCTGCAATTTAAACCTTATACTGAAGAAAAGAATCTGACTAATTTATTCTTCAGAAAGAACTGTGACCACATCTACTTAAAAAGAGACAGCATCTTCTGAAACTCCTTTGGGAACACGTATAGCAGTTATTTCATCTTGCAAGAACACCATTCTTAGGCTTTGGTCTTGCAAGCCAGTGGGGGGCCAGCCACATGGGAAAAAAACCGGCAGGATCCTCCTCAAATCATTTTTATAATTCTGTTACAAACTTCAGCTGAAAGAGTGATGTGATTTTACAGAGAGGAGTGGAAAATTGCGTGTCACACTTTTAAACAGCTGAAGGCTGGCTGCCAGCAAGAACTGTGATCAGAAACCTTTGACAGGCTCGGCGGTTGGGAAACGTTTGCTAAACTGTGTTTGCTTCTTTCAGTGTTGTGTTTCAGCTGTTCCTAAAGTGCTGATGCAGAGGTGGCTGTGGGGGAGAAAAAAAAAAATATGGTAAAAAAGGCAGTGAGTTCTAACAGCACAAAATGTAAGAGAGCTTCTATGCTTCCTTGTACAAGAAACAGATGTTTAAATCTATACACATTTCTGTCTTCTTGCTGTAATCAATACTCTGCAGAGAAGCTATTAGTAAATTAGCTAAATATTTTAGGTGAGCAACCAGGTAACTTTAACAATAGTTCATTGTAAAGAATTATATTTACAGATAAAACATTAATTCAAAAATATTTTTAAAATCATATTTATCTATATATGGCATTAAGAACCTTAATGCAGGTACTCTGAAAGAATACTGGAAGACAAAATAATGTAATGCATTTTCATGTTACGCTAGGTTTGAAGGTATTACATGATATTACTTTATTGTACAATATAGTACATTATTAATTAGATGCTTACTTAAACAAACAAAAAAAATTACCTTGCTTTCAATGTATTTTTATGGAGTTCACAAGCTTTGAATATTTTAACCTCTTCCTTGTCACTGACTAACAATAGGCACCAGATGCTAAATGCCGTGTTCAATTTATTGCTGCAGGTAGACAGTGAGTAATCATGTCCACTCAGGGGGTGGTGGGCAATTTTGCTATTAAAAATCTCTGCGGGAAGGTGGAATCATTAGAAGAAAGTAAAATAATAACCCCTGGAGTCCTCAACACAGGAAGGACGTGGACTTGTTGGAACGGGTCCAGCAGAGGGCCATGGAGATGCTTGGAGGGCTGGAGGATCTCTGCTGTGAGGACAGGCTGAGAGAGTTGGGGGGGTTCAGCCTGGAGAAGAGAAGGCTCCAGGGAGACCTTGAAGCCCCTTCCAGTCCCTAAAGGGGCTCCAGGAGAGATGGGGAGGGACTCTTGATCAGGGAGTGTAGCAATAGGACGAGGGGGAATCGTTTTAAACTGAAAGAGGGGAGATTTAGATGAGACCTCATGAAGAAATTCTTTCCTGTGAGGGTGGTGAGACACTGGAACAGGTTGCCCAGAGAAGCTGTGGTTGCCCCATCCCTGAAGGGGTTCAAGACCAGGCTGGAGGGGGCTTTGATCAACCAGGTCTAGTGGGAGGGGTCCCTGCCCAGGGCACGGGGGTTGGAACTAGATGATCCTTAAGGTCCCCTCCAACTCTAACCATTCTTTCATTCTATGATTTGATGGGAGAATTGCATAAACAGCAAAGTGTGATTATAAACAGGCTGTTTAATATGAAATCTAGTTCCCGGAAATCAGAGCTATCAGGAGTAGTTTTGTCAGAGCTAGAAAACCCTTCACAAAGACAGCTTTCATTTCTATATGCTCTGAAGTATGCAGTAATCGTGGTCTAATTACCTCAGTGCAGCCAGAAAGAAATATGGGATATTGCGGGGGTGTGGGAAAGAGAATAATATGCTACAATTAAGCTGTAATCGTTGGCATGGTCAGCCGTCAGAGAAAGCTTTTCTGCTGTCGCATTCAAGACAGCCATTATTTGGCTGCTAAAGGCCGGGGAAAATATGTGCTGGTGTTCCTGGGAGCCGTTTCACAGAGGCTTCATTATTAGTTTCCTCCTCAGCAGCTGGCCGAGCCCAGCCGATGCTCTGTGCCTGCAAGCTGTGTCCGCAGCGCTCCGCTTTTCCCTGCGTGTGCCGGGGGCCTGGGGGGGTGCTGCTGGTAGTGAGATGGGGGTAACATTATTACCCACTGTGGAATGAATTTGTGAGCTTTAAGTTGTTAGTTTAAAAACTCGTTTGCTCAGGACCTTATTTATAACGGAAGATACCATTGGCATATGGTTTATACACAGAAGGACCTTGTGAACGTGGCAAATAAATGTGCTAGCTACGTGACAAGTTAGATGCTTAATTTTGCACGTGCATTAACCCTAGGATGCAGACTGTGTTTCACTGGGACATAATGATGTTCATGTGCAGTTATGCTCACCTTCCTTTGAAAACCTAGTTTTACAGTCTGCTGAGAAAGTCTGCTAAGTGCTAGTTATACGTCTGCTAAGATGTCACCTTGCTGGTGACATCTCTTATTTTCTAAAATTCTCCACCATTTTCATAGAAACTATTCCACTGCCTTGAAGTGAGCTCTTGGATTCACACGCTTAATTGCTCATACTGCTGTCTGCATTCTTCCCAACTTTCCCAAATGTCTTTCTGAGGAGGAGAGGCAGCCTGCGATGCAGGCTCGTGTGGAATTGCTAAAATTCTAGTAGAGGAAAAGCGTGGAAGGAGAAGTCAGGTCAGCTTTGAATATGTTGACCTTGAGGTGACGTGGTCTGACAAGGCATGAATGAGTTGATTGGACTATGAATGCAGATTGTGGTGTAGATCAGTAGATCACTGCTGCAAAGGCCTTTTTTAATTTTTCTGCAATGCCACAGAAAGATGGTTTCAGAGAGACTTGTTTTCTCTTTCAGAGATGTTAAGACTTAGAAAGGGTTAAAAATGACCAGTGGTTTGCTCTGTTCAGTGTTATCTTAGATCTGGTTTTGCATTATAGAGCACACACATCCTTTGATAAGCCAGCCATGATTTCTGTAAAAGTAGATACAGTGGGGAATTAGATCAGAACCTCATTATTCTGCTGCTTCACGAAGCAGAAACATTAACTTTTTGGAAAGCTTATGGCACGCACAGTCTTTGCAAAGCTCGTCTGACAGCCTGCAACAGCAGCACAGTCCGTGACAGTAATTTCTTCCAGCATCACAGAATCACAGAATCACAGAATGGTTAGAGTTGGAAGGGACCTTAGAGATCATCGAGTTCCAACCCCCCCGCCCTGGGCATCGGGCTTCCAGGACCAGGCCTTAATTATGTGCACATCTGGTCTCCGGCAGCAGTTCTTCACTGCTTGGAGTAAGACGTGTCTGTCTTTAACTGCTCTTGTTAAACGGGTGCTGCCAAGCCAAGCAGCTCAAAAAACACAACTGCACCAGAAGAGCGTCGGTCTGTCCTAGGAAAGGATCTGTCCTGATTTAGTGCATGGGAACCCCAAAAGCAGTGCATGAAGAAGGTGATCTTGGTCTTCAGTTTTGTGTAGTTCAGTACCGGGTCTGCACAGAAACAGCTGGATGCTGAAACAAGGCAAGGCGGTTGCAGGAACAGTAACATAAATAGGTCTCACAACTTTTTTACAGTGCATTGGAGAAACTTCAAGATCTTGACTCTAGTGGCACTGTGGTGTTAGGAGAGGTTCTTCCAACCAGGACCTCAGTTCAGGCAGCAGTCCTGGCTCCTGTTGTCTCCAGAAGCATTTAGTACCATGCAATTGCTCTTATGCACCGAGCACCGATTTAAAACAAGGATAGTGTTTTAATGAATCTCTGGCCATGGAGGCAAGGGGGAGGGTATGGAGAGAGGAAGTTTTTCCTCCAGTAGAAGAGAACCAGGTT
>JAOXJK010000032.1:63142932-63156827 GCA_025774025.1 Xenus cinereus
CCTCCTTTTCTCCAGGCTGAACACCCCCAGCTCCCTCAGCCTCTCCTCATAAAACTTACTCTCCAGACCCCTCACCAACTTCGTTGCCCTTCTCTGGACCTGCTCCAGCCCCTCAATGTCTTTTTTGTGGTGAGGGGCCCAAAACTGGACACAACACTCAAGATGGGGCCTCACCAGTGCCAAGTACAGGGGGACAATCACTTCCTTAGTCCTGCTGGCCACACTGTCTATGATACAAACCAGGATACAATTGGCCACCTGGGCACACTGCTGGCTCATGTTCAGCCAAGCCCACATTCTGTCATTTTCAAAGCACATGACTACACTTACATCAATAACGTTGAGGTGCTAATTACCCTTTAATATGTTACTGATGGAAGTGAATTAAAAAAAAAAATGTAATAAGGGTCTGATTTTCACATGACAGCAAACTGGGAGCAATTTCATTGAAGTCAGTGAGCTTGCTCTAAATGAAAAAAAATTAATGGTTAAATTGTGTCCTTGGGCACCAAAATTAATTCAAAATGCCACCTTAAGTACTGACTACTTTATTTGGTAGTAAAAACCTATTAGCTTCATGAAACATAATTTAATTTTTTTAAATTGTTTTCATTAGGCGTATTGGATAAGTACATTCCTAAGCTGTTGTCCTTCAGAGGTTTCTGATAAACCTTCCTAGATGCATATTATTGAAATCACAGATGAACACCTGCTGAAGTCACTATGATTAGCTTTTCTCCATTTATAGATTACTACTTCTCATTATTTAGTGGCTTTTCCTGTAAGCATTTTTCACTTATTAGTGACATTGTGAATTTCATATCTTTCCACTGTATCCCCTCTTTGGAGGGAGCTGAACTTGCAGAACATTACCATGGTGGATTGTTCCTGTCTGGCAGCCAAGCACTTATCCTGCAGCTTGCTCATTCCCCTCACCTTAGTTGGAAAAGAGAGAGACTGGGAAGACCAGGGATAAGAAAGCTTCTGGACTGAGATAAAGATGGGGAGATCACTCACCAGTTATAGTGGTGGGAAAAACAGACTTGATTGAAGAAAAATATGTTTTATCGCCAATTAATATTCAGAGAAATTACAAATATGTTAATTGTTTCAGTTATCCTGGTGGTGGCTAACAACTCTAGAACTAGATATGACAATCTTCAGAATTAGAACAGTACATTAATGCTGCCTGTGCTGAGAAACTGGAGTCTTAAACTGAGATTTGTCATTGACTTATACTTTTTCATATTGAGTATGGAAGGTGGTTGGTGGTTTTGGCTAACCTCCACCTAGGACACTCTCCCCAAGTTAGAGGGAGATCTCTATATCTCTGTATCTCAAATGCATCTCGAAATATGAGGCATTGTAAACCACTAATAGCTTCATAAAATGTAGATCAGAAGAATATCCTTAAATAATATGAGAATACAAGAAAACTATTTCTGTATGCCTATGCTTATTCACAGAGGGAAGTAGCTGAGTCTGCTTCCCTAGAAAGAAATGACCCACACAGGCGGCAAGAGAAAATCTTCTTTCTTTTCCTCCTGTCTTTAACTTTTTGAGATTCTATTAGAATGCATATGTATTTTTTCCTGGTATCTCTTAATGGATTTTTCAAAATGAAAATATGTGGCATTACTTTAAATTAATAAACTATCATTCTAGTGACATTTTATCTTTTTCTGTTTTTTGTAGCAGTCCTACATTCCTTCTATCCTTCATCCTTTCTTTCTTGAGCATTTCCTGGCACGTATCTGCTCTATCCTTCTTTCTCTTCCAGAGTCATAACTGGAGTTTAAGTAAGTATATTTCAGCTGTTCTTCTATCAGAGACATTATTTAGTCAGGGAAATCTATATTATTCCTATGAATAATTAATTACAATCTTCCTGAAATAAAGTGACAGGGTACTTTTTTTTTTCTGTGCTTAATTTCAATTGACTGAAAGTAATATATAAATGAAAGAATTCTAACTATTTTCCAACCTTCAGCCATTGTAGTAATCATAACAGCTAGAGCAATTTTGCATTCCAGTATAAAGTAATATCTAAGTTCCAAAAGGAAAGAAAAGCAAATATAAATACTGGATGCTCCTGCAAAGTGGCTTATACATTTTTCTCCTGGCTGGGACTCAAGGAAAAGAAAAGCTCTTATTCAAAATTGTTCTTATTAGAAGCTTTTAATTGTTTTTCACCTAAAGAGATATGCTAAGTCTATTCACTTGGGTCATTAGCCTTGCAGGTTTAAGGCAATCAAGACTCTCTGAACAGTATCACCCACAGTGCCTTTTACTTCTGAGTAGATTTGGTAAGTTGAGGTAAACTGAAATTTTAGGTGAATTCCTGTGTCTCCCTTCCCTCCCCCCCCCTTTTTCTTTTCTTTTTATATAATTCTAGGGAAGTTACAAATGCATTATTTTGCAAAGTAAATTGCTTTCTCTAGAATATTACAAATGTATGTGTTGAGGATCTAAGTTGATGGCAACAAGGAAAGCCAAAGAACAAGCTTTAGAGTGAGGTGCAGTTGGGCTGCTGGAGAGTAGGACCTAGTGGTTGGGGGTTTGTGGAAATTATTCAATCAAGCTGCTGGTCCACAGCATAATCTCACTGACTGAATTTAAAATAATTCTTCATTCCTCTGATAAGGCCATTGCAAGATTTAACCTGTAACAAGGTAGATATTTGTGAAAAGATGGAAAAAAAAATGATGTTAATCATTGCATGAAGTAGTAAGGAAAAATGGATTTTAAATCTTACTGCCAATTAAGTTCTGCAGTGCCTAAGGTTAATAGAAACTTTGAATGTTATTCCTTTTTATGTCTGATTATTTTCTTTTAGGTTACCTGCAGCACACTGAGAACTAGTTCATTTAACATAAGGATTTTCTCATCCAATCCACCTCCCCCAAATTGTGCAAATTAACCATTAAACTCTTTCAGTTTCTACAGGGTTTCTTTAAAGGGAGGCAAACTAATAAAAGACATACCTATGAAACATGTTTCCCTCATTCTGTCTCTTCCAAAGAAAGGAACAGAATCAATAAACTATATTACAGCAGAAGTTAAAGTCCCCATGGGAGGGCCTTACCTGATAAAACATGTTTGGAGTTTACATCTAGCTAGCACGTCTAATTAGTGTAAACTTGCAATGTACCTAAATACCTATCCTCAAACTCATTTTAATGAATTTGTAAATGCAGTGAAACCAGGGATAAATCTGACCTTCCAGGTTTCGTTCCTACCATACTGAATCACAAAATATGTAGTTTAGAAAGGAAACCCCACAATTACTTAGTTTTACCTCTAGCAGAAATAACATTCAGTTAGAACAGGTTGCTACGAGCAACATCCAGTCGAGGCCTGAAAATCTCCAAGAGTGATGATTCCCAACTGCTCCAGGAAACCGATTCCCACGTGTGACCACTGTCACAGTATATCTTTTTTTTCCAACCCAGATTTTCTCATGTTCCAAGCCCAGTTTCTAGGCTTGTTCATCCTCTGCTCCAGCCCTCTGACCACCTTGGTGGTCCACCACTGAACTTGCTCCAGTATGGGAGTGTCTTTCCTGTACTGGTGAGGCCAAAAGTGAACACAGCACCCGGCATATAGTTTCACAAATGATGAACAGAGATGAATACACTTTTTCTAAACTAGACCATTATGTGATTGGCTGCAGGGGCATCCTGCTGATTCATGTTCAACATGGTCACAACAATCTTCAGACCTTTTCCAGCAAAGTTGCTTTCTAGTTATTAATCTCCAGGCCTATACTGTTTCAAAGGGTTAGTCCGTCCCAGATTAAGGCTTCACATTTGTTGAATTCTGTATATTCATTATCAGAATATATCTCAGGAAATGTCTTTTATATATTATTTACGTGGAATGGCATGTTCTACATAGAAATGGAATTCTGAACTACGTTTGTGCTTTTTTCCCCCTAATGTTCTATCTTGTGTTTCTTTAAAACTAGCAAGATGAAGTGTGGAAGCAAGTATTTTAAAAAGATCATATTGTAAATAAAAAAATGTGGTGATTATCCTGAAAGATATTTCTATTTCAAAGTCAGGTATATGACAAAAAATTGTCCCAAATGATCTTATTAACCACAAATGCTTATTAAGAAATAGTACTTCTAGAAATGGAATAATGTCCATTCTTACTTTCAAATTATTTTTCTCTGTGAACTAGGAGGAGAGAAATGATCATTAGATGCACTGGCAGAAAGATATTTTTAGAATAAATTAACTGGTAGACCTTGTTGACATGTTACACGACGTATTTGATCTGTGTCAACACAATTTTCTTGGGCTTTGGATATTTTAATTAAGCATAAGATGTTCATATTATGTGTGACCTTTTGGGTGTTTATCCAAGATGAGAATTATTCTGTAGTGTCAATAAGCCATTTAAAGAGCAACATGAAGATTATAAAGATAACAAAACAGTATTGTTTTTGCTAATACAATATAGTGGCAATTTCTCTGCAATTAAAATGTCTGACTACACTAATGCATCTTCCTGTCTGCTATGCTCATAAGGACAGAATTATTCCTGGATATTCTCTCTTTCTTTCTTTTCTCTTTCTTTCTTTCTTTCTTTCTTTCTTTCTTTCTTTCTTTCTTTTTTTCTTTCTCTTTCCTTCTTTTTCTTTCAATTTCCTCTGTTTTTCATGATATTCTATCAAAATTCTTTTATCACCTGTATAAAGCTGATAATCCTTTGCTTCTCAAAAACAAAGCACTGATGAGCTCTCAAATGCTGTCCATCAGTGTCTTCAAATAGCATTCTTTTACATGAAATCCAGGATAAAAAAGCCCTGGGTGCTGGGCTTTTGCTTCCTAATGTTGACTAAGATTTCAACTCTTTAAAGGCTTTTCTGAAGAGACAGGGCTCTTGAACGAGAATCCAGTACCTTCTCGGGCCTCTATAGCCTGACTTCTATTTCTTTGTCAGGCAACATAATAATTTTTCACAAAATCCAGTGATCTTTTTCCCCTTACCAAGCTTTTTGATCCTGCCCTGTGGTATCTCCCTCTAGTCTTGATCTATTTTTAAATCAGTCTATTAAAAAGCTTGTGCTCATCTGTCTGGATAAATCTCATAGAAATACTATATCAGGGACACTGGTTTCTGCATTATTTGTTGTAACTCTACTGATCCTTTTAAAAAAAACCTAACAGCTCATTTTGCATATATTGCAGTTATGTTTCCAAACACTTTTGGCTTATTATCTGACTCCAGTAGAACTTTCATTGATACCAAATGCAGCTGTATGTGACAGATAGTCTTTTAGGATAAATTAATAATCTGAACTTTATGGTGAAGTGAGTTCCTCTTCTAATACCAGCTGTAGTGGATTCAAGAAGTTTTGCTCAAATTCTGCAAGAAGTGATGATAACTAGGCCTGATTAGTTTGGTCAGTTGAGTGCATCCATTGATTGACCATCAGCTGAGCTATGTGTATACTCTTATGAGTAAGTTGCAGAGTTATGAATAAGAGAGCATCTTAAAAAATGTTTTCAGGTCTAGAATGTATATGAAATAAGTAGAAGTTGGTAACTGAAATACAAGCACACCTTCATATAATCCAAAATGGCAAGTAGTCTATTGCCTGTTTGTGACTGAGCATCCTTAAGCTATTTGCATCTTTAATACTCTCCAGTAACGTGCTGCAGTCCTCTACAACAATAAGAAATGTCAAGAGCTAGTCTATCTACACAGAATACCAAGAAAATTAAGCACAAAGAAAAAATACAGAAAATATGCTATAATATCCTCTATGAACAGGCATTAAACTCCTGAAGGAATGAAAAATCAGTAAAATAAGCATAAATAAGTACATAGCTTTCTCAAGGCTAGGTTCTACCACCCACATATTATATTATTTGTGTTACATTGCTAAGCAACATGAGAGTATTTCAGACTATCGACTCCCTGATGGGAGGGAGGAAGGAAGATGGAGCCAGACTCTTCTTAATGGTGTTCAGTGGCAGGACAGGAGGCAATGAGCACAAATTGAAACACAGAAAATTCCACTTAACATTAAAGATCTTTTTCACTGCAGGGATGGCCAAACTCTGGCACAGGTTTCGAAGAGAGTATGTGGAGTCTCTGTCTATGGAGATATTCAAAACCCAATCCTCAGCAGCCTGTTCTAGCTGACACTCCTTTGAGTGGGGGATTTGAACTAGATAGGACCTCTCCATAGTTCCTTTCTTACTGCAACCCTTCTGTGATTCCATGATGCCTCAAGGAAAAAAAAAAAAAAAAAAAGGAATTAAAGCATAGAGCCATTACCTCACCTCAAAATATAACTCTATGCTGAATTCAAGGCATTGAGTATCCATGGCTGAATGTGGAGGTACATGGTAATTTGACAGAGATTTAGTTCCAAGGAGGTCTTCAATAGATATTTGAAATTAAGTGAGCAGTTATACACTGTATCTCATCTTTGTTCAGGGCATTCAGCCTGTTGTGTTTTGACATATAAATTATATATTTCATACATAATCTCCTTGAGAGCTTAATGTGTTTCACTCATGTTTTCTATAAGCCTTTAAAGAAGATATTCACTAAAGTTGTGTTGGAAATTGCTTAGTATCATGTTTTCTGTAAGTTCTTTTAGCACAAAAAGCAGAACAAGCTACGCGTTTGACTACATGAATCAGACCAACATTTACATTCTTCATCATTATAACACCTTTAGGTGTTTTTATCAATAATACAGATTAAACACTACACAGCAACTAGCAGAAATAATTCAACCCTCTGTAAACTACATTTTGTGAATGTTGAGATGGGAGGTATACCAAATGGTTCTGAAACATGTTGCTGAGTATTCAGTCATTCAGCTGTTTTCTTGTTAAAGAATAAAGACACTGCTTCTATTGTTTGAAGTGAAGCATTGCATTATTTTCTCTTTATGTTTAGTGTATTATGGTTGTTGGAGTTTCCCTACATTCCGTAAGCATTAATCCTTTTTTATACTTAATGGTATTTTCCTTTAACATGATAAAAAATAATTTAAGAAACAAAAATATAGGATACGTAAGGTATAAGCATGGCAGAAAAAGACAGATTGAAGATTTAACCATATATAGGCTACATTTTATAATTTATAGGGCTAAGACACCCAAACCCCTGTAATACTCTGACTTTGAGACTAAATAAATCCTGAATCCTTTTAACCTAAAGGGTACATTCATGTGGTTGGAACTCACTTTTTTGATTTATTCTTGTTGATTCACTTAAAACTCAAAGACTTAAAGTTTACCACTTTGAAGTCCAGAATATTACTGTTAGGCTACTCAGAGTAAGAAAAGTAAAAACATACAGAGTTGCTTAAAAAGAATATGAATGTACACTTAAAAATATAAGAAAATCCATAAACAACATACATGATTTTATTTCTAGAAATGTTTCTTTTTTTGTTATTTTCCTATTAGTGGCAAATAGAAATCCTAGTATGACAATGTAAACAATCCCACTAAAATTAAGATTGTAATATATAACTCAACAAAATATGAATTAAAACTTTTAAAATTAAAGTTCTTTTTTAATCTGAGTTCAACTGTAAGTTTGCCATTATCCCTGAATGATGCAGTCTTGCTACTTATGGTCTGTGATTCAAATCTTCACAAAAATAAACCCTTCCATTAGCAATTTTCTTGCTGGGAAGAAGCATTTTGCAGCACCTTTCCAGTCAGTCTGCAAATATGTCTCTCATGCTTTCCAGGTATGTCACTCATACTTTGCAATAAACTGAGTAAGTGAAGTAAAAAATCTGCACACTGTAACATTTCTGCTTCCACCCCAAAATCTAAAGGCAAAAGAGAGAGAAGCAAACTGGGCCATCATCCAGTTCTGTAAGAGCAACAGTAATTCTATCTCAAAAATGAAATTAAGCAACTAATTTCATTTACAGATAATTATCTGACATTGGAGCAACAGGATTATTCCTTTCATGGAAAGAATGTTTGAGATCTTGTATAGTCACTGATACATCAATTTTGACATATAAAAAAATAAGTCATTTAAGACTACTTCTGTAAAAGTAAATAATCAAATGCGGTATTCATACTACTGAAGCACCTTTCAAATCGTAATAGTATAAAAGAGTTTGGGATATAAGAGTGAAGTAAAGAAGATAAAGTAGTGGTTAATTTATTTGTCATTTAACAAGAAACTGATTAATTGCTCATTTTAATAATGCAATAAAGCATAATGTATGTTATCCTGAGAGGAAAAAATAAACACAAAGTATGGAATATTGGAATATTAATCTCTGCTTTGTATAAGAATATGAACTTCTTGGAACTCAAGATACTTAGAAAAAAGGGAAATAAAAATAGTGTTGCCACTAACTGCCTAGATATGAAGACCCGCTGGATAATCAGGAATTGATACTCATTTGGTCAGTAGCTAAGTACCAATTCACATAGCGGGTAATTTGGTAATGCTGTATTACAAAGGCAAGGCTAGTCTGCTTTCATCTTTATCGCTAGATTAGGAGTGAGCAGCTTTCTCTTTTTTCCTTCCCTAAGATTTCTTCCACCAAACCAAAATGTTCCCATGTAAAAAACGAGACAATAAACGGCAATACACTGAGAGGGAGAAAGTGATAATAAACGTGTGCAAGCATACTTGAATATAATGTTTCCACTTCTTTTTTTTGCCAGCAGTCTGAGGGAAAAAAAACCACAGAGAATGTGACAGCATAACCCTTTGTTGAACTGAGCCTCTAGAGTTCAGAAGGAAAATGCATATGATATAAAATAGTCATGCTGATGACACTAGAATTATCTGTAACAATTTAGGTTAGAGTGCTATCTTCCCAAGGCAACAGGCTGTTTGTACCACCTCTTGTCAAAAATCAGGATTCATTTGTACATTGATGGTTACTGACACATATTAAGGTTTCATTTTATTCCTTGTACTTAAATTGCATTTTGCCTAGGGCAGTAATTTAAGATAGAGTTCATTAAAGTATGTTATTCCATTTAGGTTTTTGTGTAGACAGCAAAAAGAAAAAAACAACCCAAAACAAAAAACACAAAAGCAATGCAGAGAAGTGAAAGACATTGACACATAATTTATTTTGACAACTATATTGTTATAGCAGCAAGGTAAGAAAAACTATTTTAAAAGGACATACATTATTTTCCATTTCTATTACAACAAAGAGGATAAATCTGAAAATATTTTGTTCTATCATATATCAAAAATTATTTTAACACTTGGGCATATATTTTTCTAAAATTTTTCAATTCCATTGTATCATCTTTCAATTCACGTTATTTTTTAATATCCAGTGAAAAGTTTTCAGTCTGAAAAGCTTGAGAGGGTTAAAGTTAATTACATATTTTTGAAATTGTAAAATTTCTTAAATCCTAAATGATTTATAAGCCTCTAAGGTTCTCAAACTATTTCTTTCGAATCCCCAAAAGGTGATGGAGAAAAGCAAGTAACAGCTGTGTGTATTCTGTACCCATGCTGAGCTGTAGGCATTGATTTTCAGACACTGGCTGTCTCTTCTGTACTGGCAGTTATAGAATGCACAGTGGAGTAGCACTATCATTAAAATGATTAACTTCTGTAAAATCCAAAACGGCTACCTTTTGTTGTTAATGAATTTCACTTTTTCCTGTCAATTTGGCACCACTTATTGCATCCCTTTGGCACTGATTCTTGCTTACTAGGTTAATCATTGCAAAGGTAAGAAAAGCATTGTTATAATTACATTTGCTGCTCCCTTTCCTACTTACTGAGGATCTTGTTTGCTCTCTGTTCACCCATGGGTCAATGGGTTTAGATGGGAAACATGAAGTCTCAGTTCAAACTTATTATGTGACAAAATTGTTCATTTGAATGAACAGACAGAGTCTCAAAATGAGCTCAGCACAAGCAGTTGGTAAAAAATGTAGCCTCTCCGTATGGCTGGAAATAAAAAGTGAACCTTGTGACAGTATTTATACCTGATTTACGTCCAGGTGGACTTCTCTTGTGCTGCACTGGGTAATAACTACGAATTTTAAATATATATCTGCAAACAAAAGTCTTAACTAGTGAGTTTAAAACCACTCAGTCTGTGTTGTTTCCTCCAAGCATAGCACCATTGCTTCAAAGATAAAAGTATAGAGTACTTCAAGCATGAAATGAGGGAACTGACATCAAGAAATAAAATTTTCCATTCAACTGCCACTGTGAATAATAAAGTGATAGAATATCTTTTGATGTGAGCCACCAAATTGCAAGACTGAAAAGTTTTACATAGTCATAGAGGTCCTGTTTCTATCTATAGTAAGAGACAGCATTGTCAGAAATACTGAGTAAAATGCAGTTGAGCAAGTTTATTGAACATCTTACTCAAATACTGTCATGGTGCACCAAAATCAAAGAATCAGCTTACAGATCTAATCAGAAGCTTCTATAACTTTTATCTGCTGTTGGAAGATGCTTCTCTCACCAAAATATTTCTCATCATTCAGCAACTCCAAAATACATAGAAAAGATGCTCTGCATATTTGATGATTTTCAATAGGTAAAGGATAAATACTTGAGAAATTGTATTGAGGCACATTCAGGTAGAATATCTTTAGTGATGAGAAGTTTTACACACATTCATAAAATAACCATTAACATAAAACTCAAACAATAGTCATTAGGAAGTACTGCCAGCTAAGAACAAGGTGTTAACGACTTGTCTGGTTCGTTCAGCAAAGTTGGGATCCCACCCTCCCCATTTTTCATATCTTTTTGAAAGAGTGTCACCTTGAAATCACAAGCTGTCTTTGCTGCACTCTTAAATAATTTATCATGACATCACAAGCACAATTTAAAACCCTAAGAAATAGGGGACAATGGTCAAAATACTTAGGGGAAAAAATGGCTGAGGGGAAGCCTCTATTGAGAAGTTTAACTGCAAATCTGTTTTATAAGAGGAAATAATTTTGGCTAAAATTGAATTGCCATGTAATGGAGACACAAAACCCAAAAAAAGCACTTTTTAATTCTCTCCTTACTCATTATGAAAAGATGGGTATTGAAGAACTATGTTCAAATCTCATTGCCGGAAGTTGATAACTTGGATTCTAACAGTGAAGAAAGCAGAGAAGTTCTCTGAATCATCCAGCAATGATTGGCTGAAATATGAATTCTAGACAGGATCTTGTTTGATCCTATTAAGAGGAAAGAAAGCATAGTATGAACTGGAAGAGAAAATACCTCCATAGTCTGAATAGCTGTAAGATAACTATGAACTTATATGAATATTTCCTCTTCAAGGAAATCTCTAGTATTAATATCATTAATACAATTCTCTACGTAGGAACTTGCTGGTGAAGGAAAATTTTTCATGTTTTGTTCAAAAAAACACAGTGTAACCCATCCAATTAGAAGTAAAGGACTAAAGTGTAAATAATCAAAACATTAAAAAAGTCTTTTTCTTATTAGTTAAAATTTACAGCTGTCTCTATGTGTCAGATTAAGAATGGAGTCTGTACCACAAAAAATTAGGGGTTGGCAAATTTAAATACACTGAAAATGGTTCTACTAGGGAGTACTCAAGGGCTCTAAAGCATCACAAATTTTATCAAAATGTATAGAACATCTGTTTCTACAGTCATCTTGGACGGACTTTTGTGAAATGCCTAGCACCAATGACTGCAGTGGAACACCCACACTCAATGTTCACAGACCTCGGTCTTTGCCCTCGGACACATCACCCTTTCATCAGTGTGCTATCCGTAAAATTAATTTATTGGTTTATTTGACTACTCTTTAGAAGTTCAGTGTCTCCAGGAAGCTTCAGTTCTTCTGGAGTATTAATGTTGAATGTTTCATGTGTTTCAATCAGAAGTTCAACTGCTTCCTTCTGTGAGGCATTTCAAGAATCACTGCAACACTAATGACTATGTGCCATCATGGTAGATTAACAAGAGGAATAAGGGGGACTTATTCACCTGCTCTTCTCCCCTAAGAGGCCTTTCTTTTGATTCTCATCAAGGATCCCTCATAGCGTAAGAGCACTTTGCTCCAAAAAAACTTTTTTGATAAATTTATTTAAATTGGTGTACTGAAAGCTGCATTTTGACAATCTTCAACTTTTTTGCATAGGTGTCTTCAGATACTCTGTCCAATCAAGAAAAAGACTAATTTTATTATTTTGATAAAAATTCATTCTTTATTCCACATACAGAGAGCCAAAAAGACAAATTCTCAGAAAGGAAAAAAAAAAATATAAATAGAAGTCTAGTATTTTCTCTGCCAGTCCTACCTGACTTTGTGAGGTACTTATACCTAGGCACCGTAATGAACAGAGGTTGTGGTTTAACCCCAGCAGGCAGCCCAGTATCACACAGATGCTTCCTTGCTCCCCCTCAGTGCAATGGGGGACAAAGTTGGAACCGTAAAAGTGAGAAAATTCGTGGGTTGACATAAATACAGCTTAACAGGTAAAGCAAAAGCTGCATAAGGAAAGCAAAGTAACAATTCATTCAATACTTCCCATTAGCAGGCAGATGTTCAACCACCTCCAGGAAAACAGGGCTTCATCACATGTAGCAGTTACTAAATCATTGTACTCAATGATCTTAAGGGTCTTTTACAACCTAAATGATTCTGTAACACTGAACATCACCCCCTTTCTCCTTCTTCCCTCATCTTTTATTGCCGAGCACGATACCACATGGTATAGGATATCCCTTTGTCAGTTGGGGTCTACTGTCACAGCTGACAAACAAACTGAGAAGCACTGGTCTTAAGCTATTCTATTAATAATAAGAAAAGCTGAATATAGACTCATGAAAAACCTTTATTCCAAACACAAGACACGCTATCTCACAGTATCTTGCATAAAAAATTCTTGATAAATATCAATATTGCAATATTAATCTCTTTTTTTCACTTGTGTGGAACAATAATAATTGAATAACCCCCAAATTAAAGAAAACATTTTTTTCTACAAAGATAAAATCCCTCAACCTGGCAGTGCTTGAAATTTCTGAAAAAGAACAAATCAAAACTGACAGAGTTAATGTAAAGAAAGGAGGCCAATGTGGGCTATGCAATTTTATTTTTTTTTTGCTGACTTGTACAGAAGCAAACATCAGTCTGTAATGAAGCATTATGACAGAAAAGAACGGGGCACGAGGAAGAGGTAGGGGGCAAATGCTGGGCTAGAAATCTTCCTGCAGCATTACACAAAGTTTCAAAGCTGCTTACTGACTCCTTTTGCTAGGATAAGCATGAAGCAGCTTAGCAGCTCCATTGACAGTGTTATTGAACATGGAAATTTTAAAGTAATATTTATTAGCCCTGTGAAGAACTCTGAGGTAAATGAGAAATTAATATATACAAATGCTGCAAAAAGAAGCAGATTTATTTGCATAAGTATGCTAGATTGCTGAGTAAGAAATATAAGTAAAAATATATTGAAAACAAGTAACCTGCAAAGCTAAAAATAACTTTGTCTTAACAGATTTTTAATCTATGTAATCAGGAATTAAAATTTTTAAAAGAACTTTCAATAGAAATTTGGCCACGATTAGAAGTATGAATTAAGTGTATATGTTCCTGAAAGTCCCTCCTTGTAGGCTTTTAATTTATATTTTGCAAGACTGTGGAGATGACAATATTTTCCTAGTGGAGTAGTTTCTTTTTGTGACTTGGAGGAGCTAGTTAAGGATGTCTGTTTGCAGTTTTTTCAAGAAAGAGAAATTACTAGGGTTTTGCATCCTTTGCTTACTTGGATTCAGCTCTTGAGTCCCATCTACACTTTCAGATGTACACCATTAGTAAGTAACAGACAGCAAAGAAGCCATACACAAACTTGAGTATAAGAAGTTCCACCTAAACATGAGGAGGAACTTCTTTACTGTGAGAGTGGTAGAGCACTGGAA
>JAOXJK010000032.1:63168679-63181818 GCA_025774025.1 Xenus cinereus
CAGGGGGGGAAATGGTGGGATAACTATAAAATGAAAAACTACAGCCCAAATATGAACTCACATATGAATCATCAGATTCAAAGCCTCCCCTAATGGGCAGGTTGCTATGTGGAAGAGTGCTTTGATTATAGTTGTGTGACTAAAGGAATGGAAAAGCAGCAGTGGCAAATCCAAAGGGAAAAAAAGAAAGAAAAACGTTATTGAGATGGATACAGCCATGCCTGTAAGAAACATAAGGAAAGTGAGCTGCTAGTTAAAAGCAGTAAGGAGGAAAGTTTCTTCTGCAACTTGATTTTTGATACATCCGCTTGGCAGGTTCTCTGGAGTTGCAGAATTTCTGTGGGTGCCACCCAAAATTTCTAATGGAAAAATATTTGAAGTTATTTCTTTCTAAAGCTTCTTATTATCTGTGTTGGAATCTTCCTTGTAAATGTTTCTCTGAGTCTTTTGGTCTTTCTGCAGGCACTGTCAGTTCACTGCAAAGCCTGGGGATTTTACTAGTAGTGGCAAAACTTAGGTTCTTAGGGCTTTGGGGGCTCCCTGCCTATGGCAGGGGGTTGGAACTCGATGATCTTTAAGGTCCCTTCCAACCTGAACCAGTCTGTGGTCGTATGATTCTACACCAGAACCAGCAGTAGCTTTAGCTTCACATGAACTCCAAGGGAAAGGATCAGGTAAGAATCAAAAACTGGAGCATCATCCAAAGTGTGCAACTGAAAAGGGATTTCAAAGAAGTATGACTCAATATGGAATAAAAAACCTGAATCATCAATATGAAATGTACCAGTTTACTTTCTACTGTCTTAATATTGACCTATTTAATTTAGCTAATACTGTATTCGGTACAGTGACCTTTCTTGTGCCTGTGTATTGTTAATATTGTACTGTTTTCTGCATTGTTAGAGATGTTGCTTGTTTCCTTGAAGATGACTAGGAAAAAAAAAAGGAGGAAAACATATCTGTCAAATTTTAATTTTCAAGACCCTTGCATTGATGAAAGGAGAACTCAGAAAAATGCCTTAAAAAAATAACAAGGAAATACATTTGCATGCCCTTCTTTGTTCATAATTAAGGCTTTTTGCAGATTCTGTATGGGCATCAGATGTGATTTTAAAGGACATTATCTTCTGTAGATATAGCATATAATAATTTAAAAAATTGTGTATTGATGATCTGAAATATACGGGAGTCAATATTCCTGTTCAACCTTTCAGAGATTTATGAATCTATATGACAAGTACAGATATCACACGTGATGTGACACACCGGAAAAATATTCAACAATGCACTAGCAAATACATGCACCTTATTTAAATGTTTACTACTGAAATCTACGTGACTATTTACATACCTAAATCTGTTGCATACTGTTAGCATTTTCATGTTGTAATTCGTGTAACAGTATTATTCAATGGCTCAACATCTAAAATTTTTGTTTGCTTGTTTGGTTTTTTCTGTCAACAATAAGAAGCAAGAACAAAGAAACCATAATACAACTCCAAAGAGGTGTTTTTCTTTAACTGAAATTCTCTTATTTACATTGAAATGAATACTTGTATGGTGCTTGTGATGAAAACTTCATCACTTATTAAGGAAACCGCCTCAACATGGTTGTCCGATTAAAGGTTTGTGCACATAAAAAAACCCCACAAAAACCCCAAAACCTCAAACCCACAAAAAAACCCAGCCCCAAACATGCCAAGGAACAATAGCAGGTGGGAGAAAACCAAAAACCTGATCAGAGCAATTGGGGTGTCACATTGGAGCCCCCCTGGGCTGGACGTGAGACCCACAGGGTGAATCAAGGGGAGCAGATCTCAGGGTCTTCTTTCAAACTGAGGAAGGTCACTACCTGGACTTTCTATGAGACGCACCAGAAAAGCCTCTTGGTATTGCACAAGGTTTATTATGGGATGTTCAGAGGACTAACCAAAAGTGGGGAAAAGGAGGGATCAAAGTGGTTTGGGGAGGAACACACAAGGTGAAACAGATAGATAAAGAGGTAAAAGATAAGGGGCTAGATTCCATGTAATGGTGCTGATCAGAATTCTTGTCTGCACCTTTCATGACAGGCTGTCCTCCATCATTAACAGTTTGCCTGGATGAAAGGATATCTTTTGTATATGTACATGCATGTATGGAAGTGGTCAAGGACAGGTTAGACGGGCCTTTGAGCAACCTGGTCTAGTGGGAGGTGTCCCTGCCCAGGGCAAGGGGGTTGGAACTCTACGATCGTCGGTCAAAGGAGTCAGATCACAGGTCAAAGGAACTGTGTGTCTGTGGTACCAGAGACTAGAATATGCGCATAGCCTACATGTATAGATAAATGTTTGTGTGAAATCATGAGCAAAATTCAAGGTGGGGTAGCTGGCAAGTAAGGTAAGAAGTTGAAGTGGCTATAAATCTGGATAGAATACGGGACAGAACAGAGCCTGGGAGTTGACTGCTGGTATGGCCAGGAGGTGGCCATTGATCTGGGGGTCAATGGAGAGTTTGCCCACGTGTATCTTTGTACCTGATGCATCTGGAGGTGATATTATATGGGGCATCTATGGAATCTTTTTGCAGCTAAAAACCTATGCAAGAGAAATGGAAAGAATATGATTTCTGCATATTCTGTCAGTCTCCAGCTGTGAAATAGAAATTTTCCTGGTCTTAGAAATGGAACACTCAATTCTATGTGTATACATGTTGTTGGGTGAAGGCGGGGGGGGAAATGATTTGGCACTATTCAACCGGTCACGTTCCATTTATTGAACTATCACTATTGGATGCACTAAATAGTATACCACACTTTCAGCTTAGTCGTGCTCCATGGACTCACACGGCCATAATTTAGAGAGTTTGGCAGCATCCAATGAGAAACTTTTATGACTAGCTTAATGAATAGTGCAGTTTATTAAAGCAACAGAAGCACAGCTTCTTTTGGTTTGCCGGTGATAAGTATACTGCCTACAACAGCACATGCAAACAGGAAGATTACAAATAATACAGCCTGGCTATAACATGCATTAAATCAAAAGCAATTCTATAAAGGTTTCTAAGTTTCCCAGGGAAAAAGTCTGAATTCTTTCCCAAAGGCGTCCCGATGTGGGGGAAGAGAGGCTTAGCCTGTTGGCTAATCCCAGAAGTGGGAGGAAATTTATGATATTATCTTTCCTGATGGTGTCTTCCCTGATGGTATCTTCCCTAACATTCCCCCTCTCCTGAGCCATTTTTATATTATTTTTTAACTTCAAGGTGGAGCTTGAGTGACTCTAGTCATAAATGCCTTTATTATGATCACCTTGCATTTAAAGGTATCGTTTACGAGAAATTCAGGGCGCAGATTCAGGGAGGAGTGGTCACACCTTGGAGGTGGGTAGCCTTTGGGATGGGGGTGTGTTTTGCTATTATAATGACATTATAATGAGAAAACATCACACAAAGGACATCATTTTGTCAAAATCTGACAGACTCTTGGCCCAGGGTGGGAATTGTGCAGCTTATCAGCTTCATGGTACCCTCCAGCTCCCATCTTCTGTGGTGTTATCACAGAGGCTGGCCATGGAGTCTTCACTCTCTTCCACCCCCCCTGCTGCTTCACAAGCAGTTATCCAGGGAACACCATGGCCTTGCATACCAGCTGCGGCTGTACTCCATCCTGGAAGCTCCTGTGATGTTATACTGTTCCTTAATGTATGAACAACGTTAAAGGTTAAATTTTAAGTCACCCCCAGTCGTTATTCCACATGTCTGTATGTTGAATATGCATTACATCTGGATAAAAAATTTTTACATAATTTGTGATATCCTAAGATATACATCTCAGGAAGCTGAGATGCCTGTTTCAGATCATAATCTTCTTCCTTCACTCCTTTTTCCACCAAATACAGACAAAAGCAGACCACAGGATGGTCACAGCTGGTCATCCACGGCCTTAGCTAAACTGGATGTCTAACTGTTGGACTTCTAGAGCGGATCATGCCTTAGTGTAGATCATACCTTAGTGTATCCTTTCCTTTATTTTTGTTCACACGTTTTGTGTTATCAATTTCAGGCCTATGGACTTGTAATTAGTACAGAATTTGTTTTTAAATCCAGAAATATTTTTGCATGCTTTCTATAATTAACTCTTTACATGAACATAAATATATGTAATAGATAATACCAATGGTCTAACACTGTTTTACTAATAAAAATATTTTCATTGTTTTGTGTTCTTACTCTGTGATTTGATTTCTGAAGGACCTTCCAGGAGATTGAAAGCATTTGGTTAAGTTTGTGCTTTTCTTCTTTATGAATCAGGTATCTTATCTGTATCCTACTGCTGTTTAAAGATCCATAAATCCTTAGAATACTTTCTTAAGAACTGAGTCCTAAAATAACATCAGGCCTCTGGAGTCATAATTACCTGGTAGAGTGCTGGGCGAAAGATTCATAAAAAGGAAAGAGATGAAGAATACCCTGCAGATTTTCAGGGTAAGAACTACCAAAGTCAACCAACAGTTTTTTTTTTTCCTTTGTGTTTCCAGGAAGAGGGTGGGAATATGTGTGAATGTATTTATCTTTTTTCTTTTATGGTATCTTTCTACTGTAAATTCACAGAAAGCTTTAAGGTGATTTTGGCGAACTGTGATTATGTGTATTTGGATTACAGGGTATGTGTGATATCACAATATTTGGAAGAACTGCTATCAAAAATAAAGATTTTTATTATGTATATCACAAAACGATGTAAAGCAAAAATAGTTCAATACACTACATCTAAGGACAGATGCAATATTTATCTGAATGAAGAACCTGCATAGCTAGCAAGCGCAACGTTTAATATAAGAACATTCGCTGCACTGGTGGGCACAAAAGGAAACTTACACTCTTTTGTTTCTTTGTTGGTGGTATCAGGAATCAGATCATTGGGTTCTGGTGATGATATCAGAGAGCAATTAAAAATGTAAGTATGTGCAAGAAGAGGATAAGGGGCGAGATAGTGCGAAATCTTTGTTGTTTGATTGGAGGTTTTTTCTTCCAAAATCCATTTATTAAAGAATTTGGGGATTATCTTATTGTGATTTTTTCAGAATTCTCAAGCTATTTTGTACAAAAGTTGAGGAAATATAATTTTCAAAAATAAGAAAAAAATATAAACTTTGTCGTAACTAGAGTTTAAAATCAGTATAGGTATTTTCCTGAAGAAGTCCACAATTAATAATCATTTTGCAATTTAAAAGTCATTTTTATGAGATGTAATTTTATATAGTATGTAATCGTATTCATATATTTTAGATATATACATAAACATAGGTATGCTAGCAGTGCTTGTTTATAACTTTGTATGTGCGTTTACATATGTGAGAAATAGTCTTAGAGGAACAGAACTTAATTATACAGTGCAAGCCCTGTTACCACTCTCGACAACTGGCTCCACATCTCCAATTCTTACTATCATTAAATAATTCAGTTTGGAAGGGACTTCAGGAGGCATTGTAGTCAAACCTGCTGCTCAAAGAAGGATGTTCAGTCATGTAGCAACAGTTTGCCAAACAAAAATTAGACTATGAATATTATATACACTTGAGAAATCATAGAGGGTAATGGATTCATTTTTGGTATGAAGTTCTTCAGGAAAAAAACCAAAACACCCCATGCTATAAGGTAATGAAAATCCAGAGTAAGCTGTTGAACTGACATCTGTGGGTATGCTTTGGTCTGAACATCTCGTTGTCACCTGAGAAAACTCTAGCGTGAGAGGTAGACACTCATTTTCTCGTACCCAGCAACATTTAGCAAGTTCAGTATTCTTCTCCATCCTCCCCAACTGATTTGGGGAGCCTGGACTTCGATTAAGCATTTAAGTTAATTGTCACATGATCTTGCCTTTTCCATCTGTTCTGCCTGCCTTGCTTGTAAATCCCACTTTGATTCCTTCTGTGAACAACTGAGTGAGGAAGGAGAGGAAGGCAGCAGAGACAGCTGTGTGAAATGGGAAGTGGTGAAAAAGTCCAGAGAAAACCTCGGTGTTTTTATCTTGAACAGTATTATAGCATGTTCTCTGAAATTCTTTGAAATTTCATGTTGTAATTTACAGAACTAATTTATTCCCTGAATCTTTTTACAGTAAAATGTTTCTATAGTCACATATATTTGGTAAAATATGTTATTTTAGTTTTCAGGAAGAACCTTCCTTGGTGCCCAGAGTCATCTGAGATACTCATCCTATCCCATGGCACCATACTCTTATCTTCAAAGAGCAGCGATGATAATGTTCTTGGCAATCTAACACCTCCTAATCTTGTTAAATGGTTTCAAATTTTGAGATACTGATGAGCTGGGGATTAGTTATTTGTTTATTATTTCTAACTTTTTTTTTTATGGCATTTAGCAATTTTTTGGAAAACGGTTGCTAGTACTATTATCACTCAAAACAAAGAAGAAACGGCAAAAAATAATTTTATCACCTTTTAGATTTATTCAGACACGTGTTTTTAAACATTATATTTGATATTCAGTGCTGCACTTGCCAAAAACACAACTGCAATTTAAAGCATCCAATCTCTTTTAAAGATAGATTGGACCTTGAAAGCATGAACGGAAATCTGGAACTGTTGCTGAATAGTTCAGAAATCCATATTCTCACTGATAAACTTCTGAAAATAAACATTTTGTCAAAAAATATTTTATTTCATGCTAAGCCTGTTATGAATGGACTGAGTAATTAGGCGTAATACAACTCAATAATAAGAAGAATCTTAATATGGAAACTTGCTTATTTATATAACAATGTAAATGAAAATTAAATAGAAACACTATATATATTTTTTGCAATGATTGAATAATCACAGTAATGCTTTGAGAAGTAAATTATACTTAATGTTTGTTCCATATGACTGTGTTACAAACTGTATTTAGAAGATGAAAATAAGTATTGACTGTGAGTAAGTAATAAGTATTGACAGAGCTTTGCCCTGACAATCATCCAAAATATGATTTATAACCCAAAATAATTTCATAAGCTTCATAGTCATGAAAGTACTTCAGTACTATTTTTAAAAATACATTGTAAATATTGGGAGATTTGGGAATTTACAAACCAAAAATTTTAAGTTACCTTCAACAAATATAATGCCCAAAATATTACACAGACTTACTCAAACCACTTGATTTCAAGAATATGACTTAAAATAGAAGATTTTATCTTTGTGTTGATTGTGGTATGTTTATAAAAATAGAAGAGAGAACAGTTCTGTAATTTTAAGAGAAGGCAGGAGCAAAGGAAGTGACATGTTTACATACCCAACAAATCTGTATTTCAATAATTGCAGTTCTAAAGTTCTTCCATTAAGAATACAGTGTACTTAACCTTTTATAAGGTCATTTGTAATGAACTCTAACATTATGCATACAAAAACTGTGGGGAAATACAGCTTAGAATTGTTTTCATATCTAGGTTTCTCAGTTGGACTCTACCTGAATTATGATAATTTCGATGTGGAAAGCAGAAAATTATTCCATTGAAGTCAGCGGGGGGTTACCATTACCTTTCACTGTGTTGAAAGTTTATCCAGATGCTGTGGTTCAGGCTTATCTGTAGTTGAGTTCAACCAGTCAGAAAGAAGAAAGTTCTCTCATACAATCTAGGACCTCAGAAACGTGATGAACTGCTGCAGTTTGCTCTGCAATTTATCTCACTGAGAGGAAGCACACAATAATTCTCAATCCTACCTCCTTTTCCTGCTAAAATAGTACTAGGAGGCTCTGATCCTTCAATGTTTTCTGAGGCAAAAGTCTGGAAAAAACATAGGCTCATTGAAATATTCAAGTTTGAAGGGACCTCAGGGTTTCCAAAACATGGTCATCTGTGAGGTCAGGTCAGGCTGCTTAGGGTTTGATCTGACTGGCTCTCAAAATCCTTCAAGGATGGAGAGCGAACAAAAGTTTTGGAAGCCTGTTCTAGTGCTTGACTGTACTCATAAAATTTCTCTTTGTACCCAGTCTCAATTTCTCTTGTTTCAGTTTATGACTGTTATTTCTCATCTTCTCACTGTGCACTAACGTAGAGACCATCCCTCTTTATAAGGTCTTCTTTATAAGGTCCTACACAGCTGGAGAGCTGTTGTAAGATCAACCCCAAACTATCTTTTCTCCATGCTGAGCAAGCCCAGCTCCATCAGCCTCTCTTCACAGGGCAAGTGCTCCAGTCCCTGACCAGCTTGGTAGCCCTCCACTGAATTCACCCCTGTTCATCACTGTCTTTTCTCTAATAGGGACCTCCAAATCTGGATGCAGTAATTTAAATGTGGGTTCAGAAGTTCTGAGGAGAGAGAAATGACCACTCTACTTCGCCCTGCTGAGGCCCTGTCTGGAGTACTGTGTCCAGTTCTGGGCTCCCCAGTTCAAGATGGACAGGGAACTGCCAGAGAGGGTACAGCAAAGGGCTACGAAGATGATTAGGGGATGAGAACATCTCTCTGGGGAGGAAAGGTTGAGGCACTTGGGTCTTTTTAGTCTGGAGAAGAGAAGACTAAGGGGGGATCTTATCAACGTTTATAAATATCTAAAGGGCAGGTGTCAAAAGGATAGGAGCAGTCTTTCGGTGGTGTTCAGCAACAGGACAAGGGGCAACGGGTACAAACAGGAACACAGGAAGTTCCATCTGAACATGAGGAAAACTTCTTTACTTTGAGGGTGGCAGAGCACTGGAACAGGCTGCCCAGAGAGGGTGTGGAGTCTCCTTCTCTGGAGGTATTCAAAACCTGCCTGGATGTGTTCCTGTCCAGCCTGATCTGGGTGACCCTGCATTGGCAGGGGGTTGGACTAGATGATCTATAGAAGTTCCTGCCAACCCCTACCATTCTGTGATTACATGATATACTATTCACTATATATGATATATATACTGCATATTTTGTACGATGCTATATAGACCCTAACTAAACTAGGGCTTAGCTGCACAAGTTTATAAGAGATAGAAAAAGAAGAAGAGGATCTTGCTGGAATTTTCTAAATGAGAAATTGACATCTCACCTTCCAAAATGTTGAGAACTGGGGAGCTGGAGCTGATAATTTTGCTTTGTCGTTAAAATGGGTGTCATTTTGTTGGATAGTAGACAAAACTTTAAATGTCACATAAAAAAAGGGTACTTGGTTTACTAGCCCAAATATATGAAGGATTTGGCCATGAGGAGAAGTCTATTCCGATTTTGAATTATTCCTCAGTGTATATTTTTGACACATAAAATCCATTTTATAATTTAAATGTAACATTATTTATCAAACGAGAAGGTTCACAATAAGAAAAATACAGATGACACATAATAAAATTATTAGGACCATCTTGGGAATAATCAATGAAGAAATATCCAGTGTATGCTATTCCTCTAATTTTTTTAAATGTGTTAAGAACTATATGGTTGTATATTGTGATGTATAATTTTCAATGTTGTTAAAAATATAAGATATTATATAACATAACCAAAACCTCAAGCTTCTTTCCAGCAAATCAATAAGCCCAGGACATGCTAATTAACCCACTTGTGATATTAATTTTTCTATTTATCTTTTTCTGTCCTGTTTTTTAAGGTCTTGAAGTATTCTTCAATATCTGTTCATGAATTCTTAATTTTTAGATTACAGTGATCTGTAGAGATAAAATAAACAACTGATGGAAATATCTGTTGGAGAATACATCTATTTGGTGAACATTTCCATCTTATTCAGTAATAGATCTGTCATAATCCTCTGCTCTTTCTTACAGTATATTGTAAATGCTTGTGTTTTTCCCAGCCACACATTCAGTAATGTTTTGTAAATTCTTACATTTAATAGAACTTTTCATTCACTTCACACCTGGCTGTTTTTAATGATTTTGCTGAATTAGGGACCTTTGCCTCTTAGGAGATTTCTTTGCTTTATGTAAATTGTCACAGGTCCACATTCAATTCAGTAGAGCTCTGATATTGATAGCCATTTTTTTTTTTTACTTTTTTACAAGGCTGGTTTCACACTGTTGCTTGATAATATGGAAAACCGTGTGTGTCCTAACCAACTACTATGAAATTACCTTATAATCATAAATATTACAGCAAAATACAGACTATTTTATACAAACAAGAAGGAAGAACACAACTGAGATACCTGCTGCCTGAAGAAAATAATTTTTATCTTTTTTTGCATTCTTCATGTATTGTATGATTTGAAAATGATGCTTCTCTATTGATATGTGGTACTATTATTCTTTTTTTCCTATTCTTTTTATTGTGATTGTTGTAATTCACTCCTTCAAAAGCTCTGTTACAAACTGCTTGTAAAGTTATCGTAATGATCAGTCACTTGATATACCCCATTTTTCTCATGGCTCAAGGCCAGTTGATGTAAAAATATAGTACCAGTTCACAGCTCTGTATCTCAGAAAACTGAAGGAGGGAAGCAGGACAGTAAGATCCTCTGTATTTGAATTTACAAGCATTCCTTTAGAATGAGGCATAATTCCTGAAGAAGGTAGTCTTATTTATAAACTGTAAGTTCCAAAAGATTGCACTTTACTACACAATTGCAAATACATTTTTGTCTAAACTGACTTAGTGTATGTTTTAATGAATATTCCTAATAACTGAGACTTTAAATGACCTTTTTTATCAACTGAAACTCCATTTTAAATTACTTCCTGTTAACAAAGACAGAGATGGTTCTGAAGGTCCGTTCTTCTTAGTTAAACTCCCTTGAAACTTTACACAGAACACTAAATTGAAGTATACAGGGAAAAATGTTCTTCCCTGTTTTTACCTCACTCACTGGTGTACGGGGTCTGACTGGGATGGAGGGGACTTTCTTCATAACGGCACTTAAGGTGGTGTGCTTTGGATCTGTGGCTAAAATAGTGTTGACAATACGTCAGTGTTTTGGCCATTGCTGAAGAGTTCTTGCACAGCATTGGCTTCCACCACCACTACCACTGCGCTTTTCAGTGGAGTAGGCTGGGGGCGGGCAAGAGGTTGGGAGGAAACATTGTCCCTGGAGGTATTTAAAAGATGGATAGACAGAGCACTTAGAGATATGATTTAGTGAGTGTTGGGTTGATGGTTGGACTAGATGATCTGAAAGTTCTCTTCCAACCTCAGGAATTCTATGGTTCTATGATAGCCAGGATAACTGACCCAAATTGAGCAAAGGAACATTCCATACTACATGATGTCCTGCTGTGCAATAAAAGCTCGGGGAAAGAAGGAGGAAAGGGGTCATTCACGGTTATGATGTTTGTCTTCCCAAGTCATGCATGTTGTGACTCTGCTTTCCAGGAAGTGGCACATCTGCCTGCTGATGGGAAGTAGAAAAAGAATTCCTCTTTTTGTTTGGCTTGTGCACACAAGTTTTTCTTTTGTTATAAAACTGTCTTTATCCTGATCCATGAGTCTTAGAATCATAGAATCATAAAATGGTTTGGGTTGGAAGGGACCTTAAAGATCATCGAGTTCCAAACCCCCAGCCACAGACAAGGACATCTCCCACCAGACCAGATTGCTCAAAGCCCCGTTCAGCCTGGCTTTGAACCCCTCCAGGGATGGGGCAGACACAGCTTCTCGGGCCAACCTGGGCCAGGCTCTCACCACCCTCACAGTACTGAATTTCTTCCTAATAGCTAATCTAAATCTCCCCTCTTTCAATGGAAACTCATTGCCCTTCATCCTATGGCTCTCCTCTCTGATCAAGAATCCCTCCCCATCTCTCCTGTAGGCCCCCTTTAGGTACTGGAAGACCACTGTAAGGTCTCCCTGGAGCCTTTTCTTCTCCAGGCTGAAAACCCCAACTATCTCAGCCTGTCTTCATAGGGGAGGTGTTCCAGACCTCTGATCATCTTTGTCACCCTCCTCTGGACCCGTTCCAACAGTTCCATGTCTTTCTTGTGTTGAGTACTCCTGAGCTGGACACAGTACTCCAGGTGGGGGTCACATGAGAGCAGAGTAGAAGGGCAGAGGGTCTTCTTGCCTTCCTTATATTTTCTCCTTGACCTGCAGAGCAGGGGAGTGAGCAAGAAGCTGGGTGGATGTTTGGCTGTTGGTTGGAGTCAACACGGATTATTTTCAACCCCTTAGCTAATCATAGCAACAGCTATGAAACTATTGAAGGACAGGTTGTGTCACACTTTCACTTACATCAGCAGCACAGTTTATATTTTCCCTGTGTGAGCTACTCTCATTTTTAGGTAGCTGTGCTTATACCTGAGGATTTTATATGAGTGACATCTAGATCTAGACCGGACTGTAACTTCACCTGGATAATTATAGACTTACACTTCTTAGAGTAGCTACTTAGAGTAGCTCATGTATTTTTTACAAATGAGAATACTTTATGAGTTCTAACTGCAGGAAACGCTTCAGAAGTAGGGAAATTTTCGTGCTTTGCTGAGAAAGGCAAAAGCATTTCTTATTTTTAAATAATTCTATTTTCAAAGTTAAAGAAAAGGATAATAAACTGGTGAAGACATCAGAAAGAAACTTCACCAATATAATTGCAAAACACTTTTTGGTTCACCTGCTGTGATTGACTAAAATCCCCCTGTACCAGATGTATTAGTATTCCAAAATGTATCAGCATTAACAGAGGAATTCTACATACTGTGAACTTCATGGTGTGATAAAGATTTGTTTTCCTTTAATTTAATGGTTCTATTTACTAAATATTTGCATATTTTTTATGCATTTGGATGATGAAAAATTTGCAAGCTGAAAATAATATTTACATATTATTAAAACAATATGCTAAAAAGCAATAAACTTGCATAGGCTGGCATTCAGAAGATATAAAATGGCAAAACTAAGGTTATATATACAAACTATAAGCAATTTTCTTCATGACTAGTCCATAATTAAATGGAAAGCTATTGATACTCAAGCAATGGAATATTGTATTGTATTCAGTCATCAACTCTGTGTACATATGCATGGCATCTGATCCCTGAAAGCAGAGTCATACTGGATGAAATTCCAGTATTAATATAGAGATCAAATAATTTGGACTGTGACTAGGAAACCTTAGAGTGTTCAGATTTACTAGGGGTATATATATTCAGTTCTTAGATCATCCCCAATGCTGAAGAGTGATAAGATCAGTTTATGGCAACAGAGTCTAAGCTGATGTTTGATCGAATTAAGCAAGAAAAACAG
>JAOXJK010000032.1:63189576-63208388 GCA_025774025.1 Xenus cinereus
ATGACCAGGCCTTATTAATATTAACAGTTACTGTTACGTTTTATTTCTTTTTCATGATGGGATTCAACGTATATACAGGGAAAAAGAAGGGCATTTGTCTTTTAGCCAACAGGACTTTTAATTACTCTATTCAGAAATTCTGCCATTAACATATATGCAAATATATTTCTTCTGGAATAGTCATAGTTGGCAAATGAGCATAGAAAGTTACTTGAGTGTATAAGCTCATCATACATATTTTTTGAGGAAATCAGTACACATTCTTATTTTCTTGTCTGTCAGGTTGAAATCTTTCTGTTTATCATAGCTTTTAATCCACGGTTACAGATAAATACATAATTGTATGTAAATGCACAGTACTATGTAATCATAATTCATGCCATAAATTTAATATCTTGAAGAATAGAGGTAGGAGTTACGTGACCTTCTCTTTATTCTCATTTTAATCTCTGTCAGACAACGTAAAGTAAGGGGAGATTCTTGTTTACTCAAACTGAGGAGGATTGGAAATACTGGGATACTTGTAATGATTAGCAGAAAGATTTTTCTTTGGGGATAAAAGTGAGTTTTAAAAGAACTGAATGAACAGACAGATACAACAACAGTGGAATATTTAGCCTTTCCTGGAGGGTGATGGCTTAGCAGTGTGAGCAAGTAGCTTGAAATCTTTAGTCTCCCTGGAGCCCACAGGATCGAATCTATCTGGGTTTAGCTGAATGCTTCATCTTTATACCTTTAAGGTACGTAAACTGAATTTCATGCAGCTTGAAAAGATCTGTAAAGTCAAATCTATACTTGAGTGCTATGACGCATTTTGCCATATGCATCTGCATTGATGTCATATGTGTAAAACAAACAAAATGATTAAACAATTTTAAAATATTATTGCCTATACATGGCTGACATAGGTCTGGGACACATGGTTAATGCCTTTGCCTCCTGGGACAATTATTCAGTATTCTAGCAGACAATTATTTTCATGCTGGAGATAATGACCAAAAAATTCAGTGAGTGATATATCTATTATTAATGTTAGTGAAACTTACTTAACTCAGTGAGAACTTGCTAGGGAATCCTAAACACACACTTGAAATAAAATTAAAACAAACAAACAAAAAAAACCACCACACCCCAAGTTATTTGAACAGTAATAGACATCATTTAAAGAACTTGATAGGAGAGGTTCTTGGCTACTATAGAAAACTAGAAGGAATTAGTCATATTTCTAAAATCCTTGTGAAAATAATGCATAACAATTTTTAAAAAATCTTTTTTTACTAAAATGATACGGTAGCTATTTATGTCAATAGAGATATCAGATTAAAACTTCAATCAGTGTTTGCCTTTGAGTCAATTTAAGTCAATTGAGTCAGAATGTCTTTGGGTTAATCCCAAATGGATTTAACCTAAATCAACTGAAATAAGGACACTGTAACTTTGTGAAGACTTGATGTTGACGTTGATTAGTGTTGACACTTTATCAATGGTCCTAAATTTTCTTGTTTGCCATCTTTTCCAGTTTGTTATTTTCTTTCTTTATTGATTTTAATTAACATGTTTTCATGAGTTTCCGTTCTTCCCAAGCACACATTTATAAATAAATTAGTCAACACCTCCACAACCCAGACCTGTAAACTATTTCCAGTCATTAAGAGTCACATCTACCCAGTAGTATCTATGAAAAACGACTTTTTTCTTTTAGTTAGTTTTGCTGTCTTTGGATCAATAACTGGATATGCTCATGAATATCTAAAATCAAAATCAAATTCAAGCACATTTAGTAGGTGTTAGAGCTCCTGCCCCAGTGATTCTGATGACTCCTCCAACTCTTAAACCATTGAAATGACTATGGATTTTGTTGTTGTTGTTGTTTTTCTTAATGCTATTCTATTTTCTGTTCTACATAATCAGAGTCCAGGCACCGTTTTCCTGTACTGAAACTGTTTTTTTAGTCCCCAGTCACAAAAGTATTTATTGCTTTTCTAACAATTCACATTAAATATTGAAGCCTGAAGAAAGGGCAATAATACACAATTGCAATGTATAATAACTTCTCTGGTGCCAACTATTAACAAGGATAATTGAGTTATTAATAGGAGATGAAATTCTGAACATAGGTCTGAAAAAAAGAAGAAAAATTTAAAATAAAAACTGGGGAACCTGAAGACCTGAAGATATCCAGCTTAAAGGTTCAGACTGTCCCCTAGAAACTTTGGTTTGCAAAGCAAAGCAGGGTGAGGAGGTGAACAAAACCTTAAAAGAGTTAAAAATTAAAAATAAAAGAGTTAAAATTTTCCTCTTAAAAGAGGAAATTGTGAGTGACCTGCCACATCACTTAGACACACACAGCACTATGGGGCTAGATGGGATCCATTCGAAATTTCTGAGGCAGCTGGTGGAAGTGCTCAGCAAGTCACTTTCCATCATTTATCAGCAGCCCTGGCTAACTGGGGAGGTCCCAGTTGACTGGAGGTTAGCAAATGTGATGTTCATCTGCAAGAAGATCCAGGGAACAACAGGCCTGTCAGTCTGACTTCAGTGCAGGTTATAGAGCAGATCATATGATTCATAGGACAAGAGGAAATGGCCTCAAGTTGCACCAGGGAAGGTTTGGTTTGGATATTAGGAAAAATTTCTTCACAGAGTGGGTTACCAAGCATTGGAACAGACTTCCCAGGGAAGTGGTTGAGTTACTATCCCTGTAGGTATTTAAAAGACGTATAGATGTGGTGCTGAGGAAAAATGTTTAGTCCTCACTTGTTAGAGTTAGGGTAATGGATGGACATGATGATCTCAAAGGTCTTTTCCAGTCTAAATGATTCAATGATTCTAAAAAAAAGTCATTTTAGGATGCTGCCAGCTGTGCTTTGAACACTTTTCAACCCCCTCACCCCCCAAAAAAATCCCAAAGACAACAGGGCTACTTAAATAAGTGTTCTGCTGTAATGGGGCCAGTCTACTCAGATTTGCAAGACTGAGTCCTAAAAAGACATCAACCATGAGGTGTCTCAGAATGTTTGATTCAGTGGCAAGTTGGCTTTAAGTCATTGGAAAAAGACTTCATATACCCTGCTGGGACACTGACATCATCCTCAACTGCTGTGAAGACAGCCAAGGTTTGAAGACATAAGCTTTTTCTCTAGGAAAAGGGAAATTTTGACAGGTACGTAACTGTATTAGGGGCTTTCTTTCCAATGATTTATGCATTTTCCCTCATTGTTTCAAAGAAAAGTCAGGGGGCAGAGGGTATGAATGGTCTTCATGTTGATGTTGTGACAGAGTGAGAATTCTGTTCTTGTAAACAAAATTAATTATATCATACTGCAAACATTTATTTAAAGTAAACAACAAACCCAAACTGTAATAAGCAAAAACATCCTGATTCAGTGATAGAGCATTAAGTTGTGCCACAGGAAACTTAGATTCTTCTATTGACCCTGTATGTGCTTTGGTGACCCTGCACACTGAGCTTGATTTCTCATGCTCTTGTTTTTATTTTCTGTCTTTGTTTATATTACAAGAACAAGCAAGTCCTGCACTGACTTTATGCAGGACCTAACACAAAAAGCCTTGCAAATCATTTGCAGTATCTGAGGTATAGCCTTCTGCAAAAATGAAGTGAAAAAGTCATGAATAATCTTGCATATTATATCTTTAAATATTTATTCTACCCAGGTGGTGTGATAGAAAAAGGTGTAGCACATAAAGAATGAAAAAACTAAGAAGAATTTGGAAAAAAAAAAGTTTGTTGGGCAGATAACAAGAAAGCTGAAATTTCTAAATGCAGGCATCAGTACACTGTGCTTTTACTTCCCCTGAAAATGAAACATTTTCCATTTTTGTTCAGATTTTTTAAGATTGGGAGTTAACATACTACCCCTTCTCACTCCCACAAAACATATTTTTATTACTTGATGATTCTATGATTACTTTTAAAAAACAGCTAATGCTCATTTAAAAACTTATACATTACTTCGAAAAAGACCTTTCAGTATGAATATTCTCTCCAAGTCTTTTATTATTCCAAGCCAAGAAGATGAAAGTGTTTGATCATTATGTTTTTCCAAGGTATCTGTAAAGAACATTTAATTATCAAAATTTTGAGTTAAAGTAATAGGCAAAAAAACCATCACATACAAATTCAGTAAGTTATTCTTTGAACATCTCATGTCTAACATCACAGTCCAAGCAGTGTAGGGTCAGCTGACAGTTACCCTTAACTAGCAAAGTCAACAGATTCACTTTTTTTAAATTTTTTTTCTTTTCCTGATTACGTGGTGATAGTAGTACTGATAGATTTGATCTTTTTTTTGTTTTTTTTTTTTTTGGTGATATTTCTAAGATGTTGGAATAAGAAATAGAACACAGAATACTTCACATGTAATATTCCAAATTGTCCCATCATCATTTTTGTCTTTTGTAGACACAGTCTGACAGTACCTGAAATTGTAAAACAGAGCACCTCTCCTATGAGAACAGTCTGAGAGAGCTGGGGGTGTTCAGCCTGGAGAAGAGAAGTTCCAGGGAGACCTTATAACGGCCTTCCAGTACCTAAAGGGGGCTACAGGAGATATGGGGACCTATGACAGATATGTCACCTATGACAGTGCTTCAGTCGTGCATTCTCTCCCCAGGTTTTCGTTTTTCTGGAATGTCATAGCCCTGCACTTTCAGTTTTCATTTGTGATCCCAGTTATCTTCATTATTATATGGACAATCCAGGTAAGTCCTTAAATGCCTACCCTCCTAAGTAGTCATGTCAAAACCCCCTTCCAATCTTTACTTATGTGTATTTCATCTTTTGGTTCCACTTCTTCATGAACTTCTGGCCTTCTGTTCCCATCCCTTAATGAATCTACACTAAATTCTTTCTGTAGCTAGAAAGTCTATTTCCTGACTCACCTCAGACATCAAGCAAAATTTTGAAAATCATTTATCTGCTTGCAGAATTCTTGGGGTAGAATCAGTATTTTCTGCCAAAAAGTCACCTATCTCTGAAGTAATAACGTGACAACACTACACAATTTCCATACAGGAAAGCCTTGGATGTGTTTGCATTTTCATCTTTGCCAGAAAAATAAATTAATTTAAAGACACCTGAAGGCATCTGCAACTTTGAAGGTTAATGGAGTCCTCTGAATACTTGAAAGATTTTTTTTTGCAACATGATGCATGTTCTTAATCAAGGTTTATTACTGTTGTAACATGCTCAACTCTTCACAATATTAAGCATGGTTTAACCTTCTGTATATACCTCTTCATTCATAACATTAAAAAACTTTTATGTTTTCTGTCTTATGCCATTTTAATGCAAACCGATATACACAATCCCTTAATCTAACAATGACTTTTCCAAATCCTTTTCTTCATTTGGTACTTATTTTTAGTAAAGATCTGCCATCATTCACATCAGAATCACTCTTACTTACAACTCTTTTATTCTCTAGGTAAATTCAGATTTTTCTCTGTCATAAAATATGTTATTTTCAAAAACATATATTAGAAGTTATTAATTAAAAAAATGGGAAAAATCATAAATGTCAGCAGTTCTTTGTAAAAACTCTTCACAGTGTAGAAGACACTCCATTATAACTTCTTTCTTCCTCTCTTCTTTCATGTGTGTTTCCAATTCCTTCCTGGTACATTTTAGGGTTCATCTGTAACGTTTTTCAAAACTGACTCAGTATTGAAAGGGGTTAGCTGGATTCCCAGTTGCTTGATACTGTTTTGTAGAGAAAGCAATGGATTATAATAGGCTTCTGAAAAGTGATGCTGCTACAAAATGTTTTAACTCTGCTTATGGAGCTATACTTGTTTGCAACCAAGAAATTCTGTTTCAAAATTCAGCGGGGCGGAGCCTTCACAGATACAGAAGCATTTTTCCCACCGAAGGAACCGTATTACTACAGATTTTTTTTTCCCTTTTTGGTTGATTGCTATATCCAATAACCTGCTTTGAACAGACACAGGACTTGGGAGATCTATACTTTGTGTCTGCTTGTGGAGTAGGGACAAAATGTAGTAAATGTTTTATGGACTGTTCCATGAATTCCTTCCTTGCTATATAAGGGACCGAGATTTAAGGAACTGTACTCAGTGTCCCTCATAGGTGTTTTTAACACTATATTCTTAGAATTCTTGCCTTTAGAAGAATCACACTCCCACCAGCTGCTTTGCAAGTAGCCTATTTCTGGTCACAAAATAAGGTTATTGTAGGTCCTTCTTTTCCTAAGGGGTGGAGTCAAGGGATAAGGATACTTTTTGTATCCAGTGGTTTCAGTTCTAGAGAACCCAGACGTGGCTAAAACTAGCTTTGGATGTTGTTGTTAGGGTAAGGTATGATTCATTAGTAAATTTGTTAAATTCAGATTACAGAGATTTCATTGCAATCATAGGGATTTCTCTTTTTTTAAGTTCCAGCACTCACTGACTATCCAGTTCACTCCTAACTCCTTAAGGTCCCTCCCAATCCAAACCATTCTATCATTCTACGATTCTAATTTCGTGAGTATTCATCGAGAGCATAATTTCATCTGTCTGCAATTCTATGTGAAGTGGCATGTCAATCTAACACAAATCTGGTGTCACTGAGGCAGAAATGTATGTGAAGCTAAAGAATAAGGCCAAGGCCATCTTTATCCAGACGGCCAAGCTAAACTCACTGGTGTCCAGCACCAGTGAATTAGTGAAAAAACTGACTTGCATGTAGGCATAATGCCATGTGAACAGATGGGCATGAGTACAAATATCTAAGAGACCATCAGTAATCACAAAATATGTCTGTGAAGGGCACAAGTTTCGCCAGGAAGTACCAGATGGTTGTCTGTCCTGAGGTTATAGGAACACTGCTATGGGAATGTACCATTCTTAATCCTGCTTTTGGCCAGATAAAGTTCCTAAAATGAATAAATGATGAAGAAAAGTATTTTATTTTACTTATTTTTAAGAAATATTTTACTCTTTCTTGAAAAAAAATTCTAAATTCACTTTTATAATTTTTATATAAATGAAAAGTTAATTGTCAGGCAATTGAAAGGTCTACTTAAGGGACACCCTTAGTAAAATTTAGCAAAATAAATTGTATTACATCAAATGAACACCCCTTTTAAATGAACACACCCTTTTCCACTAATGGGGATGATAGCGGCCTTTAGTGAATGGATAAGAAGTTCTGCTCTTTTATGTTCCAACTACATATAAATTTTGCAAAAACATTTTAAAAACCCCAGTACACCTTTCTCTGGGAGTCTGATTGTGATGCTAGGTTCCATTATATTTTCAACTATAACTGGAAGTTAGTGACAAGGAATGTGGTCATTAGAATAAAAGAAGAAACTTTTTCCTCTTCTTTTCCTTCTATTAGAAGTATCATAATATCAGACACGAAATGACGTAGTATTGTCTGCATCAATAATTTCTTTAGACCCATACCTGAATGTGTTGGGCACATTCAGAACATTTTATTGCTTACTTTAGGCTTCTAATATGTGCTCCTTCGAAACTATGATTTTAACTAACTTAAGGCATAATTTCTCTGAGTAAATGTCTAAACATCCTTCTACAATGAAGGATCAGGAATCTTTTCTTCCCCTACTTTCATTATGATTTTCATTGTTATTATTGTTTTTTTGTTGTTGTTGTTATTATTATCAACATCATCAATCATCATTATCATCAATGGCTACTGTCACTTTTTGTTTTCTTCAAACAAATTCAGTTTTATTATTGATAACTGCATCTTCTCATACATTATAATATTTTTGCAAAAATGCAAAACAAGCTGAGATACATACTTTTCAGCTTTCTCATTATAAAAATAAAGATTTAAGTTAGCAGACCTTTATATAGGCAGAACTTTTTGTGTGCAACTGATTTTCTCTTATGTCCTTAGTTGTAGACTGCTTCCAACAGGAAAATAAATTATGATTACAGAATAAGATCTGAGAATTAATTTCTCTCCCTCACAAACATCTAAATCAACATTTTACATAAAGTGAGAAAGTCAAATCACGAATATCCACTGGTGTAAGTTGGCATGTTATTGATTTCAGTGTTTAATTTACACAAACCAATGTAATATCTTTAGAACATGAGTAATTCAGTGATGTTACTTTGAACAATATGTCCAGAAATTCTGCCTTTTCTTCCATGGTCTTCAGCATAATACTTTCTGTTGAAATTTTTATGCGTGTTTGTTTTTAATTGTGCTTTTGAAAAACCAATGCAAACAGTGACTAGAAATATATTTTATATACTTTTTTTTTTTTTTCTGTGGCACTTTCAAAAAGCTCCTCTCATCTCAGGGCTCTTAAATTCATACACATCCTTAGGCTTTACAGAACTGAGCTGACAAATTCTATGCTCATGAATATAAGAATATATCCCATGTGCTTTATTACTCAAGAAGTATAGAAAAAACGTACAAAAAGCTCCTGATCTAAAACATGCTATGAGATATTATTTAAGCTTTTGAATGTGCAGAAAAGAATCTATAATGTCAATGCACATTATACTGCAAAGTCATCAAGCCTTAATCCTGTAAAAAAATATTGTAGAACATATGATCCAGCAGATTGGCTGTGGGAAAGTACTTTTTATGCTAGTTTATGTCTCTGAAAATGATTTAAAATTCCTGCTGGTGTTTTTTATAAATACTCTGCCACTCTATCAAAATGTTCTTGAAAGATTTTCATGGTCTGTATCGTTCAAGGTCTGATACAACTGACAAGATAATGTCAGGGGCGATTTTAAGCTGTTAAAGACCTTGCTTTATTAGATCCCGGTCAGTGCTGACTGTAGCAGAAGTGGAGAAAAGATGTTCATTATGTCAGGGAAAAAATGTTAAACAGAAAACACGATGCCAGTTTCCTAACCTTCACCAATATAACCTTCTCTAAAATGACAGAAACATGTCAAATTATGAGAAGAAAAAAAAGTAATAAAACTCAATGTCAGTAGATCACAAACTAGAACAAGCCAAAGCAGAAATCTTTACTTCTCTGAAGAAATACTGAAAAATCATAAATGACTTTGATATCTTTTCCCTTCATCTTTCTCTAACAAGTTTTGAAAAACACGTAGTTTATGAAAAAAACACCAAAGACTGAGATTACACTAGCTTTTCCTTCACATATCAGTTATTTTTATATTGCTGTGAACTGAGAAAGAAAATGTGAAATCAGGCATTTGTATTTAGATCAGCACAATTGAAATTTAAAACAAAACTGATAGAAACATAAAAGATAATTTAGGAGAAGTTGTTACAGAAAATAATCTAACTTAATAATTAGAAATTATGCCAATATTGTTATTGGTGGTTTTGCCTAAATCAATGTCAGACACCAAGATCTTATTATTACTACTGAAAATTATATACTCAAAATCCTATGAAGCTGGTTAAATTTAAACACTTTCAATTATTTTAGCAGCCATTCAATGACAAAAAAACACACTTTCATGACTCAATGGTGTGATCCAATAGTCATCGGCATACGTCTCTTCATTGACTTAAGTAAGATTAAAAAATATTTATGCATTTAATCACACTTTCCTACTGAATTTATTTCCTTAGGACTTGGCTGAGTATGGCACCACACACCAGAACACTATTAATCTGTACGCACAAAGTACTCCACTCAGCAACATTGTAAGAGTTAGTTTTGAAGTCATTTTTAACTAGCTTTTTATTAATTTTGTAAAGCATATTTATTTTATTAGAACTTCAGAATTATAAATATGATCTGAATCAGCGTTAAGAGACAAATGTGGACTTGAAAATTTTTGGTTATCTTCTTTCCTACTTAATGTTGTTTAGTAATATGTGGTATTTAAATTAGTGTTATGTTACTGTATAATGGAAAACATTTGTTAATGTATCATTTAAAATATGTTCAGGAAAAATTAGTTCATGATTTATTGGCAGTGTTGGCAAAACCAAATGCTGCTGTCCCATGAATAGCAATAAAATAATGACCACTACTCAGATTTTTGGTCCTCTCTAACATTTCATGCATAATTAGAATACATTAAGAATACCACAAAATGCATTTTTTTTCCAAATCTAACAACATTCCAGCACTTTCAAATCAATTTAATATTTCAGGATGCTTTTCTTCCAAAATAATCCCTAAGACACCATATGATATAAGAACATACATGGATTATTCCCCTTACTGGATATAGTTTAAATTTTACAGAACATAATTACGGAAATGTACATGGTTACTTACCATTTCTGATATCTCGGTCTTTCATAAAAGGATTTTTTTAAAGCGCTACAGTGCCAAAATATCACAATGATCTGTCCTAAAATTCTGTTATATTAAAACATATAAAAAATGTATATAAATAAGTATGTTCTTAAGCCTGATGTCTGCCACATAAGAGGATACAATAGATGTTTTTTAAGCCCTGATTTCTATGCTTATAGTAATCTCCTTAGAAATAAAAGAAATATTTGAAAATAAGAAAAGTGGATGAAATGCCTTTTATGGAGAGGTTTCTGCAGTAGTAGGGATACCAAACACTTATAGCCAGGGACACTTTTCAAATAGTCTGGCAGCTTTTAAATGCATTATAATAGAAAAGGAAAAAAAATCACTACATACTGTTAGTGAAGAGCTAAATATGTTCTGCTCCAAATAGTTTTAGTCACAAAACTATGCTTATTCTAAAATTAATTTTGAAGAAGTACTAATGCCAACTAATATGTAATTAAAAAAAATAAATGATACATTTAAACAGTATGTAGGGTGTTGGGTTTGAGTTTGAATGAGAAAATTGAGCATACTCGTTAGGCAGAAATAATAAACACATTCTGTACTTACACTGTCTCATGCTCTTGAGGCAAGTCTTTGTTGCTAAAACCAATTCATTAGCATCAAGCTAAAAAATATTAGGAGTGTAAAAATAGCATGCTATGTTTATTTCTACTAAATAAAAATACAGCTGTTGAGAGAGAGTGTCACTGGCTTCAGTAATCTTATCCCTTAGCTCTGCTTGAAGGAAGCCTGGTTGCCCAGTTCATATCTTTAACACAAATATCTGACTGTGTTAGGCTTGTTCTCTTCTGTGAGAAAAATAATATGGGGAGACTAAATTACCGTTTTGTGATTTTTTTCCATGCAAACTAATGAAAACTACTTAATGAGTTTTTTTTCATACTAATAGCCTTTTTCTTTTTACATTTTCTTTTTACATTACACCCGTCTGTGTCCTTCATCCATTATTATTATAACTATTTTTTCCCACAGCATGTCAGGCAATAAGATAATTCTCCCTATCTATCTTTTTAATTGCTTCTGGATTAGAAATAAAGTAAGAGAGCTTTTCTTTCACAATGCATAACACAATAATTGCAGGTTTTGGCTTTGTTTTCTTATTCAGGACAGACACAACAGAACCTCAATTCACAACTTTATATTAATCAAGAACTACAAAGAAAATCTTTTAACAAAGAGCAGACATATTGTATCTGACAGGGAAAGAATTCCATATGAGGATTTTTTATGACAATTCTAACCAAATTCCTCCTTACTTGGATTTATAAGTTATTTCCACGGTTGATGATGAGAGGTTTATATTTTTCCCCATTTAGTCTTGAAATATCCTCGAGCTTTTGACATTTCCAAAACATACACGCAACCTCAAATAGCAACATGAATGCAGTATAACTCCTGAAGGTAAGAGCTGTAGACCAAGGAAATCTCTACTTTCCAAGAAGCGATAAGCTTATATTCTGCCTTAGGTTGAGAGCAGTCATAAGTTTGCTTCTTAACTTTAAGTAAGACTTAGTGTGGGAAATATCAACTTGTAGCAAGGTTCTGCTATAAGAAGGGATGCTTATCAAAATGTACCCAGTGTATTGTTTGTAGTTGTCAACCATTATTAAAATGTTTTCAGATGTGTTTCATCGATCATCATTTCCTCCTGTCTATAATAACAAAATGCTGCTTTCTTGCAGAATCTCTACTTTCTGCAATCATACAATCAACTCTGTTCAGACCTTAAGTGAGCCGAATCACCACTTGGAGACACCTAGGTTTTTCCCTTGTCTGTAGAGGCTTGATAACTCTTCTCCTAAATTGGATAGCTTTGTTAAATGTCTGAGGTTAGATAGGGGTGATTCATTTCCTTTCTACACTGTGCAAGGCACACTCATATTTATTGTGTCAGCTATTGCCAACATTGATTCTCTGTTCACCTACTTCAGGTGCTATTTGCGGTTCACCATTAGTCATCCAATCTAATCATTATGACCTTTCCTGACCAGCAGATAGTGCTATCTTCCAAGTACAAGTAAAAGATTATCCAAGCCATGCCCTAGAATATCCAATATTTTATTTTTTCCTTAAATAATCTGAATATTATGTGTTCATAATATTCAATACATGTAACTTAAAAACAGTATTCTGACATTTAAAAACTATTCCACACTCCATACATGTTATGGTTTCTATGTCTATCTTGCCAATGGTCTAATGTAGACTCATCTGAAGTATAATTCTTTAAGAATTCCTTTTATTCTTGTTTCTCTTAACTATTTTGTGTACATATAGCTAAAACATTTTTATTTTTTTCTGTAAGAAAAGCATGAACCTGACAGCAGCAAAATATAGAACACTTTAATACATCAGCAACACAGCCAAAATAAAACTGATATTTAAGTGAGTGTGTTTAAATGCAAAATAGATTGCTACATTTAATTCTATAATATCAGTTCCCTTATGCAAACAATTTTCAGACTATTTATCAAACTTTTGCAAGTTATTTTTATATTATGGTGGAGTTAGTTTAATGAATAAATTTAATTAATACATTGTATTGCTTCTTCACATTGATAACTTTTCAATCATTCCCTCTTGATAACTGAAGTACAGAACATTTATGAATCGACATTATGAAGAATGGGTAGTAAAATGTATATGACTCAAAGGAACTTTACATATGTTTTCTGACACGCCACTTATGTTAGCTGTGAGTCAAAGAACAGGCAAAGCATGAGAAGAGCCAAATTTTACCCGGAGGAATAGACCTTGAGCATGCGTTTTTCTGCACATGCTCTAATTACAGCATTGCAGTGCGTAGAGCGCAGCCATACAGCATATTCTTAGGACGTTTTCTCTAGGCCTGCGCCAACTATGGGCATTTTGTTACTGTTCTAGGGTATCTTGATTCCTTCATTCCTGCAAAATATATTATTTCTGCAAAATTTATTTAAAAAAAAAACCCTGAAGAATGGTATAAAGGTTCTGGGAAGGTTGAGAGCTGCAGTAAAGCTTTGAACATTTCTGTAAACTAGGAAAAGCCATGGTGTAATGAAAGTTCCAAAGAGAATATCATGCTGATGAAGGAGCTGACAAAATAAGTATTTACTCAAACATATCTGGATGTGTTACCTTTAGACAGTATACAGAAAAAAACAAATAAACTAACAAATAAAAAATCTAAGAAAGTATTTATTACAAGCACCAGAATTTGAGAAGGTATTTAAATATGTATCTTCAATGGATATAATGGAGTGACACTCCATTATTTACATGTTCAGATCCAACAGAAAAGGGGAAAAGGCTGGCTTTATTGTGATAGGAGAAGGATACACAACTAGAACTACCAGGGTTCCCAAAAATCAGTATTGAGAAAAACACCTGCAAAAAGAAACACTCCTGTCTTCATAGCATAGCAACATCATATGACAGTTTAATAATTTTTGCTTCCTAAATAAAAAAAAGTCTTAAACTGAGTATTCTCTAAATCTCTTGAAACTGGATTATAATCTATTTTTACGACAGTTGTAACAGGAAAAAAATTACTGAGCTTTTTTAATAAAGAATACTTTTCCGCTCAATAAATAGCATCAGAAAAATAGATTGAGTATTTTGGTAAACTGGAAGTCTTCTGAAGTGATTTGTATTGTAAAACAAGAAATAAGATGTCAACAAGTGTTTCATTCTTAGGAATAGTATTGCATTTTAGTAAGGTGGAAATGAAATTAGTTTGGTTTTGCCTACAAACCACAGGTTTCTTTATTAAATCTACAAGTAGCAGATATTTCAGTGCAAACACTCAATGGGCATTAAGTCATAAGCTACTTTTACTTTCAGTTTTATAAAATGAATTAGTTCTCTCACCTGACATGAAAAATTATGTTATTGTATCTTACTACAAATAATTGAAGAATTATATCAATTGTCAACTCATGGACACAAAATGAGTACTCCACAGAACAAAGCAAAACCAAAAACAAACCAAAACAAAATAAAAGCATATTAAATAACCATTTTTAAATTTCATATATCTTATAAAAGACTGAAATATACAAGGAAAAACAGAGATAGATGAAAATAAAAAATGAAACTTTGTATATTATTATCTTCACGATGGCTGCATTTTCTTCTATGAAAAGTATTTCTCATTCTCAGGGAATTAGCATTAGCTTTCCAAAATTCATTCTAAAGTGTCTATGTTTAAATTGGACTAAATTAATTCAGGAATTATTTAGAATTTTTTCCCTTTTAAAATTCCCTAAGATTTAATATGAGGAAGTTGATTCTCTGAATGACTAGGAGACTTATGAGCACTGGTAGAAAAATGGAAAAAAAAATAGGATTATTCCAGTCCACTTTTTAATTTGCACTGTTAATGTTTCATTTATAAATAAAAATAAAATATATGAATCCAGATGCAGGATTTACAGATTAACAGTTATAATATAGATACAGGAAAAAAAATAAAAAAAACAACAGAAAATAAATTACTGAAAATTAAGTCAACTTTCATAAACTAATAAATTTTCCAACAGTAAAAAAAAAAATTCTTCTTAATATGGATAGAGCTAAATATTTACTGGTCATGAATCTTAAAAAAATCTTAAAAATTTTTAGAAACTAGGAGAGCAAACTGTTGAAACAAAAGTTATGAGGAAGAATATACTGTATGTAGCTCATTAATGGAATTATTGGACTCTATTACTGCACTAAATAGATTTTATACTTGTTTCTTTATTGGAAATAGAATATCCATGAAAAATATTTGGATAATGGACTTACCCTGCCTGTAAACTTAAAAGAAATGAAATGAGTCTGTAAACATAGACACAGTGATCCTTTTTAGAATCCTCTGCAGCTTTTAGTGCGCTATTAGCTCTCTCTCCCTAAAATGTTCCAGATACTTTTTCAAAAGGATGAAAAAAAGAAAGATTTCTACAGTTATGGATGTTTTTCCATTTTGGTCCATCTCTTGATTTTTTTAAGCACCTATGGGTTACAGAAATAGCAAACATCATCTTATGACAATTAGATTTGAACTTGTACTGAATTTTAAATGTTATAAACTACTTTTCTAAAGCCTGAAGTTGTTTTTTTATGTGAAACCAAATCAACTTACAAAAGACCCACATGTATTTCCATATTAGTTAATCTGTCTTTTTTAGACAACACTTAAAATTGAGCTTTTTTTTTGTTTTGGATTATCCCACTGTGCTTATTCTTCTTTAATAGAATCATTAGTAAAAATAGAGAAATAATAGTATGCATTCCCCAAACAACACTGAGACTTACTTAGCCTTCAGCATTCTAGATCTTTAATTGTGTCAAGGAAAATTCTAAGACAATATTCCTTCTTGAAGTTGAATGGGGTTCAAATGTGTTATTTTTGCTTTGTCAAGAAAGTTGACTGAAATCACCAATTTTCACTTCAAGATCCATATTTTAAAAATACTTTTACTTTCACAAAAGTGAATTCAAGGGGACACAAAATGTTCACAAAACACACACTACTTTTGTCAGTTTCATTAGTTCTGAGGGTATATTTGCCAAAAGTAGGATATCTGAAGTAGACTCAAAATGCAAATGACAGATTGTGCAGAAAAGTGAAGAGGGGAGAAAAATAGATTGGAACTTGTTTTGTAGCATCAGTTCAAATGCTCTAATATCTAGTTGATGAGAAAAAAATTGCATGAAATGAAAACATGTTACAGAATCTCTTGCAGAAGGGAGTATAAATTTGAAAGTACAGTTTCAAACGTGGTTCCGTGAATTCTAAAATACTTAATTTTGTTCTTCTAATGACTGTCTTCCCTTCAACTTCTAAACTTGAAATGTGGTGAAATATGTCAGAGAAGAAAAAATCACAGAATCATAGAATTGCCAAGGTTGGAGGTGACCTTTCAGATCATCGAGTCCAGCCATCAACCTAACACTGACAGAACTCATCAGCAAGCCATATCTCTGAGCACCTTTCTTTTAAATACCTCCAGGAATGGTGACTCCACCACTTCCCTGGGCAACCTGTTCCAATGCTTAATAAAACTTTCAGTGCAAAAATTTTTCCTAATATTTCTTAATTCAGCATTATGAACTATTTAATGTTTTATTCCTTGATAGAGTCTATTTTCATATATATTTTTTCTTCAGTTTAAATGTATTTTTGACATGCTTAGCAGATTAGGGCCTGCATCACACAAAGCTAAACCAGGACTTTAGAGGAAAGAGATGCTCGAGGTGAGTGTAACAAACTTTCCTCCCATTCCCCTAGAAATGCACCCAGGTGCCATGTCTGTAATTTTTTTATTAAGACACTGGAACCTTTGCTGGGGTAGATGGAGTTTCTATTGTAGGTCCATATGATTATTTAAAACTCCTTGTCTTGATATGTACTGAATTTTTATAGAAAAGAATATTCCAACTTTGGAATCATTAATAGTTGTAGAAGTACATAAAATGAGTGCTTTGATCTGTCTATTAAATACAGCATTTTGTTTACGAAGGAAAATGTAACCCATAAGATGACCAAAAACTCTGCAAAGGAGTTTTGATTGACTAAAATCATAGTGAATTGTTCAAGAATCCTGAGAAAGATGCCTGCTCTGTTTCCTCTATTGGACGTTGCTTTTTCTTCTTTTTGAGCTGAAAGTCAGTGTCACTCCCTTTCTGTCGTTGTTGAACTCTCACCATGGTTACTTGGAGCCTTCCTCAGAAGGAATTAAGACTTCCACCTTACACTGCCCTTTTTGTAATGGGTGCACTCTGAGATTAAAAATGGGAAGATATTTTTTTTTCAAAAAAAATCTTGGGAAAAAAAACAACGCACCTTCTTTTCCTTTTTGAAGAAAAAAAGCTAATCTGAATGAATGCATCAAATATATGAATCAACTGTAAATAAGCACTTATGAAGCAAACAAAAAGGGGAAGAAAAATGGAAAAATAAATCTTGAAAATATGTCAGGATGTCATGACCCTACTGTAAGCCTATAAATTGAAATGTACATTCTTTACTGATATATATTTCTCGTTATATGGAAAACATCCTGAAATACACAGCTGGATGGGGTGTGACTCAGAGTGCTAAAGAATCAACTGCTTCCTGTGACCTATTGAATGCATGGTCCCTCAAATGATAAAAGCACCAACTGAAATTCCACAGAAAACCTCCTGTTCCATTTCTTGATTATCTTTTTTTTAGTGTTCCCAAATCCTGTGCAGTGCTCACAGTGACCACACAGATATACAAAACATCAAAATACAAATAATAAATTACATACTATAGAAATCTTGGAAGTGTGCACATCTAAAGATTATTTCCAATTATTCCTACTAAATGTCGAGCCATGATGAAGTGTGAATGTGATACAATGGAACTGATTTTGATACTTGAAATAACACATATTCAAAATTTTTCCCTCTGTGTCTGGTGGTTTATTTTCTAGAAACTAAGCATCTGTTCCAATTTAGGTTCTAAGATTAGAAAAATGAAAAAAACCCAACCTTTTACAGTAACTGGACAGATTAGAGAGAACAGAATTTGAAATCACAATACAGTAATTGATTAGGATTGTAATGGTGTTAATTCCAATTAAAAGAACACTGACAAGGGAAACGCTCATTTGAAATCAATATCATGGTAATGAGGTGTCTATATCTTGCTGTCATTCCTGATTTATTTCCACAAGCAGTGATTTTTCAGACTGAGCTTACCTGCCAAGAGAGCTGCTCAAAATAAATGATGATGCAGATAGATAGATAATTAAAAGAATGTTGAAGGAGAATTATAGTCAGTCACAGGGATGGAACCACTGAAGAGAACAAAATACCTGGTTTTGGTTTTGATCTTATTTTCTCCCCCTGTTCTGTTGAGAAGGGAGAGTGGGAGAGCAGTTTAGTGGACATCTGGACTCCAGCCAAGGTCAACCTACCACAGGCCTATGGCTAACATATTTATTTTATTATTTTTATACATCCTCAATCCTGTGCTTATCAACTGTTGACAGAATAATAGAAGAAAGTAATAGAAGAACCCAACAATGTGGTAACATTTTATCTTGCAATAATGTGTTTATGTGTCCAAGTCCTGATTTTACACTTATTGTAAGGTATATCATTAACATGCATGCGTGTATCAACAACAGGATGAATCTGCTTCTGTATCTTGTCTTCTCAGTATATTATTGCCCTAAACTTTTCTGTCATCTTTTTATCTTATTAGTAATGATATTTATTGATTATGCATAATCAGTAAAAGACATTCAATTGTTCAGACTGAAGCAATTTCTAGGAAACGCCACTATTAGTAGTGCACACCTATTCAGAATTCTATTTTGAAACCTGTTAATTATTTTTTTTGAACACTGGATATATATCGTAAACCTGAGGAGGGGTAATAGTTTTAAACTGAATGGAGTGACAGGATGAGGAGTAACAGTTTTAGACTGAAAGAGGGTAGATTTAGACTAGATATTAAGAAGAAATTCTTTCCTGTGAGGGTGGTGAGAGCCTGGAACAGGTTGCCCAGAGAAGCTGTGGCTGCCCCATCCCTGG
>JAOXJK010000032.1:63208488-63230503 GCA_025774025.1 Xenus cinereus
CCCCAAATAAACACAGGATACATTCACAACAGGTAAATAAGCACTAATGGTAAGAATCCATTTTAACTCAAAAGCAGCTATAAACAGGGGGGTTTTCTCCAAGAGCCATCTATTTTATTCAGCTGCAGGGTCTTCTGAATAAAGTCTGTTCAGCCTTTAGTGTTGACAACTTATTTTATGTGGTTACACTAAGATGATGAAACCTTGTGGTTTACAGTACATGCTTTTTGACATGAATTCAGGTTTACAGAACAAAAATTTCATACATCTGCATCAAGTAGAAACAATAACATCACCCTGGACTCAAGGATATTGCTGCTGAAGATTCAAAGTCTACCTCTTGGTGGTATATGCTATATCAGAAAGCCAGACAGCAAGAATATGGCAAGTGGAGGCTTTTTTAAAAAAAAGTAAGTGGACACACATACTTGAAAAAACAGAAGTAAGTATAGAATTAAGCTGATTTTTGCTGAAGCTAAGCCTGCAGCCATATATCCACCGAGCAAACTGAGACAATAAAAAGAAAATAAAAAGATAAACCACAAGGCTTCAAATTCCATATCCTTCCACTTCCTAGTACCTCTGACCTCTGAAGGGTAACAGGGGAATCAGTTCTGTACAGCAGACGTCAAGTACCTGCACCAAAATATCTGTACAGAATTTCTTCTCACACTACCATGCAGCAAAATGCCTTTGAGTTAGTGGGATGGAAAGATTTACAAAGGGATTCAGGATCATGGGGAACAGCAGGAATAATTTCTCACCCAAGAATCTGTAAGTTTAGAAATGGAGAAAGATTAGCCTCCGTGACATGAAGGGAGGGAAGGGTAAAAATTAAACCTTGCCTAGAATAGGTAGAAAGGTGTAAATACTATTTCCTAGTGTTCAAGAACTTCCCTCGACTCACCACACCAATTTCTTTCTGTGCATTTTTCATGCCATCATCATCTTCCAGTCTCTCTTCTTCCTCCTCCTCAAACAAGCTTAACGCTTTCTTAGCCTGGGTCTTGACGTCTTTCTCCAGAGCCGGTGGTGACGTTGCAAACAGATCTGAACTGCTATCTGGCCCTGAGGATGCTGCTGCAAAAGGCTCCACAAAAAAAAAAAAAAAATTAAAAAATTAAAAAATTCAGCACATCAGCCTGGTATTTAGTTCAGGAGCTGCCCAGGAGAAATTCACAACCCTGAAAGCCACAGCTACCAACACCATTTCTTACTAATTTATTACTACTGTTGAAACAAAGTTAGTGAGCCCAAAGCAGAGCCTACACATCAGTACAGGTGACCTTTTAAAGGCAAGCTCTGTTCATGTCAACAGAGGTTACCCAACCCACTCTGGGGGAAAAATGAAACAGATTCCTCCCTCTGCCCCAAAATAACCACCAAACAATTCTCTCATGTATGTCAGTTGGGAAACAGCTTTTAAATGCCATTTAATCAATTTGCTGTTTGACTGACAAGTGATTTTGCTAAATGGAGACAGAGTTATTCTCTCCTTGGCAATAGACGAGGCAATCTAGAAAAAGAATTCTGTCCCAGAACTGCACTGTTAGATTATATATTTTTTAAAACAGAATCTTTACCAAACTTCAGATTAATGTAAGAAAATCCCTCACTTTTTCCTTTGATTGCTGCCCTGCAACATCTGTTCTTCCACGCACAGGAACTACTCCAGGCTCTTCCAAATGCCACAATGTGTCTTCTACCTGGTTAGACTTTGCTGCTCTATCTGGCAGATCTTCCTTTTCCTCCTTTTCTTCTTCATTAAAGAAAAGTGATGCTTGTGCAGGTTTTACTTTCTCCTGCAAAATTAAAATCATGTTGTTGACACAAAATTGGTGGGGAAAAAAAGAAGTATACACTGCTGTGGGACAGCAGAGTCTCAGTTTGCCTTCTGAGGGATCTAGGGAGCTGGCAATATGCTGGACTTCTCCTACTTTATTCCCATGGGACAATCTGGTTTGTGACTTTTGATTTCTAGTATTGTAGGCTCTTGAGTCTGATTGCAGAGCTGCAGGAAGCAGCTGCAAGGTTAGAGCAGAAGTCCTGGGAATCTTGTGCCCTATTTCCTGTGACTTTCAGCAGCCAGACTGTGGCTTGCCCATTTCTTCTTCTAGTCCCAAGCCTGTTATCTTTATGGGCCATGACAACTGTTCTCCTTGGAAGCAGAAAGGCAAAGGAGTGGGGGCAACAGACACACACGTACAGGAACCCCACTGCAGATACAGCTGTGTTAAGCTTTTTCAATTCCTACTCTCAACTCCAAAGCACAACCAGACAGGCTATGGGCTAAGCTCCTGAGACAGAGCACAGCACAAGCACCCTCAGCAGAGGGGCTGTAAGCAGCCTGTAGACACATCTGAATCAGCTCGGACCGAGGTGACATAAAGGGTGAAGCTCTAGTCTGTTCCTTTTAACAGTATTTTACAGTTGAGAATTCTCAAGATATCCTCAGGAAGGGCTTTTAGCATAAACCAAACCAGTTTGGGGTTAATGGTCAAGAAAATTTTGAAATCTCTATTAGGCTGACAATGGTAAGAAGTTTTACATGTAGGAGTCCAGTCTGCCCTGTTCCTATTCCCAATTTACTAGAACTACCATTGTCTAAAACAAGTGAGACTTACATTCGGAACCTAACAAGGAAGACAGACTATAAAACGACTAAGTGTTCCACGTTAGTTTTAAAAGAAAGGGAGGTACCACTGCAGCTTTCGCATCCGAAGGAAGTAGCGTTGATGGGGAGCTGAAGAGCGATTCTCCATTAATAGCATCATCTTCAAACAACAACGACACCTTCTGTGGCTTTCTTTGGCTGCAGTGAAAGAGAGGAGAAAGGGGAAGATTCAGTGCTAAAGTCTCACAGGCCACGCACTGCATCTGTTTGAAAGTCTAACCTCGGACCACCATTTGCAGCAAGCAGTCCCTGATGCAGGATTCAGCTTCCTCACTGTCTCAACAGCTCTACCACCCTCCCTTCTTGTCTGCAGGAGTGAAGATAAAAAGAGGCCAAGAGGATTTTATCTTGAAGGCAGGAAAATGGAACCCAGTTCGGTGGTGGCAAGGATGGACTTGGATCTTAAAGGTCCCTTCCAACCTAGACTATTCTATGATTTTAAGGAGAATGATCCACCACAGATATAAAACAGGTAAGAGAGCCCAGCCCTGCCCACTCCCACTCCTCTGCTTCCCCCTCAGCAACAAGAACAACACTTGCAATGTCCCTGCCTCTGTCCAGGTTTGATGGCACTGCTGGATTGTCCTGAAAAAAAACACCCCTCCTCTCCCCTCCCGGGACCGTCACCTCTCTTTAGTGATGGCAAATAAATCCTCCTCATCCTCTTCCTCAAAGAGGCTCGTCTTCTTCACGGCTTTAGCCTGACTGGCAGCGCTAGCCGGTTTCACAGGGTCCTCTCTCCGGTCATCTTCAAAAGGAAGTTTAGCTGGCTTGGGGACATTCCAGTGATCCTTAAAAATAAGGAGTCCTTAAGTTTTCTTTTGTCTTGGTTAAAGCCACTTTCCCATCTTCTCTATAGGCAGAAACACTTCAGTATCTTGGCGGTTCTTGCATCTCTCTATTAGTTTATTTTCCTGCCTTTGTGTTAGCTGCTGTAACCTGACATTGCTCAGGCTTTGCAGAGGGCCTCGGCCACCTTTCCACACACGGTATTTGCCCAGCAAAACAAGAACACACACACTTCATTATAGTTGCTCTTGACAACTGACTCTTGACAGTGTCAACTGCAGTCACAGGAGTAAGGTCACCCAGTACAACCGGATTTGTGCCACTTAAATAATTAGCAAGTGTGATGTATGGGTGGGGAAAAAAACACCACCTCAACACCAACAAGAAAAAACACAACACCCACACCCAAGACCCCTCATTACTGGAGGGCACGGTGCTGCATTTCTCATTTCCTCAACTTTTAACCACAGTTCTTCCCGCTCCACGCCCAGCACCAGCATTTAATCAAGTCCGAATTGAACAAAATCTACAGTAGAAGGAAACATTTCCAGGGTCAGGAGAGTTTTCTGGCTTGTGTGTTTTCTAATTTCCAGCATTTCAAGTTGTTTGCCCCACTCCCCACCTCTGGTCCTCCCCCTTCTGAAAGGGACTACAGGCACATAGAGGTATGAGCTTGGTTTATTCTACATTAAGATAAAAATGCATCTAAAAATATTTCTAATATCCACTAAACAAATAATTACAGGACAAGTAATAAAAAATCAAGTCTACACAAAATAGTAATTTTGGGGGGTGGGAAGGCTAAGAAGAGTCTGGATCCTATTCATGTGAGTTAATTCAGAGACTTTCCAGACAAGTATTTAATTTACTTAGTGACTCTGGCTTTCATTTAAAATGCAAGACAACACCTAATCCATCCCTAGAAGAGGGCTGCTCTCTGGGAAGCCTAGGCATTTATGTTTCATTTTTCCCCATCCCTAGATTTAAAAAAAACAAACCAAAACCACCACAAAAAACCAAGCAAACAAAAAAACCCCAGCAAAGGTAAAAAAACCCCACCACAAAAACTCAAACCTAAGAAAAACTCAGCGCATACCTACCTAGAACTGCTAAACTTCCCTTACAGAAATTAAAGCGGTAAGAACAAACTTGTTTTTTCCCTTTTAGCATCTTTAAATCACATTTGTTGGCAGCAGCCTCCATTGCTATCGATCTTTCTATAAATTACATTGAAAAATACTAATTTTATCTTCCACGTGACTTCTGTTACCTAGATCCTGAGATAATTTGAGCCAAGAATCAGCTTCCTCGGCTGTAAACATGTCAGAGGATTGGGGCAGGCACGGCACGTGCACACAGCAGAGTTGGGCTGTGGTTTCCATCTCCAGAGTTTTATGCTTTGCCAAGTATAAAGCCCAGTAACCCTTTTCAACCCAAATCTTACTCCTCATACCTCCTCATCACTGCTGAACAATAAGCTGGAGACTTTCTTGAGTGGCTCTGGCTGTTTCGCTTTCTCTTCAGGGGCTTTTTCCTGTTGCTTCTTGGCCGGTGCCACACCAAAAAGGTCCTTAAAATAAAATAAAAAAATAATAAAATCAAAAGCCAAAGCCCCAACGAAAAGCTCTCCGAGAAGTCATCACCATGCAAGACACTGTTGCCACTTATTCTCAGATGAGTGGGACAGAGAAATGGTGTTTTGTGAACCCTTTTGAAGACAATTTCAAGTGTGATACAGTATATTCTGGAACAGGGAATTCTACGCACGCAGCATTTGAGAGACCAGAAGCTTGTAAGCACACAGCCTGGCTTTGGCCCACAGATTCTCCACCATAAGGCTTGACCAGCAGCCAAAAACCACCCCACGGCAATTCTGCTGCACAGCAGCTATCGCAACGGGGCACTGTTTCTACAGCTACAGATTGAAATAGAGAGTGAATCCTGTTGTGAGAGGACAGAACAGGCAATAGGCAAGCTGAACCACTACCCCGGGCAAGAACCAAGACCTTTGCACCTGAAAACACTCACTGAGGTCATGCTTTTCTCCACCCAACTTACACTTCAGTTCCATAAGAGAAACTTCACGGCAGATGCCAGAGACATGACTACAATATAAAATGTTTCACTGTTCTGACAGTTGTTTCTGAATAGACCCTGTTCAGAAAAGTGAGCTGGAAGCAGCCCTCTCTTGAACAGGAAACCTTTTTATAGCAGCTTTCCAGTACCTAAAGGGGCTCCAGGAGAGATGGGGAGGGACTCTTGGTCAGGGAGTGGAGCTATAGAACAAGGGGGAACGGTTTTCAACTGAAAGAAGGGAGATTTAGATTAGATATTAGGAAGAAATTCTTTCCTGTGAGGGTGGTGAGAGCCTGGAACAGGTTGCCCAGAGAAGCTGTGGCTGCCCCATCCCTGGAGGGGTTCAAAGCCAGGTTGGACAGGGCTTTGAATAACCTGGTCTGGTGGGAGGTGTCCCTGCTTATGGCAGGGGGGTTGGAACTCAATGATCTTTAAGGTCCCTTCCAACTCAAACCATTCTATGATTCTATGATGCTATGATCTAATAAAAGAATTATGTGCATTTCAACCTCTAAGATCTAAGATCTCTTTGTTTTAGCTGAGAGTGATGACATACACCCTGAAGAGCAAGGCTTCTTCCTTCCCTGTCTCTCTTTTTACATGTATTGTTTAATTCCTGTCTTCATCGAGGTTCAACTTAACAGCACTGATTTTTTTCCTACCTCTGTACTGCAGCACGGCTGTTTATGTCATGGAAAAATTTTTACAAAGGAATCCGGCTATCATAAGATCTCAAATAAAAAAAAAAAAACCTAGGCTTTTTTTCTGGATTTTTCCTCTTGCATTTATTTGCTTAAGCCTTCCTGCAAAGCACCCTCCTTAGGTATTAATACTTTTTGGCCTCACTTCAATTTTGCATCATCATAGGATCTCCATCAAAATATTGTTGACACCACAACCTTGCAAAATCTGTCTAAAACAAAAAGTGTAATTAAGAAAATCAGGTACATATCTATTTAATGGGTTTAGGCAATTTTTAAAATTATTTCTATCAATTTATGCATATAAAATAGCCAATTCATGTCAATCTTTTTTTTTTTTTCCCCTGAGCTAATATCAGTCTGATGAACATCTAATTACGTGGCATATCCCATTCCCCACATATGAGCAGAATATCCCAGATACAAGTAGAATGTAGAAAATGCTTACAAACAGTCAAGGGGAAAAAAATAACTATTTAGAAAGAGGAAACAGTGTTCTTCACTAGAAAGAATAGCATTTTTCTCATTACAGGAAGAAAATAATAGTACTGTTGTGATAATGCAAATACCGTAGCTCAAATATCATAACTTTTGCTAGCAAAAAGAGCTTAAACACACTAATTTTAAGATAATTCCAGGAACACACCTGATTATGCTCAGATTTTTAGATTGGGGACAGGAATAAAACCAGTTTTACCAGTCAGGCAAATTACCTCTTTAAAGAATTATAGAGTCCCAGTTGGTTACATAGGAGTTGATTAAAAAAACTGACTACGAGACATGCACTCTATTGTTCCTATAAAGTTGTAAAACTTACTCATAATTTTATTACCTTTTTTTTTTTCCCCAAATATACACATTTTAATGAGGTTTAATTTGGGCTGTATAAAATTTTTCGTGCTTACTTGAGTAATAGGTAAAGATGTTTACACTCAAAAAAACCCCTCATAAATATCCATGTCATCTTAATTACCTTTATGTTTTCAGAATTTTTCCAATACAGAAGAAAACAAATAGATATTATCCATTTATGAAAACAGAAACTAATTAGACACAGATAATAAAATTTAATGTGCAGTTAAGCACCAGGGGAAAATCACAGAGATTGACAGTTTTGTTCTCATTTAATTTTAATGTAAAGCTTCGCTTACTTGAAAATATTGAGAATTATTTTTTTAATTAAAAGTATTGTTACTTTATTACACTACTCATACTAAGAGCGATCAATATGTATGTTAATCATCTTTGATTTTATTACTAATGGATAGTTTTTAATATGGAGAACTGTTATTTCTGGTTTCCATTGACTTTGTCCTAGGGCTTAGTGCTAGGACTGTCTTGAGAAGTTGATTATGTATTGATACATGACTCAAAACAAGATTTATTTATCAGGCAAAGCACTTTGCTTCACAGATAGAATCTGAGGACTTATTGACTTTTTTTCCTTTTCACGTGGAAAATAAACTTTCCAATTCTTACTTCTTTTTAGTGGTTAATCTATTGCCACTTCGTAACACTAACTTTCTAACATAACCATGACTAACAAATGCTTGATCTGCTTAGACATTTTTCAAAATCTTACTAAATATTTATAGGTAATTGTTGCACAATCTGGTCTCAAATATTGAAAAAAAAATCCAAACCAAATCCAAAAAAATAATGTGGAAGTATAATGCATAATTACGGAAATCCCTTATGTAGTATCTTGATGGAAGGTTTGGCAAATGCATTCTTGCTCTGTTTAGGAGTAGTCTGGCTTGAAAACCATTTTGAACTTGAAAGTATAAACAAGGTTATCTACAAGACCCATTTGATTCCCTTAAACAACAGGTCCCTTTTTTCATTACCCTATCAGCATTAGGCCTCCCTAGCATTATTTAGCATTATTAAGGTAAGGATAAGACCTCTGTAATCACTGTCAGCCTCCTTTTTATTTCTCATTTGTAATACCTATCTTACATATAAAGTCTGCATTATTGTGTTCCCTTACCCATCACATTGCAAATACTGGTTCCTGGATACTGAAAAACACACACATTAATTATCATGCCTGAGCCACTTAACACTTGTAGGTATTACTACCTCTGCTCTCTTAATTTCATTTGTGAAAGGCTTACTGGTTGAAATGAGTAAAGAGTACCAGCTCTTTTAGCAGCAAAGTCATCAAAGTCTCCTCAGTTTACTCTACAGACAAATACTGATATAGTTGTGTACAGAGATTTTTCAAAAAATATATTGCACTGGTTTTGGTTAGGATTGAGACAATTTTCTTCAAAGTATGTGCTGGATTTTGTACTTGTCATGAAAATGGTGCTTTCATGAAAACAGAAACACACTGATGGTTTAGCTTCTTTCTGAGCAGTGGTTACACAGTGTCAAGGTCTTCTCTGTTTCTTACACTGCCCCACAGGTGGTAGATTGGGGTTGGGCAAAAATTTGGAAGGAGACACAGGTGGGACCTCAGCTGACCAAAGAGATGTTCCATACCTAAAAAAAGGGGGTGGGGTGTGGTTTTTTCTGGGGCTGTTGTCACGTGGCTGCTGGTTGGGCATTGTTTGCTTGGTGGTAAGAGATTGTGGGCTTTTGCATGACAAGTTTTTCTTGGTTTTGTCTTTCTTTGTGGTTTCTTTTTTTGGTTATTTTTAAAAATTCTTAAACTATCTTTATCTAAACCCACATGTTTTGTTACTTTTAGCCTTCCAGTTCTCTCCCCTGTCCCACTGAAGGGGTGAAGTGAGCAAGGGGCAGTGCTGTGCTTAGCTACCTACTGGGCTTAAACCACAACAAGTATAGGAACGTGTGTGTAAGTGGCTGTATACTGTATATATGGATATATATGAGTAAACATATATATATAGGTATCATGCATGATGGGTATATGTGAATATTTATATATTAAAATATCCAGTGTTTCTGGAAGAGATAATATACTGGTAGTGAATATGGTTCATCAGTGTTGCTGGACAAGCAAGCTCTGATAAGCAAAGAAGTTTGTCTACATCAGATTAGTGCAATATCTGAGCTAATTAGTTTAGCTCTCATTTGTTCTACGCGACTTCCAAGGCTGAAGGACGTGTCTTGCTCAGTTTGTGTTTTGTATACCTACTGACTTGTTCAAACTTAGTGAATGTCTGATTGCACTGAATGTTGTTGTCATGCCTAAATCTTAAATAGTCCTGCTTTCAGAATGCTACATAGCAGCAGACTCATAAAAAAAGTTATGCAGGATAGGTACTGGGAAAGTAAAAAAATAAAAAATAAATTTGTCCTATATGACCAGAAGTGCAAAATTTCAATGTTTTAATTTCATGACTGGCTCCAACTCAATTTCACAGTGCACTGGCAAGTGCTAATAACAACAGAATGATTTGCTTGAAAACTCTTTTGATTTGCAAACAGAAGAAAGCCGAACCACCTACAATGCAAATACAGTTAATGGTTGTTTGTATCTGCTCCTGTGCTGGGAAAGCAATTATATCTTTATGAGTAATTTGTCTTTTTTAAATTTTTTTTTTTTCCCAAGAAGCAAGCATTTCTGTGTCGCTTCCTGCTGCACATGACAGCATAATGATACAATTATAGCTGAATTCATTTAAAGTGACATTCCTTATTGCTTGGACAGATTTTGTGGTTCATAGTCTTTTGAATGACTATCGGTTTGGAGTTTTGCAGGAATGAGGGAACACAGATGTTACAGAAAGTAGGAAGTCTGAACAAAATTATATTTTAGGTATTATAAACATGAAAGCAAATACAGGTTTCCGATTCTTTTGCTTAAGTAAATACTGTATTTTGAAAAGAAGCTAGAATATCCTGGTTTGTGCACTTACAAGGCTTGTTGTTTCATTTTAGGAATATGCCTGCAAGCATATTATTTTCATGTAGAAATTACCAGTTCCTTTCTGTTGAAACAGAAATTTTGCAGGTGTAAATTTCTGGACCCACCATGAAAACGTGACTCTCTAAAGTGTAGTTGTTGGCACAGGCCAAATAAAAATATTAGGAAAAAATTTTACACTGAAAGGGTTATTAAGCATTGAAACAGGCTGCCCAGGGAAGTGGTTGAGTTATCATCCCTGGAAATATTTAAAAGACAGGTAGATGGGGTGCTGAGGGACATGGGTTAGTGATGGGTTTTATCAGTGTTGGGTTGATGGTTGGACCTGATGATCTGAAAGGTTCCTTCCAACCTGGACAATTCTATGATTCTATAACGCATTGTTTAACAGGATGCCCAAAAGAATGGATACACAAGAATACTATGATTTTAAAAGGTGCTGTTAAAATGTGTAAAGCTCATTCTAAAGCTTGTGAACAGACTGGGCTGTTTTAACTCTGACTTCATTATCAAAGAAATTCCATTTGTATAGGCAGACATCTAACTTGTGTTTCCTATCTTGCAGTAAAATACTTGTGAGGAAAAGACATTCATAGTTTATCCAGCTGTTGCTATTAAGTTATATACCGGGAAAACAAAAAAAAAAAGAATGTAATATTTGATACCTTTTACCATAGCATGGCAAAGCTGTCTATACGTTTTTTAGGCTTACAATAATCTAAATCTAGTCCAGAAATCAGAAGGGCTTTAACTTTGACTCACATGATCAAGCTAATACTAATGCTTGAGGTTTGGTGTAGCCTAAGGTGTAGCAGAGAAACCTGAAACAACATCAAATCAGTGTTCAACTTAATCATTGTGACTCTGTTGAATTATTCAAATAATCTGGAAGTTATTTAACTGGAGTTAAACTACTCATTTGAGATTGTGGCTCTATCAGCTTCTTCACACAAAGTTTTGGAATAAGAGGATATTTTGGTGCAAATACTTACAAGATTTTGAAAACAATAAAAACATTGAAAAGGTTACGTGTCAAAGTTTTGCAGTGTTTGAAAGAAAAAATATTAACATGGGATAGCTGCTTCTTACTGCAAAAAGTCTGGATACTTAATTCATTTATTTGTTGTATCTAAACTGCTTTACTAACTCCTTTGGTAAGATCTAATGAGTCTCAACTTTCTGTTTTTTTTTTTTTGGGGGGGTGTTGTTTATTTGTTTTTAAACTTTTTTTCTATAAACAAATAATGGTAAAGTATGTTTTATTTGGGGGATATAGGATATATGGACTGCATTTGATTTTTCATTCCTTTTTTACCTGAGAGTTTATATGATGAGAACATAATCAAAATAAAAGCTCTACAGCAGAGACAATACTGTAAAAAAGGCTTAGGGGAAAAAATAGAGGTTATGAAAACAATAGGTGATGATTTTACTTTCCCTAAAGAGCATATACGCTGAAACACAACAAGGAGAACAAATGAGAAGTCATTGAACAGCCAAAGAAGAAAAAACAAACACCAAAACAAAGAACACATGGAAAACAAACCATTTCCAGGTTTCTTTGAGAGGCCTACAATAAAGAAGTTGAAATCCATCCAATAATTTAATTTAATATGATGTCTTTGAAATAACCTTTGAATTAACTGCTTTTCTCCAGTTCTGTCTCTTCCTTCATCTCAGGATAGAATTCATAGGAGGTAAGTCATGAATAGGTTTGTGAAAACAGGAAACATATAACAGAGAAATAAATGCCTTCCACAAGAGCAATCAGAGCAAGCAATTTTCTTGCTTAAGCATGAGGAGGTTTACAGTCTTTGTAAGCAAAAGCTCAGCTTCTGGCCCTATTTTAATAATAATGAACCTCCCTCCTGCGTATTCACTTGTGAAAGATCCATTGCAGAAGCTGAACAATTATTTTTATCATGAATTTAATTTCTACAGTTTGATTTCATCATATGAACGTGTTATATTGCCTCACTATTGTCAGATACCTCAAACTATAATTTCTGATATGTGGATGGCCATTCAATGACTTGGTACAGCTCCCACCTGTCATTTGTTTTGAAATATAGTATTTCCCTTTTGTAAAGTGGACTTTATTTTCCTCCTTTATATGATCTTCAAATTAAAATATAGTTTCAACAAAATAAATAGTTGCATCAGTCTTTAGCACCACAGAGTTTTGATAAATATTTCCCAAATAACCAAGGGAAGTTTAAGTAGAATTATAAAAAGAGAATAAGTGTATTGTGTAATTACCTCAGAGAACTCTTTCACTTTCCAGTGGTTAGAAGTTCAGGGATTCCTTAAGACACTGGCATTATCTTTTATTTAAAAGTCTTCAATGGATTTAGCACTTTGAACAGTTTAGAATACAAAGTAAGGAAATTATACTTTTGGAAAAGAAGGTTGAAATTAAGACTACAGATTTTCCCTTTTTTATCAGCATTCTGAAAATAATGTCAGTGATTAAAACAACCTTAGACTGAATTTGTCTTCTACACGACCTAAACCACCACAGCTTAAATAGTTTTTTTTATCTTTCATGCAAAAAATGTTGTTCATAGGAGACTGCCTTTCTGAATAGACACACTGTCGACCTTATTCTCTGCCTTGACAATATTTTGACAAGAAATCTTAAGAATTGGCATTTAAATTAAAATATATACATGCTCACCACAAATATTAATGATTATTAATACTTATGAAATCTAAGAATAATGTTCAAGGCAAAGATGGTGGGATTGTAATGTTTTGTGCCCATTTCTTATCATTCCAATCCATATCAATCACATTTTTACTTTGGCTACAAAGTCAGGATATTTGCTGCCAACTATATACTGCCAGTCAAAAGGGGATAAACAGACACAAGATTATGAAAGTTTTGAAGAAACTATTATAACAACTGTAACAATGGTAACCACTGTAGCAATAAGATCAGATGGTCTCTTCAGAAAACAGGGAAATTGGCCCCAGCAGAATCAATGAAGATTTTGTCATTGTTCCCGAGAATATTTTTGTGCTTCTTATCTTAATTCTGTACCAAATATATCTATATTGAAGAGGCACACATTGTCTCAACGCAGAAACCATTACAGCGCCTGGATTTATGTCTCCTGAGAAAGTAATTTGCTTGGACAGGCAATTAACTACACCTATAAAGAAATGAATAGAACATTATAAACACGGCAAAAAAAACCACTTTCAAGCATATCAATCAAACTTCTCTCCTGTTCACACTCTGATGGTATTGAAATGATTTTTATTTCAATTCAATTAAGTTGCTCTTTTACATTTGCTTATCAAAACAGCATGATGAACAATGAAGAGAGATCAAAGGATCCTACCATCTATTTTTGATTTATCACTTGGCATCAGGCTCATAATAAGCATTACCTCATGTTTATACGATATCAGTACACTGCATCTAAGTCTTATTTCATGGGAGAAATTCTTGGTAAACAAATTTGTGAGTAGCTTTGAAAATTGATATATAACAGAAATGGAAAAGGGCCCCAAACAGAAATGCTGCTGAAAATATTGTTAAGCACTCATTGCATCACAGTTAGTGCAACTACTTTTTCATAATCTGTTCATCTTACAGTTATTTGGTATTTCAATACAGAGAGCAGACAGATCAAATTCTAGTACTGAAAAATGTCTATTGCTGTTAAATCAACAAACTTTTACCTTCTCAAAATAGTCTTAAAAAGCAGACGAATTGGTAAGTGGTAATGCTGTAAGGACAGTTTTACTTATTTTCTCAAACAAAATAAAATACTAACATAGGCTAAAATACGTATTGAAGCCATCCAAACAATTCATACAGTGATAAGCAAACAGTATCAAGAGTGAATGACTTTTTCAGTACATGTAGTGTGTTTTGAAAGTAATAGAAGGTATTCTGGAAGTCATTAGCTATGATTCCTTAGTATCAGTTACTGGATGGATTTATTACTTTTTTCCCCTCAATGGATAGATTTCCCAAGATGGTTTTTTTTAAGAAAATCATATTTAAGTTTAATAAGTACTTCAAGAAAATATAATATACCTCCTTCCTTTCTCCAATGGCAACCTTTGAGTGTGACCATCTACAGAATAATTGACTGTTTCTAATAAACAGTGTTCATTTTTCCCAATCCCTGTGTGAATACAATTATCCAGATCCATAAATCCATGTATGAACTCCTTGCAGTTGTAATCGAGAATAGAAATGAATTTAGAAAACTGGAATGCATGAAAAGTTGGTTGTTGTTTTTACCTTCATGTAGACAAGCAGTGTTAGGCCTCAAAATACAGTGAGCCGTCTGTGATTTTTTTAACTAGTGCATTTAGAACATAAGCCCTTGGTGAGGAACATTCTAGCATCATTTAGGTTATAGGTAAGTAAGATTTTCTTGGCACCCGTGTCTCTAAGAATGCCCAGGAAGAATTAGGACTCTATATCTGGAGCCTTGCAGAAGACATTGTATTTGTGGAGTTGGTGATCTTGAGCAAGCCTTGTCTTCTCTATTGGGCTTTGTACTTTAAGCTTCAGAGACCTGAATGAGTCGCCGCTACATGGGAACCTGCTGGAAGAGTTCTGCACTGCTCTGTGCTGGTGGACATTACGACAGAAAAAATACTCCAGCCTGTCAGGAGCAGATATATGATTCCGTTTGTTACACAAAATAAAGGGCACCACAGAATGGAAGGAAGGAGGAACCTCTCCATGGATGGGATCTGGGCAGCACGTCATGGGAAAATCCATCTCAGGTCGATCTGATGCTGCAAAATAGAGGGATTCCCAGCATCTGAAGGCACCTAAGATTTACTCATTATCTGTATTCCTCCTCTTGTTCTGTCCTATTAAAAGACATATTTTATTAAGCCGCTTGTCATCTAGCTTTTCTTATCGAGATCAGGAAGGAAACCTGCACCATATGTCTCCATTTCTCACGTCACTCCCTCACCCTCTCCCCTGGCACAGAATGGCTTTTTTCCTTCCTGTGTACAGAGATCTTCCAGGAATGGAAAGTTTCAGATAGAATTCAGAGTGGCTTAGATGTAATAAACTTCAGTAACTTCTTTTTCCCATGGTGGTATAGTTATCTCCAGCTTTTTAACTTCCTCCTCTCCCCCTTAAATAATTGGAAAGGTTTAATTGCTTGGGTAGTCTCAACACCTGATGGCATGCAGCACAGGGTACTGAGTGCTGCCAGTCTAAATGTCAACACTTCTAAATTTCACTGATCTCCAAGTACAAACAGAAGGAAAAGAAGGTTTATATAATGAAATAGGTGTTATCAACCACATCTATTTTGATCTTCTGTTGGGGTATTTGAGGAGCTCTACTATTTTCGTATGCTAAGTCATTAAGCCAGGTGGATAGAAGTGATGTCAGTGAAGTCGCATTTATATACACACTAGTAAAATGCACATGTAGAGGCAGATTTTTCTGCGCATGCAGGATGTTTATTTATGGAGGAAATCTTTTATTCTAGTATTAAATGGCTCGAAGATTCAGCACTCTGTGATATATCTGATTTTCACTGAAATTAAGTCTCAGATAAACCAGATCACCACGGTACATGATGACACATGCGTAGCCAGTGATGAAGGAGGTTCTATTTTGCATCTCAAGAGGAATATCTTGTGTGCCTATTCCTAATTTAACATATTCCACTTGTTGTGATATTAGGCTAGCCTCCTATGTATTTCTATACACATTTGATAATGATAATTGCATTTCTTCAAGCACTTCATTAGAGTATAGCCTAGCAAAAATTAATGTACATAAAAGTCCTTCAGTAAAGTGAAACATAAGAAAAAAAAAACAACCGTACTCAAACACTACTGTTAAATTTGTTCTTTCCTTAGCCAAAGTTCATTCTGTGTGTGTCACTAATAAAATGTTGTGGAAAGAAACATCTTTTATTTGCTTCTGCAGAACAGGGTGTATTACATGTACCCACAAAGCTAAATAATGAACAATGTAGCTAAGGCTCCACCATGAGAATCTTCTGCCAGGCAAGATATACTGGGCTTGTGGCAGTTTTCAGCTCTATGTGAAAAAGAAAGGCACTAGGAATTTGATCTTCTCATATTCCCCTTCGACTGAATAAGAGGATTGATTTTAACACCATGAAATTACTGATGGCTTCAACAACAGAACTTGGTGTGTGATAGAATTAATAATGTCACCGCATAAGAGTACTTCACAGAAAATATGAAGCAATTTACTACAGGTAAATTGAACACAAATCATCACTTTTCAACCTGGCCTCAGAACGCTGCTTTGCCTACACTTGGAAATTATCCATTGCAGTCTGGAAGAGTAGCCACTCGTAAGATGAAGGAAATGAGGGACCAGCTGTGTGCAATTTAATACGGAAATGTGTTTGACCTCGCTAGGATGACGCAATACGTCGGACTACTTTTGCTCTTTAGACTCTGACTGACATCTTAAAGAAAAAGAACTATCAGGGGATAGTCTAAAGCGTCGCTCTCCAACATTTTACCAAGAGGCATTTTTCTTAGTCAGGTTTTGTCATGAGAATCCTTCAAAAATACTTTACTGAACACAGATTCTGTTAGAGAGGTTTTCTTTTAGGAGGACTTCCCTTGAAAAGGGGTTTTAGTGTTTTTCTAATCACTATTACTACTTTATTTCTGTAAGTAGAAATACTCATGGAATTTCTGTCTTAAAAAAAAAAAAACAAAACCTGGAATATATTTATTTGGTATTAAGTTACAAAGCAAACATTTCAATGTAGAATAGTTGTGTTGAAATCAGATTTCCTTTTAGGAACAGGATTTCACACAATCCGTTTCACTAGTTCTCGAAGAAATACATTTTGATGCATAGCTCTAGGAAAAAAATATTTGTAAAATGTTTTGAATATAATTTATTATTTTATATCTTATCACTAACTCTTATGCCTTTTTTATGTTCATTTAAATGTTACCATCAACTTGTGGTTTTTCCTAATACAGACACAGTGAGGAAGCTGTCTTGCATTATTTGCAGGAGAAACTAACAAAAAAATAGAAGTATATTAAAATAAGTCACAGATAAGATTATCTTTTACTAGAAAAAGAAATATGTGCAATGTGATTTTTAGCCCAGATCACTGGGCTAAAGCCCAGATCACTAAAATGTTCAATTTTTCAAGTATAAGGGGTACATGTTTATATATATCGCACAACAACAGTATCTATTAAGCAGAATATTGGCAGGAAATTCTGTTATAATAAATGCTTTTCTTTTAATTTCTAATAGAAATACAATGAAAACTTCCATGAACAAGAGAAAGTTGCAGAGATTTATGAGACCTTTGGACAGCAGTATGTTCTGGAATGTGTGGTACTTTCTCTGGGATGCAGTAGTGGCAACAATCTATAAGCAAGATAATGAAACTATTCCAAATCATCATCCAATTCAGAGTTCTCTGCTATACTGATAAGAATCTAGAGCTTATTCCTAGGTATTATTCTTCAGTCACTGTTTCTGCTGGCTTGCAATCAATTTTTCAGACTTAGGTGTTCAGAAGCTCTACCTTGGTGAGGCCACATTTGGAGCACTGTGTCCAGTTCTGGGCTCCCCATTCAAGAAAGACAAGGAACTACTGGAAAGAGTCCAGCGAGGGCCATGAAGATGATCAAGTGAATGGAGCATCTCTCTTATGAGGTAAGGCTGGGTCTGTTCAGCCTGGAGAAGAGAAGACTGAGAGGGGATCTCATCAATGCTTATCAATATCTAAAGGACAGGTGTCAGGAGGATGGGGTCAGGCTCTTCTAAGTGGTGTCCGGTGACATGACAAGAAGTAATGGGCACAAACTTGAACATGGGAAGTTCCATCTAAACATGAGGAGGAACTTCTTTACTTTGGGGGTGCCAGAGCCACTGGAACAGGCTGCCTAGAGAGGTTGTGGAGTCTCCTTCTCTGGGACAATCAAAACCTGTCTGGAGCTGATCCTGATCTTGGGGCTGCCTCCGGCTGCCCCCCAGCCTGCCAGAAAGCATGAAAACAATGTGGTGTCTGTTCAGAGCACCTTGCTCTGTATTCAGAAAGCAATCATTATAAAAAGTGAAGGTGTAATAAATGAATGGAAAATGTGCTTAAGGTGCCAAATTTTTTTCCAGTTCACTGTTCAAGGAGGTAAACATTGAATAAGCCTCTAGGGTAACTACTACCATTCAGTTCCTACAACAGCAATAATCCAGTTGTGGTTATAGGAACAATCAGCTCTTGGGGTTCAAGAAAGCACTTTAAAAGATATTCATTTATCATGGTTTGTCATATGCTTTTGCTCTGAAGTTCCCAGAAAATAATACACATTAAAAAGTAGTACTGTCAAGCTTGTAGTGGGTAGTGCAGAGAATGATTAAGTTGTCTTTCCATCTGCAACTTGGGGGTTCATCATTGTAACATATTTTCTTACACAGTTCAAAAGATATTTCATCAGTGCAGTGCATTAAAGCTATTTTCTTACACTGTCACAATGCTTATTGAAATGTCAAGTCTTTTTGCTAGGGAAGGTGATATAAGCTGATTAAATATATTTGGAAGCTTTTGATATCGAGCAGCCAGTTTGATTTCCATCTCTAACTTACTCATAGAAGTCTGTGCATGTTTCCTCAGTGGACGGCGTCACTTCTGAGCTCCTGTGCTGTGCTGTACATTGTTACAGCTCAGAAAAAGTTGTAGGCCAGAGCATTATGAAGATAGATTTAAAGGGCTTTTAGCATTTTGTTTATTATCATATGAAAATAAAAATTAATACATGTGACCAAATCACTGTCGAAGACTAATTACAGTTATGTAGATACAGTTTGTTCTCTAAAGACAAAACACTACAGTCTTTCTTAAAACCTACTGTATTCTAAAAGATTTTTAAAAGTCTAAAAGATCGCCTTCATGCTTTGACTGATGTGCTTCGAGGCACCTGGAATTAACCTGGAATGTTGGGTTTATGTAGTGAAATTTAGAGAAAGTGGTGTCTTGTTTTCATTTTTTCTCAAAGGAAAGGTGCTCAAAGTAGGGCTGATGCAGATTTTAAAGTTTTGACACTGAAGATTCCCTCCTAACTGTTCATTTGAAAAGTTTGAATTCCAGAGGCGTTGAGGTACTATCATCGGAAGTGCTAGAGACATCAAGGTACTTCTGAACATAGGCAAGGATTTCAATCCCATATCTCCGACCTATTGAGAAGATGCTGTAACTACTCCTCCTGAAGAAAGAAAACCAGGAAAAATAACTCTGGGGACAGGAATTGAGATTTGATCATCCTGCAGATATTTTTCTCACTATAAGTATCTAAGAATCCTGTTTTTGTTGTCACAATGCATCTTGCATTATTTTCCCTACAATGGTACAAATTTATCTGACTATAGTGGATTGCCATTCCCCTTTCCTTGCCATAAATCTAGCCCTGTAGCCCAATAATACAGTTCTGCCATAGCTGGTAAGAAGCCCCAGGCATTGTGCTGAGTTTGCAAGTTCTTAGGATGGAGACATGTCAGATTTGCTCAGTCTGAATTTGTCCTAACATGCCTTGACCTTTGTTTACACTTGGTTTATCTGTAACAACTATCCCAAATACCTCACCAGAAGGAGTACGGTGTTGATGGACTCCGTCCTCACACTGGGATCTGCTTGGATTCCTTTTTATGTCTGCTAACATGCTTTTATGCTTTGATGTTTCTCCATTGGTCTGCAAGTCCACATTACATTTGATTTTGCTGCATACAGCATGTTTTACTTCCTTGGAAGTGTTCAAGGCCAGGCTGGATGGGGCTTTGAGTAACCTGGTCTGGTGGGAGGTGTCCCTGCTGATGGCAGGGAGCTGGAACTTGATGAACTTTAAGGTCCCTTCCAACCCAAACAATTCTATGATTCTAATGCTTCCGCTCATACTTTAACCTTGCTTGATTTTTAGTGTAAAAACAGCCTAACACATCTCTCTCAACATTTACTCTTGCCCGGCTCCAAGGAGCTGGATGGATTAGGTGAAAAGAGGTTGAGATTGCATTCTGATCCAACCAGCTCTCTAATTAACTTTTCTATGTCACTGTTTTTCTTCTCGCTGAGTTGCTATAAACTTGGGTTTGGGGTGTACCTGAGAAATCTCTCTAGTGTTGTATAATCATTACTGTGTTTTCTGTTCTACCTTCACGTCTGGCTCTTCAGAGGGTAAATTGCTGTTAAGGAGTTTCCATGACATGATGAACCCCAAATGAACATCTGTAGCTGAATATTCCCCGGGCAGATCATGATAGCATATTTTTTCCCAGCCTTCCTTTCCTGCAAGATGTAATTTTTAGCTTGATTTTTTTTTCTACATCTTCCATCAAAAATTCTCTAGAAATTTGATCCCACAGCCAGCTGAAAGCCACTTGTAGCTCAAGAGCATAGATTGTTTCATCAAAATACTGTTGGGTACTGCCTCATATTTAAGTTAAAAACTTAGAATTGAAACAGATACAGGTTTGTGAGAATGCCAAGAGACACTGTTCCATACTAAAAGTTACACAAAACATTAAGGAATGAAGGAATGAACTAAAAAAGTCCTTAGTACATAAATGCTGTTTTATAGTGTCAGTTTTAAGCAGTTTCTTAGTGTTCCAGAGGTGTTTTCCAGACAGTTCTATGTGTCTTTGCCATGGTAATGATATTTCACTAGTGACTCTTTAATGACAATTCAATTGGAATGCATTTGCTTTTATAATCAACAGGCATTAGAAAACAGCTGACAAGGAAGATCTCTAATGAAGAGAGGAAAAACCAGTTATTTAAAAAACCCTAAGGAAATCTAGGGAGTTCCTGGGTGTTTTTGTCCCCAACTACGAATGCCTTTTTTGAACTATATAATCCAGAACCATTATTATATTAATTCTATTATTATTAAAAAAATTAAAAAAAAGAAAAAAATCAGCAATGGATTTTTTAAAATGTAAACATTGATGAAATAACTAATAGTCATGGGTTTTTTTATGACATTTACTCATTTTTATTTATTTTTATCCATCTTGGAAAAAAGCCCTGTTATTGCTTCTTTCTGTTTTTTCAGGAAGATTATTTTCTTCCATAGAATGGGATGAAAATACCTAAGAAAAAAGCTAGTCATCTCATGCTGTTTTATGTAAGAGAAACACAGACACAAGTGTGAATATCATAAACTGCTTCAATGCCTTATCATTTTGAAATAACTTGGGCTGCCCTAAAGCAAGGCACAGACCTTAATAAAGAATAAGTCTTTATGACTGTTTCAATTGATTGCTTTTGAGCAGAGGAAAATGAGAAATCATTATGTGTACTAGTAGAAACTTTCTTTTAAGTGGCAGTTCAGTTTAATTCATGTCACCTTACTCATGACAGCGATAACAAATAAAGAAACGGAGGACGGATTCCTAGGGATAATTAAGCAGTGTTGATCTCAGGAAAGTTGTCTTTTCAATGAAACACTGATTGCATTGTTCATAACAAAACTACCTCAGCATGACAGAACTAATTAGTGACCATCTGAACTTACTTAGCCAAACGAAAAAAGCAATTAAAAATGCCGTCATCACTGAATCTACCACTGAACAGCTGGTTATACTGATAAGCAATACAGCAAGTTAAAGCTACTTTGGAACACAATGGAACTTAATCTGCTTGCTAAGTAGTAATTAGAAAGCAGTAAGAGAATATGAGATTACTGTAGAGAAACTGTTATTATGATGCAAACAACTTTCAAAATGCAGTTTGATACCCTCCCCTCAAAAAAATATAAATTTTTAAATAAGAAAAGTGTGTGAACATCTAAATTTCTCAAGAGTGGAATTCATAAAGCCTCTGGAAGGTTTTCACTGATTAGCTGTCTTGTGATTTGAGGAGGTTTATAGAGTGCAAAATGCGTGATACAGTGTATCTTGCTTAACATTTGCAGTCAGGATGACCACTGAAAGATGTG
>JAOXJK010000032.1:63240255-63279848 GCA_025774025.1 Xenus cinereus
CATTTTTGCCTTTGTCAGACTATTCTTCGCGCATCTTTGCCTCTTTCAGCATTTTCCTCTACGTGGGTGTAGATCATGGGGAAAGAACTATCAAGGCATATGGCACTTACTCACATAATAATATTTAGTGAATCTTGGCAGAAACAAGCCAAGTTTATATAACTCCTGCAATGTAATGGCTTTAGGATCAGGGTTGAGGAGGATCTTGCTATTTAGGAAGGTAGATGGGATACTGTGTTTTAACTTCACAGATGTCCTTTGACTTCTTTTTACGCACCGTTCTCTTCATAAACTTGTGTGTTTTCCCTTTGTAGGAGAGGGAGTCCTTTGCTCATTGGGGTTAGAAGCAAGTACAAGCTCTCCACTGAACAGATTCCTGTCTTATATAGAACATGTAAGTTGATAAATCAAATTACATTACTTTTAAGTGCTAAAATTATTGTTACTTCATGATTAGAAATTAGGTTAATTGGACTTTCTACTATAAAACTACCAGCTGATGCCCCAAATAGCTTTTTAGCTGAGGATGTTCTATTTTTACACTACTGAACGTGTGGTTTGTGTAAAAGTCCCATCCCCTCAAAATACTTGTGTAACTGTGATACCTTGAACCTGTATAGTTTGTAATCTCTAATTTTAACAGATCTGGTTTTGCATTTTAAATGTCTCATTTCTTTAATAGGCAACATTGAGAATGTGAAGAACATCTGCAATTCCCGAATGAAAAGGCTGGACAGCTCTACCTGCCTTCACGCTGTCGGGGATAAGGCAGTGGAATTTTTCTTTGCTTCAGATGCAAGGTAGCAAAAGTACTTAAATGCTCCTCAAAATACTGTTTTTGTTTAGAAGTGAGATAGTTCTGGAAATCTTACGCTGTCTTGCTGCTATACAATTGTTTTCTGATGAGATAGCTTCTAATCCAGGTAACTTCATAAAGCCCATGGGCTAAGGTACTTCAAAAACGTGGAGGCTTGATGTCAGCATTAAACTGTAAATATCTGCCAATTACTAACCTCTGTAAAATCAATCCAGTGTAGGAAGGTAAGTTAGGTACAAATAGACACCATCAGTTCAGTATTTGGGCATACTATACATTAGTCTTGGTTTTGGCATTCTAATCCAGCTATTAGAGGAGGAAATAGTGGTGGTGTTCCAAACTTAGCCGGAACCTGAACATCAGGTACACATTTGTCTCTCTCAGAGCAAGATCCTGACCTTAGGGGTCCGTCAGAGACCTGGGAGGCAAGATCAGATCAGCAGGAACTTGCTGATGTGAAATGCTGTGTTTCCCGAGCCTTCTGCTCCAGGTTCCTGTGAGAGAGCAGGAGGAGCAGCAGATGGAGCCATTTCCTTTAAGATGGCTCTGTCTGCAGTTATGTCCAAAAAGAAGAGAGGAGGGGGGCTAGAAGTGCTGTGTAGCATATTTAATTGCTTTGAGGAGTGCTGCTACCAACTCTTGCTGACATGTCAGGTTTGTCTGCTTCTATTTTTTCTGTAGCGCTATCATTGAGCACACCAACAGAGTGATTTTCTTAGAAGATGATGATATTGCAGCAGTAACTGATGGGAAGCTCTCAATTCACCGTCTCGAGCGCTCAGCCAGTGATGATCCTTCCCGAGCCATCCAAACCCTGCAGATGGAATTGCAGCAGATCATGAAAGGTAGGTTGAAACTCGTAAACGAGTATCATCAAAGAGGGATAGTTACTGACGGTTTGTGTAGTAGATAAGGAGGAAAACTACCAACATGTTGTGAAAATGGCCTGCTATTTAGACTGTTTGTACTGGGAGCTGACAATTCTGAGCTGGAAGACCAAGGCAAGATGGGCAGTATGGGGCCCTGCCTGTTTTTAGCTTTGGAAAAGTCCTTCATCTAAATATTGAGTGCAAATATAACTAATGTTTAAATGTTGTTGTAGTTGTTGGCAAACTTTGACTGTAAACTAAGAACTGAAATGGAATACAGAAGGTTCCTTAAAAAGGAATTCGGCTACCTTGTCAGTGTTGGGAAATGAAACCAACCTAACAGAGTGAACTACCAAGCCCTCCTTTCTTCTCACCTATTCCTCAGCTTTTCTTTAAGCTGACACAATCAAATTAGCTGCTACCACAGCAAGTCTTAAAAGTCATCTCTTTGTAACTGTAATAGACTTCAAATAATAAACCTAAGCATTACCCTGCAATCTTTTTCTGAACAGGTAACTTCAGTGCCTTCATGCAAAAGGAAATTTTTGAACAACCGGAATCAGTTGTCAATACGATGAGAGGCAGGGTGAATTTCGAGAGCAGCACAGGTAATTCGGAACAGGCATTGAAGCTGCACTAAGCCAGCAGATTTTGAACATATTAACTAGAAAAGAAAACACACCATTGATACATGCTTGCTTGTTTGTTTACAGTTCTGCTGGGTGGCCTGAAAGATCATTTGAAAGAAATCAGAAGATGCCGAAGACTGATCATTATTGGCTGTGGGACCAGTTATCACGCCGCAGTAGCCGTATGTTCAGCCTTAGCTGAAATGCATATATAGCTCCTAATTGCTGGGTCTTTAGACGACAGCTCTTCATCTTCTTTTTCTTTTATATCTCAAACTTTTCCTTTCATTGAGGGACATAACCCTTTTATTTAGTTTTTCTTTGTGCCACGTTCTTATACTCCAGTGCTGTTACTTACCATGCTAGAAATGAACGTTTTTCACCTTGGCCTTTAAAGCTCTGATGAGCTGTAATTATCAACTTTTGTAATAAGGAGCAATTTAGATTTTCTCTGACTCTTAAGATGTCAAGACTTTGATGGGTGGCGATATTAATAAATACTGTGTGCTGCTTGAATTACAGACTCGACAAGTATTGGAAGAATTAACTGAGTTACCAGTGATGGTGGAACTTGCTAGTGACTTCCTGGATAGAAACACACCTGTATTCAGAGATGACGTGTGCTTTTTTATCAGTCAGTCAGGTGAGCTGCATTTCCTGTTTGTCTTCAGTTAAGTGAAAACTAGAAAAATTTTAAAAAGCCAATGATTTACTACTTTCTGCATGTTGCAAAGGAGGGTGATGGCTAATGGGCCAGATTTGTTTTGAATGAAAGTTTCTTTACTTATGGGACTGGAGCATGTCTTTTATGAGGAAAGGCTGAGGGATTTGGGTCTTTTTAATCTGGAGAAGAGAAGACTGAGGAGGGATCACCTATAAATACTTAAAGGGTGGGTGTCAAGAGGAAGGGGCCAGTCTTTTTTCAGTCCTGTCCCAGTGACAGAACAAGAGGAAATGGGCACAAACTTGTACATAAGTTCCATCTAAACATGAGGAGGAACTTCTTTCCTTTGAGGGTGGCAGAGCCCTGACAGAGGCTGCCCAAAGAGGTGGTGGAGTCTCCTCTGGAGACATTCCAAACCCGCGTGGATGTGTTCCTGTACAAACTGCTCTGGGTGGACCTGCTCTGGCAGGGGGTTGGACAAGATGATCTCCAGAGGTCCCTTCCAACCCCATATCATTCTGTGATTCTGTGATTCTGTGACACTGTATATGCAACATTTTGTTATCTTATACATGTTTTAAAAAATATTTTTTCACACGTATTTTCAAACCTGGCAAAGTCTAAAAGCAGCATTTTAAGCATTGATTAATATGCAATATCATTATGTTTGTTATAATGCATTCTAAAAAACTTTTGATTATACCTGTTATTTTATAGTCCTACAGAACAAAGATATAGAGAGAGGATCTTAGTAGAACTGAAGGAGATATGTGCTTTTAAAAGAAAAACCAAAAACAAGACCTAAAACTAAATGGGTTTTTGAATGGCATCTTCAAATGAATAAGAGCACAGGTGTAGCCGCCTTAATGCAGGTGGAAAGGATTCCAGTTTAATTAGCATCACACTTTTAGCCAAATTACAGATGTTCGATCCAACAACAAGAAGAGGTAGGGAACTTTACTTATTTGTAAACACATGTACACATATCACTGTATGTATACTAAATACAATTTATTTATATAATTTGAAGCACTTATCTGAAACAAATTATTTTCCATGTTATTAAATTTGCTTGTTTTCTTAATTTTACTTGTAGACTTCATAGACAATGTGTTATATCTAGTCATGTAAATAAAGCCTTTATGGGTTTGTTTTGAAAGCATTTGTCAGCTACCTGGAAGTTTATGTGGGTTTTTACTTTTCTGTTTATGGGGAAAGAAATTGCACTTTGCAAGACAGGTAAAAAAATATAACAGAATAGTTAATTACTAAAAGAACACTCATGAATAATCACTAGCCCAAAATGTGTTTGTAAAAATGTATTTTATAAATAATTATGAAAGGAAACAAAAATACATTTTAAATGAAACGTCTTGTGTAAACTGAAATCATGGTGGATTTTGAAAAAAACAGTTTGCTGTGCCAGTTTATATAATTCATAGCATAAAGCTTTCTTACTCGTTGATAATGACAATTTATGTTATAATTAATAGATTTTTTTTCCTTCTTCTTTTTCTTTATTTTCTTTCTTAAAATTGCCTTATTCAGAAAGATAATGGTGCTTTGAGCAACCTGCTTTAGTAGGAGGTGTCCCTGCCCATGGCAGGGGGGTTGGAATTGGATGATCTTTAAGGTCCCTTCCAACCCCAACCATTCTATGATTCTATGATAATAAAGTGTGTACTTAACTTTAAAGGGATGCACCTCTTGATTTCCACAGAAGTAATAATATATGTAAAGATAGTTGTGAACATAAATAATTTATTGAATCCTTGTTATGTGCAAGTGATTTTCATGTAAATGTTCAGCAGAGAATAAAAAATTCTTAATCCTCAAGTTAACAGAGCTTCTTCCCATCTGACCCTTACACCTAGACTGACACATCATGAGTTACTCTTGGAGACACCACTGACTACAAAGACATCCTGGCTTAGTAAGCTTATAGACCTTCTATTTAGCAAAAGTTAAAGTTAAACCTTAACTATGTAATTATATTAATGGATTAATAATATTGTTTCCTATTGCATGGCTTGATGTATGAAATCTAGTAAACTACTCTAGGAAACTATAAGGCATTTATAATGTGTATTCTCCTGACTATAGAATTTGATACTTCTTTATTACTTTCTAAAAGGACCGGTGAGACCACTTGTTCAATGTGAAACTAGGTATTGTGTAACTATGATTTTGAAGACATGATGCAGGAGCAGTGTTTCTTTTTCTCTTTCTTCACAAGAAAATAATTTCCTCTGGTTCACTTCTTTGTATGACCTTCCTTAGGGTTTTTGTAAGAGATGGATGCAGGAAACTACCAGATCTTATGAATATTAATGAAGTTACCTCAAAATGTCTACCTCCAAAGAGACAATAAAAATATGCAGTATTACAGCTAACAAATGTATTCATGTGGGCACTAAGAATTTGATTTATTTAATTGGAAAATTAAAGGAAATAGAATTGCTAGCCTCACAGGTAAAGGAAAATACTGTTAAATTTGAAATACTATTCTGTTTGAAATATAAGAATTCCCACGATACAAATAGAGATTAAAGCATCATAAATTGTGGGTCAGGCAGTAATCCCATGTACATGACAGGAAAATTAGAATAACAAAATGAAAATCAATAAATTTGCTTTTCAGTGTCCATTATCACACACATTACGTAAGTTTAAATACTTACATGAGGTTCAAATTTCAGTGATGCTAGTGACATACTTCATCATTATTATTATAAACACAGATACTATCTTCAGAACTGTGAATTAAAATATAGGCTTCTTTAGTGTTCATTTATTAAAAAAACATGTTTTAAAAATATTTTCATGCATAAAATTAGAATTAATTTTCCAGCCTTTTTAGTTAATCAGTTAATATCTGGCAGTCACAAGAATGAACACAGATGTTATCTGTGTTGCAGTATTAGTTGAGCTCTGATGAGCCACTACAGAGCATAGATTTGTATGTATGCGTATACCTTGAGTCATACCAGACAAGATATGTGGCAAAAAGCAGACTTTCAGAAAGGCCAGGGGCTTTTTTTGTGTTACTACTAGTGTTGTTTCACCTACTGCATTCCTAGCTGAAAAAGGTGGACAACCCCAGGGCTTAAATTTGTTCTGCAGTATCTTTATCAGAGATCATCTATAACAAATGGGGATCTCTATTGAACACAATATCAAATTGAATTTGTGAATTTGTAGCTAAAAGTTGGATTTCATTGATTATATAGTCATGTAAAATTTTAATAAAGAAATTTCTGGAAAACATATGGCAGTTAATATTTCACCGCTAGCATGGTTTCCAACAATGAATGTCAGAGCTATTATGTTCATCTGCCATCCACATGTAGAAAGTGTTTAAAGTACATTATCTAGAAATTCAGAAATCTTAGAGTAAAAACTGTAGAGAAAATAGTGGTATATTCAAAGGCTGTGAAGAGCAAGGAGGCAGTTAATAGGAGTCTTAACCTCTGTTAGTAGAATGAAGTAGGTGGAGATGTGGAGAGAGAGTTTATACGAATATTTAAAGACATCTCAATGGTCCCCAGGGAATATTTATAAAGAAAACATTTTAGATCCCCCAGAGGTATCAGTGAATAGTATTTTGCAGTCACACTGAAATGATAAATCCATTTTTTTATATGTTCCCAGTACTATAAACAAAATTGTATTAAATTGTTCTTCACCATAAATTTACCATGAAACACTTTTAATTATTTTTTTCTCATGTTTCACATTTTCTCTATCATGGTTTTCCAATCAGTTCAAAAGCTGTTTTTTTAGTAGAGTGTATTCTGATAATCTGCTTTATTCTAATCAGAGGTAATGTTTTTTTGTCACCATTTTATAATATCTCTATTGTAAATGTTTTGTAATCTAACAAACACACTGTAAAACATCTAGTGCAGGAACTACTGCCTTAAAAATTAAGGGTGACAGTGGTGGTTCATGGTCAAATTGTTTTTTCCAAGAAAAGGAACAGGCTGGAGAGTGAGCACCAAACTTGATAGCAATGACCTGAGGAATATAAGCTGGAGGCTTAGCTTTCTTCTAATGCATCATCCTTTCTTCTCTACAAAATAGTGATGGAAATGGCCTAATAAAGAGATTTACCTCATATTCTTGGAACTTCTTGATTATTTTTTTTTATATATACAAGAGGACTCTGGTTGTCTAGTTTTAATCTAAAAAGAGAAAATATTTACAACCACCCTAGTCTAACAAGAAGTTTACATAAAAAAAATCCCCCAAATTCAGCAGTATCTCAATGGTATTACAGTATTTAAACAACTCAGAAGCGTAGCCTCTCAAGCATGCTTCATTTCTTTTGGAAAACAATATTTTGGCCTTTTGAAATGGAGGAGCACAAAGTTTCAAGGGATTTCATCATTTCACTAATTTTTACTTTGTTTCCCGAGGTGGAAAATAGACACACTGAATTTCACTTTATGAATGCAGCATTTAGAATATTTCTATTTTTGCAATCCCACCAGACATGTCTTTAGAAAGCTCCTTTAGATGCCTCTCTGCTTCTAAAATACCCCAATATGTATGAAGCTCACATACTCCTTGTGTGTGACAATTCCCAGAAGCTCCTCATAATGTATTTTGTTATCTTAATGACTGTGGTTTTCTCTCAATTAGCTGTGTAGCACTACAGTGGTTCTGGCACTAGGAAAGACAGTGAGACTATTAACTTCTCTACCTTGTCCTGACTGCAAATAAAAGCTAAAGTTGTAAGAAATATTTGTGAATGAAAGACTATCATGGAATTTCTTAGTGAAGTTCAAGCACAATCATTTTGAACACCTAAATAACACTGACAATATTTCTCATGATATCATAATCCCTATTTTAGGAAATCAAGATCTGATTTGACAGCAGATAGTCTTTGTTGGTGGCCTCAAAGACCTTTGAATCAGGTCCTTGTGAGAAGAAAGGCGGGTACTTTTGCTAGTGGTAGACCACCAGAGATAAGTGTTCAGTCATCTGACTCAGCAAAGCTCCTAAAACATTGTACTTCTGCAATGCAATAATAGAATTCCCTTTTTTTTTTCCCCATAACATTATATAATAGCTTGGTGCTGTTCTTTAACTAGTTATGTAATTTATAATTTAAAAGATATTTATGACAGTGAGTTATCTGGATGTTTATGAGCAGTATGTACCATGTTCCCTGAGCCTCAAATTGACATGATGATGTTTAACCAAGCAATGAAAAAGCATTGTTTGTTAGTCAGTGTTAGGAATATTTTCTCTTTTTAAACTGGCCTTGGAAGTTCTAATTCTTTTGTTCAAAATGCTTTCTTTCAACATGAAGCTACCTTCTCCACGCTGCTGAGTCTGGGACGATGATACTCACCCAAGGTGAGTTTGAGCTATTGAACTTCATACAATCAACAGTTGATTGAGGCTAATTGCTCTTAGATGTTACTCTAGCTACAGAAGATTTAGAATATAAGATTCCTGCTCAAAGAAACATCCTTTTTTTTGGTGTTTATTCACTGTGAATACTACGAGAAACTAGTAAAAAATGCTAATTTATATCCTAGATTACAGTGCTATTTCTAAGATCTAGGTTGGTGGCTATATGGAACAAAAATTTACCAGGATTTACCATATTGTCTCCTCTTTCCATGATATTTTCTTCCAACACAGTAATCCTATAGGTAAGTTTAAGCTCCTCTGGAAAGTGGCTGAAACTAATTACATTCTTTTGCTGTGCCTCTGATTTACTGTCATGCCTAGGAGTTTCTTAGGCTTTAATTTCCAGATATTAAGGTTTCTACCTGCAAGCATTTCATGTTTTCTACAGACTCTGTATCTATTCTATTCTGATAGATAAACGTACATCTTTGAAATCTGAGAAAATAAATTCAACTAACTTTCAAAATCTCCATTTCAAAAGTAATATATGGCTCCTTTGTACCCTTTTTTAAATGGAAGGTAAAACCTATGGGATGGAGAGGTGAATATCCCGAGGTTAGTTTAGAGTGCTGAGAAAGAGGCTGGTGGGGAAAAAAAAAAAAAAAAAGAAGAAAAAAAAAAAGATGGGCTAGTATTTATTTAATAGACAGCATTCCTAATTACCTGAAATGGTTAATACATGGCATTTCTAAGTACCCGAGTTCAGCAAAAGGAGCTAATGAAGTATCCGTGGAGCATATGAGTGATCTTTGAAGTGCTGTTTACTGATCTGTTTATGCCAGAGTAATTCCACTGATACCAGTAGTCACTTCTGATTTATATAACACCACTAATAGAAAATCCTGGATTTATACATCAAAACAAATTTAAGTGTAAGAAAGATTTCAACACCTCACATTGCTGGTTTTAGGCTTGCAGTAATGAGGTAATAGTTTAAATTTCAAAATATACTGACTTAATGCTAAATATTTTTTTGTATTCTTAAGACATTCTTCAGGTATCCTCCAGCTTCCAGGATTATTGACCTTGTTTTACAGCTCAGTCTTCATTTTTGGGTGTAAAAATCCATGGTTATTAACTCTGCAGTGGTGATTTATAACAGCTGAGGACTTGTTCACTTTTTTTTTTTTTAAATTTAGTTTTTTTCTCTTTTCTCTGAAATGACAGCAACGAACACATCAAAATAAAAATGTAGTAATTTTTTCAGGAAGCCACTGGTCAAAATAAACATTTATAAATTCCAGCATTTTCTTTCTCTAAAACTGTACATGTTTTGTTTAATCAAAGCTCAGCATAAAACTTCCTTTATGTTATGAGGGGAGTAATTTGTATTTTGGAAATTAAACTTCTGATTTGAAAATTTTAGCAAATGTACATAATATTTAAATTTGCAATAACCAGGGTTGTTCACAGTTACTGTCAGTTAAGTGTTTGGCAATCATATTATAAATGGAAGTCTTATGTCTTCCAAAGACAAAATGAACAAGTTTTCTATTTTATTCTAATCACATTCCTACACTTAAATGTAACATTAGCTCTGACCTTCAAGACATCAGGAAAACTGCTTTTATGCATCTTTTCTTGAAGACATCAGACTGCCTAAAGCAAAGCATTACTGGTAAAGTAATAACAGGGAGGTACCTATGGGTGTTTACTGCAACAATCCAAGGAAGACGAAAATGTGCAATAGTAATATTACCAAAGCAAGTAAAGGAAAAAAAAAGAGTTTTTGTAAGTATGAATTTTAAGTTTAATACACATTTACTAAATGCAAAATAATCTGCTGCTAATCTGCTGAGAGTAACATGGGTCTGGAAGATACAATCCATTAGCTGCAGATTATAAATGTTTTCATATATTAATATTCGCCTCTATCTTTTAAACAGCATTTGCTCTGGTCTGGAGAAATATTTCCATGTGGAGGTTATAATAGCAGTAATGCCAGGAGAGCCCATTTCCTAGGTGGCCAGTGTTTTGTGGATTGGAAACCTCAATGTAGGTGTTAATGTCAACTTTTCTTTTTACTTCTGAAAAACAATCTCTTCTCCTTAAGTATCCACTGACTTCCTTTCCTCAGCCTCACTGGATAGATTATAGTTATCTGTGGCTTGAAATTAAATTGGCTGAACAATCTCAGGCCATTTATTAAGCTTTTAGAAGTGCTTGACTGTTAATTTATTCAACGTTAACAAAAACAAAACACAAAATAATTTCTTGATATATCATGGAAAGAGGACAGAACTTTTCTTTGGCTAGTCTGCTTGTTCAGCCTACACGGTAAACATGTAAGAATTTGATGCCTGGAAATGGCACTAAGCATTTAGAGATGCCTGTCATGTAGTAAATGATAAAAAAAAAATAAAAGGAAAATACCTGAAATTCTACTTCTCCCTGGGGCTTGAAATTTCCTCCTTCTGTGAGAGACAATGAAACTGATGTTAAGATCACCAAATCTTTTCCAGGCTTTGACAATGTAACTGGGTACAAAGAATAGGTCTCATTACTCTTTCCAAAGACATCCAATGAGTGAAAAGGTGCCTGCCAGTACCACAGGCTTTGACGCCTTCCAGAGAACTGGAATAATTGAATACTGACAGATTTGTCCTTAATTATCAGATAGCAGGGAATGTGAAAACAAGCAGAGAATATTGTACCGCTGAACCCTAAAAAGTTATAGAAATCGTGAAAAAAAATTAAATGTCCTAAATATTATCTTTTTGTCATTAGGCAACCTTCAGCATTTCCTTGTCAATAATAATAAGTAATATTACAGGAAATATTAAAAATGTAGTCCATGCATTACCATATCCATCCATTCATTTGGTTTTACTAAAAATGTATCAGTGTGTGGTGTATATATGGGAGGAGGAGAGAGAGAGAGGTCAATGTTCTTTCTGATGTTGATGTCTGGTAATTAAAGAAATCTGAGTGAACACTCAGATACCCGTAGGGATGCAAGCAAATGACTGAACATTAGTTTAGGCAGAGGTTTGAGTATGTAATTTATTTATGAGCTAATGCATTAATTCATGAGAATCTGGAGGTGGTTAGGGGATTAGGGTTTTTTACTCTATAATCTTTACTTGGGAAATGTATAGTTTAGTGGTCTTAGCCAGCTGGTGATTAAAACATTCAGTCTGCAGCCAGATTGGTTTGCTTTCTTTGCTTACATGTACCTCTGAGCGAAATGTGACGTACTGACATAAGTCTGTCATAATAGATTGGTTTGTGAGGATATAGATAACCCTTTGAAAATGTTCTAGACTAGAATTTACCCCAAGTAAATCCCTATTTTTCCAAAGAGAGGTCAGTCCTTTATCTAACATTCATTTGAATAAAAATTGAAAATGTAAACAAGTGATACGTCCTGAAATCTGTGAAAGTGTAACTAGATGAAGAGCAGCAAAGAAGAAAGTATTTTTATAGATTTTTAGAAGGCTTTTTCTATTTTTAATATAAGGTTAATGTACAATATCTTTGGCTATGTCCTTTAAATAAACAACAAAGTATTGACTGCAGTTCTATAAAGGTAGGGTAGAAAGGTTAAAGCGTAATTCATTTTTATTACACAATCTAGCCCCAATATTTTATTTTATCTCTGCTCCTCAGAGAAAATCTAGTCCCTTTCTTCCTTTAGGAATTTCCAAGCCAAATAACATCGTTTGTATAAGTTAAAATGATTTTTCCCTTTTTACTTTCCCATGGAAGTTCAGTAAGATACAGCCAAAAATTATGTATATAAAATGTATGTAATATTATGTAGAAAGTGTATTATACTTTTTTAAATGTAATCCTTTCTCTGTTGTGGTCTTTCCTGGCAAGTTTTGCTCTGAAGCTTTCCATGTCTCCGTCAAATAGCACAGTGTGGGGAAAAAAGTGCTGCCTGTGACAAAGTTAGGGATGACTAGACAGCATTTATCCAAGAAAGCCAATGGACCAGGTTAATATCATTGTGAAGCTTCTCTCTCTGATCTTTGAAAGTCATACAATATTCTGGTATTCAAATAGTTATACAGGAACGTGTTTTGGGGAAACCCTACCAGAGTTGTTAATTATATACTTGAAAGTATTTACACCAGACAGTTCTCGTGTCAACAAAATAGTTCATATCTTAGAAGAATTCCGTTACCTCTTCCAAATTAAACTGTGACTATTAAAACTATGAGTTCTTCCACAAGAAACTGTTATTTGTTTAAAATTAACAACTATACAGTATTCATATGAGGACAATTTCAATGACAAAAGTGCCAAATATGAGGGATTTTCTGTTCATGCATAAACACACATATTACCATAGTAAAACCAGGTTTCTTGCCTCATTAGGAGCTTTGGTAGTAATCCAATAAAGTAAGAGCATATTCTGTCTTCAAAGCTTCTACTCAAAGCTACAAAAAGATTGAGACATAAAAGTATTGAATGAACCATGACTGTTTATGTGCGTTTCTTCATTACATTTGCCCTCCTATGAGAGATTCTCTGAATCTACGTATGTCTTCTAAATTTTTAAGAGTAAAGTTCCCTTTTTTATGCATCTTAACCTCTTTGTTGTTAAAGGCAACAGGGTCACCAGGGTAGAAATCTAATAGATCTTAATAAATTCAGGTTTATCTATATTTAAACAAAATGGAAAAATATTTAAAATATTCATTTTTCAAATTTTTTATTTGTAGAAGTGAAACTAATTATAAGGTACTCACTGGTTGATATTCAAGGATAACCACCTCCAAGCTTAAGAAAGGTCCTTATCAAAAGGTAAGGAATCAAGCAAAGATGGCAGGAGGTGTGCATGGATGAGCAAGGAGCTCCTGACAGAGTTCAGACCCACAGAGAAAGTGTACAAGAGGTGGACACAGGGGCAGGTGACCCAGGAGGAGTACAGAGATGCTGTCCAGTTGCGGTTTTGTACATCGCTTCCTTTTGAAAGGTAATAAACTAAGATGCAAAGGACACCAATTTACAGAATATTTCTCAATGATAAATCTATCTGTCATTAACGTCCATAGATATCTCAGCTCTGCCATTCCAGCACTTTTCCCAGTTATAGGTAATAAAATATTAGCTGCTTTTTTTTTTCTTTTTTTCCTCTGCAATCTGTTTTCTCAGTTATTACCCATCAGAGACTGTGTTCAGGCCACTTCCCAATTGCTTCAGTCTGGAATCATCATTAGACATATATCCTAGTGTTGATGCCTAGCAATCGGGAAATTTGTCACTGACACATGTGTTGCAAGCATTTAATTATAATTAAATAAGCACCAGACCAAGCTACATTCAGCTGCATTATAATGTGATTAAAGGCTTGCTCTAAGAAATAGTCAGGATCTGCTCTGCTAGTTTTACTTTCTAATCCTCTAAGAAAGGATTAACATTAAAAAATAGTCTCATTATTTCTCTGCTCCTTCATTTCAAGGCGCAAATAATATTTGAAGATTAGAAAGCTTACTTTGTCTTCTGCCATTGATGTTCCACAAACTAACATAGTCTTTTCACATAATAATTTTATGATTATAGTGCACTTTATGTATAGTTGTATTTAGGTCTGTCTTGCTGTCTGATCCATACAATAAAATTGATTGAATCTTCCATTGCTGTCCCTTTCTTTAGCCTAATCTGTTTTCATTATCTTAACCAGATCACTTCAAATCCTTTCCATGCAGAGTCATATGCGCTCCACAAAAGTTTTATTGTCATTAATCAAAAAGTTAACTGATTTGCCTTCAAGAAAAGAAAGACATTTTCAGAAATATTTATTTGGAATAAGAAAAAAAATCACACTGAGATTATTTTCATTTTAGTACATTTAACATTTTGTTACTAATCTTTATTTTATTCAAATCAAACGTGATAGTTTTTTATCTTGAATATTTTAAATGCTCTGCTGCGTGGGCAATTTATTTAATTAATTAATTTATTGATGCTTTGCCAAATTATTTCCCAAAAATGTTGAGAAACAACTTATCTAAAATTAATTTTTGGTTTAATAAGGAGATTTGAAGTTTAAAAACGAGTACGGTTTGGGGGTAAAAATTATTTAATTGAGAATTTGTATCGCCAAGGCAGAAGTTTAAAACCTCATCTAAAATTCAGGGCATAGAATGGCAATTCTAAGAAACATTACTTCAAATACTATCTCTTGATCTAATAGAAACAAGAAATAAAAGGTTGAGTTTATTCTTGAGGATCTGTGATGAGGAAAATATATACACTATTTTTTCAGACAAGCAGTGGGAGTGTAAGGTTTAAAAATTCATAGACTTTATTCCACAGGCACTTAGACCAAGTTAAAATCACAACATGAGAACTTACCTTGGAAAAAAGAAAATTTGTTCTGTCATATTCACTGTAAAGCTGGGCTTAGTGCCCAAAGTTCTTGATGAAGGTACAAGGGTTTTTGTATCTAAAAGGTCTGTTGAGATGAGTTTTATGTTCCTGTCATCACCCTTTAATACCATTTTTTTAAATATTGGTCTTCTATTTGCAAGTTCTTTATACACATGTTCCTTTTAAATAGCATTTAGGATACCCTTGAGTAAGAAAATATTCATATTTAGCACAAATTCTAAGTGCTGTTGGAGAATCCTTATGGGATACAGACAGACTTAAAATATGCTTTAATTTGAAACTGTGATTTCTATACAGGGCTATTCTGGAAGAACCATGTGAAGTAAAGCTTCAGAACAGGACAAGCTTTCTGCATATGATTAGAGAGACCAAAATTATCTTTCCCTTGGCACATCTGCAAAAGACAGCACTTAAAAAATAAACTCTCTCTGCAGGCTATTGAAATTAAGCACAGTGATCTCATACAAAGCACAGTGCAGCTGGTACCATGGGATGAAGACAGTCGAATCTTTTCTAATGGAAAAATGAAGTCAGACCAAGCTTGCCTCCTTTCTTTCACAAAATATAATTATGTAAACTACAAAGCTCCATTATAGACAATGTTTATAATTCACAACTGTTTTTCCCTTAATTTTAAATAAAGCCTGTTAACGGTTGATGTCAAGCCAACATATTTCCTACAGATGCCACAAACAATGAACAATCAAAAATCTGTTTCTGTTGTTTCTTTCATAATTATTACAAATTGTGGGAACCAGTAATAAAAATCAGCGTAATGAACAAACAGCATTGCATGTTGATAAACATCATAGTCTTTCAATTTCAAGAAAAAAACTATGGCATGCTAACTAGTAGAGAAATTAATTTCTTTCTCCACAATGATAAACAGAATTTGATTTTATGAATTTTCAAGTTTAGATCATTTCATGGTATAGAATGTTTTCCAGCTCTGTTGATTTATCTAACATGTCTAAGGAGCTTGTGCATCTCTGCTTTATGTTTAGACAATGTTACATATAATTAGAATACAAAGAGTTTTGCAATAATTCAAACGATGAATTGCTGTATTCAGCAGAATGATGGGAAAATTTTTCTTTTTGCTATTCTGTGGCTTTTAAAATTTGCAGGCACGTAAACTGACTCTGCATTGAACTCTACTAAGGCAGTCTCTTGCATAAATTAAGCTTTTATCAATCTCTTTTTATTATTGCATGAGCCTGGAGGTCTCTACTACTGTGTCTGATAATAAAGCTAAAGTTAATTTATTAAACCCAAAAGGAATAAAAGAGTTACTGAAAGTTAGAAAGAAAACATAAATTTCTCATTTTAAGAGAGTTTTCTCCTGTTTAGATCAGGCTGAAACAGATGACTCCGATGGAATCTGGTTTTGGTTTCTCATATACCTTTGCCAAAAGAAAAGAAATGAGCTTTAAAATTATTTAAGAACTTGAATGATTCATTTAATCTTTGGGATGCTACTGGAGCAAAACAAGTCTCTAATTGTTACCTTTCTCGGGTTGGAGGGGACAGAAATTTTCCATTTGTCCTTTGGAGAGCCCATTGGATAAAAATAAAGGAAAAAGCGAGTCTAGTTACTTCACATACCTACACGGGTCTTGTGCCTAGAGAGCCCAGACCCAGTGGCCTCTCCACCAGTTTGCTGGGACTCCTCTGGTCCTTCCATACCCAGCTTCTCCCACCCTTAGAGTCACCACCACCCCACCCAGCTCCCAGGCTACCTTGTCTACTAAGCAGCTCATCACGCTTGACCTTCGCTAGCAAACACACACTCACTCGCACACCCAGTTGCTGGCACCACAGCTACATGGGCTCCTATGATCTGAGGTCACAGCTGCTGGCACTTGAATTTCAGAATCACAGAATGACTGTGGTTGGAAGGGAGCTCATCCCATCCAACCCCCCTACCAAAGCAGGATCACCCAGAGTAGGTTGTACAGGAACATGTCCAGGCAGGTTTGAATGTCTCCAGAGAAGGAGACTCCACCACTTCCCTGGGCAGCCTGTTCCAGGGCTCTGCCACCCTCAAAGGAAAGAAGTTCCTCCTCATGTTTAGATGAAACTTCCTATGTTCCCTCACTCCAGTTCCTCCCAGCTGCTGGCACACAGTCCCATGGGCACTGGAGCCCAGTCCATTTGTTGGCACTCAGATCCCTACACCCACACCAGCACGAGGAATAGGGAGTCCCTCAACCAGAAAAAAACACCTAGAAATGCAATTTAGTAAGAAGTTATGCAGCTGACTAGTTCAATGGTTTTTTTGTTAAAATTTGAGTCAGTGTCTGTTACCATTAAATTTTCAGAAAATTCGTTATGTTCTCAACAAGAAAAAAAATGAGGTCTTCATCTTATTAAGTATGTGCAGTGTGAGGGATTTAAAATTCTATGTATCAAATAGAAATTTATGATCTATTTTCAACCCATTTCAAGCCTCAGCTGCCCAAACATCACATGGTTTAGCCTTTTTTGACTTTAAGTTTGTTATTTTTTTAATCTTCCTAGAATTTCCTTTCTGTGCTTTATCAGCACTGACTGTACAGATGAGTATTGACTCTTCTGAATGCTATAAATGAGTGTATGAACATGTTCTCTCAAGCACACTCACTGGGGAGGAACACATTTTATGCAATAATGAATTGGGTAGGCAACTTTCACTGGAACCAAGAGATCAGCATGAAGCCAATACATTTTCATAACACATTTCCAAGAAATACCTCTCACTGCCAAACTAAAGTTTATAGGGGAGTGATGAACACTTCTCCTCCTTGGTGTGGAACAAAGTAGAATTACAAGGAAGTACTTAGTGGCTATATCTTTTCTGAGGAGAAGTGTCCTAGTCTCTGTTGGGACTATTTCAGTACTTTACATTAAAAATCAATGGCAGATATTCATCTGGCATGTTTTTAAAAATATCTCATTAGGAGAATTCCCCAGCCTGCCTCGATAGTTAAATGTTCCTTACAGTTGGAATTGCTAACAAAAACTTTCTTTTTTTTTTGTAAATTAAACTATTTCCTCTTGTGCTACCCACACAGCGGGCATGAAGAATGATTGATCACCATCATCTTTATAATAACTACTTACATTTTCAAAATCTGTCACCCTGATCTTTCTTTACCCAAGTCAAAGGTAAAGTCTCCTTCTTTACCTTTTCATTATGCATAACAATTTTTAACTTTTTTTGCAGTCATTTCACTCTCTATTTTTTTTTTTTTTTAAAATCTTGATATTGGAGAACAACCTCATCAGTATAGAGCATAGAAGTGTATTTACTTCGTATATCAAATGTCTGGTACTTCTGTTGACACACCATAAAATGTGAATTATCTTTTTATGAAAGCGTCTCTGTTTATGATCCCCTGTATTTCATATGTCTTGTTATGTTTTTTTTAATTTGTAATTCAAAATGATCAAAACCTTGGAGTAATTTCACCTGGGCCACATTTGGCCTTTTTTAATTTAAAAAAAAAAAAAAATTCTTGATTCTTCCTTACCTAGTCAGTCTTTCACTATATCAGAAATAAACCTGACAATTTTGAAATTGAAAGAATTTTGCTTAACATGGTTTGTTTCTGTTAATTCTGTCAAGATGTCAAGATACAAAGTAGCATCAGCAGAGTACTATGCCAATAAGTTACAAGGCTACTGGACCAAACAGTCTGACCAACTTGGAACTACAAGATAAGAGCACAGCCATTCCGTCGCCTCTTGTGTACTGTGCCTTAGTGATACATAGGAAAAGCATTAAGAAGTAATATTAGCAAATTGTGAAATATTCTGGCTACACTCTCTTCTTGACTTTTCATGAGATATCAGGCTGACTTTTGTCTTCTATTTTGTAGAGGTTTGGAGGGGTCTTATCGTTGCATCTCAGACACTCAGGGCTGGAATCAACTGATTTTAAACTGTTGCAGATAAGGAAACTAAAATGAAAAAACAACACTTCTCAAACAGGGCATGAGATTTTCTAAGTTTCTCATTCATTTTCCAAATAGAAGTAGTGATGATTTGACAAATGAAATGCATTAGTACAGTGTGTTTATTTTGAGCTTCCTAGGCAAGCATCATAAATGTTTATTAGAGTCTATATTTTTGCCAATCTACTAAGTATAGATAGAGAAGAAACTATCTGTGCTAACTGATGGGGAAGAAGGATGTCATTCTTCATTTACATTTTAGGCTTCCCTAGATATCTCAGGATATTTAGCTTACACTGCATAACCTTACCTGATTTTTACTGTTTTTATTCAACTCGCAACTTTCAAAGTGTAACTGATGGTAATTAATAATTGTCTGTTCCACTAAGAAATTTGTGTTAATTTTTATTTGAGCTAGGGTTTGGTTGGGTTGGTTTTTTTGGGGTTTTGTGGGAGTTCTTTTGTGGGCTATTGTTTTCCCAACTATAGGTTTAAATTGATGTTATTAATGTTGCTCTGTGAAGATTAAAGCTGAAATAAAATGGTCACCTCACCAGCAAGCTCACATGAATAGCCACTTGAAAAGCAAGCTGTGTTTGAGATAACTTTTCGTGTTTATTATATCATGAAAAATATCTTATGCCCAGAGACCAGAAGACAGTATGAAAAATAGCATTTTAAATGCCTGGAAGTGATACTGAAATTGAATTCTTTGGAAAGTGAATATGTCCAGAAAACATGTCTTTCAGCAGTAGGAGATATTCCCATAGCTGCTAAACCAAGAATTATGTTTTATCTGTTCCTCCCACCGCCAATTATCAGGAAAATAAGAATGACGATGAACTGATCACTATCAATGTACTTTAAATCACATCTTATAAGGTAAATTAATCAAAACTTAAAAGTTTAAACTGCAATATTAAGGCTATATAAATGCTTATTTGTCCAAAAAAAAAAGTACTAGCTACATTTTCTCATTTCTTTTGGCTGCACAGAAATACGTTATCTATGAATTAATTCTCTGTGATTATTGTAGCGCATTGTGGGTAGTGTTTGTTATGATCCCAGTAAAAACGACATCCAGATTCTGGAAGATATTAAGATGCTGTTTATTGGAGTTAACACCAGAAAGAAAAATAGCACAGACCATAAGATGCTGGGGACCCTGAGCTGGGCAGCAGCAGGTGACAAGACATCTCTGATCAGGGCAAAGCCTGCTGCCCAGTTCCTCTCTGCGGAGAGGTTTGCAAGCACTTTGGTCCTTAGAGCTCTTACAGGACTTTCTTAGTAGAAAACAATCCTATTAATCATTTCTACTCTCAAGCAAAAGAATGCTCACATGAGAAAATGCTGCTTTGCTTGGAGATAAAGATAGATACACAAGTGGTACCCGGTGGGAAGAGCTTCAGGCTCCTCCACCAGGATTCACCCGCTGATCTTACCTTGCAGCCAAGAGCTACAGGTCTGATGGCCAAGCTGTACATATGCACAGCATTCTAGTTCACCATCGTGTGGATCACTAAGTTCTCATGTACAATGATCTACTGATTAGGATTGCCACAACTGCATAGGGAAAGAAACATCTTAAAAGATCTAATGATACATGGTTCTTCCACAGGATTTCCTCCCAGAACACCCAGTCCCTGTAAACACAGTTGTCTTTCAAAATGTCTACCTCTTCTATATTTTCTTAAGTTCTGTATAATGTATTAATCACATTCATTTTTAAATTTCTTTCTTTATACCTACAGACTTTATTTCACATGTGGTTCATATGATAATAGCAAATGACATTTTGATTTCTCAGCAACTAAAGATCTTTTCTTTTTTTTTCTTTTTTTTTTTCCTAGTCTTTACTTCTATTATTGCTAAACTTTAAGCTATCATAGTTGTATTTTAATATTTGCTAGGTGGATGTAATCAGTATTAGGGACTCTGCCTACCTTGTAGCACAATTACTGTAAAGCAGCTTAAATGAAGTGTTTAATTAAGCTAAGGACATATTGAAATATAATAAAAAGTAAAACTATGGGGTTTTTTTCTATAATAATCTCCAGATCAGTCAAAGATTCTGAAATACGAGTTCCAGAATAAGAGCTCACATCAGTTACTATCAGATGGGTTTAGGACAATTTGTTTTGGAAATAATAGAGGTGCGAACAAGATTTCAGGGGAAAGGAAAAAGATTCTAAAAATTACAGGGTGAAGTTTCGGTAAAGTCCCATGTCAGCCTCAGTATTTCCAGAAATTACCATTGCAAAGAATTTCAGAGCCTTGAAATAGAAGGTTGGGTTCTTCATACAGTGAATGAAATGGGATAGATGCTTCAGAAAGGATGCAGAGTGATTAATTCAATGACAAGCAAATCAGACAGGTTTCTTGAAACAGTCAATGGAAAGCACAGAGCACTTCCTTGATTCAGGTCCATTTTCCAGCTCTGTTTACCCAGGTCCACTTTTCAAGCCCATTATTGAGGTCCAGTATACAGGTCTCAATTCAGGTAAATGATTCCCATATATAGAGATGTACATTTCTGTCTTTCAAAAGCTATTTAGTGATTATCCTTTGCTTAAAACAGAAATGTAAAGTTGAACTTAACTGTGGTGTTATTATACATTTTCCCTGCTAATTTAAATATATAATTTAGTATTTAAACAAATATAACTTCATATGTTTACTTGGTAAGCAACAGACAATATTCATTATCCACATTTGCCATGTCAGCTTTATTATTCTGACAAAGTTCCTTCAAGCCGTGTGAAAGGATGCCTTCCTCTGATGTTTTTATTGTTGCATGAAATGGAGTATGCAAGGACTAGAAAAGGAACATGTGCAGCAGTGTGAGTCCATAGTCTAATGGTAAGAAGGGTTGGATTCTAATTCTTTTATGTAGAATTTTTCTATATGTTTACATTGAAACAACCATTGATACATTCCTATCACTAACTTACATCACGTCTACCTTCTTCTTACGTGCCTTGTTAGTAAGCATTAGAATGGACAGCAGTAAATGCTCTTCTGTGGACATAGTTAAGACTACATGGAGGGGCTTTGCCAGTATACAGGTGTTGCAGAGGGTTTCTGCTGTTTATTTTATCTTTGTTGTTGTTTTATAGCAGACTGATATAGCTGTGGCAGCCAAACTTTGCAATATAAACCAAGCCTCAGGCTCCCCAGTCTGCAGCTGATCCCTTCTAACGTTGCTTTGCAGTCATTTAACTTTTGGAAAACTTTCTTCAGAATTCCGAGGTCTAGAAACTTTGTGGTTGCTTTACAGGTGTGACTGTGGTATTACAGGCTCTAGGCATAGCCCAGGGCTACTTTTACCTTCCTTTCTAAATTCAGCACTTTTCAACACTCTTCCTTTCATATATGCAATAAACCATTCAAATAACTGCTGAGATACTTCACTTTTACAGTCTACCAGTATCTTCCAACCCTAAAGACACTAATTCCTTGAATATACTTATACAATATCTAGTGTTTGTTCTGTTTCACTTCTGTATCTCTCTCTTTGTGTCACAAGGAAGCTGTGAATGTAATTTTGGAGTACAATTTCAATTAATGGCAGCTTTGGAAGTTTTATAATTATTTTTTATTCAGCAAAGGAGAAATAAAACTTCTAAGTATCTAGGTGAAGTGTAGTCATGGTAAAGCAGCTCTTCATTTATATCTATTTCTTTCTTCAGACACCCACGCACATCAGAAGTGACCAGAAAGCATTAGACCTTCAAAAACCCCACAGATAAAAACATCAGTGACCTGTGAAATGCTTTAAGCCACAAAGAAGCACATTTCAATTAAATTCTGAAGTAATCAAACATATTCTCAACAGCTTTAATACAGTGCGTACTGTATTTAAAAGGTGCAGTTACAGACTTGCTGTTATCCTTCTATCCTGATCTTCTCCAAGATAGAGCTATAAAATTAAATATCTTTAGAATTCTGTGTTGAACGATGTGTTTCTCGATATCTTCATAGGATAGAAATTGTCCTTACTTTTCTGTAACTTTTGCATTCATTTGCACAGTCAGTATGTCTCACCACCTGACTGGACATGAATCATACCTACAACCAATGACAAACACTGATATACAACCAAGCAATTATGATATTCATAGAATCATAGAATCATAGAATTGTCTAGGTTGGAAGGGACCTTTAAGATCTTCTAGTCCAACCATCAACCTAATCTTGACAAAAAAACATCACTAAACCATGTCACTAAGCTCTATATCTACACATCTTTCAAATACCTCCAGGGATGTCGTCTTAACCACTTCCCTGGGCAGCCCATTCCAAGGCTTCATAACCCTTTCACTGTCAAAATTTTTCCTAATATCCAATCTGTAAAGCCAGTACAACAAAATTACAAGAAAGAATATTCAAGTAGATGCGATACAAAACCACAGAAGACAGCCTACCATAATTAAATTCTGACTGGATCTAAGCACAAATTACTTCCTCACTGAAAATTCTAGAATATTGTTCCTGGAAAAATTTAGGTAGCATATGGAAGCCTTAGAAATATAAAAAGACATAAAAAGCAGCATTTATGCAAGTAGGCATAGAATCATAGAATGGTTCAAGTTGGAAAGGACACCTCCCACTAGACCAGGTTGATCAAAGCCCCATCCAGCCTGGTCTTGAACACCTCCAGGAATGGGAAGCCACAGCTTCCCTGGGAAACTTGGGCCACTGTCTCACCACCCTCACAGGAACGAATATTTTTAAACTTACATAATTATTTGCCATTAACAACTGGCAAAAAGACTAAATTTTCGCCATTATTAGTTTGTAGTAATAATTTTTCCATCTGTGCCACCATTTCTAAAAGGGGAGATGTGCATTGATTCCCATACCTGTAAAACAAAATAGTGAGTGCTAAAATGCTTTGTTAAAATTAGACAATTTGTTGTCTTTGCCATTGCATTGAAATAATCTAATGCTTTATGTAGTGAGTTTGTTTATATATGGCAAAGGAAAAAAAGTTTTTAAGGAAGTGATAATTTTTCACTAAATATTTCCTCTCCACAAAGTATGTTTAAATTCAGACAAGTCAGACATATTGTATTTTCTTTATTGCTTATTAAAAAAACCTTACTTTTCAATTGTTCAAAGGCATTACCAATATGATTTAAAAAAGAAAAAAAAAAGAAAAAAGACCAAAAAAAAAAGCATTTTAATAAAATTCAAATTAACTGCCATTATAATAAACAATTGCTCCTTAGGCGCAAAACACAGAATAGAAAAATCTTCCTAAGTACCTGGAAAAAAAAAAAAAGAAAAGAAAAAAAGACCAGTACCTAAGATATTCTGTGAAATATCCCTGGAGTATTAAAGAAATCATGTAATTACAGAAAAATTAATGCTTTAGATATGTTGAATTAATTAGGGTCTTTGATAGTGATTTAGTTTTGTATTTGAGATTGTTATTCCAGGGAAATGTAAGCATCATGTGTGTCATAAAGCTTTTAATGTAACAATCTAGTAGTCTTCAAGGCACAAAAGGACACCGTAAAATCTACTACTTAAAAATGGAATTGTTAAAAAAACAAGACAGAAAATGCTTTTTCTTAAATAATATTTTCATATAGTTCTTATATCTTATCATTATTAATTCTCAATTAACTCATTTAATAAAAAATATGATCACCACGATATTTTATATAAATACTTGAGTCAATTGACCTGTATTTTCCTCTTATGCCCTAGGTTTATGGTCATTTGCAGGTTTTCTCTTGGGCAATGACAGACTCGCAGAAATTTTGTAGAACTGCTTAATTTGAAAAATATAAATCTAGTATAAGCTTTATATGAGTCTAAATCAAGACTGCTATATTCAAATGGGGTTGACAGAATAATTAATATAATATCCACTATGGTAACATAAAAGCATAGAACTTCTGTAAGGGTTTTTCCTATTTAAAAACTTTTGGCAAAATACATAACAAGCTAGATTTTAGAGGAGATAGGCAAAGTTTCTTCTCACAAGACAAAGCAGGAAAATTGTTTTGTGGTTAAATAAATTACAAATTACCATTCCACAATAGTCTTATTACCTTTATATGGCCCCTAGATACAATCTTATGAATTCGGAGATTTGGATGTCTAAGTCTTTCAGCTTTGGTACATTTCAGTTGGTTATTATTTTTGTTTAATGGCTTAGAATGAGAATCCTATGAGAAAAATACTTATTGACTTCACTGGCAAATTAGGTCTGTTTTGATGGATGACCTTAGAAATTTGTACACTTCTATAGCAAGCAGAAATATGGAATGTGTCCTTATAGAAACAAGTTTATATGTAATTACTTTAATGCAAGTTAAACTATAATTTATTGTTGGTGGATATTACATTATTATCTTATTCTCTATTAAGACTATCAATTTTGTGACCATTTTTCATTCAAATAACATTATGCTAATTTTACCTACACTTTTTGGTTTATTAATAAACATATATTTCCTTTTAAGTTGCATTAGTATTTTATACCTAGAAGTGTATACCTCAAAATCTTTCTGTATGGAATTTAAATGAATGAACAAAGTATTCACTGAATTAAACTTCCAGAAATCTCACTAATTCTATTGAGATTGATTAGAGAATACTTGACCAAACGGATAAATGTATAATATGACACCTTTACTTCATAAAGAGCTATTTCATGGAATGATTATGAATGTAAATACATGGCAAAGATAACTTTCAGTTAGTTTTTTGCACTACGAAGAGAAATATAGCAGTAACACGATAAGATTATTTTCAGCTTTTCCTGTTTACTGCCTGCAAAATTTTTACCTTTTCATTAAATGTTTCAGTACTTAATATCTGTGATGAACACAAGGTTATTCTTTCTGCCTTTAAGGTAGATGCATATATTTTTATATCCTTTTGCTTTGGTAGCAGTAAAATATGGTTTATAGATTATTGGAAGCATATTCTATAAAGAATTTATCAATGGTAAAATAAGAATAGTAACAAAGGGAAGTGGACCAAAACCCAAACTATTCAAAAAACTTAATATTCTATAGTTATTTCTAGATTTATAGAACCCGTGTTCTTATTTAAAATTAATTTGAGAGCTTCCTTCAATTAATTTAGTCTGGGAACCTTGGAAGAATGACCCGATTATGTCAGGAAATAAACACACACATTAGATAACTATTCCATATGTTTTCATCCACTGTTATTTTACATCAGTATCCAGCATGTACCAAAACAACTGTTTGTTGTGAAGGCATTATTAGTTCCAAACAGATGAAGAGATGTCACATTAAATATATATTTATTTTTTTTTCGCATCATTGTTCTAAGAGAATGAGAACAGAAGGTAAGAAATCTAATAGTAATTGATAGGAAAAAAAAAGTTAAAAATGAAAAATGCTACTTACAAGTCTGTATCTTTTACTGGAACTATGATGAAAGACCTGTTGTCTCATTAAAAGTTATACACAGTATCTAACTACTTCATAATATTTTACTGCAAACTTGCAGTGCATTTTAACAAAACATTAACCATTTGTGGTGGCATTTCCTGGTAAATCTAATGTTTCGTATCTAGAAAAATCACTTTTATGCTCTAAAAGTCTCTGACTTGTTTCATTGACCTGACTTCTTTACATTTAAAAAGCATTCCCTTTTAACGAACAGGTTATGTTTGCTCACACCTTTGGGGAAACATTCAATCTTGGAATTAGACATATACTTGAAATTAGTCAAGTTGTTGATGGCTTTTGTCTTGCTTTGCTTCTCTGTGTGTGTGTGCGTGTGAGGAACATAGAGAGAGCGGCAGTGGCATCACTACGAAGATTAAAACCTATGATTTTTCAAGTCCTTTTTTCTTTTTTTTTTGGTTTTTTTTCTGCTTTTGTTGTTAGCATGTGACTTTAGCATAATTCCACTCATGAACTGTGAATATCCTCCACTTTTTACCCGGTTTTGTTCCTGATAAGGGTTGTAATCATAGCTTCTCACATCATGGGATGGATTTGAGTTACTTGAGTGAATACAGTATTCAGATGCTCTCTGAAACTTTTGCTTCAGGCTAAGAAGTTTCAAAATATTGAGATATTCTTGATACACTACTATGTACTATAATATTCAAAGGCAGACAGTTAAAAATATTCAAGTATGTAAAAGGAAAATATTTGCACGCACACTCACATACAGTATATTTGGTACTTTATTGAGTTATATCTGCTATCTATATCTATATCTATATCTGTTACATGACAGTAGAAATATCTTCAATAACATAATTAAAATTCTGCATAATTAAAATTCTACAAAATACTGTTTTTTCCCTTTTTCCCCCCATTTCTATATGTTCCCTGAGTAAGTAGCTCTCCAATAAATTTGAAAATGCCAACTACTCTGTGAATTCGGTCTATAGTTTCATTTAAAAAATTTAGGTATTAGTACATATCAAGTGAATCGCCCAATATTTTTAAAGTGAAGAAGAAAATTATATGAAACTCCAGTCTTATTTCTGCCAGCCCTCTTAATATTACTTTTGGGCTTAGGAAGCTTTGACAGGGATGGCCAGCAGTGATAAAAATGAATCAAAACAACGATGTGGACCATGAATAAAATAAAAGGGCTTTGCAATAACTGCAGTGTAAAGGGCATATAAAAACTGTCATTTCAAAGACGCTAAGTGACATGTCAGTGACAAAATGGGTCATGGTAAAAAGTATTTCTGCTCAAAAGGCAGTTCAAGTTTCAAAACAAGGAGCCATTCAGCAGCCAAGTGCATTTCAGTAACTCTGAATTTGAAAATGGCCATTCTTTGTAGTATTCTGGTTTGCCTTTTACTGGAAAGAAATATCCACTTAAACCAACCTCTATCATCACAGAGAGTGAAGTGAAACTGGAGATTGATGCAGGAGAGTTTATACTCCATTGTTTCAGTTTATTAAAAAAAAAAAAGAGGTGGAAGGGCTTTGTCTGTTTTCTTTGGTACAAGCCACAAGGAATCAATTCCAAAGCAGTTGTTTACTGGGTAAACGCCTGCTAGGAGGCACTCCCAGCTAACAGGAATTTCTGACATCTGTAGTGTTTAAATGTATCATTGAAATGTGGTTTTATGACAGCTCACTAATCCATAACACATTTTACTCAATTTATAACAGTATTACAGTCAATGCAAGCATATTCTCTGATAGTTAACAGGACGTAATTATAGTCTTTTTTTCAAAGCCACATAATATCTTCTCCCCATCAAAATTTTTATTCCTGTTCCCTACCTTCCCTGGACTGCTTGGCTATTTATCCATCCTTTAGGCATTTTTTTTTTCTTTCTAATTCAGTATTTTTAAGCAGTACTAAGAATTGTCAGATCCGTCAAACTTCTGATAGAATTGTCCTTCATAAGCCAGGTAGGAACTTCAGCCTCTGTTTCTATAGTTCAATTACTAAAGCAAAAGTGATGGTCTAAGAAAAAAAAAAAAAAAAAATATATATATATGTATAAATAAAGGAAGGGAAAGATTAAATCTGACCTGACAAGATTCCTCTGAGGGCTCAGAAAGGACCTGAATAATAAATTCCAAAACTGTACTCCATCTTGGGATTCTATGATTAAAAATGAAAATAAAATACTTTTTTTAAGTAATTTCCTACATTTCAGTCAGTTACAGGGCTGCTCAAAAGAATTCGGTTGATATTTTAAAAAAAATTAAAAATTAGATAATTGTTTTAAGATTTCTGAATCATTGTATTTTGCTAGCATTGCAAATAGGCATAAGGTATCTACAGACCTATCTTTTTGCAAGCAGCTTTATTATGACCTTTTCTGTTTCTTTATAAAATAAAACTAATCATGACCAAAATGTGTTTGGTCACTCAGGAACCGAGACACTCTAGGGATTAAAACCAGTGCCATTACTTTGGAAAGTATCCCAGAAGATATAGAAAATTAATATTAAAAAAATACTGCATAAAAAAAAAATTTCCTTTTAAGTGTCCTTTTCAATTTAAAGTTCTAGCTTATAATAAAACAATCCTTTGGAATGAATAAAAAAGTAAAATCTAAAAAGAAAAACCCAACACCACAACCTGTTCTAACACATGGTCTGCTTGTCTTTAATTTCACTGCAAACTGGATCAATATGTTGTTGTATTTTAAAGGTGGACTAGGATAAATATCCTGGGATAAAGATACATGCGGTTTTTTTATTTGACACATTAGCATTAAGTATGACTCAGTTTATAAATGCTCAATTAATATTTTTCATGATTTTTTTTGTTTCCTGCTATGAAAATGATTGTAACACCTCATGACATACTCTTTTAAAATTTATTTTCCTTATGCTATAGGTACAGAGCAAAAGATTTTAAGAACTGCTGCCACAAAGCAAACAAGAAGATGCCTCATGTTATGTGGTTGCTTCCTGATCAAAATAAGTGGGAAAGCAACCTAAAAATATTCCAAAAAACTTGCCAGCCAGCAAAAAAAAATTGTGAAGGTATGAATTAGGATTTCAATCCAAATCCAGTGTGAAACTATATAATATGCTGTAACTGACATATTCAAATTAATTTGGTAAAACACTTATGATGGTTGGATAGCCACAAATCATTGTGTTCATTTTAGTTAAATATTTTAACATCCCAATAATAAATGGCTGATGGATTCTTAATACTATTTAACAGTACCACTTGTTTCTAACTATTTACTACAGCAGCAGATTGTAGTTATTGACATAAATGATGGCTTCAGCCATTGTAAGTTGAAAAATAATTTCAGTAATAAACACGACAGTTATTTTGGCATAGGTTTATTTTTGTGCGTTATTTATCATTGTGCCTGACAGAATCGAGAATAACTTTTCCACGTTAGATCAGCCACAAAGTGATTCTTTCAGATCCCAGGAAAGTCAGCTCTGTTAGACAACATGTGCAACTTAAAATCTGGTGAAAATAACTGCTCACTGTGTTGACAGGTTTTAAACACTATGTAATTTATTTATATAACAAAAAAATTCAGAAAAAAATAGGTTAATATATGGATGAAAGATGACATTAATGTCTTCTGAAAGGGCTTCATGAATATCTGTTGATAGCAGAAGAAGAGACTCTGACTGGGCTTAGCTGAATATTTTCTCTTCAGTAAAAAATGGTCTTTTCATGTTGAATAGACTAAATACATCAGCTTATCGGTAGCTATTACACTGTGGGATTTCAAGTGCACCCCAGCTTTACCTTGGCTTTGTATCAAGATAATTCATAGGCATAAACCATTCTTCCTGCATCCTTGTTTCTATGGGAGGAAACCCTCAAAGAAGCCACCTCATGCTTTGGATAAGTTTCTTATTAAGACCATCAGGGCACTAGAGCTTTGGAAACATAGCACAGAACTGGCAAAAACTGCTATAATTTGTTGTGGCATTGGATTATTTTTGTCTTATCTCTATTATTTCCCCCTCACTTAAACTTATCCCTTAAATAGCTTAGCTTTGTTTGAGAAACACACGAGTCTTCTATGAGTGTTCTGAGTCTTACGAGTCTTCTAGCACATGTCTTTCCTTCACGATTATATTAGAGCTTCTTCCATTTCAGACAGTATTTCAGAGGCTGTTTGATTAACATGTAAACTACAGAAGACTCTGTCTTGTGCCCAGGAAGACACACTGTCCTCATAGGAGGAACAGTACTATGAAAAAATTAGTTGCCACCTGGGCTGGACCATGTTCAACGACGTTTTATGGTTGCTGCAAGTTCAGTGAGCGACCAAATATTTGGGTGCTTGTGACCATCAGTCAGACTCGGGGATACCAATGCCAAATTCAGTTCACTTCTCTGCTCCCATAAATGGTGCTAATAGAACTTCTATAAAGATATCTACAATTAGGTTGTTTTATAGTTAACACTGTCAAAACAATGGATTTTTCTGGGGAACAGTATTTTTATTTCTCTGGAAAAAAAATTGTTTATCCTTAAGAGATGTAGAGCCTAAAAGGTTAAAGTTACAATTATAACCAATTGAAAACGAAACCTTTTAATTTAAATATTTCTGAATGTGTCATTGAACTAATTACTTCTGTCTCAGATTATAAGGTTAAACAGAGAGAATTTAAGTAAAGGACAGAGAGAAACATTACTATATGTATACATAGTTCAACAGAAAATGAGTAGATTCGATATGATTCTTTTCTCACTTTAAAATGTTGATTGCAAAACAATAGGCATTAATGAAGTTAGTAATAATTTAAAAAACGAGAAAAGAGATATAACTGTAGCCTGAATTTTACCCTCTAAAATCAATGGGTTACTCATAGAAAAATAAATATCTGTTACATTGATTGTGTAGTCAATTAACCTTTGCCTTTTTTATTTCACTTTGTGTTGGCTTTAGCACGCCTTTTGGGAAGAAGCTTTTACGTTGTATATATAAATTAAGTTACTACCTGAAAAAATTAAAAGCCAATAGCTATTCCTAAAAAATAAAGTAAATAATACATTAAGCACATTGTATTGCAGCTTACTATAATTTTGTTCACTTCACAGTTGCATTTCGTTCCTTTCAAAGTTAATTTTTCAGTAAAATGAAAACAATTATGTAGCACATCACCACAATTAATCCTGTTCTTTCTTATGCGAGTCTTCTTAACCCCTAAATATATGACTAATTAACTATTTGTGTGTGAAAAAAATTTAAAAAAAACATAGATACGTAAGTATTTTATACTTTGAAGTGATGTTCATATTTTGTCTCTTAATAATATTAATAAAAAACACAGGATAAAAACAATTTTTAAGCATGGAGGTATAAACCACCAAAAATTAGTTTCAACTTCATGTGAAATTGGGAAATAAATTTTGATGAGCTATGATGCTGAATGCTACATATACTCATGAATAATGACTGCCAATGATCTATTCTTTCTCGAATTACAGGGTGTTATATGTTGAAATTTTGAAGACTCGCAGGGAGGGTGTTCTGCTTTCTCTGGGGTATAAAGTAGTTTATGTAAACTGTAAAACACAAATATTTCCCCGTTGACTTGTTCCCTTGGGAAATGAAGTCCTTTTAGTTGTGATCTACTATGGAAGAAAATACTGCCTTAATTTTGCTTCACTACAAGCTCATATCACACAGTGCATATTGTGTAGTTTGCAGAAATATTTGTGATCAGGGATTTGATTTGAATTATGTAAATTAAGCAATAATAGAAACCAGATCCTATGTCATATGTCAGAAACAAAAGAGAATAGAGCAAGTGCTTACACAAATCTCAGGTATTTCACGTTGACCCAGAAAATATTTATCGTTATTGTTCAGATTGTAGAGAAAATATTTGCATAAAACCTGCATTATCATATAATATGTATGAGTTTACAAATCTCTGGAGTGAATACTAGTAAAGAAAATATTATTTTTTATTACTTTTTATTATTTTTAATAAATTTAAACATATGTATATTTGTACTTTCAGCTATTTTCAGTTACTTCAATTTTTCCATTTACTGTTCAAGATTCACTTTTACATTCTGACCTTTTTCTTTTCTGATTTTTTTTAACTCTGAGAATTAATTTATTTTCAAGTAAGAAGCATTATAAAGCCACACAATATCTTAATCTTGATGCTTCCAAGCGGATCTGCAATTATGGGCTTTTTGTTCTTTCTCAAACACGACAAGTAAATGCACAAGTAAAGGTTTTTACTTTTCTTTTTGTTGTGGGTAGGTGGAACTTTAAGGACAATTCTGGAACAGGCATGTACATGTCTGCTATCAACAAAGTACTTCCTTTTCAAGGGAAATTGCACATCCAGATACCAGAAAGGGACAATAATTCGCAATTACGATACCATTCTTAGCAGAGAATCTGCCACACTTCTTCCCAAAGAGCAAACCGGTGGATGAAAATTACTAACTGATTGAATCATGAAAAAAATCACAAGCAGCGTTTTCCCTGGAAAAAGAGAATTTTGTAGCTACACATAGAGAAATAAATTCAATGCACTCTTCTAAAGAGAATCCAAATAATACTCCTTTGGGTACAGCTCCCACTTTCCTTTATCTACCTCAAGTACCTGAAAAAATGTTTCTCAATTGAGATTTTGTCCTTTTTGTGATTGTCTCCACTCATTTCTTTATGAAATGTAAACACACAATTTAAAAATATGCAGCTAATAAACTTTTAAGAAGACCCTAATTCCCGATTGGAGATGAACTTTGAGGTTTCTTAGGAAGAATTTTGGATAAAGGCATCATTATTTATTATCAAGGACTTTGTCCCAGATTCTTGCTTGACAAAAGAAGATACACAAGCTAAATTTTCATCAGTAGTATAATTGTTTAATGATGACATAACTGAGATGGTTGCTTGCATTATCTTTTCTAATAATTTTGAGGAATATTCATAGAGTTCTGCTTCTCCATGTCTTTTTTTCAGACCAAATGGCACTGAGATGAAGAGCATTGCTTGGTCACAGAAAAGCAAAAGGTGGCAAGAGAGACAAACTGTAGTGCCAGAAGTGGAAGAATCGGGAAACAGGAAAGTGAGAAAAACCCTACCTCCTTCATACTGAGTAGCTTCTAAACTAAACATGAATTTGATTAAAATCTACTTAAGGTATGTACTTCAGCACTCTCCTCAACTGCTGGAGAAAAGACAAAGCAGAGCTCTAAATCTGCCAGACTCCCTTGTATACTGACAAAAGAGAAATGCAATTGCATCTTAGTTAAATATCTTCACTGATAACACGCAATCCATTTCCTTTAATTCCGCAAACAACATTATAAGCAATGTTAATTAGTAATTTCAGCTTGTGAAATATTTGGAGCACAGATTTTCTTTACCACTTGCCTACCACAATACACATCAGTACTGCAAGCCCACAGGTGTTTGAAAAAGACAAACAAAATAATTATGAATAAATCAAATAGAAGTCAATAATGCAGGTACATGAACATTTTATGCCCAGAGAGCTGGGCTACGCAGTAAGAAGGTACTATTTTAGTCAGTCACTTCTCAGAAGGAAACTGTATTTTGAGCAAAGCCAGTATATGTCTCCAGCTATTAACTTGTGAAATGTATTAGAAAGAAACATTTTCTTAACCAAATAGTAAAGGGTGTGAATTCCAAAGAGAGTAAAGGAGGTATAGCTCCTTAATTATCACAGCTCAATGCAGCATATATATTTCAAGCTATGTGATGGATTAGCCACCACTTAAGCATCTGCAAGCATGTAATTACAAAACAAGTAATAACTAACCTAAAGCCTACAAACTGATTTGGAACCATGTGACTAAGAGCCAGACTTATGAAAGGAAACGATATTATAGGGTTCGCACAAACAACCTGTATATTTTTTTTTGTTTTCATTTCCAGTGAACATTAGTCACCATGTATCAATTATTCAGAACTACAGAATTTATATGAGAATTCAGCATTAAAATTTCTAGAACTTCATAAGTATATCAATGTCATAATATACGTCGTACTTTTCCCTCTGCAAATTTCTTATTTTTACTGTTCATTTGTTTACAAAATGTGACAAGCTATGACATCTGTTGCATCTTGCAGTAATATTTCCTTGTAATTAGAAGATATGAAAGGGAGAAGAGAGCAAGCATATTGCCTAAAGTACATTAGATGACTGTGAGAAGGGAGTTAACTGAGAAAAAAGTTATGTTTGCTGGATATACATACCTATATAAGTATGTATGTGTATATACGTGTGTGTGTGTGTAAGAGTTAGTGTGTGTGTATATATGGCAAACTTTAGCTGAAAAAATTTTGGACTCATCCTATTGCTGCCATTCAAACCATCCAATACTGTAGTAAGGAAAGGATGCCTCGAGGGGAAAAAAAATCTGACGTGTTCTCCAGCAGGATGAACAAAAGATCATGGTCTCTTGAGATTGTTGTCTTATTCCATATGCTAATGTCATAGTGTTGATGTTCTCAGCATGGTTGTCTTTTATTCCTCTCTGTTCTTTTTTTCCTTTAGATTTACTCATGCATAGGAATGAGAGAATGAAAGTTTTTGTCCAGGCATTTGAGATAGCCTGGCAATAAATTGGGTGGTTGAAAAGTTACAAATGCATTAAAAGCTCTCACACAGAACTCTTGCAAACACAAACAGCATGGATGGCTTGGTCCTGTTCCTTCCCTCTAGCTGACCGGGACTGAAATTCACTATGGGGATATAGATTTATACATGCAGTATGGATCCTTCCCATAGCTGACCTTAAACAGTCAGTCTGTCCCTCCAACAGCTGACCTCATATCCCTGCTCTCGACAGTTGCTGGCACCTCGACATCCTGAGGTTCGAAGTTACATACTAGCACCAAAACTTAAAGAAAACTGAAGTTTTCTAGAGTACCATATACATACCCTGGTCTCCCCAGTTGCTGGCGCCTGGGACTAATGGCCCTTATGACACACAGTGCCCTCTCCAGTTGTCATTCAGACCTCTGCCCACACACCTACACACAGAATAGGCAGAGTTGATCACAGAATTGTTTAGGGTGAAAACGACCTTTAAGATAATTGAGCCCAATCATTAACCCAGCACTGCCAAGTCCACCACTAAACCATGTCTCTATGTAACCCATCTAAAGATCTTTCAAATACCTTCAGGGATGGTGGCTCAGCCACTTGCCTGGGAAGCCCATTCCAATGCTTGATAACCCTTTGATCCTGAGGAGAATTCCAAATTTTCATATATTTGTTATAAATAAAATATTTAAATTGCTATTTTTCTGAAAAAAGAAGATATATAAATAAAGAATTTAAAAGGTAGAATTTAATATAAAAATTATAAATAAATAAAAGTAGGTCATTTATGCTGTGAATTTAAAAATAGTCCAATTAAGCGGAAGTTAACCGTATTTATCAAATATTCCCATTATAATGCGAAGAAGCAGAACTATCTCTTCCTATTAACATTTTTGTCAAAATGGATTGTTTCTGACTAGTTAGATGTTCCACTGGAATGCTTGCTGTCAAAATACCAAAAAAATCCCTTAAAAAGTCCAAAACTTCTCCCCCAGCCTCCCCTCCAGCGCTACACCTGTCATAGAAAAATCTATTTCAGCAATTCCTAGGCATGGTAATCTTTTTTTATACTGGATATAGCGTAAGAATATATCAGAATTTTATACAAATCTTCTACCTACAGATTTCTCTTCAGTCCTTATTTAGCAATTTAAATATGGAAAAGTTTGTCGACTGCAACTTTAACTTCTTGGCAACACTGCACATCAGATTTGCAAGGATCCTACTTTATCTTAAAAAATTAAAAATCCTAAACTGGCTCTTTTTTTACTGAAATGGTAATAACCATATTTACCTTTCACACATATGTATATGCACCATCAAGCTGCATATTGCCAAAATTCCATAGTATTTTGAAATGTCTACATAGAAGAAAGAAGAAAATAAAATCTTACTGTAGAAGTGTGATTTCTTAGTGCCCAATGTCTACTTTACTGGTCCTACTATATATGTTCTTCAATCCTATCATATGAAATGTGTAAATTTCATATGAAATGAAATGATCAATTGATATAAAAATAATAGCAAGATACAACAGAGGTTAGTCCATTCAATTCCTTTAATTTAGGAAAAAAAACCCACAAAGGGTAACATCACTTGTTCATGCTCATGAGAGGATCATGAAATAGAAACGTATTAATAGAAGTAAGAAAAGACTTCATGTTCTTGTTTCTGGAAGCTCTGGCTACTTTGGCCAGTACAACATTCTTCATTCTGAAATTGTTTAGAGCTCTTTGTACTTAGGCCACTTAGTGCCATTCCAAACCTTCAGACTTCCAGCTGGAGGAATTCTCCCTCTGTGCAGTAAGTTGTTAAGTATTTTTTTGTTTTAATTTGAGCCTTCTTATGAATTCTCTGTTATTTCTCTAGACGCTCCCACATCTGTGAGTAATTTAAATGATTTCCCATTAAAATACTTAGTTTTATGGATGGAATAATTGGAAGCTCACTGCTGTGACAGAGAGATTATGGTAATCAGTATTTTCAGCTTGGTAAAAGGCTTTCTTCCTTTGGATTGCAGTAAAAAAGTCATGTTCAAAGTCCAACTGAAAGTGTCTTCAGCCCAGACAAGATTTAGGGTTCCCCATAAATCGTCCTCTACAATTACCTAAAAGGAGGTTGTAGAGAGGTGGGTGTTGGCTTGTGTCTGTTTGTGGGTGGGTGTCGTGTGTTTTTGTTTTTGGTTGTGGTGGTGGTTTTTTTGGTTTTTGGTTTGGTTTTTTTTTTTTTGTGGTTGGACTTGATGATCGCAAAGTTCCCTTCCAACCATGAATATTCTGTGATTCTGTATTGTATATTACAAAGTTTGCTGTTACGGAGTTAATATGGAACACCACACTCATTTGCTACTCTTATGACCCCTCAGCAGGGCATGAAAGTTAAAAAGCGATGCTTCAGATAAAGCGTGAGCAAGTTTTCTCAAACGTGACTGCCTCTATGAAGTACCATATATATGTAGTACGACCATTAAACTAAAAACTAAAAAAACCCAACAAAACAACAAGCCAAAAAAAAAAAACCAAAAACAAACAAAAACCCAACCCACACCCTAATTTAAGGCCAAGTACATGCTAATTCAGTAATTCTGCTGTTGGTCACTACATGTATTTCATTGCAGTGTTGGACCCGTGTATTTCAATACATCCATCCCCAGGTATTTCGATACACACATCCATACTTGCTGCTGTCAGTCATTTGCACAACCCCCCTGAGAGAAAAGGAGTGTATGTGATGTGATGTGCTGAGGCAAGTTAACGCCCAAATTAGCAAGGGGTGGCACTGAAGTGTGATTTTTACATTTGGCCTTGATGTTTATTAAAATGATAATAGGCAAAAGAAAATTATTGGTTGCAAAAGCAAAAAACAGACAAGAATAAAAAGAAGTGAGATGAGGCATTGCTATTTTCACTTTCATTTTCTCAGATTTGCCAGTTCTTACTAGGGAGATAAATGGCATGAACATATATAGTTCTCCCTGATCTAATAAAATTAAGACAATTTTCATAGGTGAGATAGCTGAGTCTTTAAAACAAAGATAGTATATCCAGCTGATTATTTAAAGAAGGCATGGCAATAAAGTTTTAAGACTCACTTCCCTTTCTTTTTGTACTAGCTTAGGTAACACTGTACCAGCGTGAATTAGTGTAACTCCTAATTCCAGTTGATGAAGTGATCCTGCAGTTGAACATTAAACCCTCACATATATAATTCCAGGATATGAGAAAAGAGATAAGATCGTTATATTAACTTTAATATATTAATCTTCCAACACATTTGTAGACCCATCCAAAGACTTGGGAGAGTTAAAACCTGCTCCAGGAGTACCTTATACCCAGATAGCAACAGGGCTTTTTATTGTTTATGCTGGCTGAAGATCAGAAGGAGCTTGATCTCTCATCTCCACTATATTCTGTGAAACTCTTTTACTGCTTTTTCAGGGGTAGTTTTACCTCCATAGTCCTTCCTGCTTTTCCAGTGCTGCAAAGACAGAAAAACATACAAACAAAGAAACAAACATGTAATCAAAAGAATAACAACACTCTGATAGTTTATTTCTAATTTCAGCGATACTAAAAAGAAGAACATGAGCTTAGATTTATGGGTATGAGAGAGCTATTCTACTGTTTCCATTCTCAGAGATTAATTTACCAATTGAAAATATTTGGAATATTTGTTTAATATTTGTTTCATGATATTACCTTCCAGGATATAAAGCAGACTGCCTTGCAGTGTAAAGTCTCCAATTAGCAGATAAATAGCACAGTGTTATGTAAAACATTTGTTATTGTTTTCTGTTTATTTTCCTTTTTGCAATTTGGACCATAACCTGAAAATTTGAATAAATAAAACCATATGTAATTTACAATTCAATTATTTTAATTTTTCATTTTTTTCCATTTCCTCTTCCTCTAGTGAATTGGCAGAATATTTGTTCATGACATAATGAGTCAGACTTCACTTGCCTTGTCAGTACTTCCCATGTTTTCCAGTGTGCATGTAGACAAAAATTCTCCATCAAGCTTTTATTTTGAGGGGGAACAAAAAGCACACACACACAAAAAAATAAACTTCTGGTTTCAAGACATGTTTTTTAATTGGACATAAACCAATATTATTCCTAGAAGTTACAAAGTCAAAAGCATGGACTAGCTAAAGCTAAAGAACCATATACATCAGAGTAAAAAGCACAGAGCACATTCAATTGTTTCCTGACCCAGGCTGGATTGGTTTGGAGAAGAGTGCAATTTAAGAGTTTAGAAATGTTAGAAATGTAAATAGAAATTTACATTTAGATATGTAAATAAGACAAAAAAATATTACATTTTTAAGTATGAACTTCTTGGAAACATAAATTTTAAAATAAGTAAGCACAGGTACAGTGAGAGTTTAAAATTGATGCACAGGTACAGTGAGATTTGTAACAGATTTGGTTGATTGGGAAACACATTTCACAAGTTTTATAGAAGTGTAATCAATGAAAGCATTAAAAAGAAATAAACGTTGAAACAAGATTTTCCTCTAGCCACAGGTATCTTTATGGGGTTACGTCTTACTAGTCACCTGCATGCAACCTTAGCTCATTGCCATGGTGTGTGTTTGAAATGTGTCATAGGAGTAGAAATCATCATTAATCATGTTAAACTATGGAAGCCAAAGTAGTCCTTTCTTCTTATTTCTTTCCTCTCTACTGTTAATACTCCTCACCTTCCAGCTGCAGATTGTGTATGCAGTTGTGGAATACCATCTATCTCATGTATGATACTAACATATGACATTACATACACAGGGAGAAGTGTGGCCAGCAGGTCAAGGGAGGTCATTCTCCCCCTCTGCTCTGCACTGGTGAGGCCACAACTGGAATACTGCCTCCAGTTCTGGGCTCCCCAGTTCAAGAGAG
>JAOXJK010000032.1:63303760-63322815 GCA_025774025.1 Xenus cinereus
ATCTGGATCCAGGATGGTGACAATCAGGAGCAATCTGGGGAAATGCAGGGACTTGCAGTGAAATAACCTTCTCCAGTAACCTTTGCTATGAAGGAATAAATCTGTATCACTTAGTCAATTACACCAAAAGAAAACAAAGCAAACCAAAACAACCTGCTTACATTTTCCTTCTGCTTGAGGGACAATGAGGTTATTTTTAGTACATGACTGTTTCAATAATTGCAGTTGTTACTGTGAATGACATCAAGCTAGAAAGAGGAAACTTTTCATATACTTCCGTATAGGGGAAACAAACAATAGAAAAAAGCATTTTCCTGAGAGGCGAAGTCTTCTTTCTGGTAAGAGTAGCCCTTATTGAATAAAGAAGTATCTCTTTCTCTTGTGAAGTGTAGCACCTACTCAGACCAAGTTTTTTTATGTTTTCAAGGAGGTTTTTTTAACAGCACTCTCAGCCAATCAGTGCGGCTAGTGCTGCTCCTGCAACATATTACACTGTAAGCAGGCACTGTTGTCGTACATCCATGGCCATGAACAAAAAGATTTTTTTAACAAACAACATTTTAAATCTAATACATCACTTTTCTATTGTATGAAAAAAATGCATTATATATTCTTTACTTCTTATAAAATTCTATTTAAATCAGGAGTAGTAGAAATTAAGTAAGGAAAACTAATGCTGTGTAAGAATCAGATCAAATAATACATGTAATTTTATACAAGAAATAGTTTGTTTACATGTGCACACAGAAATACACCTGAAATATGGATTGAGGTGTCACCTCAATATGACCTATAATATCTAAGGTGCAATGTTCAGTCTTTCTGAAATGTGAGATTTTATAGGAGGATAATGTAGCTATATATCATATCTTTTACTGTAAAGCTATGTAATAAAAATATTTATGATGCTTCCTTAGGTGAGCGCATTATTACCTGTTCAATAGTTCATGATATAACGTTTCAAATTATGGAAGATTTCTGATAGTAAATGTCAACTGGTTGTGACGTTCTGGATCAGACATACTTCCCATCATAGAGTGGCAAACTGCTCCAACACAAATTTTAATTGAAAAAGCCTGTTCACTGGGCAAATAATTATATATAATGTATATTATAGCAACATAAAACTTTTCATACATGATAAAAGTATTTATTATTATTATTTTCTTGGTTTAATATTCTTACATGGAAAAATGTTTTAGATTACATGCAAAATACTAATTTTATGCGCTTAAAAAGCCCAGCAACAACAACTTACAGTTGTGACAATGTTCATTCCAAGTGTAATTCTGTACGTTTGCTAACATTAAAGAAACCTCAGTGCTTATCGACATGAATTGCAGGATGGGAACTGATGTCAATGTCACCTTGTTATGCCAGCCCTGCACTTGTTCCTTATGCTTCTATTGTCTATTAAAGAAAATTAAAAGTTGAATAGAAAATGATTCACAAGTAGCACTGAGCTTCACAACTACATTATTTGTGGAAGTGCTTGTAACTTTGGAAAAGAACAATTACCACCTATAAAAGATAAATGAGGTATTGAGCGGGCAGAATGGATATTCTATATATACTTTTCTGTACACAGTACTGAATTCTGACCACCTGAAAAAAATTTTTAAAAATTATTAAGTCCAATGACTACAGGGGAAGACTTCAAAGTTTACTTCAGAACCTCAAACCCTTTTTTTTTTTTAAATTGTTATTTTAGATCTTCTTCAATTTTAATTTGTTTATTTTCAATCACACTTTGCTGGACAATTACTAGAAAATAGAAGGAATTAAGCTGAAGTTACTTATGTGGCTCTATCTTCTGCTCGCTATGATATCTTCCTATGAGCAGTACGAGCTTAATTCACTCTCTTTGGCAAATTGGTGTCTATTGGCTTTACTTTGGAACTTAAAGACACAGTACTTATATACCATATATTCACAAAAATAATTTTAGTGTTGTGTTCATATGTATTATTTTTTCAAGTGGAAATTTCATTTTCTTGTTATGTGCAAAATCTACAGAGTGTAATTTTGCAGATACAGAAATGATATGATGTGCAATTTGGCAGTTCATTTCAGATCAGCTCATGGATTGGAATCACCTTTATGATGACTAAAAGCTTAACTTCTGGCAACCATCCACAGGAACGTACCTGGGTTGGTTTTTGAGCTCATGTGGCAGAGGATGAGGCAAAAATAAAGCAATAACTGTTAGCGGTTTGAGGGTTAGGTGACATACAATAAAAGCACTAGTTCAGCATGTTCATTTTGCCTCAGATACTCAGTTCTGGTTTCCATTACATTCTGAGGAATGTACTGCTCAACTAAAGGCCTGTCTGCAGATCAGCATCACTGCCATGCTTCAAGCACTAATAATTTAAAACCTTACATCTTTGATATTGGTTCCCTGCTAAGACTCTTCCCTTTCAATTATAATATTGACTTTTCTTTATAGTTTCTTGCAATACTTCATGTTATGTTATTGCCACGAGTGTTCAGTCCTAAAAAGATAAAAGGAACACTGAAATGCACATTTCAACCTTTATACAGGTGATTGTAATCCTCTGAAAAGTGACATTTTTTTCTTTCTTTTTCTCTTGAAAATAACAAAGGCAAAAGACAATCTGTCTTCCTCTGCCAGCTCTGGATTTTACCAAGTGCATTCAAAAGATGTGTTTCTGTGTATTTGCAAAGTAGTCATCTTCTTCCTGGGCAAGTTATCTGCAAGGGGGATGATAGTAACTGCAGCTGGTGGAAGATCACCATGAGTGATGAGCATACGCTTAAGACAGGTCTTTGCAAGGTCTTTTTTTCTAAAAAAACCCACCTTAATCTTTATTAACAATTGCGATAAAGTAGCTCAGTGATACGCTCCCTCCCTCCTTTCCTTCCCCAGAAATAAATGCCAGCTCCTCTGCACTTGGGAAACAAAGGTTAATGGATGGCAGGTCAAAATGGAAAGAGCAGGTGATGTACAAGTAAGAATCCCTGCCATACGAGTGGGAAACTGAAACGTGAGATAATTACACTAAAACTGATCTTTTATTTTATGTTTTCAGACATCATCAGGAATTCATTACCCATCAAGCAGACCTAATTTGAGTTTCAGGCCCAACTGAGTATCAACCAGAATGAATCTGGCCTTGATGTTTCTCTTCAATATTGTTACACCTGCTCTGAAGATATCAAGGGATGCACATTAATCTGCTTTTGCAGAGAACCAGATGTTACCTTTTGTAGCAAGTCATTACATTTCAAAGTGGGCATTCCAAAAGTAAAATTATTTTGTCATTTGACTTCAGCTTCTTTCTTTCTCTTCTTAGGGGTTGTTGATGTTGTTTTCTTCCTTTGCCATCCACTTTTAAAAATAGCTTTTTAAAGTCTTCTTTTTTTTTTTTTTTCCTGTGTGATTTCATTAGTAACTACATTCACACACACATACGTACAAGCAAATTTCTGGGCTGGGCTAGATTGTAGCTTTGCAATTTGTCTTGCTTAAAGAATGATACATAGCAAGGCAATATGGTTTTCTCAATTGTGCGAAGGATGTCTCATGGTATGGCATCTCCACAGCTGCAGGAAGAAAAACAGCATCTTAACTTCAGCCATGGCTGGAGCAGGAACTCCTCTCCCTTCCTTTCCCCCTTTTCCAGTCTTTTTTGAAGCAGGGGTGTAGAAGCTGTATTTCTTTCCTTTTAGGAAAAAAAAAAAAGGAAGAAAAATCTTTGGATAAAATTGTTTCACCTATTCTGGTTTTGTGTCTGACTCCACTGTTTGAATCTTACAATCCTGGTATTCATCATAGTTTGTTTCCTTCTGTAAGAGGGTGCACATAAGCTATTTGCTAAAGTGATGATTGTCTATCTTAACTTCTACAACTATGAAGGTCACAAAATACTTCACAGACTAGGCTATCAATAAATGATATAGAATAGCATTGATACATTAGCATTTATGCTATAAATATTTAAATTAATATTTCTGATTTTTTTGTGTTAGATCTAGAACTTCTAGAATGTTCTTTTTTGGTGGGCTGATTAGCTGGCTTCATCACTTAAATAGTTCAAAATTGGAAAGGATGTTTCAAAATCTTTCTGTTCTTGAGTTTATGCATATTTACCCTATAGCGGGAGTAGCTGTAGGTTTGTAAACCAGGGTGCACGGTGCTGCTGCTTGAAAGGGGAGATAGAATTCAAGAAGTTCTTGAATTCCTGTAAAAGCTGCATGCCCCTTTTTCTCCATTACAAAATGTGAAGTGTAATGTAGCTGGGAGTGGATTGATGCAGCCTCCCAGAGCAGTTCATAGAGACTTTACCCTCTTTCCTGCATCTCAGGAGCCACCTGACTCCGTGTTCCTCCTCTGGTCAGGAGTGATCTGGGGGTCAGTTGGATGGTTGGCTTATTTCTCATCATTTACAGTTACTGAGAATGTCAGTATAAGAGCGTGTAAGCATGGAGGCCATCACCGGTCTTTAGACATCATAAGGATACCTTTCTCATGTCTCACAATTTTCGGAAATGTAAGCTTGATTTTTTAGAGATCTGTATGACAAATCTTATCATGATAAATTGTAAAGATTGTATAAAGATTGCAGTATCATCAAGTATCAGTCTGCCAAGACAAACATTGCCTGTTTACTTTGTGTCTCACTAGTATTGCCTACCACACAGTCTGCCTGTTTATCACCTATTTAATGAACTGCAGAACTATCTTTCATTTATGCTTGATATTCATCTTGGCACAAAGTTTCTCAATGGATGTGTTAATAGAATTAATGCACAGCAATAAAACCCAGAAGCAGAATTAACAATCTAATTTACTTTCATCAAACAACTAGTGAGGGAACGCACACGCCGATGAAACAGCTCAGAGACTAATGCACTGCAGTGGTCGTGAATCCCTGCTCTGAACACTGAGATGTGTATTAGTCCACACGTGCATCTCAAGAAGCAAGCAATAGAATATCTACTGTTAAAATTCTGAGCTAGAGTATTTAGCATACGTTTTTAATATTTAAATGACAGGAGTTTACAGATAGCATCCAAATAGTCCATGTGAAATGCATATCTTCACTTGAGACATACACTTGTTTTATCACATGCATTTCTGGTTAGAAGTAAAAATCCATAAAGCAAAATAATCTGACAGGCAAAACACAGCGCTCCGTAATGCATATGCTGGACATGAAACATATGGTCTGCAGTCAAGCAGAGAAAGCCTTATATAAAGGGTGAAAGCCTTATATAAAGGGTGAAAGCCCAGGACAGCAAATTACAAAGACAGAACAGCACATAAGATGAGAACTACTTTTGAGAAGTATTTTTGGCAAGCTATTTTATTTGTTTGCTTAATTTATTGAGACTGGCCTTTATGACTTTCTGTGTTATGAGCACGGCTCCTGAGTAATAGGGTTATATTACTCTTGCAGAAACTAAACAGCGAAAATGTGCTTGTCCTCTTGTATCTCTGAGGTGAACAGATGAAAGTGAAAATGACTTGTGTATCTCTGTTCAGTAGGGACACAGTAAAAAGGAAGGGGGAGTTAAGAACTGTTTCCTCAAAATCCACTCTTTTTCTTTTTTTTTTTTTTTTTGTTGGTTTGGTTTGGTTTTTTTGGTGTTTTGTTTTGGTTTTCTAATTTTTTTAATTTATTTTTTATTTTATTTTTTCTATACTAATCTTATTCAGTATCACCATTGGAATGCCTCACAGCTGGAGAAGAACAGCAGCTAACAGCAGTCTGGGCCCCCACTCTAGTGGGTTCGGTCACTCAGATGAAAACCTTCCATTATAAGCATCTCCTAAATGTGATCTGTTACGTGAAAGATACTAAAGCTCTTGCATTTCTTTGTGATGGCAAATGCATTTTGTGTCTCCAAGAATTATACACAAAAGGAGTTAGATACTGTTTGTAAAACAAGCACGCCTGCTGGGTTTAATCACCACAAGCAAAAGTCACTTTGAATCTGCTACTTAGAGCACTTTGGCATCTTTTATTAGTGAGTGTATAAAAGCTTCTTTGATTTTTTAAAATACATTGGAGTCATCTTCTTTAAATGTGTTGGTACAACAATATTCCAAATGACCTTCATCTTTGATATTACTTTTATGCTGTGCAGCTTCTCTTCTAATAGTTAAAAAGAATGAACTCAGGCAGTGAACTCAGATGATTAGTCACTTGCCTTTCATCTCTGGGGCTCTAGTCAAATGTGCCTTTGACAGGAGTATCTTATTCTCTTCAGATCAGGCATCCGTAAGTCTACAGTGTAATGTTTTCTTATGACCTTCGTTTCTAGGCCAAAACAAAACACAAGAAACCTCACTTCTTTTTTCCTATGTGAGTACTAACCATTTGCTTTCCTCCTATTTGATTAAAGAGTGAAACCTTCTGCTGATTCAAAGGCAGCTGAGAGAAGAGTAGAAAATATGGCATTATACCTGACTTTTACTTCACCGAAACACAAGGAGCAAAGCTGCATATAACAATATAAGGAATATCTTTTCCATTTCATTTTGAATCAACTATAAACTGTTTTTAGCTATACCTGTAGAACTAAATAATGAATTTCCTTACACCAGACAAAGATATAATCAGATATTGGGTGTGGGATGTATCCTCTCAGAAGTTCAGCAGCCCACAGAATGGCCTCATATCACAATTTAAAAGATCAAAGAGACATGTTGTAACACCAGGAGCACAATACAGTCATGCAAAGATGAAGTATTACCCAAGGTATAAATAATGGCTGAGATCCTCCTGACATAGGAATAAATACTAAAACTCAGCTGTAAAATTTTACTTCATTTAGACTTGCAAATAATGAGTTATTTTCCCCCTCAAATACATGCCCACATACTTGATTGAATTCAATGGAAATATTCACTCTATGTTCTTTTCAGAAGAATCTCACTCAATATAGTAGAATTAGCTTCCAGCTATTGTTTCCATGCTATGAATATTTTTTGAGCTGAACCCTGGTGAAATGTCCTCTTCAGAGGTAGCAAGTGAATATTAGCCATTTTAATAGAGCTGCAGGGATATAAGTAAAAGGTTAAATACCTCGTGTTAGGTTCTTTACAACTGTGTGTATTACTCTAATTTATGTCATATAATTTAGATTCAGACAGCATTATTCCCTAAAACTCATGTAGGAAAATTTATGCCTATTATATATAGCAGCTACACTTAATTATAAAGAACTATTGTCTGGACAGGTGGTCTGTGTGGTGGGTGGGGAACTGGGTGACAGGCCAAACCCAGAGGGCGGTGGTAAAAAACTCCTTTTCAAACTGAAACCTGTGACAATTGGTGTCCCCCAGGGATCAATGTTGGGCCCAATGCTGCTTAATATCTTCATAAGTGATCTGGATGGTGATGGGATTAAGCATACCATGATGAAGTTTGTTGATGATGCCAAGCTGAGGAGGGAAGTGGACGCTTCAGAAGGGAGAGCCACCCTGCAGGAAGACTTGGATGGGCTGGAAGAGTGGGCTGACACGGACCTTATGAATTTTCAACCTTATTCAATTTCAACAAGTCCTAAGTTCTTGCACCTGGGAAAACAGAACACAGGAGAGCAGCACTGGCTGGGGAGCAGCTCTGTGGAAAGGGGCCTGGCGATCCTTGTGGACTCCATATGAGTGAAGAGTGAGCTGCTGCAGCAAAGAAAGCCCGCAGGATGCTGGGTTGCCTCAACAAAAGCATCACCAGCAGAGATACAGAAGTCATTATCCCACCCTACTCAGCGCTGGTCAGGCCACACCTGGAACATTCTGCTCAGTTTTGCTCCCCGCTATCCAAAACAGATGTGGCCAGACTGGAAAAGGTCCAGAGAAGGGCCACCAAGGTGATCCAAGGACAGGGAAGCTGCCATATGAGGAAAGGCTGAGAGAATTGGGTTTGTTCGGCCTTGAGAAAAGAATGCTCAGGGGAGACCTTATCACTGTGTTCTGGTATTTCAAGGGTGGCTACAAAGAAGATGGAGACTCCCTTTTTACAAGGAGTCACATGGAAAAGATGAGGGGTAACAGGCACAAGATACTCCTGGGAAGATTCTGATTAAACACAATGAAAAATTTTCCCAATGAGAACAGTCAGCCATTGGAATAATTTCCCAACCTGGTATTCTATGATTCTATGTTTCTATGATTGAAATATGATAAAATATAGAGAAAAAGTAAACCTAGTGCACAAAACATTATCCTAGACTGGAGCTGTCTTAATACGATGTACAAGCTTTTAGCATTAGGCTGCTAATTGCATTAGTTCTATGGGAGCTGGATGCACTTCTCAAATAAAACATTTGCTAATCATCTGGATTTCCAAATCTATTGTCCATATACAAACTTGAAAAAGAAGAGAGTCTAAAATAAGAAGCCATGTAAGAACTATGAAACCTTTGGATAGAAGATCTCTATCCAGACAGGTATTTTCTAATCTTTCCTCATCCTCACTGTAGGCTCCACAGAGCTATTCTGTTCTCAGTCACAAAATACTCAGAGTTCAGAAAAAAATTCTTTGAAGCAAGCCTTTGAGATAACTAGAATAACTAACTTTGAGATGGTTATTTGGTCACTGAGGAGAGCAAAGTGGTCACATTCTTTTTCTTATGCCTTCTTTTTCTTTAGTCTGTTAACATTTCAAAGCTTGAAATACTCTTCTTTTTGTAACTTATTGAGTGAAAAATTCATGGTTTTCATTTGAATGGTATCATTAGTCATATAAGAAAAAAGAGACTAAGACAAAAAGAGAGACAGTTTCATGGGGAATAAAAAGTCATTATATCCTAGTCACAAACTTTTCTAATCCAAAAGAGTACCTACAGTACCCTACAGAAATGCCTGTGAAGTGCTCAGCCCAATCAAATCTCCCCATGGTTGTCCTTTGAATTCTTTATTTCTAGCTTCTGTTGCATGCATATTTAATCAGACTCCTTACTTTTGTATATGCAAAGGAAATTTTAAATAAAATATGCTCTATAGAAAGGAAAAGGATCCATTAGCTCACTTCCAAAGCAGACGATGAAAAATTCAGGAAACACCTCATCTGAAATAGAGTTAATCATAATAGTGTCCTGTCAAAAAGATTCACTGCCACCACCTTGTGTCACAGAAGTGACTCAAGTCAACATATTGCATCCAGTATCTAGATATTTAACTAATAAGAGCAGTTTTATCACAGAATTACTAAATATTTTAATCAGTTTTAGTGCATGCTAATTATCCTCTGTGGTTTACTCATCATTTGCAGCTGGCTTAAAAAGGGCAATGACATAATACAGAAGGGATAAACTTGACTTTAGTATTGAGGTGACTTTAAAAGAGCTATATACCTTCGTCACCAGATTGGTTTGCAGACCAGAGTCTTCATTAAATCTTCACCTATGTATCCATGGGAAGTCTTTCTCCATCCTGTCTGATTTATTAAAAATAGAATACCAATAACACCGCTTATCTTTCACAGAAACTTGAACTGAGTGCAAGGAATCATCTGGAGTACTGTCCATCTGTTTCTCTTCTTTAGACCTGCACTGAAACCCAGCTTTCCAGGTTCTGAAAAATCTTCAGGTCATACAACATCTCCCATCAAATGCCTTAGTTTCTTATTTTGCCTTTTAGCCATATACGTATTAGAGATCAGAAAAGAAACTTCATCTTCATTTGGTTACTGTCTGGAATTTCCTCTGCCTTCAGCAGTTTAGAAATTTAACTTTGAGAGGATAGAGCCATATATAATACTTCTCTGACCATGCTGTCACAAAATTAAGGGCAAATATCCATGAAAGGCTCATGCTGTGCATCACTGAGTACCACCTACACTTACAAATGAGAAAGGTGGTTAGGTCCTGGTTGGAGAGAGGACAGAAAAATTTCCGTTTTATAGATGGATTGAGGTACTCTTCATGACCTTCACACTTCTAGATTTGGAAACAACATGTTAGTTTCTTGCAGATGAAAAATCCTATCACTAAAGAAAAGGGAATGGAACAAAACATGATTTATTTTAGATAAAATAACCTTTTTAGTAAAGATTTACGGATATTGGACCAATTTGCAGTAATATTGATAATTTTTATGAATGAACTATTCATTCAGTAAGCATTCTAAACTACATCAGCTGCCTCTGTTTCAGGCTCCTGGCACGCTTACATTGATCAATAATTAAATGACAAGATTTAATCTCAGTTAAGTTTGCAGAGAATGATATACAAAATGTAGTTCAGCATTTGAAAAAATAATCTACTTTATTTAAACATCTAAGTCATTGCCACAATTTAATAGGCTAAATATTTTAGTACCTTTTTACAACTTTAAAGGGTTGTTGTGGTGTTCTTTTTCTGTTTCTTTGTTTTTTGCAGTGGGGGAGATTGGCATATTAGGCATTCTCAAATCCCTCTTAAAGGTAAACCATTGGAGGTGCCTTCTATTATTCTATTTTCCATTATTCTATTCTATTTACACAATGACAAACATTTTTCTAAGGCTTAACTGAAAATGCTCCTCAATACATAAAATAGTTACCAAGTCTTAGTGATTATAGAAGTGTACATTTCCTTGAGCCTGTAACTTCTGCAAAACAAAGAATATAGGAACAGGATTTTATAAATTATCAGTAGCATTTTACCAAACGAAGCAAAGAAATTAAACCAGATAGTTACAGTAATAGCATATGCCAACAAAAAAAGCAGCAGAATTGTAAATAAAAGTGCAACAGCTATAACTGAGTACTGAAAACATTTTAAATTGTTTTTTTTAAACACTTTAATTTATGTGATTAAAATCTCAATGGGTACAATGATGGCCTAATCCCATCTCAGATCTTACGTGCTGGTAAATTTCTAATAAAACATACTTATATGAGTATATTCCAGTTTCTTTGGAAATCAACCACTTTTCTGGTGATTCATTAAGAAGTTTGGAAATGTGTTCCGGAGAGTCATAAAGTGCATTCAGTCTGTTTCTTAAGGATACAAATCATAAGATTATGCATAATAATACATAATAAAATAATACATAATAAAATTATGTATTTACAGGAATTTTTACATCCTTTTACTAACTTATTTGCTTGTTATTATTGTAGCATAAGATTCTAAACTGTAATAAAACCCCCAAGTATTACATATCATATTAAACTGTAATGAGCAAATAAACAATAGCAATTTTCTTGTCCCTTTCATTCATCATAGAAATTACAAAGTTTTCACAACACTAATTTGCTAGATAACTGTATGTGAAAGTCAATCTACAGAAAAAAGACAGTTTTCTATGCATGCATGTAAATAAAAAGGTGCAAAGCTTAATTTATCATTTTTTTATTATTAAATAACAAAAGGTAATTTGATAGACAGATCTACAGAGCCAAAAATCTATATTATTATTTTTATTTTGTTTTACATAAGAAGACGACAAAATGTTATTTCACAACTGGAACAACTCTGACGCTATCTTAATTTCAACTTCAGAAAAAGATTTTGCATTGGATTGTGTGTCCTCTGTACTATATGAAGCTATTTATTTTAAAGTCTGACCTGAAATTTCACAGTAAAGCCATGTTTTCAGGAAAAAAAAGCTATGAGAAACATGCTATTTAGGTCAAAGTTTTATGTCAGAATTCTGCCTCAAGCTAGATTTTCCTAGAATAGTTTTACCAAAATGCTAAGCTGCTTCTCGGTAATTAACCATTTATCTTACAGAGAATTTAATATAATGAGTTACACTTAAAAGCCTGTTATTGGCAAAAAACCATCTTGGGCTGTTGCTGGTGATGGCAACAATCATATTCAATGGGATACAACTATCTGTGTTACAAACATGTTTTTTCACTATAAATAGTTAAATAAGAGGTTGTGAGACATTTCTCAAGGAAAAAAAAAATTTCAATATATTCCTGTTCTTCTCAGCATTATTAATAGAACCTCATTGTTTGACTTAAGTGGTCAGTCTTAAATGAGAATATTCCAAAATTGGTTCTTGAATATGCAATCATGACAACAACCAGTCTTATTTTCGATACTTTTCATTTTTAATGGTTTAATGTGTTACATGAAATGGGTACACTGATGCAGGATGAACAAACAGCTCAGAATCCTGCAAACACTTTCGCACTTAAGTAGCTCAGTTGGCCTAAAAGAGACTAATCAAATATATAAAGACAGGTACAAGCACAACTACTATAAGAATACACGCCAAATTTGATTGTATGAACAAATTCTTCTGTTTTAAGATCTCTAATGGTTCAAATATCTCAGGGATTCTCTTTACCAGTAGTTATACTGGAAGCTATAATCAGTCAACAACTGGGCCCACTAATCTGGATTATATTTTTAAACACTTCTTAATAGAAGAATCAAGTTCTTAAGTACGTCTGTTCTTAAATTAGCAGAATTTTTCAATACCAAATGCTTTGCAACATTACACATCAGGACAACATCTTGATTTGAAGTGCCATTATTTCTATAGTGCTACAGCACCGTAAAAAAAAAATAAAATACAACATCTCATTAAATGGTGTCATGAGCATTGTCATTTTCATGTGGCGTTCAAAAGCTTTTAAAAAAACCCAACTTCTTAAATATTGGCTACTTACAGCCTACTTTTATGTGTTACTATTATGAGACAAATGCATGATCTAAACTAAATTATATGAAATTAAGAAAATAAAATATAGTTGGCTGAAAACATTTTCTGTGAAAATGAATACTTCATAGAATTCCATTTCAATGAAATTTTCTTGAGAAGAATAATTTCAGTGATACAAAGGATGCATGGAATTATTGTATTTAAAATATTATAAGGAATGTTTCTAACAATTAAAGCAAAAATGTCTTGCGATTAATTTTTAATTGTTAAACTGGAAAAAAAGAAAGCATTATTTTAGATAGAGATTTATAAAATTGACAATGGAAGTTTCTAGATGTGATTTTCTGTTGGAGCAAAAGGTTCTTCATGAATCGGGAAGTTCTTTCAAGTTTTTTCATTATTATGAGAAGGATGATTTTGTTGGTTTCAGTTCTATCATAAAGACTGTGTGTGCCTTCAGTGTGTTACATCAAAGTTGATAATATGATAATCTTGTCATGTGATACTACCTGTGGTAATTACATGTGGTACACAAAATTGTCCATCGACTAACAAGTCAAGATCACATGGCTTATCACTTCAGACACTTTATAAGTAATCATAAAATAAAAGTAAATATAAAACAATAAAAAAGTCTAAATACAAATTAAGTAAACAAACAAACAAACAAACCAACAAAAACCCCCAAAACAATGCCAAAACACAACCAAAACCAGAGTAAAATAAAAGCATTTAGAGGCACAGTCGAAAACAGGTACAATTTTATGAGCACATGTAATATGACATACTTTTCTAAATGTGTGTGATTCTATAATGTAGTGAGTAATGGAGGTCGATGACCAAATCCATATGAAAGCCATGACTATAAAAAAAAAAGCCTGCTGAAGTCATGACTATATCTAGTTAAAAAGTGAAAATTTGGACTTCAGTTTATCACTAAAATTATAAAAAAGATATTATGCACTAAATACGTATATAAAAATCACTAAAATTATATCACTGAAACACTAATTGTGTTCTTATTCTTATTTTGTAATGACAGCAAAATTCATTGTCATTCAACATGTTCCCTTTATAGAAAAAATGTTGATCCGGTTGGAGGAATTAGAGCACTCCTTTTAAAAGTAAACCTCCTTAATAACATCCACTGCTCTTACTTATGTTGCTGGCCGTGTATTGTTTATCATGCTATTTATAAACATCTGCTGAGTTGTTTTCCATGAAGTAAACCTTTACTGCATGTGTAAGCTGCCTCAAGGACTGTAAGTAAATAAGGTCTAAAAATCAGGTATTTTAAAGGAAAGGGGTATCTCCATACACTGAACCTCCTTTGGTTCTGTCTTTTGGTCCTGTTGTGGACGACCTCTGTATGTCAGTGATGGGGCTAAACAATATCTTTCTACTATTTTACTCAGTGTGCCCATCCATGAAAATCCTTCCACAACCTTAAAGCCCATTTAAATTTCTGCAGACCAAAGGTATTCCCTCCTATGGTATTCCTTCCAATTTTATCAAATTGAGTAAAGTTATCAATAAAAACCTCAAAATATGTTATCTATCTGTGATGGAAATAATTAATAGTTTGTTCAGTATAATTCAGTTTGTATTTTCCTTCCATTAATAGATCTGAATTGTGAAAAAAAAAAAAAAAGAAAAGAAAACATATTTCCTCAGCCAAATGTTAAGACTGGTTATAATGAAAATCCAGTAATAATTTTCTCAGGCTTTTCAGCAATTTAAGCTATTTAACTCAATAACAGAACGTCACAATTCCCTCCCTCAGATTCTTATTTTTCCAGAGAAATGGCAATATATTTCTATTGTGTAAACTGCAACACTTACTCTTCGGACCGTTGGAGATCTGCATGGTAGATCACAGAAAGGTGAAGCTTGCACTCTTCAATACCTTTGTGTGGTGCCCTAATCATTTGCTGTCATTTGTAAAGTGTTTCAAAATATATCTACAATTGTATTGGACTATGCATTCAGCTTTAGAGTTGACTATATAACAAAAAAATCATAAAAAGCCAGATAACTTTGACCAACCAAATCTTTGCTCTTAATCACCTGTAAAGCATTTATGCAGCTTTGATAGCAAAGCAAGTCTTACTCTGTCAAACACTATGTCATCTCCTCTCCCTTTCAGCAACTTTTCTGGGGCTTAGAGGATGTAGGTAGTGTATTTCCAAAGACAAAAAAGAATGTCTTGAAATCATTTACATCTGTTGATTTATCTACACAAAACCTGCATTTAAGAATGTCTTCTTTAAAGCAAATTACCTCGGAAGATTTTTAAAATCCATACTCCATAAGATTCCATTTCTCTTTATATTTCCTACGGAAAGAAAATATATATTGATAAAAGATTGTTACTGCATTATGAATATCAATCATCTTGAATATTTTTTTCTCTTAAATGTGTTGTATTGTGGAGTAGATTCTTATCTATTGCAAAGATTTTAAAACGTAGATGTTTTGGACTTCTAGGTCTATCTTAGACGGACTTCTAAGTGAGTATGCAGATTACAGCCAATCTACAACGTAATTCGATTTTGAATAAAGATTGAAATGTAAAGACAGTTGAGATATGCTCAACACCTCTGAGATTCCTACCATTCACTTGCTGCATATAGCAGCACCTCTGAGAAATGTAGCTCTTAGAATTTGAACATTTATCTCTATAGCGTAAAAGCTTTGTAGCGTGGTCGTATTTCATGAATATCATTCTTGTAGGGGTTTGGCCAGATATTGCTCTTTCTTTCATGTGACTCCACTGATTTAAATAGAAAAAGTCTTCTATTCCACTGCTTGATGCAACTGGGGAAAAAAATATATTGTTGCTCTGCAAGTTCTCTTTGTCCAGAGTTCAGCATCTTCTGCTCTGAAGGGAGTTTGAATTTCAACCTAGCAAAAAATAAGAAAAAATAAGATTGTTGCCATTTGAACAATAGAATGTCAAAATCTGCCGTATTAACATTATTCTAAAATATTCAACCCTGAAGCAGTTCTAGCAAACTTTAAATATGCTGAATAGGAGATGTAACAGAGACCAGGTGGGCTTCCAGCAGCAGGAGGCAATATAGGAAAAAAACAATCAGAAACTTAAAATGTATAGTTTAGGATATTTTCTACAGAGATTTTTTACAACTCTCTTAAGTCAGCACCTGCAATTTTCTCCTCTTCAGCATTTACTGAAACTTCCACAGAGCTAGTAAAGGTAATTATTTTATTTGAAATTCCCCCACAATCTCTAGTGCCTTTGCTGTTCTGTTGTCGCCTCTGCCACTCACTGTTGCTGCTAACGAGTCTCTTGTTTATGAGGCAGAAAGGAAGATAGTTCTTCTAAAGGTACACCTAAGACCACCCTTAGAATCATAGAATGGTCGGGGTTGGAAGGGACCTTAAAACCCATCCAGTCCCACCCCCCTGCCATGGGCAGGGACACCAACTACTAGACCAGGTTGCTCAAAGCCCCATCCAGCCTGGCCTTGAACACTTCCAAGGATGGAGCATCCACAGCTTCTCTAGGCAACCCGTTCCAGTGCCTCACCGCACTCACAGGAAAGAATTTCTTTCTAATATCTAATCTAATTTCCCTTTTTTTATTTTAAAACCATTACCCCTTGTCCTATCACTCCACTCCCTGATCAAGTGTCCCTCTCCATCTCTTCTGTAGCCCCCTTCAGGTAATGGAAGGCCATTATAAGGTCTTCCTGGAGCCTTCTCTTCTCCAGGCTGAACAACCCCAACTCTCTCAGCCTGTCTTCACAGCAGAGGGGCTCCAGCTTTTCCATCATCTTTGGGGCCTCCTCTGGACCCATTCCAACAGGTCCATGTCCTTTCTGTGCTGAGGACCCCAGAGCTGGACACCATACTCCAGGCTGGGTCTCACCTGAGCAGAACAGAGGGGTAGAATCACATCCATCAACCTCCTGGCCATGCTGCTTTTGATGCAGCCCAGGATGTGGTTGGCTTTCTGGGCTGCCAGCATACATTGCCAGCTCGTGTTGAGCTTCTCATCCACCAACATCCCCAAGTCCTTCTCCTCAGGGCTACTTCTCTGCCTAATCTGTATTTGTGCTTGCTACCTTTGCTATGGTACAGCACTTAGTATTTCAATTTCTTTATTGTTTTTTAAGTGACTTCTCTTCAGTATTCCTAATTATTATGTATTGAGAGCTGTGGAAGTTGTCAGTGTGGTTATCATAATATAAATATCATGGAAAATGGAGAAGGGCCTGTCAGTGAACTGTCATAGACCTATACAGGGTATAATGTAGCTATAATAGTTTAATAATATTTTACTTATCTCCACTTCTATAAATAAAGGAAAATGAAACTGCAGGAGATTTTCCAAGATTTTTTCTTGGTGGTGAAAATACGACCAAATTTCTCCAAATAGCAATATGACAGATGAAAGAAAGGAATAATCTCAGTTGTGGCTTCTAAAAACCCTATAATGTAATAGTCCAGAGACATAAGGATAGTGTCAGACACAACAAAATAAACCCTTAAGACAGTCATCTGTATTAATCAGTGAAATGCTTCTTTTTTGGAAGTCAAGAAGCAAATTCTGCTTGAATCTTTTCAAATCTGTCTGGGCAATATACTAGGAAGTATCCAATATTAGCAGGAGCCAAGAATGGACTTCTCTAACTCTCTTTTGTATTCCTTTCTGAATAACCATTCTTTGGCTAACTATGTCCAAAACTTTGTGATAATAAGTTGGATTCTGTCTAAATGACAAGAATTCTACATCTTTTAAAAAATTCCAGCCTGTATTTCCCTGGGTCCTTGCACTGCCAAAACATGAGCTTTGTTCTCCATGTCAAAAGACAGTGCATCGATATCAAAACCATAAGAGCAATTAATTTTATCAACTTTTACAAAACTTAACTTGCCATAAGAACTTTCATAGGGCACCTTTGCATTTTCTTTTATTATGAACTATGAATTATGGATACAGCCTAAGCGTTCTGTCACACCCCAATTACCTCATTTCCAGCCGACTACTCATGACTGCATCTCTGACTGAATTAGAAAATATCTTGCAGGTTAATGAGATCTCTGTTAAGTACACTGAAGCTGGGCGAGGGAAACCACAGCTTTTTTTCTATATTTAACAAAACTATGTTTAACCCATAGAAAAACAGTAATGGGGTTTTGGTTGTGGGTTGTGGGGTGGTTTTTTTGACAGACTATGTTTTTTTAGAATAACTGGTGAATTTCCTTTCCTATCTCAAACTCACATTACCGCTAATTTAAACATTGTCTTCTGGGGGAAAAATTCAGTTGAATCTTTCAGATGAATTACAATGACAAAATGGTAGAACATTTGAAAAGAAGTATAGAAGCTGTAAGTAGCAGGTATTTATGCTCTTTATGTACTCACATACAAAAAATGCTCTCCAAAGAGAGCAATATAATTTTACCCAGAAACACTCATGGGAAAAAGGAATATGAAAACGACTGAATTAACTGTCTATAATTACTCTGGGAAATGTTTATTGGTTTCTTTTCTAGGAAAAGAAAAAAAAAAAAAACAAGGAAAAAAAAAAAGAAGCTTGCTTAGATTTGCGCTTGCTGGCTCAGCCCTGCAGACTCCAGATCCCACTCCATGCCACATTTTAGAAGATGTGATATGTCTGCCTCCATCCTCATCCTTCCCTGAGTCCCTGTAATCCCAAATATAACCCCGGCGCGCGCAGTTTCCCAGGCGGCAGCGCCCCAAGCCCATGGCCATCCTCGCCCCGTGACCCGGGAGCCGCCGCCGGATGACGAGGGGACAAGCGGCGTGTTCCCCGCCGCTCTGCCGCAGGAGCCGGGAGAAGAGGATGCGGGGATCTGGGAGGCAAGGTAAGGAAAGCTCATGGATGGATGGAAGGAAGAGCGAGAGGGTGCCCGAGGAAAGAGGGGACGTTGTTGACGGCAGGTTTGTGCTGAGTAATCAGCGGGAAGGCACGTTTGGATCCCGCGGCTCGGGAAAAAGCAAAATAATAATAATAATAATAATAATATCATCCTGCTTTAAAGCCTTGTTATATAATGGGTTGGAGGGAAGGTGTTGCACGGGAAAATGCTTCTCCCGGCAGCGTCGCACGTATTGCTGTCCGAGGGCAAGTTAAGGTGCTGGGATTCAGCCACGTAGCCCCGGGCACACAGCGTTTAGCCACCTCCCGCGCTGGGTACCCCGATATAACTCCACGCGGAATATGAGCAGCTCTTCTCACCCCCCCCCCCCCCCAAACTAGGTGTTGGTGTGTTTTCGGGCTGTGAAAGGTGTTTGGGCATATTGACTTCAGGGGAGAAAAATGAAGTGTTTTTTCAGGCTTTAAATAATAATTGTGGCTTCTACCCGAGCGTAGCTGTGCGTCCTACAGGCAGGGTAATCGGGTGTATGTGTGGGTATATAAATGCTGCTGTGAAATACTGAGATCCAGCCTTTTGCTGCGCATCCACTGGGAAGCTGACCTTCCAG
>JAOXJK010000032.1:63322915-63340200 GCA_025774025.1 Xenus cinereus
AAAATAAAAAAAAAAACAAGGAAAAAAAAGAAATCAGAACATTGAGATTTTATGTGGAAAGTTCAAGAAGAAACTTCATTTCGAAGAACCAAAGAGGATTAAACACATAGTATTCCCACAATGGAAAAATATTATAAGACAGAAAATGTATGCAGTGAGGATTTTTTTTTTCCCTGTTTGAACTGACATGACATTCTTTCTACTGTGATATGAGATTGACAAGAAATAGAACCACAGAATCATAGAATGTTTTGGGTTGTAAGGGACCTTTAAAGTTCATCTAGTCCGACTCCCTTGCAATGAACAGCAAAAAAGTGATCTGATCAGATCTGTCTGTCTTAGTATTGCCATTTTCCCAGTTATGCCCAGTACACGGCAAGACCAGGCGACTCCATTGAATGATCTTATGGAGTTACAGATGCACATAGACTTAGAACTTTTTAATGCGAGAATCTTTTCCCAAAATTCATTTTAAAAGTTGATTTAAAAATACTTCAGAAAAACAAAGCACAAATTCTTAAACCCTTAATAATGTCCAAATATGTTCAGCTTGATTAAAAATATTTTTTATTATTTCTTCTATAAGAGAAAAGAATACATAGAGGATTATAGAATTCTATGAAGGATTTCCTTTGTTTCTGGAAGAAATCTCTGGCAATTTTGCAGGTTTTGCATTTCTTCACTCAGAGTTTAAGTTTGAATTGGCTCTTGGGATAATGCAATGTGCTGAGACACTTCTCTAGGGTGAAATTACCTTCTTGCAGAGGATCTGCCATAATTTGGAATTATTTTTACTCTAAAGACACTGAGCTCAAGTTACGATTGAAAGCAAGTAAGTGTTTCTTGTGCAAGTTATTTTCTTATGATCCAAGCAAGTTGTTAAAATGGAGCTTAACAATGTTTAGTATGATGCTCATTACATTGATAAAATGACCACTAATTTCATTTTCTACCAAGCAAATTTACATTGAATTGAAAACTAGAAATCCCAATTGAAAATATGTAGACTAAATGCATAATTAGCTCTTTCTGGTCTAGCGGAATTGTGATTGCTGTAGGGAACAATGGGAAATGTAGGATTATTTTTTTTTTATTCTTATGCAACTGCATTTTTTTGATTGCTACAATTAGTAAGGCATTTAGTTGAGTAGTCTAATGGCTGCTGTAATCTAAGGAAGCATTTGAAAATGGATGATTAATTAGATACAGCAGCAATGTACTGCCTCTTGCTTAACTGTACCACTTAGTGAAAGAGCCAAAATTAATGACAGAAAAGTTACTGTAGCATTTTTAGGTTATGAGAGGGTTGCCATAGATAAGGAAAAACAAATAAACCAGTCTGATGAGTCATGGTCCAAATATAGATTGTTTATCCAACAGCTATAATTTATAAACAAACAATAAAACTTGTAAGTACAGAAAATATTAGTTTACCAAGGAAAAGGTTATGTGGAAAGATTAGGATACAGTGACAAGGTCATGTAGAGATTAACTTTTGAAGAATGTACAGTATGTGCAGCATTCCTCTCTAGAAGGGTACATTTTTGCATTATAGTGACATTCAGAGATAGCGAAATTCAGAGATTTCCATCTATTTTTCTGAGAACAACTATCTCAAAGACCTGCACTCTCTCAGAAACTATTCTGTCCTCTAAATAAAATGGCTACCCAAAGCTTGGTGAACCTATTCCAGGTGTTTAATTTGGCCACATCAGAAAAAATGCTATTGCCATTCCTACCAATATTTTACTGTTTGGGCAGACACTCTAAAAAGCAGATCTACCTCCATTGGCTCTAATATTTTTCATCCACACAACCAGAGACTAAAAAAATAATTTTTCATAAATTCTAAATCACTATTACAGTGAATCACTTCTATTCCCTCTAAAATTATGCAAGCACTCTTATTCTTATGTTACTGTGGTATCTGGTTTAAATATGAAACATCTCTTTGTGTTGTCATGGTTCCTAAGCACAGTAAAATACATATTATCTCAGGGATTCAAGTGGTCAATACACATCTGAATTTGAATATGTCAGTGCACAATGACAAATAAACCAATATTTCTTAAAATATTTCATGGATTATTTGGTTCTTAGAAGGAAGCAAGCCAGCGCATAAAAACAGAAAAGAAAAAAAAAATCAAGGCTGTTTTGTTTTGTTTCTTAAAAGTCATTGATATCATGGAAATTTCATTGACACTTCGCAGCTTGGGAAAGCTCAGGATGAGCATTCAAGTTTTACTACAATCAAGAAATATTGTTTCACCACAATCCTTAAAATCAGCTAAAAGATAATCTGACTTTCAGCATCAAAGATTAGGTCCTGGCTATTCCAATACTGAACCTTGTGCATCACCATTCACTCAAATTAACCATTTGCTTTCCTCTATTATTGTTTCATGTGCAACACCAAATCCGTATTTGCATCAAGGACACATCTGTGTTCTCATTAATCGCATTTATCACTCATCAATCAGCTGACAGATCTCTCACAGACATGAGTTAAATTTAGAATAGACTTCTATTTATGAGCTGTGTCCTTATAACATCAAATTCAGGGTCCAGAACCTCCATGATACAAGGCTACAAGCCCTCATGCAATTCCATGACAAATTACGTCCAGTGGATGTCCAGTGACTTTACATCCGGTGGACATAGAGTGTACACATGAGCATCAGTCATGATCAATCTTTGGTATAACATGAAAGGAGTAAACAGATAAATTTGGTAAAGCAAAAAACTATGCTTGGACCACAAATACAATAACCTCACAATACTCTGGCATTAGGAATTCAGAGACAATATTTTAATTTTAAATGAAAAACAATCAGGCCCAACCTCTCTGTTATGACAAAGTATTGATCTTGGATATGTCTGGATGTTGAAAACATTTTCACAAGAAAAGTTTCTGACTCCCACAGAAATTAAAAGTTTTTCATTTCAACAACCTTGCTTAGTAAAGAGGTGTTTCTCTTCACTTTCTCTTTAACAGAGATCTGAGCAGACAAAATGCTATTGTTAATTAAACAAACATCACAATTACAACCTAAGATTTAAAGTGTCACAGATATGACAGAAATTAACCTTTTGACTGCATTAACACTGGTAGCCTTTTTTGTTATGTTTTTAAAAACATCAGAAAAGATAGATGCCAAGGTGTACAACTCCAATGTTTATAAAACTTAAGACACCTTACTACTGTTCTTGTAACATTTTAGGCCTCTGTGAAAATGAAACAACATGAAATAATAAAAAAGTGAGTAATATTTTTTTTTCATTTGTAGACTAAGATTCAAGGATTAATTTTTGTGTTTAAAATACATAAAAAAGAAGGTAATTTAGTAGGTGTATAAGCAGAGTTTCCCAGATCTAAATTTTATTTGATAATCGCACAAGAAATAATAAAGAATAAGAAAAAAAACCAACCCATAAATAACTGTAAGTATAAACTTGCTTACAGATCTTTTCCTAGAAGATAACTTGACAATATTTATATTGTTATGTATTCCATCAGCAGGAGGTAATGGAAAGGGAAAAATGTTGGCTTTGTTTAAGCTATAAGCAAAAACTCTACCAGCTGGTGCAGTCTGTTGGGAACTGATATGTGGGTCAGCACAGTGCATCATCAGCACTTCTCTTCTTCAGCAAATCCACCTGCTTGAGTAAACAGACAATATGGGGCCCCAGTGTAACAAATTACATTATTAAAGAGACAACTTTCTAAATTTGTGGCCTACTTTAGCTTTTTATTCCAGGTAACACTAACCCTCCTTGGATAAAAGTATTTTTTTGTAACTAGCTCCAGTGAGATCGTAGGTTCTTTAATTGTATAAAGGCAAAAATAACTGCTAATATGGCTATAGTGCAGAAAAAAATATCAGCAGAGTATGAATTTAATTTACCTAGATGTTACTTTCTACTGAGATAATCAACAACGATTTTATCCTCCTAAACAGAGTCTGAAACAGATGTGGAAAGCTTAGTTAAAAGTTCTTTTACCCAGTAAGCTTTCTAGTAACCTTCCTTGTATCTGGAATTTAGCTTACTATATAGACACAAACACCTGAGATGTGACCCATATTAACATGCCGTAAGTAATTATGAGTTTAGTTTGCCTGCTCTGTCTTGGAAAATGTTTAATTCCAGGGGAATCAATTTTTCTTCATCTGAAAGGACAGGCCTATCAAAAACAGAGAACCACACCAAATAAAAAGAAAAACAAAACACATGCAGTCACAGTAATTGGAAGCAGATGGGATAAGCTAAATACAGCATGAGCATAAATGAAAACTAAAAGACCTCATGAAAATCTGAAAGTCAAAGCTTGTCTCTTTGGAATAAGCTGCTGCGGGTTGGCCTTCAATGAAAGCTCTTGATGTTTAGAAGGGTAGTTCAAGATCTATGTCTTGTGAATTAATCAGCATATTCATATTTTGGAAAGGTTATAAAAGGCATAATGTTGGCTGAACGTTAATTTCTGAAAAAAAAAGTCACTGCTTCTTCCCAGGAAATGAACTGTTTCATATTGAAACAAAATGCATTTTAAATGTTGATGAACAATTTAGAAGCTATTGAAAATATTCCAGCAGTATTTCTGTTTTATTTTTCATATAATTTCTTTTTTGCATTTGAATTTCCATGTCTAAAATCCATGTTGATTGATGCTGTAAATATTCAACAGAAAATGTAACAAAAAATGTTCTTCTCTTATATTATAGTATACTATATAATTTTAGCTAAATGACAAATATTAACTGTCAGTTTTCTGGAGGGAACTTAGAAGTGCAGCCTCATAGATATTCCTCATTAGCATATATATGTATATATATTGGCTTTATGGGGGTTTTTTGTTTTTATTTTTACAAAGATTTTTCAACATTGACATTTCAAAGGCCAAAACACATGTTTGTAAACAAAATTCGTGCTCAGGTCTTCCTTATAAAGATTCCTCCACTTCTTAGGGTTCTCTGGGCCTTTTCAACTAGAAAACAATCCCCCCATGTTAAAACATCACAGACATTGATGACTCATGCTTTGATGAATCTTGTGATTTTTAAGGCTTTTTGTCTTGATTTTGTTTTGCAATGTTAGGCCCATTCTGCAGTAGATGAGGAGTGAAGAATACATCCGGTGTAAATAACAAGTTTTCTGCAATGCGTACCGCATAACCATTTGGATTTTCAGTGGACTATAAGGTTTATTCTGATCTTTCTAAGATTTATAAGGATTCAGAAGGATTCTGAAGTTTCAAAAGCTTTGTAAAACAGAAGAAATATATTTTTAGACAAAGTAGGTTATATTTTGTAAAAAAAAAATTGATCAAACATTTAAAATCAAGTTCAGAACTTCTTAGTTTAACTCATATTTAAGACAATTATTTTAAGATTTTTAGTTCAGCTTCCTGATTGCCTCATTTAGTTTAAGATACTACTTCAACAGGCTCAAAAAGATGGAAATAGAGACACTGACTGAAAAACAAGGACTACCCCAGGGGTTATGTTTTTATTTCTGTTCCCAATTCAGAGTGTGAACTTTTTAAATGTTATCTGGTAAATGGGTCTTATTCTGGTTAATATTGGGATGTTTACACCTAACAAATAATATGCAGTTAAAGACCATATCTCAATAGTAAGTCCAGTTAAGTGCAACCAAGACTGCAATGGGTAGTTTTGTGTCAGGTGCTAATAAAGAATCAAATAAAAAAAAATAACAGAATTTAGAATTTTCTTCCACTGTAGTTCATATCCCACACCACAATTAATACTACACAATCCGCACCGTTGCTACATCATAGATATCCTCCAGAATGAATATTATGGAGATAGAAATACACTCTGATTCAGCCATTTCCACAGTAGAAAAAAACACATTGTTCAATTATATTTTTGGACAAGGATTTTAAATCTGAAATGCTATGATTCCATAGCTTATCACTGTCCTCCTTCATGAGTCTCATCTGCACTGTTCTGCTCCCTAGACGCAAGCCCATGGACTACCCTTTCTGTCAGATAGATTCCATACATAACTCTTTATTATCAATGTCATTCCTGATATGAATTAATCAAGATTCGTTTTAAGCCCTCCCTAAGCTTTTCTGAGAGAACACTTTGTCCAAACAGTGGATTACTGGTTTTTTAACAAAAATAGAAAATAATTTAGAAAATAATATGTATATGCCTGTGATTTCACCAAAGTCTGGGTTTATAAGTATCCCCCTCAAAGCACTGGAAATGGTAAGGAAAGTCTGCACATGAGCCTTTCCAGGTTTTGCCACTTATTTTAAAACTTGGTGTTGGTGTCTATTCAGAAAATAAATTTTTAACTCTTCAGATCTTTCCTAGTATTGCAACTTTAAGAAAGATGCCACTGGCCTAAATGCACTGGGGCTTTTATCTGATACAGCAGTTCCAATCTTCCTTGGAAAATCTCACCGAAAATCTTCTCTAGTTGGATTTGTCCTGAGCAGTCCTTAAAGAGATCATGATCCAAATAAATTTTGGTCTAACTGCTCTTCTTTATCAGACTCTTTGACTGTCCAGGCATGGATCCATCTCTACCTACACCAGTTCACCAAAAGAACAGGTCCAAGCTCTTGCAAAAAAGAATGAGAAATTAACTTAGTCTTGAGAAGATTCAGGGTCAGACTTCAGCTTAAAAACAAATCCACCTCCCCAAAAAAAAAGATTTTTCCATTACTCTTATAATAAATATTCTAATTAATTCATGTACTCCCACTTAGTTAATTCCAACAAATATACTGTTTGGATAGCATCCAAAAGCAAAACTCCCATTTTGTGGGAATAGTACTCTTATTTAGCAGCTATGTCTGCTGGGAGAGATCATATTAATAATTTTAAATACATTGATGGTCTTTATCAGAAGCCTCTTTTACTACATTCTAATTATTTATCACTATGTACATTAGTATTTTCAGATGAATCCTTGATAAAGTATGTGTGAAATATCATTTGTCAGAAGAACAAATATAAGATTGAATCTTTCAGTAATCAATGATGCTTTTAAATTGTAATTGGTACTATTAAAGAACTTGGAGTGAGCACTGACAGGGTCTCAACTGGGCTCTGCTCTGTGGCTTTACATAACCAATAGACATTTCTTAAAGGTTCTTGGAATGTCCACGGAACTACTGAAGTTGTCACCTGTCTATCAGAGCAAGCATTTTTACCAAAGAATGAACTTCATAATTTCAAGTAATAAGGCACATCAAGTAATAAGAGCTTCGTTGAATAAAAACCTGTGGGATATGATAAAATGAATTCAGATCTTGGCTATATTGGCCATACCATGCCAAACTCCAGCAGAAATTCTCTGGCAAGATCCAAAAAATCAAAAAGGTATGAGTTGTAAAGGATACGCTTTGTGTTAAAATTCACACAATTTGTGTCACTACAATTCTGAAAGTGTTTTTCAAATAATTAACCTGTACCTGAAAGAAAATTGAACTTTTTTTGCTTTCCTCTTCTTAAAAATATTTCACATTCAAATTCATACATTTTGTTTCTTTATTTGTTTTTTCGCTTGAGTGTGTCTCCTCCTGATTTCTTTGAAATCTTCTGGTGGGTTGAAGGAAGGCAGCTCCATCAGGCCTGAATTGTCTTTTGAAATATAGAGATAGTAACACGTTGTCAGTACAACTTCTGATATTTCACTCTTTTGGGTCTTACACTACTGCAGTTCTGTACTCAAGGAAGCGTGGCAAATGGGCCAGGATAGTTTCCTATTTCTCCTGAAATAGTTTGTTTTAGCAGAGTAGAAATCTGCCACTGCATGCAGATGACAAGCAGGACTTTGTAGTGCTTCACTGACTCCATGCTTTTACCAGAATAACAAGCACAAACACTCCAAACTCCTTATGCATGTGTTTTGTGGCAAAAGTTTCATACTTAAAGGCCTGCCAGATCTCAACCACTAATTAATCCATCAAACTCCAGTGGTCCAGACGCTTTTATACTTAGGAGGCATAGATAGGACATCAACTCTGCATTTCCTTTTGTCCCTCTGCCTATAGGAAAAGGAAGAATAGAACAAAATACATAACTGAATTGTTCAACCCTAGAGTGATTTACAGCCTAAATCAGTAATAAGCATTTTGTGATCATTCACTTCATTGTGGTATCTATCCCTGCTGTCTCTGTGAATATATATTGAACTCAATTGAGAGAGCTCCCTTGATGTTTTGATTTAAATTTAATTGTAGTTATAATGAACACCATAACCTACCTAGTTTTGCAGCATTGACTTGATCTTTATTATGTTCTCAAGGTGAAACACAAATTATTTTTTTAAAATGTACCCTGAGCCATAAAGGATTTCTTTTGGGAATACTGTGCAATGAATAATTTATCCTATTTCTATTGTTTTATTTTTTCAGTGTCCCACAATAAGTTTCTCTTTTCCTTATTAAAAAAACAAAACAAAAAACACCCAAATATCCCCCCACAAAACAAGCCACAGCAAAACAAATGAACAAACAATCAAACAAAAAAGATATTTTTTCTATTTTTTGGGGGGGGGAATTATTTTTGCAAAAGTCTACTCCTAGTAGAATTGGTATTATTTAAAAAACAGAGTTCTAAAAGTAGTGTCATGATTTTAATGTGCAATATTCTGCAAATGGCAGAAAATATATCGAGCATTGAATGCTCCTTTTTACTAGTGATGTATTTTAAGGTATTCTATTATACGGGCAGGAATTACATGAGAGCTGCTTGATACCATTTTCCTTCTTGGATTATCTATCATATGCTGTAATTTTCTTAAGGGTTTTCAAGACCTTTCTGGATCAAATCCTGAATAACATGGTCTAACCTCCTACCTGACCCTTCTTTGAACAGGAGGTTGGACCAGAGACCTGCTAAGGTTCCTTCCAACCCAAATCATCCTATGAACCTATTGGTTCCAGCAGGTCAAACTTTCTAGCTATTTTATCTCAGTGATATTTAAGGTCCCAGAATCATTCTGTCTTTTTCCTCTTTGCTGTAGTTTGTGATAGCAATTGGCTGGATCCTTATAAATTAGACTTGTCATCTTTTTCTCCCTCTCCCTCTCTTCCCCTTTTTGGGTTTTTCTTACTTAGGTGAGTGATTCAGAGCTCAAGAACTGAGACTGCAGAATTTTCCTTTAAAAAAAAACAACATGCACACACACACACACAAAAAAAAAACAACAAAAAACCCCCTTCCAAGAACAAACAACAAAATGAACTAACAAAATGCCCACATATCCAGACACTGGGCTAGAGCAAACCAGACTAACAACTCAGTTTTGTAATCACATATTGTACTGGAAGCGTGGTCCTCACTCTCTCAGGCAAACCGCCAAATTCTGCTGTAGTGGTAGACAATAAAAGTGACAATAAACTGAAGCTGTTCAACATAATTCTTCTCGCAACATTCTGACAACTTGGATGTAAGCACAAGCCTCTACAAATGCAGACTAGAAGTGTTGGTTGGGTTGGGTTTTTTTCTTTTATTGAAGACAAAGACAGGGGAAAAAATAAAGCAGGCGTTAGCATATTCTTCTTTAAAAGGATGTGCACTAAATATGTCCTCAGGCTTTTGATCTCTACATGGACAGTTTGTACTCACACAGATTAAATGAATAATCTCATTCCAAATGCTGTATAAATGAAAGGTCTCCTTCTTATCTCCCGACAATCTTTATTCTCTGTCTGGGTACTACCTTTAAAGATATTAACTGCAGATAAAAGGGTTAATTTAGGAATCTTGCATGAAAGATGCAAATATGAAAAATATATTAGCTGGTATTTCTAACTTTGAGAAGGTTTCCTACTAGAATTCATAGTAGTTAAGAAATAATTCCACTCTAATGTATTATATATCAGAATATAATTGCATTTTTTAATATATTTATAACCCAGATTTCCTTCAACAACATATAGTTGCTTAAACTTCTAATTACATGAAAATATGTTCTTATGGAATTTTTCCATTACTAGACCGGAACCTAATAATATCCAGCAATAGCATTGCATTGTACAAAAACAATTCTACTTCATGTGATGAAGTGAATTAACCATTTTTAAGATACACTCTTTTTACATTAAACTTATCACTAAGAAGAGCAGAAAAACAGTGATCACTTTGGCTAATAAATATGTGTTTATACCAATGTTGACTATACCTTTTTAATGTCAGAGATATTTATTAAAATTGGATTAATCTGCATGAGATAAAGCATACAAAAATACTGAAGGCTTTTATAAGTCCAACAAATTTTCTTGCAGATTAATATTTTTTCTCCATAAATATTTGAAATTTGAATCATCCCAATGCAAGGACGTAACTCTGTACAGGTAGGCATGTAAATGAGTCAGTGAGTGGGGACCTGCACTTTTAGATGGTGCTCCATATGATCTACTTCAAACATCTACCCTACAACAAATGACCAATAATAGTTTTCTCTCCCTTACTATTGGCAATATTTTAGCTCATTAGATGAAATGCAACTATGCAGGAAATACCCAGCAATTTACTTTATATACAGTGAATTTTAACGAATGAATGTGGGATTATACGTTTAGGAGAATGAGTATCCAAGTTTATTCATTTGAGGCACCAGAATGGTTCTGACAAAATGTTACAAGATGTTTAGTACTATCATCATAAGGTCTTTCAAATCTTTCTGATTTACAGCTGAATGGAAAAGAAAAAAAACAAACAAACAACAAAACAAGAAAACATACAAACAAAACCCCCTTAAAATCCGTAACCAATCAGCCAAACAAACAAAAACCAGATTATGAGTTTCCTGTAGAATGGGAACTCTGATTTTTTTTAAAACTAGCTTTTTCAGGGTTACAATTTTCTGGACTGTGTTACTACTACAGGCAACTCAAAGACAATTACTGCAGGCAACTGTCTTGCACAACAGTGTCACACATTTAAATCTACAGAAAACACATGCCAAAGATGCTCCCAAGGCAAGGCTGACTTTTATTCATGCAGTGGCTTCACAATATCTCCTTTCCTTTTGCTCTCCCTGGGCATAAATATTGCGAAAGTACCAGTACCAGAGAACTCATTGACATCTTTCCAGTTTGGACTAGAGTGGCACTGTCTGGCTTTCCAACCTGCTCCGTCTTTTCTCAAGCCTTCTGCTCAAGCCCTGTTGATGCTTTGGTAACATATTCTACTCCTGGGAAAGGAAATAAGTGATAGTATCTTTAAAGCAAGTTCCTTCTGCTACTTAATTGGTAGCTATTACAATGATATGACTTAGTGGGAAAAATGTACTGTATCAAGTCATGTTCCTGTTCAGCGGCTTCCTGTGAATGCCACCTGCATATTAATTATGGCACAGTTCTCACCTTGGTTTAATATTCTGCTTTTAAAGCAAATGAAAGAGAGGAACTGAATGTGAGAACAGTCGTAAGTTATTCAGAACAAAACTACAGAAACTTGCTCTAGACCTGGCAGGGCTACATTAACTAATGACAAGAGTGAGAAAACTGTAAAAGAACAGATTAGCAAATCCCTTGTTGCAGACTTCTTCATCCAAATCAAGATAATTTCTCAGGCAGCTTTTTCAAGGAGAATTCAAGGAGGGGAGAGAGAAAGGGAATCAAGATATAGGTAGTAGGTGCATTCAAGCAAAACAAGTTTCTGGGGTTTAGGGGATTTTTAGCTTTCTGCTTGTGGAAGCATTGTGGCAGCTGATTTGCCTCCGCAGATGTTTAGCAGTCACAAGAAATCAAATGATTTTCAACAAGAGAGCAAAAGGAGCTTTCACAGAAGAAAGAATTGAGAGGTGGAAGAAACATGTTTGTGAACATGAAGGGTTCAGGAGTCTACAGGGAAATGAGTTTGAAATCGCAAATACCATTGATGTAGCTCCAATCCTTGAAAGAAATATTTTGAAAGTTGCCAAATGCATTAGAAAGAGGTAGAGCATCTACACTGAAATTTTTACCTTCCCTGATTAAAACAAGCTACTGAAAAGAGAGGAAAACTGTAGAGTTGATATTAGAAGTACAGTGCCAAACTGACAGCCTGATGCCCAGTTCAGAAAGGAGATGGAGTTTTTTAGAAAAGTATTTGTCTGTGACCTTTCCAACTTTCAACTCTGCAGACATCAACCTGTGAAAAAATGCAGTGCTATTTTTGCATGTATAAGACGTGGGACCATAACACTCCTGCTCTCTGACAACCCCTTTGCTTCTTTATTTAACTGAAAATTATCAGTCTTTCTCTCAGTACTTTTTTCAATTCAAAAAATGTTTACTTTAGAGAGGTAATCTCGGGATGCTAGTCCTGAAAATATTTCTGCATATGTTTCTCCTTAGTATCAGATACAGATTGTCCACATCCCCATAGGCAGGTTAAAAATGATGAAAGTATTTTTAGACATGCAAGATGTGCAACTGTAAGTTCCTTTTCTGTCAGATAACATATATAAAAGTGGTCATCTTTGTTTCTACAGGAATTGTACTTCTACAATAATCATGGAGAAAAACTGGTGCACTATAAATACGAGTCTTCCAAGGGCTATAATGGAACAGATGTGTACAAGAAAACGTATAAAGTCTCCCTGAGAAAGTGAGGAACACTAAAATTATTATGGCATTACACACCTGAAACAGAATACACAAAACCCAAAAAATAGTATGAGGGGAGGAAAATCTTTACATTGTAAACTGTAGGTGTAAGGGAAACTAAGAGTAGTTCTTTACAGTTGTATAGTTCTACAACTCACATTAATTACTCTGTGACTGCTAAGAGACAGACTTCAACTGGACTGAATTATTTTTCATGCCTGATTTATAAAGCTGTATTTTCACAAGATTTTTTTTTTCTCATTTGACAAATTACTATTTTTGTCATATTATTTTTGTTTCATAAAAGAAGTAATATTTTGTATAGAATTTAGGGATGTACAGAGTATAAATGAAGTTTGAAGCTCTTTAACTTTTAAATAATGACCTCAAGGTGAAAATTCTTATAAAGATGTAAAGTATATCCAGTAGATACTTGTTACTCTCTTTAATATAGAGTTCTGGCAAACAGAAACTGCTTTGTTTCTTGTTGTGCCTTTGTCAGCAAAGCAAATCACTGCAGTTTGGAAAACTCTTCAGACTCAGGTAACTCACCTTATGCCAGTTTACCAAGAGTATAAGATGAAGGGGAAAGGGCAGTGTCACAGAAGAAATATTTGACATCATCGTCTAAGATCACTGTGCTGGTACATCTCAGAAAAGAAAATCACAAATGGATCCTCTCTAACCCTCTCAAAATGCATAGCACCTGTCAGCTCAACAGATAAGGCTTTTATCAGTTCTTTGTCATATATTTTCTTTTCCTTGGATCCATATATTGAACTGTGTTTCTGAGCACACTTTTAAGATAAATATTTATGGAATACAGTAACATTCTATCATTTTCATAAGGCAAATCGAAACTCAGAGTATAGGTATCCACTGTGCATATTGATGCCCTTTATAAACAGTGTCCAATTCCTTTTTCATTTTTATGGTTTTTTATTCTTTAAACACATCTTTCTTTTTCAGGTTGTCACATATCTACTTTGGATATACAGCCAGAGGACCAGGTTGAGTTACCTCTCTTTGACCTTAATCCTCCAGTAATTTTCCAAACACATAAAAAATCTTCGCATTGTCAACTCTGTGCTGACGTGACTGTTCTTACATTCCAGCAGAGTATCTATTGCACGTGACATGTTGTTTTGCTTATTGGTGGAGGTTGGAAGGGTGCAGATAGTCAATTTCTGGACACACAGACCTGCATATTCTTGGAATCTATGGGATGATTAAAATAACCATGGGCTGACAGAACATGTGCTATTATTAAATGTGACAGAGAAACCTTTAAAAACCCAGAATACTTTTTTTTTTTTCATTTAAATTCCTCTGCAGTGAGAAAATAAATGGGGGATCCAGGTTTAAATAACCACTCTTCTTCTAAACAGGACACAAACAATTCAGTTTTCCCCTTCCCCACCCACTCACTCCGTAACATATGCAATGACTGCCCCATACACAATAACATTCTCTGAGCTGCCTGGTGCACCTTAAGTGAATTTTTTTAGAATTTTGCATAGCTTTTTCTAGTCAACGGGTGTGATAACTCCACGACATCTTTTCTCTTTGTTCACTACCAAGAAAGAAGTTTTTAAAGTGGTACAGTGAAGCTCTCTGATCCTTAAATTCTCTGCTGAAGGGATCTTTAGTTGCTAGCAATAGGACAAGGGGTAATGGTTTTAAAATGAAAGATGAGACATTTAGATTAGAGATTAGGAAGAAATTCTTTCCTGTGAGGGTGGTGAGAGCCTGGCCCAGGTTTCCCAGAGAAGCTGTGGCTGCCCCTACCCTGGAGGGAAGGTTGGAGGGGGCTTTGAGCAACCTGGTCTGGTGGGATGTGTGCCTGCCCAGCGCAGGAAAACTCAATGATCTCTTGGCAGGTAGGAACTCGATGATTTTTAGGGTCCCTTCCAACCTGAACCCTCCTAGATACTATTTCACTGAATTTCAGTGAATTTTTAGAGTTGGAAGGGACCATAGAGATCATCTGATCCAACTCCCCTGCTGAAGCAGGATTGCCTAGAGCTAGAGCATGTTACTCAGGACGGCATCCAGGCGGGTCTTGAAAATCTCCAGAGAAGGGGACTCCACACCCTCCCTGGGCATCCTGTTCCAGGGCTCTGCCACCCTCACCGTGAAGAAGTTTTTTCTCATACCTTGAATTAGTTCCCACACTAGCTCTCCATGTGCTTCATGTCATGGGAAAGGTCACAGCTCCAACATCCCTACAGAAAGCTTATGGCTTTTTCAGACCTGGGTCTGAACTAGAGACTTTCAGAGCAAGAGCCCTGTAATTACTCTGTAATTCACATCCTCCATGGCCTGGGCACAAAAAGGGACAAACATACCTAACCAGTTATCGAGAGCAATGTTTTGATGATGCCAGATCCAAAGGATAACACATCTCAGTCTCCCTTTTCCAACTTAAATTATTGCCTGAAGAGCAACAAAGTAGAGAATGAGGTTCCTCTTGGAGACCAAAACAAACAAACCTTCCCTATACTCACAGTCCAGCCCAGCTCAATCTGCCTTTCTAGATTCTCTTTCTCTAACTGAAGAAGAAAGAAAGGGGGAAAAAATTGCTTACCAAGATGATTAAATAAAATGTTAGCTATTCCAGCTACCCACTGGCTCTGGGTTTGACGTCAGTGCTGAATGCATTAACTATATTTGTCGCTCAAGATCTAAAAATACCCAAGGCATTAAAAAAAAATAAAAATAGGGCAGCACTGGGAGAACTGTAGGTCCTTAAGAGGCACAAAGCCCCTCCAAGCCTTCGTGGGGTTCACTGTGCCCCAGTAGCTGCCCATGTTGCTGCACAGCCTGTAGGATGGAGATGTTAGAGAAAAGCTACTGCTGATGAACAGGCAAAGGGAAGGAAATAGGATGCTGTTGCTTGTCTGCCGTTACAACTGTTGAATTGCCAAGAAAGCCCAAGGTGTTTGAAGCATTCTCCCTCTTACCCAGCTTCCCAAACTGATGAGCAATGTAGTTGGTATGTTGGAACTAATAATCCGTATTTTTAGGGGTAATTAAAGGAAAGAAAACTCTCTTGAAATGATGTAACAGAACTGCATGTTGAGTTTGGGAGCCAGCTTTGTTCTTTTCCAGTCCCTTCCAATATTTTTCTTCTTTCATCAAGCTCTGTCTGCTCTCAAAGGATACTATAGACACTGTAGGTGCCATTTCAAAAAGAAAGCAGTCAACGCAGAACAAACACTAGAGTAAAGCCTAAAGAAGCTATTTACTTTTGTTCCTTGTTAGAGAGAGCACCTGGCGAGTCAAATATCCTTCACACACACCCCCCTTCACAGTTTGCTAAGAGTCAGGCTGTTACTAAAAGAATTCCTATAAGGGTTGTTGCGGGGTAGTAAATATCTAAGCAGAGAAATCAGTTGCCGAGAGTCCGGGCTCTTGCGAGTTGCTACAGGGTAGATGCAATAGAACCAAGAAAAAGGGCCAGAAAAATTTGGCTACAAGACAAAACCAAGAGGAAATAAGTCTGGGTTGTGTTTAAAGTAATGGAAAGCAATCTACATTCACAACTTTCATTTTGACTGTTAGTATTTGTGCAGGCCCTGATCCAAGGAAGCCTGTAAGCATGCATTTAACCACAGGAATAAATCCCGCTGGCTTAAGTATGTTACTAATGTTTCACTGATTGGGGACAGAGTCAAGCATGTGCTTTGGATGTGTTACAGAGACCTTGCTCGGTGCACAGTGAATTAGAATAAAGAGGAGCTTGGGTTACCCAAAGTCCCTTCCTGTTGATGTTTCTGTGGCACCCGAAGAAGAGGGCTTGCTTCACTAGTATTTTACAACAGGTTTACTTCTTACCCTGCCAGAATTTGCACGGGAAAAGCAGTGGCAGGAAACAAAAACTACATCGTTTGAACCCCGCACTTGGAGGGACCATGACAATAGTGGATAATGGCTTTAATAGCTGGATATTAAAGAACATACAAACATAGTGATTCTGCAAACTCTCATAGCCAAAGTCCTGGTAATACAGCAAGGGATGGTGTATGCGTGTGGGGAAATTTCTTCCCCCATGGGGCTGGAAAAAGCACAGAAACTTGGGAGATTTTGTCCTCCCCAGAGCCTCTCCTGGCTCTGCAGCCTGAGTCACAAGGGTCTGTGCACCTACAGCCAGAGGTTCTAGGTACAAGCTCCAGGGAGAGGTAAATCAGACATGTTATTAAGCACACATACCTGATGAATGACACGAAACAGAGACCAGCAAGTCAAAAGCAATTTCCTGGCTCTGTAAGCCAGCACGCAGTTCCTGCAATGAGAAACACACCACCCATCTCCGGCTCTTGTGCTACAATCCTTCAAATTTTGCCCAGAGGAATACAAGCCCCTGTTGCTTCAAAAGTGGCGTGGTGCACACACAGGCAAAAACCTGCCGGCTTGTCCCTGGGAGCCAAGGTGCCCTCCCACAACAGAGTTTCTCCAGCACATCAGACACAAGCCAGTCAATGAAGAGAAACAACATCACAGGTCTTAAATGACTTATTAGGGGACCTACAGGAGAGATGGGGAGGGATCCCTGATAAGGGAGGGGAGCCATAGGACAAGGGGGAACCATTTTAAACTGAAGAGGGGAGACTGAGATGAGATATTAGGGAGAAATTCTTTGCTGTGAGGGTGGTGAGAGCCTGGCCCAGGTTGCCCAGAGAAGCTGTGGCTGCCCCATCCCTGG
>JAOXJK010000032.1:63351585-63361963 GCA_025774025.1 Xenus cinereus
AAGAAAAAAGAATCCTCTCATTTCTTAATGATTTGGATATTTAAATGAATACAGCCAAATGTGTCAACCCAATTCTGTAATCCTTAAACTACTGTACACAACAGATGGTAGATGGAACATGAATGGGAGAACATATTTGATTACATTATAAATCCATTCAAGTTTGTCAATTTTTAAATTTAGGTATAAAGCCAAATATTTCTGTGTACAACTTCCTGTATTTATCAGCTTCAGGCCCAGACTTCAGAGGTTTGCAGACAATGACCGGCTCTATTTGAACATTCAGTAGGAGACCTATTTAAGTGACCAGCAAAGTATTTTTCATTAATATTCTGTCATTGATCTTTCTTTCTGTCTCTTTCTTTCTTTCAAGTCCTTTTTTGATTCCAAATTTTCCATAAGGGTACATTAATGACACTGAAAATTAGTACAACGTACTTCAGTATTGCTAAAGAAGGAGATGTTTTTGAAAACACATGTGAGATCTTCTGATAGGAAGGTTTTTATTGCTTGACTTTGTTTTTAATTATTTTTTTATTTTTAGGTAGTATGTCCCCTTGAGAAGTAGGGACAAAACTAGTGCCAAAAAAAAAAAAAAAAATTAAACCAGAAAATATAAGACATTTTAATCTACTTTTAGATGGCAATGATCTCAGACTCATATCTAGCTTATAATTGTAGCAGAGCTCTTTTTCATACCAGTTGGGGGAAATTATGAATTCATGTTGTGTGGAGGCTACAGCTAGTATTATTTAGATGGAAAGTTGTATTAAAATGTCTGTATTTGCATTGTGTAACTTGTATATATTGCATAAATTTTAAGAACAATGTATTGAACAATATAGCCTGTCTGCGCTGCTTGCTTTTTACATAAATTTAGCTTACTTTCCCATAAACACACAGCTATCTTGAGCCTTTCCTTCTGTTGTTGAAAATTTATGCTAGCACTATGGCTGAAAAGAACTACCACAATTGTGGGATGTTATTTAACATTGGCAAAGGCAGAACTGACAGCTTGGGCAAATGCAAATCACTGAAAAGTTTGCAATAGAAATGAGTGTAAACAGATGGTTTGGAGTGAGCTGAAGTATTGTTGAATTTCTATTTTAGGATAATGGAAGAGCTCCTATTTAAGATATTTTTTATTTAATGGAAAGAAGCAAAATACCAACTTAAAAAGTCTTCAGTATGCTAGCTCGTGGGAACTGAATGAACCTTTTCATAAGTCTTACTTGAAATGTGCGGCTAAGATCCCGCAGCTGGTCGTGAAAGGCTGGGTGCATCTGCATGCAGAATTGCTAGGTTCTTTAGAGATACGGAGAAAAGGTACTGTGCTTCTGCCAGAGAACAATAAAAATCACCTCATCTTCTCTGCTATTACCTTTAAACACAATTTTCAAGTGTTGTCACTAAGCATTCACCTGAGCTTCCTGTGACTTTTTTTTTTTTTGCGTTCCTTGCAAATTCTACCAAATGTGTTTATGTTTAACGTAAACATTTGTGCTGTTTCTAAAAATTCGTTTCAGTAAGACTGGATTTTACGGAACGTGATACATATCAAACAAGTTTCTGTTTAAGGTTATAATATTTAGTTACAATTGTGTGCAGCGGAATATTGCTATGGTGATGTTCCAATTTTGTGTAATTTTGTAGAAAATTGCTTAACATGCATGTACAGTCAATTCCACACAAAGTATAATCAATTCAGCAACCCATTTCTTTTGGGAGCTTGAGTGTACAGACCAATCTGAAACATAATAGCCTTTCATTTACTATATTGTAATATACTGGTGTTTCATAGAATTAGCAGAATTTCTTTGTGGTTTTCCCCTCTGAATAATGGACTTGTAAATAAAATCTAGGGAAGTAGGACACTAACCCGTGATATGTATCTAAAGTATAAGCTGATCAAAATAATGCAACTGATCCTTAACTCTAAAGAAAGAGAGAAGGAAAAAAAAAACAACATGTGATTATACTTAGGCCAACAATAAGTTTAATCAAGATGTAGCTGCACAGCTGAATACAGCTAAAATTGCATTAAATTACTTTTAGTTTACTTAAGGGGTTATTAGAACTCTTCTGTTCTAAAGAAAATCAGTTCACAAAAATCCTAAGAGCTATCTAGATCTATTTTAAATGTAGGAGCTTAACGTGAGAGTTAAGTTCACTTCAGTGACATTCTGATATGAAATTGATGTGTGATACGAAATTATTATTATATATTTTTCTCTTTTTAGGTAACATATTATTTCTTAAAGACACTTTCACGGGACTTTTCAAGACTGGAAATTTTGAATAGCTATCACTCGTCTCTGATCTGATTGAGTGGAGAGAATAGAGGGAGAAACCGAAGCAGTAATTTCCTAGTGGTTTTGGACCTTGTACCCCACTACTTTTAAGAAGGATTTAACTTCTGCCTCATAAATGTCATCATGGAGACTAATTTCATGGAAAGACACAGATGTATTTCATATTATAAATATTCTTCTGAATATCTTCTGGTTATCTAAACTGGGGTGGTATAGAAATAAGAATACAATTTTTAAAAGGCAAAACACAGTACAAATAGAGCTCCCATAAACCATGTGTTCCCCTTCAAAGCTAATATAAGACCAGGAATAGGAAAAGTAGAATATAAACAGTGTAGGTGTCCAAGAATCTATTGGTTTCAAGGCTTCTTGACATCTAGGTTTTTAGTTTTGGCAACTTGCTCATTCAGTTTTCTGAACTATATCAAGACCCAGTCCCACAAACACTGAATCTAAGACAGGGGAAGTTATTATGTTTACAGTTACTGATACATTCAGGAAAAGAGCATGTGTGTAACCAACATAGCAATTATTAACATTAATATTAAAGAACAATGGTCCAAACACAGTCTTCATTTCTATTTTTTCCAGCAGTGATATTATTGGATAGGAAATATTAAATGAAATGTCATAACAATTATGAAATGTTAAAGTTTGTTTAAAAAAAAAACAAATAAAACTTAATTGCCTAGTCCATAAAACAGTAAGTCTGGAGAGCTCATCATATATATGTAGCAAGTAGTGCCTTGTGGATTTGAAGTTATACACACACAGAGCCCGAAACCAAGGTAATATAATACAATTATCTTCATGTTTTAAATAGAATTTAATATATAAATTAATTCATAGAATTATTTCCATTACAAGAATATTCCTCAAAAGATTCTCATATTTAAACATTTTGGTTCCCTGTGTGCGCATTAAAATGTCCTAAGGAGTCATTTACAATACTTTTTAATCAGTCTTTTTCAAGAAAAAATGGAGTTTGAGAGAGGACAATAGAAAACAAAACTTCAGGGCACCAGACATCAGCCGGTCACCCTAAGAAAAAATCATATGTTTCTGCTCTCTCTAGAATCTTCAGCAAATTATATCACATTGCTAAGCTTATTTATGTTTCCCAATTAGAGATGCCAAAGCAACAAACTCTGTGGAATTAGGCATTTTAGGTTGCAACAAATGTTGATATAGACCATCATTTTATACTCACAATGAACAGTTACATCTTTGTAATTAAAGTTGTTCTGGAAAGGCTAAAAAGCAGGAAATCATGAGTCAAACAAAAATACTGAATGGAAAGTGCAAAATTCAGAATAATATTCATCATATTTTTAACTTCTCATTCTTATTTTTGTTGATACAGTAAGCATATTTGTGTGAAGGAATGATTTCTGTTTCTAAAGTTGATCTTCCTGCACAGCTTGTTTCCCCCTTAAGTTATAAACCTTTATTTGTGATATCACAAATGGTTAATATGGGAATGTTTCTATAGTCACAAAGATTGAGTAAAGAATGATGAGGCAAGGCAGTCTCTTTGATTCTGTATTACTTCATTCACTTTGACAGTTATTTATCTATTTTGCATGTGTTAATGTATTTTTTTCTGCTTTTCCTATACTATTTTCTTGTGCATTTTGTAATGTTAATTATCCACTTTGTCTTAAGGAATTCTGATGGGTTTTAGACCACCCACCCTAGACACTGAACTTGCAAGTTAATTTTAGACAACAGTTTAGTTAAACACCTTGAAATAAATGGCCAGAACACGTACATGGTCAGAAGATAAAGGTAGTTGCCCTTCTCTTACTATAGTAAGTTAGAATCAGTTCTAAAAAAACAGTAAATCCAGAAAAAAAAAGATATTTTGTGATAAAAATGTGCAAAAAGTGTACATCTGCCTGTGTCAGGAAATTCTCCCCATTGCACTAGACTCAAACTCTACCGGCACAGAAAGAGATGAAGGCTTTGGAAAGATCTAATGAAGGAAGTAAGGAGAAAGTGACAAACACTGAAAAGAACATGATGTTTTGAGAGACGAAAACTATAGTTGAATGGTGTAGTCCAGCATTCACAACTGTAGTTGGGAAACGTATCACTTTCCTCTTCCATTAAAACTATTATTTTGCCTGGGTACAGAAAATTTGGGAAGGGAATCTGAGTCTCCATTTCACATAATCCTCCCTATCCTGGAACCGCGCTCTACTTGGAGGATGAGAACAAACATTCTGAGTACATTATACTAATTAGACATTTTGTTGTCTCATTCACTCAACCATTTTTTATATTAGACATTACGTTTTAAAGCTTCACTCTGTGTTTTGGTTTGTGTTTTTTTTTTGTTATTCTAATAACAGCCGTCTCAGAAATCTACTTCCTGAATGATGATTGTTGTTACTTTAGATTTACAGAAAGTAACAGCTATTTCTTTAATTAGTTGTGGGTTTATCAAATGTCTACCCACATAATGAGATGAGTTACTGATCACTTTTTATGTACTATCTGTTTATGAACTGCGAACTATCCAAACTCCGGTAGGTAATTCATCACACAGCAGTCATCTACTCATTATGAGTTGCTACAAGTATTGACTAAGTGATAAATATTCTGATCAGCTATGGAAATATAATTGGTAGAAAAGGCTGACCCTGCAGATTTCTTGGGTGGGAGGGGGGGAAGCAAGCAAAAAACCCAAAAGGCAGAAGGAGGAGAAGAATGTATCAGAATGAGAAAAAATAATAAAAATTATAGGTCAATGTAATTTTAAGTCTAACAATTTGTTTACAGTTGTCGGACCATATTATACCAGTAACAAACATGTCGTGAATCCCACTGTTTTTAATTAGATCCTTTCTCAGCTTAGTAATGAGCTATTGGATTGCAAAATAATGAGAGAAGATTTTCTATTATCCATCAAAATATTCTGTTTTGCCCAAAGCAATGCTGCTGAGGAAAGAGCTTTCATGCCAGGTAACTGACCAGTTTATTCCTAAACTTAAGATACAAATGTAACAGAAAAGAAAAAAAAATCCACTTCTGTGAATTTAGGACTTCTGAAATACAGAATCGGGTGATATTTAGAAAAGCAACAAGAATGAGTACTCTAGCAATTCCAAGTGTACCTATGAGACTTAAGATCTATTCTTATATCACACCAAGACTGAGAAAAGTTCTATATTCAATATTATTCTTCACTACTTTGAACACAACAATCTCAGAGTTAGAGTGGCAGTTTTACACAGATGACATTGGTAATAGGTTTTCTGCAGTGTACATATTTCTGATAAAATACTTCATCATATTAGACATTGAAGATGCTTTAGAAAATTCTGCTTTGATTTGCAAGCTTTAGCGGAGACAAAAAAACATTTTACCTTCTAAAATTTTAATTAGATTTTGCAAATATTTGCTTAAATGCATTTGCTAATGTTGGCCTTATAATTATTTCTTAAATTAACTTAAAAATTTACTTTTTCATTTTTATAGTGGAACAGATATTTTCTGGACATCAAATCAAATGATGTAGAGTCTGTACGTCTCATTAGCAAAAGGATTGACCTTTGACATCAATCCACATATCTATTTAGCAATGATCAATTCCTCAATGCATTATTGATAAATCTTTTCTACTAGAGAAAAAAATATTTTCATCATCAGTTTTGTTTTTTTTTACTGCTTAGTGTTCTTGGATTTACCTTCTGAGAAGATAATTACGTGGCTGTCTCAATGGAAAGGATATTCTCTTCTGTGAATAATATATAGAATGCTCATGCTGCTTTGATGCAGTTTTTTGTTTAACTGTGCCAGCAGTATTACCCTAACCTTTTCATCAAGTTTAGTGTTTAGTTGTAAAATTTTGAGACAATATGTGGCATATAAGATTTTGGACTGCAACCATGTTAATTTTATTGGAAATGAAGGGTAAAGTTACGGGGAATCTCTTTCTCTTCACATGTTTCTAATAAAGATAAATATGAAAGACAATATTCCAGAAATCAATGTGCTTAAGTAGCAACAGAGCAGTTTTGGGGAAAATAGTTTACAACAGGAAAATGGATCTCATGTGTTTGTGGTTTAACCCTGGGAGGCAACTCAGGCCCACGCAGCTGCTCGCTCACTTCCCCGCACAGTGGGATGGGAGAGAGAATCAGAAGGGCAAAAGTGACAAAACTCATGGGCTGAGGTAAAGACAGTTTAATGGGTAAGGCAGAAGTCGTGCACACAAGCAAAGGGAAATAAGGAATTCATTCACCACTTCCCGTTGGCAGGAAGATGCTCAGCCATTTCCAGGGAAGTGGAGCTCCATCATGTGTAACAGTTACTTGGGAAGACAGAAGCCATAACTGAATATCCCTCCCTTTTTCCTTCTTTCCCCAGCTTTTATTGCTGAGCACAATGACTTATGGTTATAGAATATTCCTACAATTTAAAGGGAATTTTTGAAACGACAGGAAAAAAAAAAGCATAGCTGGGGATTCACAAATTTTAGGATTATTATTTGCAACACATATAAGAAGAAGAAACAAAAAGGCATAATTATATAGCACATACTTTTATTAATATATTTTTTCTAAACGGTTCAAGTGATTTCTACGAGGACCACTAGAGGAATCAGAGTTTATTTAAAGTAGTACCACAGTATCACAGTATTATCAGTTAAAATATCTGAGTAAAATAACATATTTCATACCAACCCATATTTTCACAAACATTTAGTCTCATTGTGTCTGAAGCACCTTCTATATGGTACTGATAACCTTAATTTCTAAGTAAGGAAAAAAATAAATAAATGTGTCTATGGAAGATATTAAAGCACTGATTTTGCACAAACAGTGCAGTAAATTTTCCTCTTCTCATTTCCTCTAAAATTTCCATTTGTATCATTAGGATCTTCATTTCTCAAGAAGCTGTGATGGATTCTCTCATAGTATTGAATATAGTACAAATTTGTGATGGTAATCAGGGAGATTACATGCCTGCAGAGAACCATGTCTTTAGCATGCTGACTATCACCAACTGGATTCTCAAGGATTACACAGCTGACCTCAAGGAATCTCCAGAAAACAGAGGTCAAAATTATCATCAAAATGTTCAAGAAATAATAAATATACTCACATTGCAGACACGGTCTCTCAGCACTTGGGTTGACACTGGAATCTGAGTCACTCGAAAGTACAATTCTGTGGCAATTTGACAATGATAAGAGCTGAATATAGACAGTCAGTTAGGGGAAAAAAGAGGATGTGTCAGATTGGGTTGAACAAATTTCGACTAATTGTTTTTGGGGTTTCTTTTAAATAATGTCAGAAGATTTTTTTCTAATTTAATTTGAAGTTTTTATGCCCTCCAAATATGTATATATACAACAACATTTCAAAATTCTTCTGTGCTCAAGGAGTGGTGTCTGACATGATTTTAAGTGACAGTTTTAACTGTTAAATAACATATGCATAAATAAGAGCATCATCTTATGTAAAACATGTGTTGCAAGATTTCACATTATGTAGAAGTACTATATGCAAAATAGAATAAATTTGTATCTGAAATTTTGCCAGCCCTATTAAATAGCAAATGAGCACAATATAAAAGTAATGCAAAGAAAACAGGGTTTCATATACTAAAAAGAAATTTTTTTTATATGAATAGCTTTGTTAGTGGCAGCAACTTGTAGTGAATTGAAAAGTTGCCCTGAAGTACTAAAATATTTTGAGGGGTGGAAATGAGAATAGAGATTATGGACTTTTCCAAAAGATCCAGTTCTAATTCATGCAGAAATTAAATCAGGGAAGCACTGTCATCTGCACTATTCAAGTTATCAATTTGAATGCTTATCTTTTTATAGTCTACAATAAATAAAAAGACATTTTTTAATAATTTGCAGTGCTGATTGTTATTCTGTTATCAACCTTACGGGACCTTCATTATAAAGGCAATCTATGCGCACACACAGAAACACAGGTATCTATTACCGCTGTTGTCTGTCAGCTTGGGTACACAAAATCCAAGCGATTAGGTGATTCTATATATCAAAAATACCTATTTGCTTTTTTTCCACGGGGGTACTAGGCAACTGTCACATATCACACTCTGACAGAGACAACCCAAAATACCGACTTTCTCTGTCAACTAATTTTTTTCAAGCGAAAAGTAGGTTGAGTGAAAATATGCAAATACCCACCATCCCAGTGGGGAGGAGGAGGTCACTGTCAATCCGTTATGGCTTACACTTGTAGAGAAAATATTTACAGGAAGTAATTTTGTCTTTACCAAGAACATCTGTGTAAATCTGTTCTCACCCTTGGACAGCTGAAAACAATGGGGTGTCTGTTTGCAGATGACTAAATGTTAGCGGGAGATTGTCATAAAAGCTAACTTCTAAAGCATTTCTTCTTACGGATCAGCTTTGGGAAATGTCAGGTTTGAGTTCACCAATGGCGTGATGGCCATGACCAACCTTACCTGTCCCAGGGTCCCAGTCCCTTCCTGTGCTGTGCCCATTGCTCTGCTTGTCTCCAGCCACATCACAGCCTGGACATGGACTTCCTGATCCCAACAGGAATTTAAGCCCATAAAATGAAGAATATAAAGTTATTGCAGAATCCCATTAACACGTTTACATTGGTTTCGGTGTCAAAAGGATCTTCTTTATTTGATTTATAATTATGCCTCGACAGCTCAATCCAATATATTCTTTGCAAAAACATGTAAACACACTTGCCACATCTAACCCATGTTTTCAGTGCTAAATAGCTGTTTCCACATCATTATTTAAGCTCAATATTATTTTTATTTTATTATATTTTTAAATTTAAAATATTTTTCCACCAAGAAAAAACATTTACTGTAAAAGTGACATTTAAACTGCAAAATGCATAGTAAGTTGAAAGACATTTATCAGAGGAAAGACATTATGTCTTGTATTATTTTCTCCTCACATTTATAATCAAGAAAAAAGGGTACAGGCAAGGAGAGGAAGAAGTGTAAAATGGTCAAGAAGTGGTCTTAATTTCTGTGTGATGGCAATGAAAGGCCTTTGGTGGGAAAGAATATATAACATTATCCAGAAGTGGGATGTTTCTTAGCAGACAGAGAATTAAAGAGAAAAAGAGAAGTTTGGGGAAAGAGCAAGAAAAACCATTGCCTCACTTTTCCTGTTATCCAGTACTAAAATAACGCAATTTAAAAATTGAGATTGGTTTTTATTATCACATACAATACAGTTTAAATACACTGAAGCCTAACCCATTATTGTACAATACTGAGTAAATTAGCTATTGTAGCTATGCTAATACAGGAAGGTCTCTGAAGCTCTTCTTGAACCCTTGCTAACCAGCAACAATTAACATAAATTAATGCAATGGATATATGGCAAATGGAGAAAAAATTAACTATGCCTATAAAATATACCACTGTTTTGCAGTATTGTTTGCTAGTGGAGTCAAGTAAAAATTAATAAATTCTACAGTTGCTGGACTATAATGGTATTTTATTGGATACACTTTAGTAGAAGAGGGAATTGATTTTCCATAAGTAAGAAATTTCAGTGCATTGTGGTAGCACACATTTGAACTCGATTGAGCCCATGACAAATGCCACTTATTTATTTTTTCATCATTTTCTGCTATTTATAAATGTAATGTGGAGCTAATGAAACATACATGGGAACTGTGGGAAGTGTTAACCCACAGATGCCAAATTTGCTATTTTGGCAGATCGCAATATTATTATTTGTATTTCATTGTAATGTAGCTATTAGCTCTATAAAGTTCACAGAATCACAGAGTGATATGGGGTTGGAAGGGACCTCTGGAGATCATCCAACCCCCTGCCAAAGCAGGTCGACCCAGAGCAGGTTGCACAGGAACTTGTCCAGGTGGGTTTTGAACGTTTCCAGAGACGGTGACTCCACCACCTCTCTGGGCAGCCTGTTCCAGGGCTCTGCCGCCCTCAAAGTAAAGAATTTCCTCCTCATGTTTAGGATCTTCTTATGTACAAGTTTGTGCCCGTTCCCTCTTGTCCTGTCCCTGGGCACCACTGAAAAAAGACTGGCCCCATCCTCCTGACACCCA
>JAOXJK010000032.1:63375498-63387851 GCA_025774025.1 Xenus cinereus
TCATCCTCGTGGCCCTCCGCTGGACCCGTTCCAACAGGTCCATGTCCTTCCTGTGTTGAGGACTCCAAAGCTGGACATAGTACTCCAGGTGGGGTCTCAGGAGGGCAGAGTAGAGGGGTAGAATCACCTCCTGAGACCTGCTGGCCACACTTCTCCTGATGCAGCCCAGGATGGGGTTGGCTCTCTGGGCTGCCAGCGCGCACTGCCGGCTCACGTTGAGCTTCTCATCCATAAGTACTCCCAAGTCCTTCTCCTCAGGGCTGCTCTCCAGTCATTCTCCGCCCAACCTGTATTTGTGCCTGGGGTTGCCACATCCCAGGTGCAGGACCCTGCACTTGTCTTGGTTGAACTTCATGGAATTTGCACGAGCCCACCTCTCTAGCCTGTCCAGGTCCCTCTGGATGGCATCCCTTCCCTCCAGGGAAGGGATAATCTAGCTGTTCTGATGAGGAAAGTAGGTTCCTGGACTTGGAGTTCAAATTCAAGTGAAAAAGATCCACTTTTCTAAACTACCAATTAAAATAATAAAACTCAGTATTCCACAGATACTGATACTGGTATTGCTCATTTAACGTTAATTTTATAATTCTGGAGATCATCACAGTCAGTGTATTGATTTTGAAAGTTCAGCTTCTCTACCAGTGAAGCAGTTTAATACTGGCATGTTACTGTGTACTCCTTTCAACATCTGTTGGCTTTTTTCATGAGGTGGCATCAATTTGAAGAGTGATCCTAAGAAGAAGGGAAAAAGGCAATTTTTAATATCATTGTTGGTTTCAGCGTGAGACTTATAAAAACATCTTAGTGTAGGAAAAGATTGTGTGCATTAGGTGCACATTTCTAGGTGCAAGTTAATGTTGTCCATGGACATGGACATGCCTGTTATTTTCAGTAGACTGAAACGTACATTTCTGTTGCACATATATAGTGAAATGAAATATAATGAAGAATTTTTTCTTGCACAGTGTTGTTATGTTTCCTTGTAACGAAGCAGGCATTTCCTCACAAGACATAAATAAATCACTTTAAAGGAATTGGCTTTTCTGTGTCTTTAATGGAAACATGTAATTCTTCAATTTAATAATTTTTAAATGCTATGGCTTTAACTTTATGAGTGCAATTGCCGCAAGCAATTTACTGATGTAGATATTGTTGTAATAAAGATTAGTAAAAGTCTGAAGAGTAGAAGCTTACATGTTGAGAAATATTTTGGAATAAAATATAAATTTTTGCTCAACTGCAGTACCATAAATCCCAGAAGACAGCTATAAAGATATTTTTAGAATAGGAAGTACAATGTAATTTCTCTTAAAAATGATAGTCTGGTAATATAAGGATCCCCGAAGACAGTGCTCTGTAAGAGTAAAATACACCAACAGTACGTAATTTGAGGCACAGCTGCTGAAACTTGGAGAACTCTATTATTCTCTTTCTTCGTGAAATATCTATTAATACAAAAAAAAAAAAAAAAGCATTAAATAGTGTGCATCTGTTGAGCTCTGCCAGCAAGATGATTCCTAAGAGTGATATGATGTGGACTCAAACCACACATCAGGAGTCAACTGGCAGAATAACAAGTGGGGCTTTTGTGCCAAGGAGAAACAATCAAGCAGATGTTTATTCTATGACAACTGACTGAGAAATTCCTTGAGCATAAAGACAAGGGAACGACATCATGTTTTTATTGATTTTTAAAAGGCACTTGATAGAGTGTGTCAAAAGGATTATTCTGCATCTTGGAGTATTACAGTATCCTACAAAGCTAAGAGCAATTGCCCCAAACTCAAACAAGAAGCCATAAAGCACAAAGGAAGTTAGTAGTTCACTCACTGAAGCAGAATGATAGTGGAAAGAAAAGTGAGCATAAACCGAAAGCGAATGGATTTAAGCTATAACTGGGAAAATTTCCTAGGTACCACACAACTAAAGTTTCTAAATATCTTTACAAGTTACCAAGCTCTGAAGGCATGTCTAGAAATGTTAATGGTTTTAAGGAAGAAGCTAGAAAGTTTCTAAAAATAAATCATGTCGTAGCAGTTCACAGCAGTAATAAATGGCCCTTTGTTACCCTTTTTCCTTTTTCTGTGGTACTAAATCATTAGAGAAATGGTCTGATTTTTATAAAAATAATATTTCATTACATGCGAAGACAGCATTACTATCAGTATATATACATTTCTATGGTATTGTATATTGCTTATATTTTATATATCATGCAAATGATATCATCAAACAATATTTTCTAATAGAAAATTGCCTGAGCTAGAACTCAGAATATTTTAATTGCATTCTTGACTTGTAGCCTTTTACTGCAACTTTATAATCTGTAAAGTGAATGCAATGGTTGTTTCAATGTAACATCAATGAACTTACATTTTCCATTTGAGATTAGGATGATATTATTAGTCTTATTTTTGCATTTACTTAATTTATTTTTCTTTTGCAGGACACGCCTGTACAAGACAATGTAGAGTAATTGCACAGCAGACACAAAGAGAACTGGAGATACGGTAAATTTCCATTAAACTGATTAATCCTGAGAAATTCTAGGGAAAAAAACTTAAGGCCCTGTGATTAACTGTCCATTAAAACAACATATAACAATGTATTTTATAGTTCTGCAGTTAGTGGCAAGATAAATTCTTTTTTGATGTTGAATAGGGAGAGATATTTAGATTATGTGAGACAATTTATTCATTTATTGTATACATATTTCTTTGTTTATATCAAATGCAGATCATTTTAAAAGATATGAACTGATCTAGAAAACACAGAGTATGAAAAATAAATTTAACAAGGTATCTATTTAGTCCCTTTTTTCTACTTTCAAGCTCTATGTATAAAAATAACTATGAATAGTGCTATTTTCTTTGCTGTTTTTATGAACTGCTCCACTTACCTGTAAATAAATGAAGAAAATTAAGGAAAATGGAAACACTAATAGTTTCCACAGTAGAAATCAGTATGATGGTGTTTATATATAAATTAAGCTCATAGCCCCATAAATACCTTGCATAATGATAAACACCAAAAAAGAAATAGTCTGAGCATTCAATAATTATGTTTGTCACTGGGTAAAAGGGAAAAAAAACAACACACACCCCACCAGGGAAGAACATTTTAGTGTAAGTTAGGGAAGTCGTGTATCAAAGGGAACCAATATGAAAAAAATTTCATGGAATTTGAAGATGCTCCATCATGTTTTTAGGCAAGACTTAAACCTGTTCTTGAGACATCTGACCCGGTACCACAAACCTCAGAAAAAACAATTGTTCATGCATGTAGCTGGCTAGAACAACAAAGAGAAAAACATGACTCTTCGAAATATCCCAGTTGGAATGCTTGTTGACTAGTTTTTAACTTTTTCCAGAAAGGCAGTACCTTCCCATCTATCATTTCTGAGAAGAGAACAGTATAACTAAACTGAGGGGGTAGAAAATAACTAAATATCAAATACAATAGGTAAGGGCATAATTTTATGATTCTTTTGAGAACAGAAGGCTACAAAACCTGTACAACTGATATAAGGAAGAGTTTCTGATCAGATCTGTACCAAGAAACAGAAACTACTGTGTATGTGATAAGAATTTGAAAGCCAGAGAATCATTGGTAATTGCAAAACCTTTCAACAGAAGCAGTGTGGTATACAACAGGATTAAATATAATTTCCTCAAAATTAACAAAAGTGGTTTTTTCCCTACCATTTTGGGTGCAAACAGAGGAACTTGGACAATTATTAACATTCTGGGCAAGCAAACTATAAAGAAGGGTAAGCTTATAAAATGGAGTCAAATAATAACATCAAGCAAGTGCAAGAGAAAGTAGCTTGTTATGTACAATTTGTAAAAAGTGCCATAATTGGTGCTGCTGCAGTAGATGGAGTCTGTGTGTTCAAAAGCAGCAGAATTTTACTTTATAACAATAATAATTTTGAAGTGCTTGGTAGCAAAAAATGGCTTAAAATGCATTTAATGAACCAGGAAGTTTATTATTGAAAAGGACAAGGGTTTGTCTTTATATAAATGATTAGGACACTGTTTCTGAGTATTGAAAGAATATAAGCTCTCTAGAAAGAATCTGTTTTCTCTATTGTAGCTTCAAAACACAGAAACCTAAACTTCAGATGTTAGATAAATTTCCAAAACTTCTATGGAAAATTAGAGGTCTTGCCAACAATGACAGATGACACGAGGCACAACTCATCTTATGCATGGAAGGAAAAAATCAGAAATGACACAAAAATAGAAAAGGCAGTTTCAGGAAGTATAAAGAAAAGATACATTTAACAATATGATGAGAAATGTGAACTATATCATTGTTTTAACACTACTGCAGAGGATAGGGAATACAGAAAAAAATGTAGACAAAGCAAAGAAAAAATAAGATGACATAAAATATCTCTATACCTTTAAAAAGATTGTACTATACCCTTCAAAGTGTCAATGTACCTTACAGAAGAAGAAAATACTCTAATATATACCAAAATTTGATTTTTCTTAATATATGTTAGTTCAAAACTTTTCCCTATAGATGAATGATACTTCTTCATTCTCCTCATTTGAATACAAGTTCAAACATTTTAACATTCTTATTTTTAATGTCTTCTTTTCATGGGAACTGTGCTTATACAAGCTCAGCAGCTGTTTTGTTTTTTTTTTTTTTTAAATTAAGAGGGAAAGTTATAGTGAGAACAGAAATTACCATTACTGTAATCTAAAACTACAAAATCCAGTAAAATAATGTATCATAGGATTTACTTAAATAGAGAATGATATGGGTTGCCTAAGAAAATACAACTTGATTCAATACAGCCTTTAGGAGAATATATCCCAGGAGGCAAAGAGTGAATAGAAATGACTTTGGCACATAACTTTATCAATGTTGCAAATGACAGCTTTAAATCAATTTGAAAAATTGCAGAGGTCTCCAGATAGTATAAAAGAGCTTCTGAATATGACAAATGTTTCATCATTGCAACTATCACTTTTGCACCCATTTGTAGAACAAATCTCTCTGGTAATATTTTCTAAACTTGGAAAGGTGATGCAATGTCTTGTTAGCGCATGTAAGTTTAACTAAGCTTTGTTGCAGTATTTAATGCAGTATTTGTGCAGTACAGTAAGATAAATTAATAATTTAATTATAATTTTAAGAAATATCTTCTAATTGATACAGTGGAACATGGCTAACATTTTCTCCAAAGAAAAGAATTGCTGAAAACATATTTCATTTTAATTTCAGTATTACTGTTAAGACCAGCAGTATTGTAATTGTTTTGGATAGGACAAAATCCCAAATACTTCAGTATTTCTACCTGTATTTATTTTATCTTTGTGTTCCACATTCAAGGAGAGCTTGAAATTTTAATAAAATATTTTATCCATACTCCTGCAGTACAAAATTTTTCTATTCTGAGTGTGATATTTAAAAAATATTGTGTAAGAAATACAATGATCGAATTATATGGGCTTGCTATACCCTTTTTTAATTACAGTGGTTTGATATTAACAAGAGTCTTTCTAATTCTTATCTACGGCTTCAGTGTAAGTGTGGATTTTTATAAGTCACATTTTTCTATATATGCAGAAGAATTCTATTTCATGTTTTAATTATCTGCCAGGCAACTTACTTTCATTCTGATCTATGCATACCTTTGGTCGCCTGTTGTTTAATTCAAAGGTGGTGTTATTTCCATCATTATAGCCCACCTCGTGTTCAGAGGGTACTACCTGTATGAAGATTTCCCCCCCGAGCAAAATACAGAGACTTAGAGCCCGTTGCCTTCATGTGAATCTAGTTCCACCACGAAACTTTTGGATTCTGTAAAATAAACATTATCTAAAGCCAATCTTTTCTGTTTCTGATGCAAGACACTGATTGCATTATGGTCTGGGCAACTGGTCTGTGCAGTGGCCAGGCTGGAGAGGGTCCAGAGAAGGGCCACCAAGATGATCCAAGGATGGGGAAGTTGCCATATGAGGAAAGGCTGAGAGAATTGGGTTTGTTTGGCCTTGAGAAAAGAAGGCTCAGGGGAGACCTTGTCACCATGTTCCAGTATTTCAAGGGTGGCTATAAAGAAGATGGAGACTCCCTTTTTACAAGGAGTCACAAGGAAAAAATGAGGGCTAATGGGTACAAATAATTCCTGGGGAGATTCTGATTGGACACAAGAGGAAATTTCTTTTCCCAATGAGAACATTCAGCCATTTGAATAATCTCTGCAGGGAAGTGGTGGATTCCCCAACATCGAACACTTTTAAGTTTCAGTGGGACAGGGTGCTGGACCATCTTGCCTACACTCTGCTTTTGCTGAGGAAGGTTGGACCAGATGATCCTTGAGGTTCCTTCCAACCTGTTGTTCTATAATTCTGTGATTCTGATGTTAGTTTTTATTTTTAAACAGCAGACTTTTGAAAGAACTTCTTTTTTTTATTCAACACATTCTTAGTTAAATAAAAATAATAAATTGTTTCCTATCAATCATTCTTTTTTTTTTTCTTTTTTTTTTGGTTCTTAACTTAGGCATAATTTTGCGTGACTAGTGATACCTGAGATTTTTACTGCATTTTTACTGCATATCATATATCATGAATGTTTTAATGTTTCCACGATCAGAAAAACCATTAAAAAGTAAAAAAATTATGCTGCAGAGTAGACTTCTGGTAGATACATCGGGTGAATGAATCCTGTTACACGGAAATTGTTACACTCAAGAGGTTAATTAACACACATTAGAATTTCTCAATATACTGCAATCTTAAAAGAAGGAATAGTAGATTAGTACTGATAAAGTCTCATGAGCTGAGTTAGGAAATACCTTACATCCACTAATGAATAAAGTTATGAGTGACCAAGCTTTGGTTGCTTAGAGACTTTTGGTTTCATCTAATTAACAGCACACACTAATAAAAAAGACACTTCTGCTCTGAAGGGATGTTTTATACCAGTATTGGGATAATGTTAAAAAACCGTGACCTCTTTCACTTCATATGGGAAGTCATTGTATAGAGCGCTCGTTTTACGAATCAAACATAAATTTTTGTTATAAATGCAGAAAAAATTTAGAAGAAATGGTATTCCGTCAGTGTTTCAATATTTTATCCTATGTTTAACAGCTATCTCAGCAGGATGTTGCAGTCCTGAATTAAAAGAAATACCAGTGGGAAGTAAAATTTTAGAAATCTAAAATTAAATTTTCTTTGTTCTCTATCTCTCCAGCTCATATTGATTTCAATGGGATTTATAGACAGTCAGGGTGCCTGAAAATTAGGGTGTTTACATTGATGTGCTTAAATATATATCTAGAAGCCTAGTGTTATACTTCCATTTATAACTTTTTTGACCTATCTAGTTTGGAAGAAAAAGTACTTTAAGAGAGTCGTGTCCCTGTGTACAGTCTTGAAGAAGCAGAATATTAAACTTTACACCTCTCTTCATTACCTTAAAGATTATTTTAAGGTCATGTTCCACATAAATACATCTGTATGCGTGTTCACGTGTCAAAGACTGACAGCTTTGTTATTTGTAGTGAGTACAGAGTGATAGAGATTAATAATTCGTAAAAATTAAACATTGTCATGAAGTGTGTAGTTAATGAATGAAATTAGTAAAGTTTTCTTTTCAAGCAAAGACTGGCTGGTGTTATCAGTCTTCTAAGCACTCCCATCACAGTGATCTCTAAATCGCTGATATAGATATAAATTAGATAGATATAGATAGATATAGATGCTATAGAGATAGAGATGATAGAGATAGAGATAGAGATACAGATAGACATACAGATACAGAGATATGGCTATAGATATAGATATAACAACAGATACAGATACAAATACAGATACAGATACATATATAGATTTAATGCAACATATTTACCTGTGTCACTCAAGCTGCAAAAACAGACCACTACAAATTTGATCTCTAACCTAAATATCGGCTCATTAACTCAAAAAAAATTTTTCCCTTAAAGAGACAATACTGTTACGTAGTTTTCTGATAAATGTTTAGAAGACCATTATGTTAAATACAAAAATATATATTAAATTTTAGAACAAAATAAAATTTGTCAATCCCAAACTTAGTAGACAGACAGCATTGCTGCAATACTTTCCAGAAAAAATAATCAGAAGAAGATTCCACAGCCCAATCAAAAATATAAATTCCCCATATACACTCACATGCAAGGACAATAGTTAGATATAATCTTCACTTCTATTCTTACAAGTAGTAAGTTTTTTCCTCTGAATGACTGTTAAATAAATAGCATAAATTGAAAAGGTAACAATATTCGCTTTCATCAAGTTTGCAGATGACACAAAATTACACAGAACAGTGGATAATTTCTGCATTATAGCTGCCATCCAGAGGGACCTGGACAGGCCGGAGGAACGAGCTGCCAGGAACCTCCTGCAATTCAGTGAGGACAAATGCCAAGTCTTGCTCCTGAGAAGAAAGATCCCCCCAGGATTCACATGGACTGGGACAATACTGGCTATGAGCAGATCTGCTGAAAAGGAGCTGAGGGAGTACAGGAAGATGCCAAGCTGAGCATGAGCCAGCAGAGTGTCCTGGCAGCAAAGAAGGCCAAGAGCAACCAAGGGCTGTAGGAACATGGCCAAGAGGTGCAGAGGAATGATCATACTCCTCTCCTGATAGATCATTAGTCTGTTAGTTTTGGGATCCTCCACAGAGGAAAGGCATGGATTGACTGGAGTTTGTTCAGCATGGAGCTACCAAGTTGGTGGGGGGCTGGAGGTTGTTCAACCTGGACAAGAGAGCCATTTGAGGGAACCTAAAAGCACCATTGCTTGCTGAAGAAAAGATGGGGTCACATCATCACATCGGTGCGTAACAGGAGGATGAGAGATGGCGACCGTAAATTTAAATAAGGGACATATGATTTGCATGTAGGAAAAAACATTTTTCCTCATGAAGACGGTCTGGCCCTAGAACAGTTTGCTTCAGAAACCTCTTTGGGAGGTTTTGAGCCCTGATTGAACCAAACTCTAAGCAATCTGGTTTGATCTCACTGCTGACCCTGCTTTGAGCAGGAGGTAGGAGCAAAGTCCTCCTGAGGTCCCTTCTAAGCTGAATCATCCTGGAATCCCACATTTCTGTGAATGACATCAGATAACCACAAAAAGGCTGAAGACTGATTCCTTATTTAAAAAAAAAAATAATCCAGAGAAACTGAAACCCAAATGACTTATGGGGCTTTGATGAAATTTATTCTAATTTCATTCTATTAGAAGTGAGATTATATCAATGCTAATTACTGTAGGAATAATGAGACCTCATATCCCCTTTCTAAAAGCTGTCATTATGCATTTATAATAGGAACAGTTCATTCCATCGAATATACAGTGCTATTTAGCAAAAATATGTAAACAAGTGCTCTATTAATTTTAAGTCCTTTATTTTGTAAACTTCTGGAGTGGCTCTTAGTGGCTTATGACAACAGCAACTGAAATGTTATGAGCTTTTAAACAATTTTGTTTAAAAGAACATGCTGTGAGATGTTATATTTTCTTTTTCTACAGTTTTTTGTTTCATACAAGGCAAAGCAAGAGGTCTTAGTAATTATTTTACAATTCTCACTGCAAAAACTGATTAAAACTATTAAAAGAAGCTGCAGTTACAATATATGTATGTGCAAATATATATATATTGCCTATATATATATACGTACACCAATATAAATGTATACTTATTCCACCTGAAAAGCACAGCAGTCAGGAGATAAGGCTGGTTGTCTTAGTATTTTGTATGGTCCTGTCTGTCTCAGAAGTTCTGTGCTTTTTGTAAATTGTGTGTGTACACACAAACACCCGCATGCATCCACATAAACAGAATCTCGCACCTTCATTCATTCAATATAATTATTGAAGACAGCAGCACCATATTAATGTAAATTGATATCAGTATATTCCACACCCTGTATTTAACAGCAGCAATGTGAACATTTTTTGGTTTCCCATCACATAAAGGAAATTTCTTTCATTAATTCATGTGCCCATTATGCAATGATTATGCAAAAATTATGAATATTTTATAAACTTCTAATAGGATTAGTCTTCATTAGTCTTCATTCATCAGTCTAATTGTTCACATGGTTATGAGTTTGAATGAATTGTAGGGGACTTACAGAAGAACCTATAGCTAAAAATATTATTATCTGTTTTGATAAAATTCAATCCTTTTGGCACCCAGATTAAGGTTTAGAAAAGCATAGTGGTGTGGGGTTTTTTTATTAATTCCCTATTCATATTAATTATATAACACTACATTCTGTGATGCAGATATTCATTACAGCTGAATTGCAATATCTCTTTAATTTGTTAATTAAATGCCTTTTAGGATACTTAATCTAAAATTTTGTAAGTATTTACTAAGTCCCCTTTGTCAAAAACATATTTAAAACTCACAACAGCAGTCTTAAGTGCTTGTTTCTCAAAGGGAATAGGAGAGCTGGAATAATATTTTCTTTGTGAATGTCATGTAAGCAAGAGAAATCTAAAAGGTAGTTCAGATGATAAACAACTTACAACGTAAAAGTAATTTTTAAAAATGGCTTCTTATTCAATATGCTGATGAATAAATTAAGTATAAAATTCATTTTAATTAATTATTTTTAAAATTAATCAATTTGAAAGCACAAAAATTAAATTAAATTTAAAAAAATAAATGGAAATACTGTATTCTAAATAGTGCAAGTTAGCCTTTTGTCTGTCCATGCTCCAAAGCTGTTCAAGGAAGTATTATTGACAGAAGAATAATTTTCTTATTTAACTGATTAGTACAGTTCTCCAGCTTATTCCATGTGTGTTTCTAATGCAGTACCATTGAAAAAATTCCTAAGAGAACGTGAATGTAAATGAAGCTGTTACCACAGTTCACCAACAAAAAAAGAAGAAAGTATGCTACTTAAAGGTGAAGAGAAATTCCTTTGGTCACCACATACTCTGGGGCTGAGACAGAACTTCAGAAGCAGCTCTCATTACCCAGCAGTGCTATCTGGGTAGTGTTTGTTCCCAAGTAATCTCACAAAAGAATGTGACAAAATTTGATTCATAGTATTTAAAATAAGTTTGTACATAAACATAAGTCAATTGCTGGGAGAATTCTGAATTGGCTTTAACCTTTAATATTCACTTGTGGAAAATTTACATTAAATTAGCATCTAACAGTTATTCCAAAAACATTAGTTTCATGATCATCTAATTAAGCAAATGTAGCCACAAAAGCCATATTGTCTACAGCTTATTTTATACAGTTGGAAATGAAGCAGAGTTACACATCAAAAGTTTCTAGATTTTAAAGAAAAAACAAAAGTCTCATTTTGTCTAGATAGAAAAAAAAAAGCTGAAGTAAGATTTAAAAAAAGTAATAATGGAATACTTACAAACTAAACAAAGCATCCAAAAACTTAATGGAATGAATATGCAACAGAATCAGTCTGGGACTTGCTTTCTGAAGAGCTATGATCAATAGTCACAGATTAAAAAATAAAGGCCAGCTCTTCTCGTCTACACAAATATAAATTAACAGTAATAACTTGTTTTAGGACTCTTACTGATTTATGCTGAGCAGGTTATTACAGCTGAAGGCCAGCACAGATATCTGGTCAAGATTGAGTTCTATTCACTTATGACAGTAAATTGTCAAAGGAAAAAAGAGATTATCTGGAAGAGACACAGAAGAGTGATGAAAATGTCCTTATAATCATTCGTATAAAAATTTCTTCACTTCTCTCAGGTCATGTTTCAACACTGTATAGTGTTCCTTCTTGGCAGTTGCATTTTAGGATATCCATTTTATATTTAACATACACCATGTTGCAAATAATGAAAGGTTTTTCTGTGCTATAGTTTGCAATTTTATTTAGAAAACACACATACATTCTAAAAGAGGTCCCTATTTTAAAAACAATACAATTTCTGTCATTGATTTCTTTTTTCTTTAGGTTCTTTTATCAAATATCCACATCCCAAATCCATTTGGTTTTCAACATGTTACTTGAAAAGCATTACTCATGTGTCTCTGTCCTCAGTATGCCTCGTATTACCTGAGGTAAGATGCGCAGAAAATATTTCTCTAGGGAAATGAATCTTATGAAATAATTGCCACTTTATTTTCCTCACTGGTATTAAAAATTACTGGTCACTTAGATCTACTTCTAAGTATACATGTCTCATTTCTGAACTTTCACAGAATATTATTATTCTTTTATAATGTTAATAATCAATAAATAATTTGTGCAAGCAAAGGGGGTAAAAAAAAAAAAAAAATGAAATCTGGTTTTGACAAGAGCTTTTTCATAGAAGCAGCAAGGGAGAATTGAAGGGGTAATGTGC
>JAOXJK010000032.1:63408531-63429362 GCA_025774025.1 Xenus cinereus
ACAGCTTCTCTGGGCAACCTGTTCCAGTGCCTCACCACCCTCACAGGAAATAATTTCTTCCTAATATCTAACCTAAATCTCCCCTTCCAATTTAAAACCATTACCCCCTCCTCCTATTGCTGCAGCCTCTGATAAAGAGTCCCTCCCCATCTCTCCTGTAGCCCCCTTTAGGTACTGGAAGGCTGCTATAAGGTCTCCCTAGAGCCTTCTGTTCTCCAGGTTGAACAACCTCAACTCTCTCAGCCTGTTCCATGCCACATGATGTCATGCTTAGCTTGGGGAAAGAAGGCAGAAGGGGGGACATTCAGAGTTATGGTTTCTATTTTAACAAGTAACTATTGGGCATGATCAAGCCCTGCTTTCCTGGAGATGGCTGAGCATCTGCCTGCCGATGCAGTGAATGAATTCCTTATTTTGCTTTGCTTTACCTATTAAAGTGTCTTCATCCAAACAAATGAGTTTTCTCATTTTTGCCCTTCCAATTCTCTTCCCATCTCATTGAAGGGGAGCGAGTGAGCAGCTGTGTGGGGCTGAGCTGCCCTACCAGGATTAACCCACAATGGTAGTCAAGGTAGAGGTATTGTTGTGGGAAGACAGGAACAAAGGTAAGCATTCTAAAACTGATTAAAAAAGATAATATATTAAGAAATAAGGATGTATATAATGGAAATAATTAATCTGATTTAGATAATGTCAGATCAAACTGATGTCTCGTGATGCCAAGGCCAGGGTGGATGGGGTTTTGATCAACCTGGTCTAGTGCGAGGTGTCCCTGCCTCTGGCAGGGGGGTTGGAACTCAATGATCTTTAAGGTCCCTCCCAACCCAAACCATTCTATGATTCTATGATTCGATACCTATTCATACATATTTTGTTATACTAGTGAGTCTAAACTCTATCCAGTGTTCACACTGGGTAGATTATTTGGGCGCTGTTCTGTACTATGAAGACAAGCTAAGACATTCCCTTACAGAAAACAAATTACTGCAAATGTATTAATTGCATTTTCAGAAATAGGGTAGATTCTCTATAAATTCTCCCTACCACCTCCTTAAAATAAACTTCATAGTTTATATAGCCAACTTTCTGTTCTTAGTCAGCAGTCTCACAGAACTCTGGATGACCTGTAATGGAGCTCATCTGTTTCCTTCTGGATATAGACATCACATGAAATTTGTGTCCAAACTGCGAGATTGGCATTCCCAAACTATGAAACCTAAGAGAGCTTGCTTTTCCAAAGGAAACAAAACCATGAAAGGGAATAGCACATACAGGATTTTTCCCCAAAATGCTGTCAAGACAGAGACATAAAATGTCATAATGAGGGGTTTTCTTCCACAGAAAGTGCCTACACCAGAAGTATGGCAGTTATAATAGAAATATAATGAGAAATGTATTGTTCATCTTGCTTATTTGGAATCCAATTTATGTAGCATCTCTACATTCCTAGAAATCTCAGCATAGTTCACTGACTTAGCATGGATTACTTCCAATAATGAGTCATCTAAATTTATAGTTCTGTGACTGCAAGGCACAACATCATTCTTCTTATTTGCATTAACCTATAATTAAAACAAATTTTTTAAAAAAGGGTGAAATTTGAAACATTATATGTTTAAGCCCTTCCTTAGGACAAAGAGAAAATACTCTGAAGTTTTCATTCCTTCCATGTTTTCATAGATCAAGCTAAATCTACTTCCACTTTGAATTTATTTTCACTTGGCACTTCTGTCCTCGAATAAACTTGTTTTCCACATCAGTTGTTAATGCCAGCAAAATAGCAACCAAAGCTTTCTTTTAATGTGCTGGCTTTCTTGAGAATTGTATTCCATCAAAAGTTTTAGATTTGTCTCTTAACAATTCATCTCTTGTTTCTTGTTCTGGGCCTTTCTCTGCATAGACAATGTGTGATGCTTTAAAGTTGAGATGGCTCACTGTCCTGGTTTGAGGTAAAACAGAACCAACTTTCTGTTCAGTAATTCTCAGCTCAGTCTCTCCTAACTCCGAAATCAGCAGCACATTGTGCAGAAAACTGTTCATTCTCAGTGTGATAAGACCTGTTTATAGTTGATGCCAAGGAATGGTATGTAGAGAGGCTCTTGCTTATACTTATTGCTATAACAACCAAGGTCAGACAATTTTGTTATTTAGCCCATTTGGAGGGTTGGAAATGGAAAGGCATAGAGGGATCCCACATGAAGGAAGGAGCAGACAGGACAGGTGACCCAAACCTGACCAACAGGGTTATCCCATCCCATCTGCCCCATGCTCAGTATAAAAGCTGATGGATCAAAGGGTTAGCTCTCTTTCTTCAATGGCCAATGTCTGAAGAGGACCCTGTCTGTTCATCTGCCTTTGATGCCAATCCATGCATTCTTGACTCCAGAGCTGTTATCCAATTCCCATCTGTCGCTGAGTCCAGTCTGGGACTTCCCCAGTGCCTGCTGGTAATGTCATCCTGGGAGCTTGATACAGTTTTTTATATATTGTATCTATTTTCATTATTACCTTTTTATTTTATTATTAATATCTCATTAAAGTACTCTAGTTCCTTCTAAACTCATAAATCTCTTTATCTCTCCTCTTCCTCTCCTTGGAGGGAGAGCTGGGGTGAGAGCATATGTCGACTTGTAATTGTCCAATTTGGCCTAAACCACCACACCCAGAGAGTGGGGCAGAGGAAAAGCTGGTAGTTAACTGTGTTTCTTGAGCAAAGTGTCAGTTAGGCATTTCTCAACTTGAAATTTGGCAGGGAAGCAGCTTTTCCTATCTCTGTGAAAACCTGGCCGCGCTATAAGCTTTGCAGAGTTGCAGTTTCTCCTGATCCTAACTGCAGTTATCATACCTGGACTGAAGATATCTCTGAGCCATTAAGTAGTTTTTCTAGACAGCTGTGACAGCACAACTTTTATTGTAGCAAACATCTAGGGATAAATTCAAAGCAAGTTTCAGCAATATTAGTGCTTATACTAGACTAATTTAGGTCAAAGTAAGGAAGGTTATTAACACAAAATTAAATCAACGTATCCACCTGGCAGTCTGCTGAAGAACAGCTGAAGAAGAGACATGATAGTCCTTGACCATGGCACCTTTCATTTGCATCATCTCTGGTTTTATGCCTTTTTTTATTTGTGCTCAGCTAAAAAGGAAAGACTTGGGGAACAAAATCTGTCTTCTGGGAATTTCAGGAATATGAAAATATTGTATTTACATAGAATTTTTGTGACTGGTGCATAAAAAGCGTGCTCCACAATCTGCCCACCTACCATCAAGTAGAAGGCTATCTTCAGTTACAGCAGAAGGCTTCCAAGATCACTGGCTACAAGGATGGCTCATAAGATGCAGGGTGCACTGATGACCTCTCTGCAGAGATACTTTAAAGGAATATAAAAACATTCTGAAATAGAAAAAAAATAATCCAGATATTACTGGTGGCTTTCAGCAGAAATTATTTGGTACATAGATGAAAAAAAGGTTTTACTTGTCTTTACTGAAAATAAAACAATCACTAACAAATGAGCTGTAAATAATTTAAAAAAAAATTGTTTGTGTTTAATGCAAATTGACTTTAGAAGTTTAATCGGTATCAATGCATCCTGTAGGGATTAAAATTAGTTTTATTTAATGAAAACAAGTACTGATGAACTACTGAAATCCTCATAAACACAAGACTGTTTTCCCTCCTGAGAAGGTCATCCTTGTTTCCTAGACAACATGACTTAGCAAAGTAAAAGGTGAGAGTTCAGTTGGTTGTGTTATGAATCAATGTACTTTCACTTATTTTATTGCAGGCACAACAAATGCTGAAAAGCCTGTTTATTAACATTACTTACCTATTCATTGTTGTTCATCAGGGGAATATAAATTAAATGGCAAAGCCACAGAACTAAAGCTTTTGCTGAAATATGTAGGACTTACACAATACAATGGGTAAGCCATTTCCAAAAGAGAGCTGGGATGGGACTAACAGAGATGGAAGGAGTAAAGTGAGAATTATGAGAAACAATATAGTGATGTATTGAATAGTTGAACAGAGGGCTTTGTTTTGAATGACACATGCATGAAATAAAGTCGAAAAGAATAGGAATTTACATGCCTAGAGAAAAATTGCTCATAAATTCATCACAAAGCACTGAGTAGCACTCTGAAAAAGATAATGTTTTCTACAGAAGCTTTGAGTACCTTCTGGCTACCGAGTGTTACCTCATATGTGTCTTAGAGGTATCTCATAAATATATAGAAATGGACAGCAAAAGTAAATTAATATAGTCATAAACACCCCTTGGACCCTCCACTGCATCATTCAATTGTAAAAGGAAAAAAAAAGGTATGAAACTGGAAAGACAGCATATCATTTTCTTTTGCCAGTGTAAATTGCCATTCATGGACTTACCTCTACACTTTTTATCTCACCTCTGCAATCAAACAGATCTACAGATGTATTCAAATGAGTAAGAATCCAAAGGCCTTTTATAAACCATTATGTAAAACCCTGTTCAACTGCCGTACCAAGAGACATTTCTTTTGGTCTTCTCACTTATCTGTACAATGCTAAAGGATCACTCAGTACTGTACATTTTTATTTTACATTTTACTATGGTATACCTCAAAACTGACATCGATTCTATGTTAGATATATGTTTCTTTCATATATATTCAAATATACACTCACACACACATATATATATGTAGTTTTCTCCTATTACATGGTGAAACAATTTTGCTGATGTGTCTGGAGGAACACAGCTGACCAAGGTTTTGTTTTTCTTACTCCTGGGAAACACAATATGAATGAAAGAGAGTATAGTTATTTTGGATGTGTTTGAGAAATGAAGGGTAGAATGCAAATAAAAGAATCTCTTTAAGTTTAAAAATGGGCATAATGTTTCCAGCTCTCAATGAGAGTCATTTCAATCCAAACTAAATTATTTAGTAATATAGCTCCAAGAAAATAATAAAATCACATTCTACATAGATCATCTACAAAAGAATGCCTAAATAAAATTGTAAGATTACATTTTCAATTTTAAACATCATATTCCTCTGTATCCTCATTTTTCTTGTTGTTACATATGACTCATTAGTCCTCATTGTTATCATGTCTTAAACACATAAAATTCAACTGAATATTCTTTCACTTCATTCACATAATTAAGTCAGTGTTAACCTAGCATAGACAATTTTCTTAGCATTTGTCTCTTCTGCTGAAAGCTGACATCTGTTCAACAGCAGATTAAGATATATTCAATCCTGAGTCTTAATAAGAATCTTAGGCACCTGTATTTATTAAACAGTAGGAAAACTTTATTGAAAGTTATTAAGTTTGCAAAGCTGGATAATCAAAAGAAATAATATAACAGGATTAATCTTACATGCTACGCATTGAAACACAGTCTTCTGTATTACATTAACATTAGAAATAATCTCCTAGTGTGTAGAAGACACGGTGCTTACAGAGTGGACAACTTAGTTTCCTCCATAGGCGTGTTTCTACAATATTCTAAACCTTCTCTGAGTACCAAACCATTTTTCATCAGCTTCCGAGAGATATTCATTGCAACAATTTTTACAGACACGTGATGTAGCGACAGGACGGTTCTTGTGATATCAAATTTTAACACAGGGATTAGATGCTTCCGTCATCACTGTATCTATTGCCAGTGTAATGCTGTGCTCTGACAGTGTACAAATGGCCAGTATACTTTGTCCTGGGCTTTCTCCACTGTTTCCCACTCTGGCATTAGGTCAAAAGTGTAGTAGTCTTTCTCAGCAAAGAGTCTCAGTACTGGCACATACACGTGGCAGGCCATACACCCAAAGAGATAGGGGGGGCAAAGTCAGGGTGCTATGGGGGGAGAACTCAGTTTTCTGGGATCCTTAGAAAGGGGAATCCCTCAAACGCAAGTTAAAGGTAGGATAATTATTGTCTGTGGTATTAGAAAATGAAAAATGAAGGGTAAGGAAGGATGTGCGAAGAATGCCCTGACGCCCCTGTAGTATTTGATCGTGTCACAAAAGGTTTTGCTTTGATATCAGCGACACGGGAGACTTTAAATAGTATCATCAATACTAATAGCAGCTGGCAGCTTCCCAAACACAAACTGATTTTTGTAGCACCGTTATGTAATGAAGGGTAGAATTATTATTTACGTCCTATTTTCATTAATAAAACACAGGTTGAGAACCAAGACACAGAGATAATAAGGTCAAAAAGAGCCACTAATTTTATGTGCCCGTTTTCACATAACCTGGACCTGATTTTTAGAGAACAGAACAATATATTACATTTTATGTATTCAAAGCACAGCTCTAACTAGTTTATAGTGCAGTTACGAGTGCCCGGTTGTTTTACAAATAAGACCACAGGGAATAAAGTCAATTACCCAGAAAATGAAGAATACACAATCGTTGGCCACTTGTGAAAATGTGCTTTAAGTGACTTATCCAGAATTCCATGGGAATGGTGAAGCAGAGATCTGGATCCAGACCATTTTCCGGGGTGTTTCTCAGTTGCCTCCTCCGTGACTCTGTTCTTTTTCCTTCCTGCCAGTCTCTGTCTTCCAATCTTTACAACAACTGAAGCAGAAGTTCTGCAGAGAGCAGTCTCCTTTCTATTACTGGTTTTAGGTTTGTGTGGTAAAAGCTCATCTGCACACCCACAAAGGAGTACAATGGCAGGGTGTGGGAGGGGGGGACACACCAGACAAATGCCTGAAAGCTCCCAGTCACATCACAGAAGAGCCATGGGCCCCAACCAAAGGCCCATGACCAGAAGACCAGAGGAGCACAGGGGCACAGTGACAGGCAGGAATCCATCAGCCCCATCTCCAGGCATTAAACCCATCAAGGTTAAGTCCATGGGACCTGTTCTCGAGATCACCTTTCAGACTCAAGGGGTTTTGCTGCCTATGGACTTAGCAAACATCATGGGATACAAGGAAAGGGCATTTTGGGATTGTTGGCGCTGTCTATATTTGTGTGAATTCTCTGTGTGTCTGTGATCTGCGTGGCCAGCCATACATATATGTATATGTATGGTACATACGTGTTCTCTGTGAGTACGTGTCTATTTGGAACACATTTTCAGCCTTGCTACAGGTCGGACATGGGGGCAAGGAGCTCTAGCAGCCTTACCTATCTCAGGCTGTCAAATCCAGCATGAAATATTTCCCTCTGACAGCTGTGATTTATTGTCAAAAATGGTATGTTGTGTAAACTTAATGGATCATGGAATCCGTGGTATAAATGGTGTGTCATAAGTAAAACAGTAACAGAAGGTGTGCACTTAAAGGGGTCTTATTAATGTGCCTAGATGATATTAATCATAGCTTTTCCTAACTTTTAAGTTTTTGGCTTTGAAACCCCTTAATATCCTTTCACTAAGACTCTTGAATGTTTCAACCTAGGGGTTTCAGTGAATTCTCCAATATTTAAACAGAAAATGTAATTCTGAAACATGAAAAAAGTCCTGTACTATATAATGAATGAAAAGGACTTCTTATAGGACTTCTATGTGACTTGAGAATGACTTAAAAATATAATGCATAAAATAAAATACAATTATCTATTGGATTTTTAAATATTCTTTATATGGTACAAGCACATAGTGTTCTTTTCGTGTCTGGCTGGGTTATGGTCTCTTTCACTCTTGAACAGCAAATGCTAATCCAGTAATTTAAATAACCCACTGGATATTTAGAATATACTGGGTTTGAATATACAAAAACAATCTCCTTTTAAAACAACTAATAAATATAAATTACATCAGACTGCACATACTGAATTTTCTCCAAAACATTAAATATTTTCAAGCTAGACTTCCTGAGCCTTAATAAATCCTGCATCAGCAAAATATGAAATTTCAAGTATTAACAACAAGGTTTAAAGATCCATGAGGGAGTAGAAGAAATGGAAAGTGATACAGACTTTTGCCTTTTTCTGCTTATAGAAGCCAGTATACTGTCTTGGGCTAGAAAAATGTTCCTGTCCTCCTTGTTTGTCAATGTACCACCATTTTAAATTGCGTTTGTTTCACCACGATTTCTGTATTCTGACTGCAGTGTAACTATTAGATTCTAGGTTTATTTAGTTTCATGTGCTTTGGTGGATGCATTTACTTTTGAATAAAAAATGCTACATCAGGAAGCGTGCTATGAAAATTACAATATGCTGACCTTAACTTTGCTGGTACTTAAAAAGAATATGGTTGCTTAGTACTATAGACGTAATGATGATCAGAATTTGTTATTCTTCATTACTGTCTAACTGAACTATTGGTGTGTCATGGTTTGGGCTGGGCTGGTCACTAAAATGGATGACAGATGCTCTCTTTCACTTCTCTCCCCTTCAAAGAAGGGAGACCATCTCCCTTCAGAGGAGAGAAAATGAGAGAGATACTTATTAGTTGAATTTAATGAAATTTTAGTAATAGAATAATAATAATAGAAAGTTAATAATATTAATAATAAAATAATGAAATACATACAGTGTATACAAAAGAAGTATTGAGCTCCCAGTATGATGATCATATTGCATGCAGGCACTAGGAAAGTCCCAGACTGGACTCAGCGAAGGATGGGAGCTGAACTCAGGGACTGGATTCTGAAACACATGGATCAGGATCAAAGGCAGACAAACAGACAGAATCCTCCCCTGACACTATCCATTGAACAAAAAGGTCTGTCCCCTTTGATCCCTCAGCTTTTATACCGAGCATGGAGCAGATGGGATGGAATACCTTGTTGGTCAGTTTAGGGTCACCTCTCCTGTCCCCTCAGGAACACAATCACAGTAAGAAAAAAGCTGGAAAAAAGTCTGAAGAGAACTCTTTTCCAACTTTCTTCAGGTATTTTCCATTTCTGCAGGCACGCACATACCAAGCAATGTCTTTGATCTCTCAGCAAGGTCAGAAAGACATTGGGAGATCATGAGGATCAACCAGCCTTATAGCTCTGGGCGCTCCGTGCTGACAGATGCCCATCAGTCCTTTTAGCCAACAGGAAAAACATTCAATGCAAGTCTCATGTGATTTTTAAGTGTCAAGCCAAAATAACTGTATATGAGGAAAAATTTACTGTTAACTCACTAAGAGTGTATTTCTATGTAAAACATTAATATGTAGCATGTTTCATTAACTTTTTGTACATGCCTGCTATGAGCTGTGTACTTTTCCTAAATTATCAGCTTATTTCTGCTAAATTATCATTCTCAGCGTGTGTTATACGTGTCCACTGTAGAGCCACAGGAGCTGTGAGATAGTGACTGACAGTAAATTCACCCTGTACTTACTTAGCTTGATTAGGAAATCAGGACATGGGATGGGAACTTGTGAAAGTACCGCAGTGATATTTATTTCAACAGCTTTTGCCATTTTGTTATTTGATACACAATTGTTATACACATTTTATGATAGAGAAAAATTGGAGTTTTTTTAAAAGTCAGCCGCTCTGTATTGTATAGTCTCTTTTCTCAGCAGAAAGTAAGGCACTATCACAGCAGTAAGAGCAAAGTATCTATGAAAAGCTGTAAAGAATGCATCTGCATTGAAAGAGATTTAAAGAAAATCACACCAGCAAAGAAAGGAAAAAGTTTCTAGGTGTAGACTCACAGTTTTTGTGGGGGTATTTCTACCTATTTATTGAAGGTAACCATAGGATGCTGATCTCATCTCCTCTCACAGAGGTCACCCCTGCACGCCCCCCACTACCAAAGCCTTGCCATTTATACCCGAAACAGGGTTATTTCACACCATTATCGTAAAAAAAGCATCAATGGTAAATACTTTTTAAAAGAAAAAACCAAAACAAACAGACAAAACAAAGGGAATCAATGTGGAGATGTGGTGATCCTCTATTTAAATTACATCCACCTCCAGAAAGAATTTAATGCAATTTTGTAAAGCAATTAAAGCAAAATTGCTCTTTGCTTGTGTAGGTGAAGTACTTCTTAACATCCTATTTCTATTATTTTGAAATAATTTTAATATTAAGTTCCATAACATCTTACACTATCTGGTGTCACATGGCCATTATGCAATATTAGGATAACAAAATTGTATACAAACACAGGACAACCATTCCTGCTCTGACTCTGAAGATCCAATGACTGAAACAGTTTCTGAACTACAACGATAATTTTTCCTGGTAAATTCCATGTTTAACTTTTCTTTATGCACTAAACAAATTGCTACACAACGTTTATCATCTCTGTCTTTAAATACTACAAATATCCTTTACTTTAAAGGAAATGAAAATTAGCTGTTTAATATTCATTGACTTTTTTTTAACCATTATTAAAGTATATGAGTTAATGAAGGTCATGAATCCCATATTTTTGCCCACATTTTCTTCTCTGTCAGATACCCAGCAATTCTAATATGCTTGAAATAAGTGTGCTTAGTGCTAATGCGCCGTGCAGAGGCACTCTGCATGCAGAATAGGCTGACAGTATTAACGCAGAATTACTCCAGTCTATCAGACTAAACTACTTCATAAAATCTAAACCAGCTCTCATGAGCCCAGAATTTCCCAAGATTTACTGATAATTTGATGCAACCAAGCCAGTGATATAGCTACGTGATGGAGGAGATGGGCAGAATCATCAGATTTAGAGAATTTTCTGTCCCAGTAAAGTTTCTGCTTTTGCATGGTGGTTTAGATGCTTTAATCTTCGTAACACCGAGGGCCACCTTCTTTTGCCTTTGTACCCTGGCGTTCACTTGTGCCCTTGTAACCTTTCATTCCATATCCTGAAGCTGCCGTGGCAGTGCCTTACCCAGTAGTATTTCAGCAGTTGTATCCTCACGACCTTGCACTGGCAGACTCTGAAGCACAGACACGTCTGCTCGATCGGGTTTCTTGTAGAAAGTGATTGTCATTAATGTTTAAAATACCTTTTTCTTTCCTCCGCCTCCTCACTCTTGCCTTGTATCTATTAGTCAGTAACTCTGGAACCAGGAATTCCTCACCCATGCTCTCATATGTTTTAGTTTGTAACTTGAAGACCTAGTAGATAACATAATAGATTACAGTTATTAATGTATCCGATAGGTATATATGAATTAGGGATATTTTTTCTATGTATCTCCCCCTCCTCTTTTTAAATTCTTTTCCCAAAGAAATAAAAACAGCAATCATCAGAATGTATTAGAAATTGGGAATAAATTATTTTGGTTTAAATAGATCATGTCAATCAGCCAGACCATCTGAAAGAGATGATATTTGAATTTAGGTAGAAAAGCATGGTATCATATACGGGAAAGAGAAAAAGCAGGTATTCTGTCATCCTGTTGAATAAAACAGGATTAGAGAAGCCAGTGCATCATATTTTCATAGCTAATCTCTTCTACTGTATTAACTAAAAAGCTGTTGAAAAAAGTGTTAGAATCTGCTATTACAGAAATGGTATCTACCATGATTCCTTTTTCTATGACACTTTCAAATACAGCGTGAACTGTTATTGAGTCCCTTCTACTCGTCTTTTGTATTTTTAGCGAGTTCTATCTTTATTTTTCCTCCTTTTTTTTCTCTTAGGTTGTTTTCAAAAAGATTTCTACCGGTAGTTTTGATATGAGAAATTCTTGCTAGTGGTGATATATTTCAAATGTTACAAGAAACCTCTTTTAAGATACTAGGATACTGAAAAATAGATTATTAACTCTAGTCTTCTGGCCAAATTCATGTTGGGACAGTTACCTTTTGAACTCTTAAATCCCTCCTGCAGTTTCTGTTGGAGAAGTTATTTGTCTTTATTACCGGCCTAAGGCAGGACTGATGTGATTTGTTGAACAATTGTTTCATTTCAGTAGTGGTGAATTGATTAGGCTTCCTCAGAACACTTGAAAAGTTTGTGAACACCAAGAGCATTTGAATGAACTGCTCTTTGCTCACAGATGTGGTTTTATATTTGAGTCATAATTACCCTGAATTGTTTTTATGGTCAGTGCAAAGGGTTTCTTAGATTCTAGAGATGACTTCCATATTCAAGAGCAAATGTGGCAGAGTTTACCTTCAGTTTAATAGTAACAAATACATACATATTTGTGTAGAGTAAGTGTAGGCATAACTTAGTTAATTGAGACATAGATAATCGAGGGAATAAGATTCTTGGTTCAACAACAAAATAAATAAGCATCTAGAGAAAAATGTACCACAAACTATGGTTATTTGTGATGTGAAAGAGCCAACACAGAGGGTCACGGTATACACTGAAAGATCTACCTACAGTTTTGTATATACAGCTCCCGACTCTAAAGTTCCTTCTTGCGTTATTCTGATCTTTACCTATTCATTCCTCTCCATAAATAAAGGCCTCAGCTGGGCACTGAAAAATGGACCACACATCACAATGTAAAGATGAGGATAAAGAAATAGAATTGAATGTCTTTTTGTGGAGTGATAACACTGTAATCTGAAACACCTCGCAATCTGTCCCAGTGGAATACCACAGGCAAAATGACAAGACTGAGTCGTAAGTTTAAAAGCTCTGGAGCATAAAGGTGTAAGAGAGAGGAAAAAAACCTCTAAGTTAGCTTACCAAACGCGTATTTATAGTCAATTTGCTGGAAGCATTTATCATTTCACATACCAAAAATTTACTTGTGGGGAAGTATAGTGTCATCAGAAACATAGCCCACTAACTCTGCATGTGTCTTGCTCTTCAGAAGAAATAAATTTTACTGTCTAATAGTTTGCTTTAGCCTTAACAGCTTCAATTGCTTTTGGTGGGCAAGCAACACAACATCACATCCTGCTAAAAATTCTGACACTAATAACTCTGGCCACTCTTCAGTTAAAGCCTATACGGAGAGATATTAATACAGTTTAAGAGATCTAAATTCAAGGTGTATTTGACTTTCCCATACTGCTTCTTCTCAAAACACAAATACTAATAAAAATATGTTGACAGTAATAGCTCTACTAAGCTGCTTTACAGTTTATTCTCATCTATCATTCTGAATTAACATAAATTAACAGCTACTTCAAATCTCATCACTTTTTACTTCAAGTATGAACAGAATTTCTTTAAAATTGCCCTCTAAATAAAAATATAAATTCCTGAATTTAAAATATTTTCAGATGGAAGATGTGACTGACCAATAAACCCTTACAAGGAAGAATGCTCGTAAGGGATGGGCAAGGAAGAGGAGTCCATGGAGCTCAAGGAATAATGCAGGCTGTTTGCCTGATTGCCATAGTAAACTGATAGTCATGTGCAGCCTGTGTTTTTTGAAATGATGAAATTAGTTATGAGGCACAGAGGAGACAGGGACACTTTTTTTTTTTTTAAACACAAGATGTAATATCCCTATTAATTGCTTTTTTAATTTTAAGTTTTCAAAATTTTTTTTTCAGAACTACTTGGGGATACAATAATATTGTCAAACTGTCAATCTTCTCTTTGGAAGTGACTAATTCCATCTATTTTATCTCTGTTTTCTAAAGATTAACCATGAATACAACGATTTACATGAAACTACAAACACCAGATCGATCCAGATCAATGTTAGTGATGTTTACTAGTAATGCATACAGAATTTACTATTTTCTACTGCTTTAATCTGCCTGTAAAGCTATAAAAATAAACACTATTATTTCAATTATTTTAATCTACATTCCAGTTTCTTATTTTTGTGAAATATTGATTTTAAGTGATGCTTTTAAACAATTTAAACAAAAAGGGCTCAAACTTGCTGATGTTCTGGTATTGTACGGTAGAGAATATGCCACATCATACTAGCATAACAAAATTGCAAGCATGGTGCTGAATAACATTATTCATATTGAATTATTCATACCGAATTAAACTCTGAACTATATGTCTAGGTTTTCTGTTCGGCCTTTACTAGGTTTACTTTGGCCTCAGAACAGAGTTGAATCAGAAGAGAATATGTTGAGTCTGCACAGGAAGGACATGGGCCTGTTGCAATTGGTCCAGAGGAGGCCATGAAGATGATCAGAGGGCTGGAGCACCTCTCCTATGAAGACAGGCTGAAAGAGTTGGGAGTGTTTAGCCTGCAGAAAAGAAGGCTCCCAGGAGACCATATAGGCCCTTTCTGTCCCTAAAGAGGCCTACAGGGGAGGGACTCTTTATCAGGAGTGGAGCCACAGGATGAGAGGGAATGGTTTTAAACTGAAAGAGGGGAGATTTAGATGAGATATTAGGAAGAAATTCTTTCCTGTGAGGATGGTGAGGCACTGGAGCAGGTTGCCCAGAGAAGCTGTGTCTGTCCCATCCCTGGAGGGGTTCAAGGCCAGGCTGGATGGGGCTTTGAGCAACCTGGTCTGGTGGGAGGAGTCCCCATCCAGGGGGTCGGAACTGGATGATTTTTAAGGTGTCTTCCAACCCAAACCATTCTACAATTCTATGAATTACCTGAGTTTTCCTTGTCCTTTGTTTCCTAGGAGCGCATGGTGCTGTTATGATTCAGTCTTTCCCTCCTGTAAATCTATGTCAATCCCTCCAACTCTTGCTTCATGCTGTGCTGACAAGACAATACGAGTATACAAAGTGAAGTTCATAGATCAGTGACACCTTAGTTTTAACCCTTCCTCTGTTAAGTAGCTGCTTAATCTTTGTATTGCCACTGTTCCTCAAACTGTTTTTTTTCCTCTCCCTCTTCTGTTCACTTCTTGCTTTATATTTTCTCTTTATCCTTCACTTTATCTTCACTTCTTTCTACCTACCAAATGCATCCATCGACTTTGAAGTATCAAGCAAAATGCTAAATCGTTTTCAGAAGAACCTGTGCATTATTTTTATTATGTTATTCCCAATTCTTTTCATTTGAAGTCATGATACATTTTATTCTCTCTTGAAGTTAAAAAAAAAGGCAAAAAAAATTTAAAATTGAACTGGGAGATTGCATCTCATAACAATCCTTTACAATATGTTTCTTATTCTTCATCAAGTAAATCAAGATCTTGAAATCTATGTGCCTCAACTAGGAACCTAAATAGTTGGTTATATAATGTACTTTAAATTTTAAAATATCCAGCAATTTCGAATTAGTTCAATTCAGTTTTGGGTTTTAGCTGAGTTCAGTCCCACTGATTTCAATAGCCACACTTAAAGCAACAAATAAGGGTTTATAAAATGCTATTATCAGTCTGTGAAGTAGCTTCCTCCATACTGATCTCCTCGGATAAAACCCCCTAACTTTGGGTCACAAAATTAATATCATTATTTCTCAAAAATCCATCCACAGTCATTTCTACTGCTTCATGAGGCTGGTTTTTCCTCTTTTTGTCAAACTGAACTAACTTTTTGAAAGTATTTGACTGTAGTTAGTCAATTTGACTATAGCAATACTATCTTAATTACATGCAGTAAATCTCTGACCATAACTCACTGAAGGTTTTGTTAGGTAGGCATGTATTTATCTGCATGCAAATACAAAAGACTTATTTTCATGCACTACCTGCAGCTATAAGCTTTAAAGATTACTATAGACTTAGATGACATCAGTATTGAATTTTCCTTGAATATTTGTGAATATTTGCTGTGAATGCAGTCCTACCTACAAAAGTAGCCCCTGAATTCTTGAATCTAGCCTGCTGTAAGAAATGGGAGCAGACACTTGCCACTCTACGTTCAAGGACATGACACAGCTGTTGAAACTTGTCACTTCATATCGTTTAGCTCTAGTGAAAAGCAAAGTTTACCAATATTGTTGCTTTAACTCCCACTCTAACTGTATAATTTTATTTTCAGAAAGATTAACTCTTATCTTCTTTCTCTTTGTCCATTTGTAAACACACAGCCCTACAGTACAGTACTGACTAGAACTGTAGCTTTGTGCTGAAGCTGGAGCTGTCACAACTGATGCTTGTCAGATTTGCTCTGTCTGAACTTTTCTCACCCTTCCTGTAGCTTTGTTTTCACTTGGTTTAGCTCTAACAGCATTTTCTCTAATAGACCAGGTGCATATGGCTAATTTATTTTACTTCTGTTTATCTGTGTGTGGTGCGACACAAGTCTTACATAGACAGCTGTAACAAGTAGTTATTCTATGCAGAATGAGATACTTGCAAGACTAACGTGACAATGCAGTGCAGAGAAATACAGGTCTGATACAACAGCAGATGCCTTCAGAAGTGGAGACAAAGGAGGTGGTGTGGAAGAGGGCAGGCATGGGGTAAGGAATGGGATGTAAGTCTGGCACGAAAGACCCCAGGGATGGAGCCCTCAGCACAAAAAAGACATGGACTTGTCCAGCAGAGAGCCATCATGATGATCAGAGGGCTGGAGCACCTCTCCTATGAAGACAGGCCGAGAGAGTTGGAGAAGTTCAGCCTGGAGAAGAGAAGGCTTCTGGGATACCTTAGAGTCCCTTCCAGTACCTAAAGGGGGCCTACAGGAGAGATGGGGAGGGCCTCTTGATCAGGAGTGGAGACACAGGATGAGAAGGAACAGTTTTAAACTGAAAGAGGGGAGACTTGGATTAGATATTAGCAAGAAATTCTTTGCTGTGAGGGTGGTGAGGGACTGGAACAGGTTGCCACGAAAAGCTGTGGCTACCCCATCCCTGGAGGGGTTCAAGGCCAGATTGGACGAGGCTTTGAGCAACCTGATCTGGTGGGAGGTGTTCCTGTCCATGGCTGGGGGTTAGAACTGTGTGATCTTTAAGGTCCCTTCCAGCCTGAACCATTCTGTGATAAACAGCTCACTCATAGCCAATTAAAGAAATGCAAAATTGGACAAAACTGTCAAAAAGACATAAAAGGCACCATATATCATAAATTTGGAGTAATGTGGAGCTGCAGACTAGTGAAGAAAGAGAAGAGGTGCAAAAAGCATGTCAGAAAAAGTGTAAAAATTGTTCTAAGTGGATCCTAGAACAAGACAAAACCCTCAATGTGAGCATACCCCTGGCAGAGGACTGTAGATGCTGACAACTTGCTACAGCAGGCACCCGTCCCATCACCTTCCCCCAGCCAACAACCCTAGGACACAATAGAGTACAGTAAATAGGAGCAGAGGTTTAGGCATTGTTCTGAAAAATTATTGGTTTACACTTCTTACATTTTCTGCATCTTGAGACCAACAATGTTCAATAGAATTTATCTTTTTTACGTGAAATGAGTGAAAAAAATCAGCAGCTGGATCACCGAATAAAAATCTAGAATATCCAATATTATAGTCAGATGCTTTACCTAATTCCTTTTACTGATCTGGACTGTATTAATAACCTGTTTCTGAAATTAAAGAGAAAATTTTATCTAATGCCGGGTTCATTTGTGACTCACTTTTGATAATTCTTTGATATGGATGATAAATTACCATTCATGGTATTTCGGTTCAAATAAAGTTGGAATTTAAGTTACCTAAGATGTGTCTTTTCCAAGGGAGCAGTATCTCAAGCCAGGAGTCCTTATCTGGCTTTCCTTACCATACTACTTTAGCTACTGCATGATACTGTTTAGTTTACTCAATTATTTTGGTGTTCAGCTTTCCCAGAGTCCCCCAGTTATAGGTACGGTGTTCTTCCATACGAGCCCCAGATAACTTCAGTATCTTTTCTTTTAATTGTAGAGCTTTTTGAAGACTACAATTAGTTAATTTTATTGCTGATAATAAAACATAACATTACCTTACCTGCTGGACAAATTCACACGCAGACACAGACATACACGCAAGATAAAGAAATAGCATCCAGAAGTTGTTTATCACAGATTAAGTCCTGGTGTCTTTATTCACCTTTGAATTGGTAGGAATTTTGCCTTTGTGAAGTCTGCAGGAAAGAAACTACATAAAATTAGAAAAATGGTGCTATTTTATATAAAGCTTTAAAAAAAGGGATACATTACTTCCGATGGAGTCACCCTAGATACAGATTTAGAGCAGGAAATCAAATGAAATGGTGCCATTGCTCAGGCTTAATAGGGGAATCGAAGAATTATCATCCATAATATTACCCTTGTTACAATATAGAATTGACGAAGCATCCTATACTGGGTACTAATATTGCATTATGATAGTGATGCAGCTTTCATCTAGGAAACCACATTGACTATAGAGACTATACAGAACATGTGCAGTGCAGTATTTTAAAACCAATCACAGCTTTTTCTCTTTTTACATTTACTTGCAGTGCCAGGAGCGTGCCCCCTATTTTTTGCATGATTTTATGATTACTGTTAGGAGTAATAAGCATGTTTTACACCTTTCTGGTCCTTTCTGCTTCAGTCTCCTTCAGGGAAGACATTTGTTCCCAAGACATCTTCCTGCAGCAAAAAAGTGGGGGATAAAGCAACACATTCTTTATTTCTGAGGATTTCTGCAGAAGAACAGCTAGTGTGCTTTTAAAGATGTATTCGTTCACTATGAAGGTAGTTAAGGCTAAACTTTGTCATGGATTTTTTTTTTTGTTTGTTTCTATAGTATTTTAAGCAGAGAGAGTTTTGGGGGGATTATTTTTTTTTTTAGGAGATAATAACTGGTCTAACGGCTGGAGTGTTGTATATATAAAGTGCCCCTCATATCACAGGCTACTTTCCTTAAAATTTATCACCTACTGTAATAAAACTGGCTTAGAGTTTAAACTAAACATTTCTTCCATTATTTCACCACTTCTTACTTTTTCTAAAACTTTCACAAGCTTGTTATTTCTATTCTTTGTGGAAATACCTAATTTTGAAACATGTTCTCTTCTGGTCAGCTCTAGATGTCAGCTCATAATTGATACCCTGCCATCCTTTGACTCAGAAAAGACACAACCTTACACCTTCTAATTAGTGGAAAGGCTGACAGTCCCAATATTAACAGGAGATTTTCTTTCCATAGGGGCAGAATTCAGATTTAGTTGTGCAGACCTCATGAAGTTCAACAAGGCCAAGTGCAAGGTCCTGCACATGAGTTGAGACAATCCCAGGCACAAACACAGGCTGGGCAGAGACTGGATTGAAAGCAACCCTGCCAAGAAAGACTTGGAGGTGTTGGTTGATGAGAAGCTCAACATGAGCATACCAGAAAGAATGTTTTTGATCACGTTCTGAAGGTTATACTGCCTGATGAACAATTGCTTAAGATTATTTCTTTACTGCGTGATTACCTACTTCCCCTTTCTAGAAGTCCCTGAAGTATTTAGAAAAATGCCTGAGGTACTACAATAATGTGCTACATTATTAGTTGTAATACTACAACAAGCAGACACAGCTTGTCAGACACACATGAATTAAACCTGACCAGAAGACTTCCATGTAAGTTGAATTTCCTTGAAGTTTGCTAATCCTTCAAAATGAAATGTTTTCATGGTGCTGTCCCCATGTCTGTCCCCAGTCACTACTGTAAGTAGGATCCCAGTGAGTTCAGTACTTTTCCAGCACATTTTTTAATTCATGGCAGTTGATACCACAAGGAATCGTACTCAACTAGAAAACTCGAGTGATAAGAAAGTGAACGTTCTATTCTTCTGGTTAATACGTGAGTATGACTGCAGTTCTTTTAATTCCAGGTTCCTTTCTGAGAGGGTTTGGGCTTGGGTAGGTTTTTTTCTGAGTCCCCCTTTAGGTGAGTCTAGGATCCAGCATGTATCTGAAGATTTTTGCTTCCTTTCATCTAGTTTGTTCAAAAAAAGCAAGGTTGACTACAGTTTGTGTGACTCAGTATTGTGAACCACATGATGTCCTCAGTGAACATTAAATTCAATGTGCCCCATTACAACAATGAAATCTTCCTTGTGTAATGACTGGTTGTCATGGTTACGGCTGGGATGGAGTTGGCTTTCTTACTGGTAGCTGGAACAGTGCTGTGTTTTGGATTTGGGATGAGAATGATGCTGATGATGAACTAATGTTTTTAGCTGTTTCTAAGTAGCCAAGGCCTTTTGTGCTCCTCACACCACCCTACCGGCGAGTAGATTGGGAGTGCACAAAAAGTGGGAGGGGACACAAGCCAGGACAGCTGACACCAACTGACCAAAGGGATATTCCATGCCATAGGACGTCGTGCTCAGCAATAAAACTGGGAGAAGGAAGGGGGTGACGTTCAGAGTGATGGCATTTGTCTTCCCAAGTAACCGTTACATGTGATGTAGCCCTGTGGTCCTGGAGATGGCTGAACACATGCCTGCCGATGGGAAGTAATGAATGAATTCCTTGTTTTGCTTTGCTTGTGTGCGTGGCTTTTGCTTTACTTATTGTATTAATTATTTTTTTTTTGTTTCAATCCATGAGTTTTTACACTTTTACTCTTCTAATTGTCTCCTCCATCCCACCAGGGGGAAAGTGGGAGAGGGGTCCTAATTGGCGGCTGAGGTTAAACCCTGACAGTGGCCTATGGGGTACTTCCCTAAGAGCTGAGCAAAGAACAAACTGTCATTTAGAAAAGATAGATTTCTTTCAGGTCTTTAGCTTACCAGGAATGTTCAAACACATGGTAGAGCTTGCTCTGCCTGCCCTTCCCTGCTCAGACAGCATTAAACAAATATTTTTCTACTCTAACCACACAGATGGAAATCCCAGTCTGCAGTTGGCTGAGCATTTTGGTTTGGAGCTACATAAAAAAAAAATACCCAGGACAAAACTTCAACATTTTTAATCCTCACCTTGCAGGACTGGCCTTTCTGTGGTCTTTTTTTTGGTGTCTCCATGTTTGTTTTTAATTTATAATATGTCAGATTACATATTTGATCTGTAATCTAATGTGTAACTCTCTGACATGTTGAGTATATATATATATAGGTGCTTCATAATTTCAGAAGTGATCTAGTTAATATGTTTTGAAAGAATGTGTATGTACACATATTAATAATTATTCTAAAATAAAAAAAAATATTTCAGAAGGAACTGCTTCCTAATGCTTAAATGGAAGTTTGATAGTAAAGTACGTAT
>JAOXJK010000032.1:63470239-63495641 GCA_025774025.1 Xenus cinereus
AGGGGTTCAAGGCCAGGTTGGAGGGGGCTTGGAGCAACCTGGTGTGGTGGGAGGTGTCCCTGCCCAGGGCTGGGGGTTGGAACTAGATGATCTTTAAGGTCCCTTCAAACTCTAACCATTCTATCATTCTATGTTTCTATGATTCTGGTTTAATAGAATCATACAAATTAAGTCCAAAATAAAACAACAACATGAGAAGGTTATCCTTCTTTTAAGCTATGTATTTCAAGGTGTTTTTCATAGTATACTAATGTTCTTAGACAACTTTTTCAACTATGGAATAAAGGTATTCGATCTAAAAGATAACCTGAGAGTTGTAGGCATTCAGACACAATTATTTTCTTAACAATTTCACTTGAGAAAATTGATTGAAAGAAGAGAGATCAAAGGCAATCCCCATATATCCACATTCCCTCTCAACTAGTTATACTCAACACTAATACATTTAAAAGGGTTCTTTGCATTCCTCCCTTCCCTTTGGGGTGAAAATAAAAAAGATCAGCAATCTGTTTCAGCTCAAATACTAAACTTCAAACCCATCAATAGTGTGTCTTGGAGATCCAGAGACAGATAAGGCAAGAATTTTTACAAAATTCCGGATTTGTTTGAATTTCCTGCTCTCTTGTCTAAAGGTTTGGGAGAGAATAAAGGGAAAGAAAATATTCAAGCTGTTTAATTCATCCCCTCTCACTAATCAAAGGAAAAAGAAACTTGGAGCAGAGAGAAAACCTTAGAATAATCAACTGATCATGAAAAAAATAGGTCAAACATAAGAGCTTTATAGGAAAAAAAAAACCCAAACAAACAAAAAATCTTGGGATCATTAAGTTGTTTTTCATGTGGTTTTGTATCCGGTGATTAGATTTTTTTACAGTTTAAATTCTGATTGAAGCTTTTTCTTGTGACAGAAAACATCTTTGCAGTTTTTTCCCAGTGTCTTATAAAGGCTGCATTCGTTCTAAGCTGTGTTTTTCTAAAGGCATGATCAATTTACTCTTCCCTTCACTCAAATATTTATTTTGATGACATTTTGCAATGTCTTTTTTTTTAAGCTAAGACATCCACATATAATTTTTTCAGAAATGTAGTAGAGTCAGAAACCACTGGGAAAAATGGCTTATGAGACTTACTTTCTTAGGAGCCAAGATTAAAAAAAAAAAAAAAAAAAGGGTTGTGCCCAGGAAAAATAGAAAAGCACAATATAGGGAAATAAGGCAATGGTTGAGGAGTGTAGTGATTTCCTAAGTGCAACACAAACAGGAAAAATAAAAACATTAAATGGAGTGGTAAAAGTTGCAAATTTAAGAGATTTCATTTTTTTGATCCTTTAAAACTCCTCACCATAATGTATCAAGTTGGCAACCAGAACGTTGTCCAAGTTCAGGGACAGAAGTGTAACCTGAAGTCTCTGCTGATGGTCAAAGACACAGTTTAGAGCTAAGAAACTATGTGTCTGTGCTTTATCTACTACAATTGTCTCCTTTTGAGACAAAATAAACTGACCAGAAAAATACGCAGTCATGTGATATTAAAGTCCTCCACAGGAAATAATCAAACAACACGGGACATGATAAAATGCTTTAAAATACTTAACCTAGTGAACAGATTGGTTTCACCTCTGCCTCATACTTGGCATTTTAGCATGCTTTGATAATACATATTCTAAAAATGTAGAATCAAGCAGAAAAGTGAACATTTATCGTACTCTAAAGAAGATAAAAGCCTACAAATAAAGTAAATTTTGGTAACCTCTTTACTGAAAAGAAAGCTTCAGTACTAATGTAAATTAACGTTGCAAGTGCCAGGAAAAAGTTTGTGAAGAGATCTCTACAGAGAACATGGAACTTTATTATAAGCAACTATGAAAAAGGATGTCTTCATAACAAATTATATGACTTCTAAGACTTTTCTCTTAAGAACAGAAAACAGGGCTTTGAAAATACCTGAACACTGTATCCATCTTATTTATATGTATGTTTGGAGAGTGCAAACACCCCGACTAATTAAAATACATTAGCACCATGGTGAGGATGTGTGTGTATGTTGAAAGACCGTATTTAGTTTACACTGAGAGACGATTTTTCACTACGGTAAAACTAGGACAGAGACAAGTGAAATGATCAGTATTTTAACGTGTGAAATCAAAGGCAACAATACAAATTGAAAATGAACTGCCTGTTCTCAGAAGAAAATGCCATATACCAAAGAAAATTGAGCGAACAAAGGTATAGGCATCATTTAAATTGAAAAATGATCATCTTTATTCTCAACAAAGGTAGATTCAGTTTGAGCCATAAAACTGATCTGTGATGCAATGATCAGATAGGATCATAGATAATAATCAAATTTGCAAAACAATGGATTTTTAGGAGTATGGAGAGCTTCATAGGATGGTGTATAACCTGGAGACATCTTAAGGTCATCAAATGGCAGAGCAGAGTCTAGAAGATATCTATAATACCTGGCAATGCCCATTCTAAGTATTCTGTTCAAGCTTTTCTGTGCTTGTTCCAAGTTGTGACCATAGCAGTCTTCCTTGTGTATTACACCAACTACAGCAATGAGAATAAACTGTTCACCAGAAGGAGTTGTCCAAACATTCTTCAAGCGTGGGCTGTTAAAAAAAATATTCAAGCAAATCATCTGAGTGTTTTCATGCTACAGTGGGACTACGCAAGAGCACATTGTAACTGCGATGATATAAATTTTCACAGAAATATTTCCATATTGCTCTATTCCTTTCTGAAGTACATTGCATTTCAGCAACAAAACAATAGGTGGACCAAATACTCAAAGTACTTCAAATTTTAATTCAATAAAAGCGTTGCTTCTGAAAGATAGAGTGAACATAGTAACACAGTGATTAAAGTTTTCAAAAGTTAAAAGGATGAAAGATCTATGAAGCACTTTGAAGTTTAAGTGACTGTTGAGTTTCATGAATACTGCAAAAAAGTAGACAATGATGGGTCTATTGTACATAAATTGTTAGGGATATGTAATTATTACACATAACTGAAGTCAACCATCCCAAAATCACATGAAAACTACAGTATACATAACAGAATATTATACGCTGTAATTTTTATATTGTTTTTTTGGCAGAGAAGGGGAGAAAGAAGAGATAATGTTCAGCCACTGGTGCAATGAACTGTGTTGTGTTTCATTGTATATCTGAAGTTATGGTCTACAAGAATAAATAAAAGTAACTGTCAGGATGGTGACCAACATGGAACAGTGTCTGACAGGCATTTGCCCACACTCAAGGAAATGGAATGGATGAAAGGGGACTTGTACAGGAAAAGATAAAACTCTCACAGGAGTTCATTGAGCTCCTGGACCATAACATTAGTTCTTTGATATGATGGTTATCTATATATTCACACTGACATGCATATATTTACATTATTATTTACACATATGCAACCGTAGGACAAAAAAAAGAAAATAAAAACGTACATTTTCATTAATATCAAATCATAAAAGTCTACATACCTAAATTTGGTATTTCTGATATCAATATGTAGGCAATCTCAGCCTTATATGGCATTGCTAATACGGTTACCCACCTGCAAATAGCCTTGCTCTCCCTGAGTTGGACGTAGCTCACCCCAGACATCGTTATCCTGCTTTAGCCTTGACTCTTCCCCGCGCCTCTAATTGAGTACAAGACATGTCAGGAATCCCAAATGAGTAGACTATCACGTAGGAGTTTTTTGCAGTTTCTTCTTAAAGTTATCAAACTGTAACAGCAAAAGATCTCATTCTAACAGGATGAATTCTGAGGCAGAAATCTGTTTAGGGGCACGGTGTGCGCAGTGACACACAAACGGGGAAAAAAAATGTTTGAAAACAGATTTTCGTATACTGATTGTCTTCTTGCAGGAAACACCTATTACTAATTGCAGCACCAGCTAAGAGAGAGAAAACGGGGACAATGGAGGGGATCAGAAGGGATGAAGTCTTGTTTAACACAGGAGAGGGATATGCAAAACCTGTATTAAATTCAAAATAGCTCAAGGATGCTAAGTCTGTGTCTCTTTCGCAAAGGCAGATCTAACATTTCCACCTTTACTTAGGATCCTTTGATGATTTGGCTTTTGATGTGGCCTGATAGTATTTTCGTTTGTTTAATGTTGCCTTTTTCTTTGGCTTCTTCAGTAGAAGCACAAGTTGGGAGGAGAGGAGCATTGGATTCAAGTTTGTTTTAAAAGCATAACAAGATATAAAACTATATTAACATAACATTCCGACTTTAAACTCATCAAAAACATTGTGCTGAATGAAAGAAGTGTAATTTTTTAAAAAGCATTATGATACATGATAATATATGAGTTGATCATATCAGAGTCCAAAAAAATTTGAAGTTCTTTGTGCTAAGATTACACAAAGAACCTTAATTGTGGCATAATGCTGGATTTGGTAACTTTATTATTACAATTTTAGGGTTGTTTTCTACTGTAATTTATGATATATATGCAGTCGAGTACTGACACCAATTTTTTAAAAGAATTATTACATTGATTTATACATCAACTAATTTTGAAAAATGTAAGATACAATTTTTAAAGCATGAGAAATATGAAAGCATTTCCTTTCTTCAAAGAGGAAAATTAAGAGGCAAGTTAGAATAAACAACTCTGACACTCAGAAAATTTAGTAACCTGTTTGGATTAAAAATTTGCCCCCTTATACAGTGTGTTTTTTCAAATGTTGGCTGACATCTTACAGTACCATGGTCATGTATTTCATAAAATTAGACATATCAAAATGTCAGTTAAATTTAAGAAACTATGTGAAATATTATAATCCAAATAAATATTCTGTGATAAATGCCTTTAATTTTCAGTTTTGATTCTATGCACTATTTCTGAGTGACAAACTCATAAACTATCTTTGAGTTATGAACTCATAAATGGTTAAACGAATTACATTGCTGCACAGGACACTCAAGGAAAAAGAAGAAAAGAAAAAAAGAAGGAAAAAAAAAAAGAAAAGAGAGGCAGAAGTAAAGAAAAAAGCACCATCCAAGGAATGTCAACAGATTTCGTATTTTAAAATTAATGTCTTAATTTCAAAAGGGCCTTTTTTTTTTGCAGAGAATCAGAACTCCTCACAGAAGAAAGGGAGCCATGAAAAGTCTGTCTAACATCCATGAAACCACAGTCCAGAAATAGCTATTGAAACAATTCAGTTAGCCAAAACGCGGCTGATGCTGTGACAAGATTTGTACCAAAAAGGCCATTACTATCTCACAAACCAATATAAATATTCCTTTACAAAGATATTAAAGTTTTTAAGAGAAAACTGGAAACTGGAACATGTAAAGGATATTTGTATGTTCTGAATGAATATTCCACCCATTAAAGCAGAAATCTGTTATTTAGTTTTTATCAGTAGACTATATAATAATAAAAATAAATAATGATTCTAATATCTCTAATTATAATAAGAAATAATAATAATTCTAATATCTCTATATAATCTTGTAACTTCTATTTATTGTTTGTTTTGATTCAGGAGTATCTACAGTGCTCTTTACCTTCTTTATACAAGTAAAGGGAAAGAAAATAACCAATACCTTTTCATCAAAGAGTCTGATCAGTCAGGGTTCGCCCAGACAAAGCAAGAATTGAAGTGAGTCTTCCTGTATTTTGGAACTGCATCCTCACCATTAGCTGACATTTCACATTCGTTATTGGAATTTACACTTTGAATTTACATTTAAATAAACTGTCTTCAAAGAAAGTGTCTTATCAATAACACCACAACACAAAAGAAGTCTGAAAGTTTTGTAGAGCGTTTCTACCTTCCTCTTTTGAAATGTAGATGGCTATTCTGGGTTGGACTGATTTTTTTTTTTGGTTTGCAGAGCCTTTATATTAATGAACACTCCTCTGAAAAACACAGTGCCAAGTAATAACTACAAACTTCTGAATTAAACCATTATAAATACCCACTGTAAATATCTGTCACTCAAAATCATATTTTAATTTAAAAAAGAAACAAAATGCCTTAACACCTCCATCATTTAGCTAAAGAATAAAAATTTAAAAAATAATCCAAAAGTGAAAAATTCTTCAGACTATATATGTTCTTCTACTGTAAAGTGACAGATTATTTTAAGATAAACTTTTCTCATACAAAACTCAGTCAATGTGTAGATCGCTAAAATGTACTGTAAGCCCTCAGAATTGCCTGTTAGTTTATCTAATCTAAATCGATAAGAAATGAGCTCTTGAACACTTTATGTTATACTTACTATAAAAAAAAAGGTGTAGAAGAAATCAATGTTTCAAGTTCATAAAGATTTCTTACTCTAGCAAAACCACCTCTTAAACAAAACAAAGCAAGATGGACGGGTTGGATACAATACCAGTTAAACTAGACCATTCTTTTAACAATTTTTTTACTCTATTCAGATTAACCGTGTCGTTATTTCAACATTAAAGTGACACGGGTAGTCTCATCCAGAAACAGAATTTGAAAATGGATTTATTTTCACTTTTTTCATCATGAGGACTCTCGGGCGTTGGAAGAAGTAGGGCAGAGCTTATTTAGTCTCTTCCTTGGAGGTTTCCAAAGCCCAACTGAACGAAGCCCTCAGCATCCTAGTTTGACCTCAGAGCTGGCTCTGCTTTGAGTGGGGGGGTTGGACTAGAGGTTTCCTGAGCTGAATTATCCTACATACATTTCTAAATGTTGTTTTTTGTCATTGTTGGTTGGTGTACTACGATCATATAATTACAAGACTTATAGAGAACATGGATAAAATCATACAGGGTTTCATTTATTTAGCTTTACAGTGATGCAGCTCTCTGGAAACAGTACATCAGGATAGAGTTTCTGCCTGGAAAAAAACTAATAATTGAACTAAATTCCTTCATTATCATTCAGTAAATTGAAGCATCCCAAGTAGAAAATAAATGTTAACTGTAATAGATTTGGGTGAGTCAGTTTTCTTGTGTTTTGATGAAAAAGAAATAAAGATTAAACACACTCTTGAGAGCTGCACATTGGTTGCCTATCAATATAGTCCACATAGGGAGTAAAAGTTAATCATATCGACCTTAATGAGACACAAGGTCTTGCGTGGCAACAGAGTTTGTAGAGAGTATTTGCTCTAGATTTCAGTCAGCACAAGCCCAAAGGTTAAAAGTACGTAGGCGTTACGGTTTTTAGCCCTGATGCACTTAGCACTCAGGCACCTTCCTGAAGAGTGGATTTTGCAGACCCAAGTTAAGCACATAGATGGTAACAATGAAATTAAAAAATGGCCTAAGCACTTTCTGACTCCCATTTCACTTAGATTTTGAATAGAGAGATATATGTATATGCACGTGTATCTACTGTATGAATAAGATACTTTTGCAGGGAAAAAAAATGCTTAGTTCATGTAGTTTAAACCAAACCAGGATTCAAGGAGTTTATTGACTTTTTAATGACACTTAATTAACCGGCAGTCTATGAACCATATATTTGGAATCGATATCTGCAATACAAGAGGTAAGCCACAATAATAGGTGCTTATGAATTGTTAATAAACATCTACAATCTTCTAAACAGCCTTCTCCAACTAGTTTCCTAGATGTTCTAATCAGAGGCAGTTATGTGAGCACAGACATGCTCTCACAGGATGTTTGTGCCTTGAAAAAGAAAGGACTCTATGACTTTAAAAAGCAAGAAGTTCAGTTTCCAGCAGCAGACATTAGCTGGGTAGAACATTTGATTCTTGGAATATCTTACAACCGTGTTTCACAATTTAAGAGTCAGGTGTCAGCTGAATAAGGTTTTTCGAGGCTATAAATGATTGAGTTCATAAGGTTTTTAAGCCCTTAATTATGACAGAAACCTTGTTCTGAGTAGGGGAAGTGTCAGTAGCCTTCACTGTGAATCCAGGTGAGCAACTGCAATGTGAATGTCAATTGCTCGTATGCTTCCTTCTCTCCATGAGAATAATCTCCTATTCAGAACTCAAATTCAGCTGCAAACAAATGTCAGTACTGGAATAAGTTGGGAATAATTATTCATTTGCCTAACCCAAGCATGTGGCAACAGATATCTTATTGTATCTGAAATATATGCATGGGGCTGGCAGGTATGACCTCTCCATCAGAGATACACCCCCACCAGCAGCTGGAGGTCAGGGGACACTGAAAACGGCACCAACCACTTATCTTACTATAGATGCATTACATCTTTCTTTTTTTTACCATCCATGTTGCCTAATTAACTAACCGAATGACATTAAATTACTTTGATTAGGGCCAGAAACCCACACTTTTCTAGAAATCAATATTCAGGGAGTAGACCTCTAGTATTCTCACTGCTAAATCTTGGTCAACATTCCCTCAGGAGTCGACCACATAAAAGACCCAAAATTCCTTTGGGATTATCTTCAAGTGAAATAAAGCATCAATTCATGGGCAAAACTGCCCAATATTTCAAATAAAAGAATAAGAGTCACTTAGGTTTGCCTACCTAAGCAGAAAATGATTATTACCGTTGTTTTTAATCCCCCAAATTGCCAAAACTTTAGATTTTACTAAAAATTATGCATAATTTTTTCTTTATATTTAAAGTGTCTTCCTGTAGGAATAACGGCCGCCAAAATTATTAAATTAAGTTAATAGGAGAGATGTAAGTAAATTACCTTACTTGTGTGAGAGTATAATCGGATAGTTGTTTACTGAATGAACGTGAAGAAAAAACCTGAAAATTTGCCTTCCAAATGGCAATTTGTCTGTTTTTATTCTATCATGCCAAAATTTTACAACGGTTTCAATTTTTATCTCTATGAGTCCTACCAATGTGCCCCATTGCAAACGAGGTTCCAAAAATGAAACTACTTGCTTCACTGACCCTATGACAAACAAAATTTTGGCTGATGTGTAGTTTCTTTTGTGAAGAACCACCCATTACAGAATTCCTGTATTAACTCTAAGTGCTTTTTTAAGACCTTCCCTCCTGCACCGCCTAATTTTGTTTCACTTTCAGGTATCATATACCACTACAAGTATTCCCATTTGTTAAATTATCTTATGAGTAAATCTGGTGTTTGCTATTGATTTTATTCATAGCTCCTGCATGCAACAGCAATCCTACTTCAAAAAGAATATACATTTTTAATGGGATTCAAAAAAAGATCACAGATCCAATATTTAAATCTATTTCAAGATACTTTTGCTCATCTTTTAATATTTAAAGGTCAAGCAACAAATATAATTCAGTAGAGCCTGCATATACAGAGAATACTTTCTATTTCTGCAGCATCTCAGAAAAAGAAGAAGTAATTAAATTAAAGTGAGAAGAGTCAATAGAAAATATTGAAGGGCCTGAGGAGACATAACTTCAAAGAATAACAAGCAGCTCAAAAGAAAAGAAGTGGGCTTAATAAAGAATTCCTAAGAATGAAGTATTAGGAGGAATATTCAATCCTTTGTAGCTATGGGAAGTACTATAACAAAACAACAGAAACTAAAACCAGAATCAGATGCATAAAAACAAATGCTTGTCTTCTAATTTCTATTCTATGAGTTTACTAATATGAAAGGCCCTTTAAACATACATTATTGCTTATTCCAGTCAGTGTTAAGGGAAGTAAATACTCTATGAATTTATTTTTAATCATTATAGCAACGAAAAGGATGAAGTCAGAGTCCAGTCTGAGCCTCACAAAAAAATGAGTTTGGTTTGGGGTGGGTTTTTTTTGCTAAATATGATAAAAATATGTGCTAGGTAACAGTCATAAACTTGCACCTTGCGGCAGTTTTCCCTTCGATCATCTTATATATATTGACAAATACCTTCCGATTCACCGGTTACTAGAAACTGCCCTTTACTTGAACCAAGATATGGTAAAATGCATGTTAAAATGTTTACTTCTACTGGTGAAACAAACGGTATTGGCAGAAATACGCCCCAGTCTGTAGCATTTACTTTGCAGCAGCTTCCCCGACACTGGTGTTATCCCTGCACTGGTTTGCACAGCAGGTGACTAATAAAGAAATTTATTTTGAGCCAGCAGTCCCCTCAGTACGTATCTTTTCCCAGACTGATGAACTCAGATGTACACACAGTAACAAACTGCAACCAACTGCAGTTTAAAACCCCAACTGAAATCGAAAACCAAAGAAAAAAAAGTCACGCCTTTGTTTTTACAGTTAAAAAAGGATGAAAATCTTCCACTGTTCATGACACAAATGTAAAACGTTGTTGTAATTCTAAGGTTAATACAAATAGTTTCACTATGCAAATGATCCTAATTAATAGGAAAAATATTACCTTATGTGAGATTCCTGAAGATTTTTGTGAAGTTATGATCTCTTCCCCACCCAAACAAACATTTCTGAAGTTTGTTCAGTAATGGCCAAGGGAAGCCTTTGGATTCTACTGAGATCCATAAAGAAATAACCCGGATTCTTGGTTCCCAAACACAAAAAGTAAAATCTTGAATGCTACCATTTCTTAATAACAAATAAAGCAGAGACAGATAACTTGAAACAGTGTCCAGAATTCAAGACTGCTCTTTTCTATGAAAGTTCTCCAAGTACTGATCTACAGAATAATGCTCTTGTGCTCTCTCTATAGCAAACTTTCTCCTTAATTCTTGTGTGAAAAGCAGAAGGAATTCGGTAAAAGCATTTTTCCAGATCCAGAATAATCTCTAATGTATTAACTACTTCAATACAGATGATTTGCAGCAAACACCATAGAAAACAAAATATAATATTTATTAATTTCGTATTAATTTGTCATTTTATAGGTCTATTATTTATAATATATTAGAAATTAGAAACATTAATATCAATGCTTTAAAAAAAAAAAAAGGTGGTTGTTTTCTAAAAGGAGGCAGTTTCTTGGAAAGTACAGAAATCTTTCACTTAAAGCCCCGAAGATCACAGTGGATCTTTTTCTTTCCTTCAGAGGAGATTCTAATTTACAGAACTGAGAAGGAGGTATGTGCTTTTTTTGCACCACTTACTTTTTCTCTCCCTTTGATGTTCCTTCCGCTTTCCTTCTCGAATGGGCTCACATCCTTCAGAGGACGAGTGCAGCACGACAGAAGACCATTTCTATTGCGTCTGCTCTCACCTCATATTCAATGCTCTGCCACTGGTCACTCCTAGAATTAGTGAATTATTAACATTCTGTTTCTGCATTTTAAGATTTTTTCTCTGTGCTTTGCATCTCCTCTCTCCTGAAAACCTGTTAAATGACCACACGTGAACCACTACGCACAGCACTAAGAGAATTATAATGATAAATAATGCTTGTAAATGAGTATATTTCTTCAGTAATCAATGTCTGCATTCCAAAGTACTCACATTACGTTTTTCTGTATAATGAATTTAATGTATTACTGCCAAAGAAGCTTCCCTGTCGAGTACCAGTCACAATTCTTCAGAGATCCTCAGGGCTAAACATTGTACGAGAGATCCTAAATCATTTTTTCTGCTAAAAAACAAAGAGAAGCTGACATTATGGGAAAACAACCAAGTAAAGCACTATCAAAGTTATTATTTCTTAAATGATTATTTTAAAGAGGCATGAAAAAGGATTTCATATAAAACTGCGATATGTGGAAGGTGGAATAGGCCTCACTTAGGCTTTCTTATACACGTATACATAATTATGCACTAGACTTAGTTCACTCGAGCATAGAATAAGTTTAGATTCAATGAGCTGGAACATCCTGATTCAGGTAATGATTGAGCAAGTAATTTTCCTACTAAAGCACAATAACGATGTTTTTCAGTTCTGACAGAAGAGTGGAAGAATTCTTACTGTACTGGTATTTGTTCAGTTCTCCAGCTGCTAGTCCATAATTTAATTTAAAAAAAGTGTCAGATAAACCGCACTGAAGAGCGGATTCAATTGCGTGCTAATTATAGACCTATGCAGACAGCTAGGGTGAGAACTACGGGAGGCCTAAAAAGAAGCAGATGAAAAAGATAACTAGAGCTAGTGACCACGTCATTCAAATGAAAAGAGCAAAGAGAAGGCAAAGAACAGTACAGGAATCAGGACAGAAAGGCACGGCAGGAAGAAAAAACTCTTTTTCTGAAATAAATTTAAGCATTTGTTTAGTTTTCAGCTGCTAATACCACGCAGTAGTTCACATAGGAACATGTTCAAACTATTGCAGACCTCCGTTAAGTCCACCACCGTGCAAACAGAAGTTTCTACTAACACATCACGATATCAAGACTAGAGACTTGCACTTTTGGGAAGGCCTCAAGAAGATCACAGAACCACAGAATGGTATGGGATTGGAAGGGACCTCTGGAGATCATCTAGTCCAACTCCCCTGCAGGGAGGTCCACCCAGAGCAGGTCCCACAGGAACGTGTCCAGGTGGGTTTGAATGTCTCCAGAGAAGGAGACTCCACCACCTCTCTGGGCAGCCTGTTCCAGGGCTCCACCACCTTCACAGGAAAGAAGTTCCTTCTCATGTTTAGGTGGAACTTCCTACATTCAAGCTTGTGCCCGTTCCCTCTTGTCCTGTCCTTGGGCATCACTGAAAAAAGACTGGCCCCATCCTCCTGACACCCACCCTTGACAAGCATTGATCAGACCCCCCCCTCAGTCTTCTATTTTCCAGTCTAAAAAGATCCAAGTGCCTCAGCCTTTCCTCATCAGAGAGATGGTCTAGTCTCATCATCATCTTTATAGACGCAAACCAAAACACTGGACAAGAAAATGATGACCATATTCTGTCTCAGCAGTTCCAGGCTTATAATCAAGTTCATGTTAGACTCAGAAGTTAGAGAAATCACACTTCAGGTCTGTCTCAGACTCTCCAAATAATAGCGCTGCCCGTACCTTGTCAAGTTCTTTCTGCATCAATTAACTTCTTTCATTAAATTAAAACACCAAAGGGGACAACTTAGCCAATATAAAATCTCAGAGTAGCCTTTTCCCAGTGATTTATCTAGTACAATTAGAGTAAGCTGTTTGTGCTATAGCAAGCTCAAACAAACAGCCATCACAAAAATTACAGCTCTGAAGTTTTCTTCCATTTGCCTGGCAGGCTCGCTCTTCCCAGAAAAACACATAATGAAAAGAAACCCAAGGTATTTATTGAGGGAGTCAGAGAAAAAAGGGAATGTGGAAGTAGGCAATGCAGTAGGAAACAGGAAGACTGAGAGGAAAATATTAAAGAACTATGAATATAAAACAACATCGTAAAACGGGGCTGAGGAAAGATATTATTGTAGGTTAAACGTAATGGAAATCATAATAATGTCAGAGATGGCACACTAGGAAGAGCAGGTCACACTTCCAATGGCTCAAGACATTTAACAAGTCAGTTGATAACAAGTGTTTTGTAATAAGGAAAAAGACTAAATGTGTCTGAAATTCTATGCTGATTTTACTATATCATCTGAAGGTTTATATTTTTAATTTTTAATATGACATCAGTAATTTCTTTGATGTTGAAAAGACCTTGGTGAATTAAATAAAATGACATAAACTTTTGCATGCCCACACTTTAAAAATACAGAGTACTAAATCCACTAATACAAAAAATGCTAAAAATCCATTAAATGCCCGATTTTTTTTGCTCCTAATTTTTAGCATTAAGGCTGTCAAGGTAAGTAGCAGCTTTGATACATCTAGAGCATTTCTGATCTTTTCCCTTCTATTCCCACCACTTAGGTCTTCACACTATTCTTGAAAGACGTTCCCCTTTCAATTAGATAAATGCAAACTTAGAAATATATGAAAAAGTTAGAATATGAGCAAGCTTCTGTGTACCCTAATGGTTAGAGTAGTGTTGCGGGAACAGAGACCTTTGTGTTTCAGTTATCATTCTAATTAACGTCCTCTGTGAAGTACTTCATCACTGAAGCAAGATCAGGTATATCACAGTGGAAAAGGTCAATAAATAAGTGGCCTTAACATGGCGAGAAAAGGTCTAGAAGTCTAGCGTTTGTGTTCCTTTTTGCTCTTCCTTCTCTTCTCTTTTTACCTCCCAAACTCTTACCCTTCAACAAACACAAGTTTGAACTTGCAATTGCATTTTGGGGTTGATTTGATTGCCCAAATATAAGTATTTGCTACTAGTTTGTATTTGCCGGTAATTGGCACTGGAGTATTTTACCTGACACCATTTGTTGGTCCAAAACAAAAAATCGGTAGCATCCGTCATATCTGTCAACTTTAAGTGACAAAAAAGCAAGTGCCTTATTCTCAGGCAGTCACTATTTCTACAGCAAAACTCATCAGGAAATATGCTGTTTCTAGCGTTCATAAGCTACTTCTTTAGGCGCATTAAAACAAATTAGAATGCATATGCTTTCAGTATAGCGCTACGAGACATTAATTTGGTGGTTTATATTGAGACATCAAAAGAAAAAGGAAAGAAGTGGTCACGGCAGGCAGTTAAGAACCAGAAACCTTTTCTTAGCTAACAACTTTCCAGCAAATTCAGTGGACCTGGAGTAGTTTTGAACCAACCCAGCACATAATAATATGTAATGGCTAATGAGCTGTTTCTTGCCACTAACACAATGGAAGGATAAACCAGTTGATAAGCCCAGATTTTGACTCATCTTTAATGAGTTTAACTTGACAGAGAGTTGCTCTTGAATAGCCAAGAACATCTGTTTTATATTTTACTTCATTTCTTATTTTATGTTATTACTAAGCAAGTTTTATGTACAAACAGGTACACAAAATCCACCCCTAGTTTTCAAGGAATTTTTCTGAGTCTTTAAAACAGCTTACTTTTTTTTCAGTATCATTAAAAAGCTACTTAATAAGCAATAAAATTTGGATCAGAATGCATAATTCCAAAAGAAATACAGTACAAAATGGTAAAAACTTCTGTAGATATTATTAACAACATTGAGTTTATTCCTTATTTTTTCACAATAAAGATCCATATATTCCTATATTTACCAAATGCAAGACCAATGTTTCCATATAATGTTCTTTGCACTTATGAGATTGCTTTTGTTACAAAAATTAATTACTGTGGACCATTATTTTTTGTTGCAAATGTTATAATAATTTCAGTAACATCCATGTTACAGGTCAAGGAAAAGACACAGCACTCAAAACGACATCTAAAGTGATTTCATGATTGCCAAAAAAGGGTGTGTCGGTCAAAATAAAAATCCATATCTAGATATTTACTTTAAGTTACATTTAAAATTAACGGAAATGGGAAAGGTAAATCATACATAGAATGTAGAAAGCCAACAAATTTGAGTAACTGAAAATATTATTAGTGTCTATTATTCTTAATATATTCAAATATGCCAATAGACGGATGGATAGGACTCTACAGAGAAGACACTTAACACAGAAAATTAATTGCAAAAATAAAAATTTTTCCTCAAAGCTGCCTTGCCATTGATAAGAATCAGAACTTTCCCCAATATTTCAAGTCATTCTACATCTGTTTTTTATTTTAAATATAGATGGAAAAACAAGAATCCTTCCCCAATATTGGGAATATGTTAAGGGAAAACATATAATACCTGAAAAATATGGATTTTTAGGAGTAAGTTGACTAATTTTTTATTAATATTATTACTTCGAATTAGACAACCAATTAAATCAATGATTTGAATTATTATTTTTTTTCAGAACAGAATTTAAAAGGGGCTCATGGAGCTCCTGTTTTAAAATAAAAATCCTTAAAGAAGCAATAGTCATTTAGGTTGTTGCTAGGCCAAAAGGTCATGTATTGGTGTCACAAAGAGGCTTTCTATTTTGTCTTCATGATGACTATTTTTAAGATGCCCATTTATTTTTACATCAGATTTTAAGTTATCCAAAGAAGCCAAAGTCCTAATTCTAGACTCACTAAAGCATATTGAATAGAAAAAATAACCAGCAAGTCTACATTGTGGAGCTAAAACAGATATAGTGAAAAGAAATATTGGAAAAAAAGGTTATTTTAAAATTTCACCTTCAACAAACCAGACTGAAATCAGCTGACGTGTAATATGGTATAGGCTTTCAGTTAACACGTGCTTCTGTATCACAGAGAGTAAGAATTTCTGTAGATTTAATTAAAAGGAATGAATTAATTTCATGACTTTTCTGTCCTGCATTACCGTTTCTCATGGGTGAATATTAGATATAAGAGGAACTTTCACTGCCCTTTCTCAATACTTTCTAGGTACGTTACCTCTGAAATTGCTTATTGGATCACACATTGGGTAGAAATAAGTGTAGACCTTTCATGCACTTAATTGTATCCTTCATTATCCAAAATAAGAGTGTTGAGAATACGTGGCAAAGTGTTGGCAGCCATAGGATGAGGGGGCGGCCTCTGTGAGGAGAGCCTAGGCCTACCCGGGACCTGGGTCCAATGGACCCACCAAAGGGCACAGCTGAACCCATCACCCAAGACGGTGACACCCCTGTGGTCAACATATTTAAGAAAAAGCAGAGGACACGGGCAGAGAAAGGAGGAAGGAACAAAAAGAGCGAGAAAGGGCAGAGGGAACGCCAACAAAGGATGTCAAGGCCATAGGACACTATCATTGAAACTTTCTGTTGCTTTTGCCCCACTGTAAATCAAAACTAACCTTCTGTAGGGCTGTTTTGCTGACTGCACGTTCACACTGGGCTGCCACAACAGTCAGGGTCAGCACTATATTGTGCAATACTATTAAGGTCATTTACTCCTGAGAAATTGTACAAGCTCTAGCTGAGGAAAATGAGCAAAGTGTCACATCGGTCATTCTCCTACACCATCAAAATTAGGTATCTGCATCAATGCCAAATGCATCATATATTTCAATTACACTTATAGCTGTTCTGTCACATGTCAAGGATACAAATAACCTTACTTCTAGATTGCATGTTCTATTTCTTAAGTTATTTGCCTATACCTGAAACTTCAAGGTCAGAACTGCAATGACAGGTAAAACTGTTCATGTACCATAGTAATTAGACTTTTCAGCTGGATTGCCATTAGTTCTGTATGACATCATAGCCCATTCATCATTATTAATTTGCTTCTTACACTGCTGGCAAGATAAAGCAATCTTAAATCAAAATGAGATGAAGTGAACCTTTGCTACAGGTTCTTAGATCGCTTAAAAACATGGCGTTTTCTGACTCTGCCTAAGCTTTATCGGAGACAACATTGTTACAAGATCTTATTTCTCTTCCTTCCAAGAATGAAAACAAAAGTCTTGAAAGCAAACAGACAGAAATAACTAAGTTTAAGGGATCCATTCATACAGCTTCCAAGTTAACTGTATTATTATGACAGCCTTGAGTCTCGAGATATATATGCTAGACATTACAAATTTATAATTCACTATGAAGAATCTATTGGAACTGAATTCTGAATGAATTCTTCTGACCAGAGAACTATTGTATAAAAAAAAAAAAATTATTTACCTTTACTTCATTTACCTTTACTTCATTTACCTTATTTTACACAGGTCACCAAGGCCTCACTTCAGCAGAGACAGAAACATTTATGTACCCCTTAAACTGGATACTCTAGTGATGGTTCCTTTCTAAAGCTCCTCTGGGGGTAGAAAGCATAGAACAATAATAATTTTAAAAGGGCCAAGTGGATTTTAGCTCTGCCGTGGAACTGTGGAAGTGGTTAAACCTTACATTTTTCCAACTTTCTACATAGTCCATTGCCTTCTAAGCCACTCTTTGGTGTTAATATGAGAAGTAAATAGTTGGTAGTAAATAGTAAATAAAAAAAAAGATTTTAAAAACATGTTTTAATTATTAGAGAAATAAATATCTGCCTGTCGGCAACAAAAACCTTTTACAATTCCTATATATTTCTGTCTAACAAGGAATTTATAATCACCTCTGGCACTAATGGCTGAGTCACGTAGCATGTAAAAATGCCTGATCTCTGCTATAATTGCTTGATATTTCATATCCTGCTCTACAGGAATACACTTTAATGTGTGAAGCCCTTCCTTGAATTGAAAATCTTTATTTGACTCAACAGCAGCTATTCTTCATCTTTCTATCTTCACAGAAATGGAAAGCTATTTACTTCTTTGCCAGGTTACCAAACAATACTGCTATTCAAATCACAGATTTCCCTTTCTGTATTTTCTTTTGGCACCTCAAACTTCTGTTCCTCTTTTGTTCCCAGGCTCAATGATGCTGATTATCTTGCACCACAACACTTTTAAAATAATTTAATGACTTAGAAATTATATAGCTTTGACTTTTAATAAAATGCAGAATATAATTGCCTAAAGTCAACAACAAATATTACATTTTAATTTCATTACTTTTTTTTTCATTTCATTAAAACTTCCAGAATCTTAGCTAGACTGCTATGTTCAAAGTTGTATTAATACAAAATTTCATATATAACTATGGAATCATATACTTGGATGACTTTATATCTTTTTCATCTAGGGAAGAACAGGAATAAGAATTTAATTTAGTCTCCAGTGGTTTGATTTTATTCTCACCTGAAATAACATTTTATTTAGTTTTATAAAAGGAATGAAGATGAGTGCCTTCCCCATGTGTTTACTGCCTTTGAAATTCCTTAAAAACCAACATGGAGATGAGAACAGACCAATAATAACTCCTGGACAAGTTTTCTTATTTAGCCAGAAGACTGACAAATTCTGTACTAGCCTCCATTTACGCATTTATTTCTTTATAGTATAATATTTTAATATTGAGGGAGTAGCAGATAAAAGTTCTAACTCTGATAAGTTTATTTTCATATTTCAGAAATACACCACTTGTGGGAGACAGCTCAAAAGTTTTGTTTGGTAACTTTGCTTTTGTGTTTATGACCGTCAGATGAATTTCGATACAAAGATGGATATTATTCTGCATTTTAGTAGGAAGATCTCCAGACTGTTTCCAAAAACTGATTACCTACATTAAGCCCTTTTTTTAAATGAAACTCATTTTGCTAGGTATATTTAAATATTCTTTTTGATTCAGGCAATATTGCTTTCAGAAGCAACTAAATCATTCATGTTCTCACCGTTTCTAATTTGTGAGACCTAAGAAATTTCACTGTGAGAGAGGAACTCTCGGATTTTATGCCCTATTTGGTAACATGTGGAAAATCAGATGCAGTGAGGAAACGGACAGGATTGTTTCCAAATATTTGATACAAATCCAAACCCCCTCAAGCCTGAATTTATTTGGCAGGACAAACAATAGGAGAATAACACTGCCAAGACCCTGCTGTCTATTCCCCTGTGTGCTTAATTATTTTTGGTTGTTGATTGCTGTTGGGATTTTTTTTTTATTTGTTTGTTTCTACAGTAAATTCACCAAAACAACTGCTAAAGCTTTTAGTTAATTTTACAGAAAGCTGTGGATTTATAATATTTAAGTCATATTGGGGAAAAAAAAATCATTAACGTCCAATTTAGCAATTTCAAGTGTTATTTTCTTAATCCGTGTAAAAATGTCATTAAAAAGAAAAAAAAAAATAATCCAAAGTCTACGCTCATTTTTCTCCTCTAGTCTTCCAGTGTGGAAGTGGAGCCTTAGATACTCAGGCAGCCATGAATTCTCTTCAGCTGGACGGCAGTTTTGGCTTCCCTTCAGGATCTGTTGTCAGATGGACTACCAGAAATGGCCACAGAAGAAAATCTTTTGGTTTAAGTCACCAGAACGTTATATTTAGGACAAACAATTCAGGTTAGACTATAATGGCACATACCTTTGTAGTTATTGGGAGTCTTTATAACAGAAATGTTAGACTCTAAACATCTCCATTTGGAAAAAAGGCATCATTCACTTTACTGACCTCCTGTTTCTTTTGGAATACAAACCCACTTTCAGCACTGGTTCAGCTCGGTCTCTTTTTTCATATTCTGAACAGTCTAAACAAGAGTTTATCCTTGCTACTGTAGCTGTCTCGTTTGCTGTTTTGACCTCTTCTGAATGCTGATTTTACCTGGAAAAATAAAATATCTAGTGACCAGGGTGACACCATTAGGATAGGATTTACTTTCAGACCTTCGGAGTAGGCTTTGGAAATAGGAGCATCTTTTCTGCGTACAGGCACTGGTTCAATTTCTGTTTTTTTTTTCCTGTTATGGTAGCCTTGATGTTGTTATCAACAATGAGAGGAGCTGGAAAGAAGAGAAGGCGAAAAGACTGGGTTACGATGACACCTGCAGGGTAAAGTAACAGCAACCAGCCTGACAACCCAGTGGTCAATAAACTTTACAGTGGAAACACAAAGCCAGATGAAGTTCTCAAAATACCCCCTGCTCATGAAAAGTGTTAAAAAGGACCCAGAAAGAAAGCACTACTTGAACTTGAGCGTTATGTGGAACTTCTGGACCTGTTGCTAACCACTCCAAATGAGAATGATGAGTTAGATACATTACTGTTTGTTTATCTCCCTTCATATTAAATGGGGAGAAAATGATTCTGTGCTGCAGGTGGTGCTATGGCCAGTAAGGGGAGGTGCATGATGAAGGAGGAATTACGTTCAGCATTCAGGAAATGGTGTCATCCCACTTCGCTTAACAACACGCGTGGAAGAAAATATTGATTTTCAAATCATCAGTGTCCTGGTTTGAGAGACAGAGGAGTAATTTATCCTCTGATGCTTGGGAAAACTGCACTTTTGGAAGACTCTAGTGCCTGAATTTGTGAAAATATTTACTTTATAGCCAGCCAAGCTCTGTGGTCTCATTGTTGTCGAGCCTTGCCAGGTGCACGGCTGAGGAGGAGTGAGACCCGGGCACTTGACCCAAGCTGCCAGCAGGGTTATATCATACCATGAACGTCACATTCAATATAAAATAGAAAGTTTGCTGCGTAGTTAGTTCCCTCTTCCTTAATGGCTGCCATCCTGAGAACTCCTTGCCCCGGCGCTGGAGCCCTGAGCCCTTCCCTTCCTCCTGAAGCCCCAAGGATTTGGATAGTTCTTATGAGAGTATATTTCTGCTAAAATGTAGAATAGACCTGTCCCTCCAAAAATGTTTTGAGACTGTGTTTTAATATTTTTGAAATGATAAAATTTAGTTATTACAGACAGTTTTCAAAAGATTTGTCTCCTAGTGAGATGTGTACATCTCTTAATGTTTTAATTCTTTTCCTTTAGGAGGAGAAAAAAACCAAACCAAAACCAACAAAGCAACAAGGCCACCACTTATTTTATGTAAAACATCACAGAATACTTCTCCTTAAATCTAAATACAATTCTTATACTTTCTGGAAATTAAAGATTTCCTGCTGCTTCTGAAATGAGAACGTAGCAATCAGCTGAATTCAGTGCTCCCAGTCATATCTCTTAGACTTGTCTTTATGCTGTGCACAACGTGGTAATTTTATCAAGAGAAACATACACGTGTCGGGAGTGTGGTCTGCAGTAAACAGTTCTGCATATGCATTTAACATCGTGAAAACCAAATATCATTGTTTAGCGGACAGTAAACAGGAAATTTCTATAATAAAGATAAGGTATTTACCTTGCAGATAAGATTAGTAGGTGACACTACAACACTGTGTTTTTCGAACTATTTAGAAATGACATAATGTTGACATAAAAAGATTTTATCAAATATAAACTCCTTTTAGGAAGTTTATGAGTTGTTTTTCAAGATTTTGATTTTTTGGATCCTCATTTTTAAGGCATAGCTACCTATATCACCTGTGTATGTGCAAAAGACAGATTGATATAGTGCTTAGTGACATGGTTTAGTGATGGGTTGTGGCTATTTTGGTTTTTTAATCAGAGTTAGGTTGATGGTTGGACTGGATGATCTTAAGATCCAACCTGGACGATTCTATGGTTCTATGACCCTTAATACTGATTGTGGTCCTCCTTCCTGCGTGATGTGAGATCTGCTAATTGTTTCAGTGGTAGAATTTTTGTCTTATTTCAGTTTTCTAAAATTCTGGGTGGAATTGGAGCAGGAAAAGGGAATGCTTGCCACCTAAAGCGAGTGAACAAAAGTTGAACACCTCTTCCAGTGGATGCCAATCTATTGCAAAGGCCAGTGAATATTAGGTTATAATTGGTACCTATACCAATATTTTAGTCTTTCACACTCTTTTGAAATGACTTGGAAAATTGATTGTTGAAAAAAATTTTCAGTTCATCAAATTTAGCATACAAAATAAACTCTAAGAAGCAACCCTTTAGAAAGGCATCAGTATCTACACACAGAAATAAAAGTGATAATGCGAGAAGCAATTTAAAATTATAATTTTGACTTTTAACTGTCTAGACAGATGCTAAGACCAATGCTAAGACAGATGCTAAGATGCCTCATTGTTTAAGGCAACAGGCATTTACAGTCTACTTAAAATGGGACACATATTTTTCAAACTGAGGTGAATACAGCTGATGAAAATCATGCTCTTAATTGATCCAAATTTTGAGCCTGAGTAGAATGCCTTTTATCACCAAACAGGGCTTTAAACAGATTAAGAAAAGCAATAAAAAAGGACCCTGAACCACTAACATCATCACAGGTTTACCCACAATTTGTTAGTTCATTAAACTTACTTAAACTAAACTGTTAGATTCCGTATGGAGCTGAAAGGCTTGAAAAATCACTGAAGAAAAAAATAAATAGCCAATGGCAATTAACTGAGAAAGACAGTCAGTCAAATAAGAAGAAAAAAAAAAATATGGGTTATGTTTGGTTTTCGAAGTTGGTAGCTATAACTTCCTTCAGTCATTTTAGACCCAGAAGAACCAGCATGGCCTCTCCTGATCTAAAACCACAACACTCAGTGAATTCTTCAAGTTCCTTTTTGAACTAACATACGCTTTTCTTTTTCTCTCTCCTTGCAATTTCCTGCCTTCAGAGATACCTGTTTAGCTTTAGACTAGAGACGGTGCCCTGACAAGTTACAGGTCCAAACACTAATAAATAGTTTAAAAGCAGTTTTTATATAGCTTTTAAGTGATCATTAACTATTTCAGTACCAGCTACTTTCACAATGATAATATGACAAAATATTTATACAGTGCATTTCCTCTGTCTTTCCCTTCTCCTAGAAATTTCATTTATAACTACCAAAATTTCATTCCAAAATTTGCAACCATGAGTCTGTCTACATTAAAACCAGAACCGTTTTCTAAGGCATGGTTCAAGATAAGTTCCTACTTATTGCAACCGAAGATTGAGTGGTCTTTGGAGCAAGATATACACCATATATTCCACTGCTTTTGTAAATTTTATCTCAGTAAGGTCAATGTAAATACCTAGGGAAAAAAAAAATGTCTTACACTATTAAAAAAGATTCATTATACAAATTGTAGGGCAGCAGAAAAAGCCTTTGTGGAGGAACTAATAGGTTTTTGTATATTAATTTCATTAGCCACAGTTGTTTAATGAAGTTGTGTGGGTTTGGGTTTTTTTTCATAGGCTTTGTGCTGTTATTTTTCATCACTGAAAAGGATTGTTTTCATCTTGAAGGACTTCCCTGAAAAAGAGACTTCATTTTTATACACTACCTGCAGAAGTTACATGAAAATTTTAGTAGTAAAATGGTTACAATATTTTAGCTTTTTACATGTATTTCTTCAAGATTGCAGTGCTTTATATTGCATTTTTCATTGCTACAGGCAATCTAAAATACCTGTCCCTTCCTTATCACCGATCATTTAGACACAAACGGAATAGTTTCCTCTAAAGACTCCCTTAAATTATGGATCACAAGGGTCTTTTACTTGCAGGAGATTTTTAGATGAGTAGGTCAGATGGCAGATGTGTTTAAAGTTGAGGTACAGAGCTTAGAGTCATAGTGCCTGCAGAAACACCTACCTAAGAAGGACACAGAATTTAGCTGGGAGAGGAAGGCTGAAAGTTGTATATTATCAAACTGTGTTCCTGTTGAAGTCAATAATTATTTTACCATTAAAACCAGTGAAGATCATGAGCAGTGTTTCAAAAGTTATCCAGATTACAGAAAGTAAAGAAATTAGATTAGTATGTATAGGTGAATATAGCAGCTCTAAAATCTTATAACAGAGACAAGACCAGCAACACCAAGTCATAAATTTAGTTATCTTCTTACTAATTTAAGCCAAAATCCACTAAAATCGAGGCAGCCAGCACAACTGAATTTTAGTGAAGTTAATGAATTTCATGTGGTCACAGGTCCATACCTGTGTATTTTTTTCAGAAAGAAAGCTTACGAATTTGCAAGGAATATACAAGTTGTCTTAATATTTCCCCTTTTCAGCTCAACAAAAGTACTTCTGCACATCATATATGAGAGTGCAGTGGCAGCAACCACCATTTTAAGAAAGAATATTCCAGCTTCATAAATATACTGCACCTGTGTAGCTTAATTGTGAATCTTAAACTGATGGGACAGGTGAAGATACATGAATATTTTTATCATACTTATATAATATTTCACAGAACTTTCTAAATTATGAGCTAGTGCCTGCCAAGTATCAAAAGGAAAACACACATGTATTAGTGTATTTTATATTTGTAAATTCATCAAAATTACTTAGAAACTCAGACAAAATGTGTGACAAAACACAGTATTCTATGACATTATTGGCTGAAACCACTGCTTTCCTCTGTATTTGTTTGTATATACTCTCATTTTTCTAATACATCTAGTGTGATTTCATTGTCTCTGTACCTGAGTTTAACAATTCAAGTATTTTACCTTTCATATAATAAACAATTTCACTGGCAATACCAGAGAGCTATAATAAAACCAACTGTGAAAGAAATGTAGAGATTCAGAAAAAAATCCTTTCAGTAGTCTCTTGATTCTAAGCTATACCATTTTTGGAAAGACAATATTTACCGGGAGCAGTGCAAGAATTCAAATTTTTACAGCTACTGAAAGGGAAGAAAGTCTTGGCATTTCACTGCATTTTCCAGGCATGGCATTGAGTAAAGCTCTCACAAAATAATAAAGCATTATAGTACTTAAACACGCCTGCCCTAAAAAAACAAACAGAAAAAAAACCGCCACATACTCCAAAACCATCAAAAGATCCCCATGTACTCACGTATGTGATATGAAAAGTAAAACTAATTGAATTCATTAGCTGAATTAGTTACTCATGCTCACCTTTCTCTCAGACAGTTGATGGAATTTTAACCAGGTGCTTCTGCCAACACCTTCGATCGTGGTGGGAGGAAGAAGTCATTTGACCAAGGATTTGGGAAGTTATCCTATTAAGTATCCTCAGTGAATGTACTTTGTTCTTTGCTCCAAGACAATTGGGAACCTAAATTTCAGACTGTTACTGATTATTTAGCAAGTATTTTCTATTTTTCTAAGTGACTTGAAAATGCTCAATATTAACCTTTGTGAAGTACTTTGAGAAAATGGTTATGACAGGCTCTATGGAAATAGAAGTACTAATTGATCTTAATGGATTCTCATAGAACCCCCTTGACACCTCACCCACCATCTCTCCTTTCCTTTTCTGCCCACCTTCTCTGCTGCACTACACGGTTCAGGTAAAA
>JAOXJK010000032.1:63514782-63525167 GCA_025774025.1 Xenus cinereus
GCTGACTGCGGGGAGGTCGGACTAGATGACCTTTGGAGGTCCCTTCCGGCCTGGACAACACTATGACACTATGACACCCCTGTAGCTCCCCCCACTACCAGAACCTTGTCACACAAACCCAATACATTATGCTACAGAAATACTGTATGTAAAGCACGAAAACATATTACCTCTCTGTAATGCAAAGGTCTCAACTAGAATACCATGTTTAACTTTGAGCACTGTGCTTCAGAAAAGGTGGACACTAATTAGAGAAAGTTCAGAAAAGAGCAGTAATAGTGATAAGCAAAGTAGGAAAAAAAATCCCCAGAAGAAAAGACTGAATTAATTGAGTTTCCTTTATTTAGAATGGAGGAAACTTGAAGGGATCAAAAATAATAATGTTCATATATGCTAAAAGTTGTCACAAAAAGGAAGGTTCTCCATCTCTATGGGGAGCAGAACAAAAAGGAATGAGAAATTTAAGAAAAATTAAAGACAGGGTAAGCACTGAAATATGAATGATATGATTCTGTTAAAAACGAGTAAGACAAGCATCTACCAGTTTCAGTTTCTACGTTTAGGCGCATCAAGTTGAGGTAGATAAACTTGTGAGTTGTCCCTACGAATTATTTTCTATTTGTTTACAATTCTGGAGGCAATCATGCCTTCTGCTTTACTAAGATTTAACGCACAAGGCTTATAAATACGTTAATGTATATATATCCAGAGTACTTAGCATAAGATTCAAAAATGTCTAAGAAAAATTAGATTAATAAATAACATAATGAAATTAAACATTTAAATGTGTTGAATATTAATTAAAAATCCCTAATAAATTTTAGAAAATGTGGGTGATCACTGTGTAAGAAAAGAAAGCAAATAGTGGTTTATTACCTGGGCCTAGTTTGTTCATTGCCCTTCGAGTATCGCTTCCTAGAGAACAAGAATGGTCAAAATGGGCAAAATAACAAGCAGGCATGGCAGAAGGCAAGCATGGATGAACATGGAGCTCCTGACTGAGCTCAGACATGAAAAGGAAGTGGACAGATGGTGGAAGCGGGGACGGGCTACACGGGAGGGATACAAAGACGTTGCCCACTCACGTAGACATGGAGTGAGGAAAGCCAAGGCTCAGCTGGAGCTGATGCCGGTGGAGGAGGTGAAGGGCAACATGAAAGGCTTCTCTAAGTAGAAGAAGGGGCTCAGAGAGGGGAGGGACCTGCTGATAAAGGTAGTGCAAAAGGCCTTTTCCAAAAGGCCTTATTCTTTGATACTGCGATTCGAATGTTTTGAACGTATTCAGTAAGGAAAAAGGAGTGTTAGAAGTAGTAAACAAAGTTAAACTAAAACACTCTTTTAAAAGAAATTGGGCTGATGTCATCAAAATAAACAGTGAGAAAACTAATATCTGAATTAAAAAGAAAAGCTAACATGGCAATAGATGTCCACATTAGAAAAGTAGAGCAAAACTATCAACAGTATGAGAAAATTTTATGTACAATCATATGAAAATACAGATTTCGTGCGACAAGTCTTCAAATGCAACCTCCTCCTCAGACCAAGCCTGACCTCCACGTTAAAGCAGGCTACTCAGGACTTTTTACAGTCAAGTTTTGCAAATCACCAAGGATGACCATCCCACCCCTCCTTCAGGATACCTGTTCCAGAGCTACGTAAATTCCAACTTAGTAATTGTTTTTCCTGGGAATCTACTTGGAATTTTCTTTTGTCACTATTTCCCTTACGCTGTGTGCCTCTGGGAATAGTGTGGCTGCATCTTCTTTATGTACCTTTAGGTAACGGAAGATTCTAGTTAGGTACCTCTTCTCTCTTTACTGCTTCATTCTGTTGCCTAAACAAGAGTCTCAGCTCCTACAGCCTCTTCTCGTACATTGTATCATCCAACCCTCTAACCACCTTAATGATGCTCCACTGGACTCGTTCCAGTTTGTTGCTGTGGTTCTCATAACAAGTTCTCTCAACCTGTTGCCTACATTCTTGCTAATTCAGCCCAAAAACTGGTGAACTTTCATCCTCACTATGAAGTGCTGCCTCATAATCGACTTGTTATCAACCAGAACACCAAGGTCCTTTGTTTTTTTTCCTTGCATTTATGCTCTGCAGCCAGTTATCCCCAGCACATGTGAATACAGGAGGAGTTTTCTTTGCTGAACTTGGAAGCCTGTGATATATTCTTTCCCGACTGATTCCAAAATGCCTGGATCTCACCCAGTATTTCGGAAGCCAAGAAGACAGGAAACAACCTTCGGCAAAAATGCTATCCAATGTAGCTAAATAAGTTAACACATCCTGACCGTTTATCATTATATGTCTAAACTTTGTTTACATCAAAATGAGAAATGAGAATTTGATTTCAAGTTAATAGGACGCATATGGGTCAAATAGATACTCCTTTTTCTACAGAATTGTTAAGATCCAATAGCACGTGCAAGCTGGGTAAATTACACCAGCATTTTTCTCAATTAGCAAATTAAATCATATTAAAATCACTGGCGAACTGCCTTTATAATATTTTTGCTATCTTGGCTTTTTCCCTTTCTCTCTGTAAATGTTTTTGCTGTGAAGCTCTGTTGTTACGTGCCAGCATAGTAGTTCCCTCAGTCCTCAGAAAGCAGACATATGTTGGCACTTATCCACCTCTAATTTTGTCAGAGTGCTTCACTTTCTCTCACAGTGTTCTTCCTGGCACAGATCTTTGCCAGCAACTGACAAAAAAAAAACCAACTGGAAATGGAAAAAAAAAAAAAAAATTACTTTCAAGGGCAATCCCTGTCAGCAGCACTACTTGACTGTGGTTCTTGCCAGAGATCGTTTCTTCTGCCTGCAGACATCTACATAAGAACCTGTTGGTTTCGTTGCTGCTGCCATGAATTTCAGGGCCCTAGTTGTCCTTTAAAGAATCTCTGTTCAAGCCACTTCTTTGTATTAAACTAGTTAGAAAAAGCAGCGTTGCTGCAATCAAAACGGTCCTGATTTAATTTTCAAAATTTTGTGCAGGGAAGCGAACTGGTATTCGAGACGTAGTGCAGAGGTTTAAAGAAGTTACAATTACTGTAAAATATCTACTTTAAAAAGATAAAGGATCCATGTATACTGTCCAAGAGAAATGGTATTCACAAATTTCTATCAAATAGAAAATCACTACAATGCCCTAGAATCTTCTCCACACTCTCCCTTCAGGCATTTACATTCATTGATAAGATTCCCCCGTGGTCCTTACCTTCTCTGGCCTAAACAGCTCCAGCTCTCTCAGCTTCTCTTTGTGTGACAAATGCTCCAACCTCTTCATTAGCTTCATACCCCTTCACTGAACTCACACCACGTCTCTCTTGTACCAGGGAATCCGTGCTTGGACACAGCACTCTTTGTTGTCTCCCAGGGTCCCCAGGAGCTTCTCTGAAAGCTGGTTTCCACACAGACATCCCCCAGCCTGTAGTGGTGTGTCTATTTATGCCTCACGCGAGTTATTTAAATTTTCTTCAGCTTCACTGAGAAATGACTAACATTTATTTGTAGTAGGAAGGGTATATATTCCGCAATCATTTTTCTCAGACACCTGTAAAATAGAATCGTAGAAGTTGTTCCTGTCTTGCCACTACAATTCACACAATCATAGAACCATGGAACTGCCGAGGTTGGAACGGACCCTTCAGATCATCAAGTCCAACCATCAGCCCAACACTGACAAAAACCACCAACCCATGTCCCTCAGCACCACGTCTGCCCGGCTTTTAAATCCCTCCAGGGACGGTGACTCCACCTTTTCCCTGGGCAGCTTGGTCCAATGTTTAACAACCCTTTCAGTGTAAAAATTTTTATGTCTGATAACTTGAAAAATTCACCTCAAGTATGAGGCACTGACAGTTGTTTGAACTGTAGGTCTTGTATATGCCAAGAGTTTTTCAAAAGAGCTATGTTATTTTTGAGTATAGACGCTTGGATGTACATGACATTCAAGACGTATTTTGTGCTGTTATAAATACTTTACACAGACCTTGGAGCAAAAAATAAAAAGCAAAACCAGCCAAATTAATTTTGAATGGAAAGCAGGATTATAATTTAATTTTTTGCAAAATCTCTAGTTTCTCATTGTGAGTTGCCTGCAAAAAGACTTTTTACTAATCTATGATTATCAAAAATTAAATTTGCAGCACCAAGAGAATCTCGTGGGACTGGAAGAGAACAGCACTAGCTAGTGTGCTCTTGAACACTTATGAATTCAATTTTATACACTGTAAGGTGTTTTTTTTAATGCAAATTGCAATATCTCAAGAATTACCTGTAGAAAATATTGCCTGCATGTTTGGATGAACAATTTCAGCATAGTTCTCATCTTCTACAAAGAAGTCAACAATCACTACCTATGAAAAAAAAAATCTTATTTTTTCACAACGCTGAAAGTGTTCCACAAAACTACTACTAGAGCAGTACTTTCCTACTACTCTGAGGAAGAGAAAGAGGGAGGGGTTTGACAAAAAATGTAGATAGCCAAATGAAAGTGTTTGGCACTAAGTCAGTCAGAAGTGTAAACAGCCCATATTTTACGAAATATTTCAAATCACTACTTACCGCATGAGAGAGATTTTTAAACACTCAACTTTCCACTAAAGTTGAAGGAAAAACTCGATATTGTTAAAACTGCTGCGCAAATTAGTTAAATGACCTGTTAAATTGCCTACTAGAAATCTACTTCCTTTACTCCTGTTTCTTAAATAAGAACTTTGAGGAAATCATATGTGTTAATATTCAAATTAAAATGTCAGCACTATAATTTACACAATGACATCACATAAAATACTATTCTGCTTTTCATTTGAATCTCAATCTAAGATGGAAAAACAAGAATGAGAGCTCTATGAGACATAGGTAATGCTCCAGTAAGTCAACAAATGTATCAATATTGCATATTGGTATCCTTGAAATCAGCCTTGGTCATAAAAAGTCTTGATTTATACATTGCTGGTCCAAGCATGGTCCTCTTGGACCATGGAACCAAGGGGTGGAACTCAATGATCTTTAAGGTCCCTTCCAACTTGAACCATTCTATGATTCTCTTGAAAATTCTGGAAAGACTTAAGGTTTCTTTTTGCATTCAGAGTTAGTGGGAATATAGCGTAGGTTACACAGTTAAATTGTACCTAGACTTTCATTTTCTTTTTTTGACGATAGCAGTTTTGAGCCGAGAGTTTTGGACAGTAGCTTCTCAGCAGATATGAAAAACTTTAATTAATTCAGAAATGTTGAAGATATCATATATAGCAAATGTCTCCAGAAGCATGTAATTTGTGATGTTCCCAGACAGTTTCTCTCTGTGGGTGTTTTATTACTTTCAGATGAATTTTATCCAAGCCTTGTTGATTACAGATCAATCAGACTCCTGAAGCATTTCAAGATACAGCTACTTTAAGTGTCTCTTTTCCCTCAGGATTATTATTATCTTATAATAAACACACCTCTTGCAGTCCTCTTCTTATTAATACAAGAGGGTTTTTACATATAAAAGTAAATTACTGTCTTCATTGAAAACTGCCAGATAAGGTTAGGATATTTCACATGAGACGTAACCAAAGCTTAATTTAAAGCTTCCATGCAAAAATCCAGTGTACTCACAATGCTTTTGGAGCCCGGGCAATTTTATTTTATATTTGAAGTGTTCAGTCTGGAGACAACACTAAAAAGAAAAGATTGTGATTTTACATCTGCACAGCACATCAGTCTAAGCTCAAAAGTCTTTCTATTGTATTAATAGTGCACAGCTTTAGAATATTAACGTCATCTTAGAAACTAACTTAGAAAATGGAGGATAACCATTCATAGCTATATATATGCATTCTTAAATAAATGCCTTGAAACACAGCTAATGTAAGTTAAAACTACAATTTCCAGTTTGCAATAAGTAATGCAAGTAAAGTTAATACGTTTCTCTGATTTTTGAATACTGAGTCAGTTCCTCAAAGTGAATGGAATGATTTCACTATCTGAACATTTGCTCTTTTTTGGTATTAAAGTAGTAGTGTAGTATCAGCCCTCTGCCCGCCCGTTTATTGAAAAGATAGATGAAAAAGGCTCTTACTTTAAGCACTGTATAACCGAAGGCTTTTCCTCTCCAATCAAATAAAGTAAGAAATCCAGCTAACTAGAACAAACAATTAAGTTACGATATTTTCTTTTGGGTGTCAAAGTTGTATTTTGTAAAACTCTCAGTAAAACACTGGACTTTCAAAGAAAATATTGAAGGATTTGGGGAGATGAAACATAGCAAATAATTTCGTACACGTTAAGGAAAGAAAATCTTCAAGGCATGAAGTTAATTCCATAGTTAGAATATTATGGAAGTGGTACTGTAAAAGACTTTAGAGAGTTTTACTCTACTGCAGATCATGTCAGCAGTAGATTGGCCGAGTAAATGGAAAGACAGAGGAGTTTGTTAGGACCCTGCTTTGAAGAGAACAAAGAAGGAAAAGGTAAATGAAAAGAAATAAAAGAAAAAGAGATCAAGAGCTGGAATAAATAGTACAGTAAGATCATTTTGAACATTAACAGGAAGTAAAAGAAATCATGTATCCCATTTTGAAACTTGTGGACAGATTTCTGACTGAAATAAAACATTAGCAGATATAAATGCTTTCTAACATTCATACCGAAGGCCTTCAATTTTCCTCATCAATGTAAGAACATTAGAAGGAACAGTCGACATGTGTCTCCTGAAAACAGGCACCAGATTGAGTTCACATCCCAAACCCTATAATGGAATACGTTACACTAGATACAAGAGAACTGCTGATATAATACCGGTCACAGGTACCACAGTCTGGATTTTCATTCAAAATTCAGTCATGTATCTTTAATTAATTGAAAAAAGACAAAAGTTTTATATTAAGTTTGTGTCATTGTAAATCAGTGTAATTCTAACATACTTACAGAAGCACTATTTCAATTTAATCTTACTTTGCATATGGAACTTTGAGATTGCTAATTCTTAAGCTTTCTTCATAAAATAATTCATAAAAGGTCTCTCATTTTCTGGTACACATAAAATTGGATTATTTTTTTCCCATTTGATATTTGTCATAGATTTCCTTTTTAAATAATTGAACACCAGCTTGTGTCCAAACGAAGTAAGTTATTTCAGTCATCCGTGTTCTTTCAATTCCATTTAAAATATCTGAAAAAGCATTCCAAAGTAATCAGACTTAGCACTGCAGCTAAGTCACCATTCAGCCCCCAAAAGCAGAATTAGCTAATCATAAAACATTCTTGCTGGAAGATTAGCTTAAATGCACATTGCATAGGCATTTTTTTTTTCCTATGACTTCTTTTAATCGCTTTGATACAGGTTAAGCTTTTCCCAAGAAATTTTGGAGCCTATTTCTTTCTTCTTTCATGAAAAAAATGTCATACATAATGCAGTATCTCTCCTTGTCTAAACAGTGAAATGAACCATTTAAAAGAACTTTTTATGTTATGAAAATTCTACAGGTTTCTATTCCTAATAGATTATGAGGTTCACTCCACATCTTCCACTACTGTTGCTACCTAATGAATGAAGTATTACCTGTCGAAAAATATAACATTTAAAAAACACAGGATAATTTGTTCTGTCTCCAGAAGATAAAAAAATATTAATTTCTGATGGCGGCTGCATTATACCTGTTTCTACAGCCAAACTCAAGCAGCTGTCCTAAATAGCAGTTACACGAACTAAAGAAGCTTCCTCGTAATATATTTATTTTCTGGCAGCTAAAACAAAGTCTGGCAACAACCCAGACCCCATATCACAAAGAAAAAGGAAAAAAAAAATCTCTTCTATTCTTGGAGGATGGAATTCCATTGTATTAGTGAGAAAGTAAGTAGAATTCAAACTACAAAACGTTACTATGAGCTGAAGCAATATCATTAAGGGACGGACCAGACCACTTCATGTTTCCCACCTCTCCGATCAAGGTAAAAAGCAGGTGATATAGAAGAATAAATTAAGTAGTTTGGGTTTAATTCACTGCAAAGGAATAATAGAATTAAATGGCAGGACTCATCATTTATTTATAACAGCTTGTCCCCTAGAACATCTTCTGCCTAACATCTAGATGCTGGTTTCATAGTCATAAACTCACAACTTCCACGAATACCAAAGTCCCAGTTAGGGATCATGTTATAAGAACAATAGGAAAAAAAAAAAGAAAAATCAATTTGAAATTTTAGACCTTCACTTTTCTCCCAAAACTCTATGTCTCTACATGTTAAAGATTACTTCAGACACACCTCAATATTTAATAAAAAAACCTATTTTTTGAAATTCCTCCAGTTTATTAAACTACGTTTTTTAGTAACACTGGGAAACTTTTATTATCTTTTTTTTTAATGTCCTTCTAGTATACTAAGAGCTCTTCTAGACCATCCTCAAATCCTTCTTTCAAAGAAAAACCAATGCCTTCCCCCACTGACCAGGTAGCAACATTAATCAAAAGGGCAATGTCTGAATATCATTTGACAAAAATATTATTAGACCCATCTTTTATGGGACTTGTGGTTATTTTTTTGTAAAGGAAAGATGATGATCTGGCTTTGCACACAAATATTTTCACTGTGGTTTTTTTTATTATTCTTACTGTTAGTTTGTTGGGTTTTTTCTAGTTTTAACTGCGGTTTTAATTACATCCAAGTATTGCAGTAATAGGTATTTGGGTTGGTTTTTACTTGTTAAAAATTAACAGGGAGGTAGGAATACTTTCCTCTCTTTAACTTTCCCTCCACGTGTGCATGGAATCCTATTTATTTCATTTGAATCTTTCATTTCAAAAGATTTATTTGGATTTATTAAATAGCAGATGATCGTAACATTTGCATATGCAGGAAAAAAAATGTATCCTTGGAAACTGTAATGAGCATAAATTAAGCATAGCTGAAAGAAAGAGACAGCTACTTTGTATAATTCCTGTAGCACTTTAAAATGATGGTCCAGTTAATCAATGATGAGTTACAGTGCAAATCTTATATTAATACTTGCGACATGTATATTAATAGCTAATTGGAACATTGTGATGAATGTTACTACAATAAATACCATGAATTAATGAACAGGACGTTATTTTTTTTGTAGCTTCTGACCAAATTATGGGTTCTATTGATTAACTAATCTGTTCATCCTTCAGTGTCACGGACTATCACGCTGAAATAATGCCTGTTTCCAAAGTGTAATGTTTGTCTTTGGTACTGACAGGATTAAGACTGATTTAGCTACCAAGCAGGGACTCATCAAACTAAGTTTTGGGGGAAGGGGGTATTAATGAGAATGCCCTAACACAAACATATACCTCCTGTATATCAAGTGTGATAAAAGAATGGCAAGGTTAGTACCAAACAAGAGTCCTTTCAGGGAGGCAAAGGCAGTCAGTAGCTGTGTTTTGATTTTATTTTAATCTGATATAATTGTTTTAACCAATTAAATATGGGGCAGTTTTACTCTTTCTACTACTTCTTTCTCCCTTACAGATAATGAAAGGGAGGAGGAAAGAAGGGAGGAAAGAAAAAGGGAAAAAGGGAAGACTCCTGCTCCTTATTTTTTCATAACAATTTCAAAAAAAACTTAATTAAAGAACTCAGTGTATTTTATTTCCTAGAGAGGGGGGAAAAAAAAAAAGGCAAAAAAATCTTATATCAACTGTTACTTTTTTTTGCCCTGATCTAAGACAGATGAAAACACTGGAATTACTTGAGATTAAAGGTTTAAGAAAATACTGAAGAAATTGTAGACAAGTCAAACTATTTACTCTGCAATCTAGAAATGCTGCATAATAGCTAAAGACCACATGCTAAATGGTCTTTTCAAATATTCCCAAGTTTTTGCTTTCACCTGCAAAAATGATCTATTTTGGAATATTATGCTTGGAAAGAATGAATAAAGTGTCTGGCAAAAAGATCTAGTCCCACAATCCTAAAATGTTTCTCTTTAAAAAGCTGGTGCAAATGTAACTTACAGGTAAATACCCCTCTGCCATCACAAAGTACAGTCAGAATATATTTTAATTTAAGATTTTCTTTCATCTGTCATTAATATTTTGTGAAAATTCAAATAAAAAATAAAACAAATTAAAAATTAAGCAATTTAAAATTAAATGAAAAGAAATGCTATAAATGCAATGTGAGCATATTGAAACATTTTTAAAGCATCTTGAAGGAAAAAAAACCCAAACACATTATTTCTTTAACTTTTATGTACAAGTCTTTAGTTAAAATAGAATCTTTAGACAGAATGGGTGAATACGGAAGTCCAAAGCTGTTGCCAGTGAAACAGACCCTGAGGGTGTAAGAATCACAGAATCTCCGTGGTTGGAAGGGACCTCTGAGATCATTGAGTCCAACCACATAAAAAAAAAAAAAAAAAA
>JAOXJK010000032.1:63554378-63572789 GCA_025774025.1 Xenus cinereus
GCCTTGAACCCCTCCAGGGATGGGGCAGCCACAGCTTCTCTGGGCAACCTGGGCCAGGCTCTCACCACCCTCACAGGCAAAGTAAATGTCTCAGGCTCTTTCTCAGCAGTATATAGCATTTTAAATAAACAAAAATCTATTGGTGTCTTTAACAACCTCGTTATTCAATCTCATGATTAAAAAACAACCCTAACCAACAAAAAACTGAAGTCTAAAAGAAAATCAAAACAAAACTCATTTACAGTTGAATTCCAAAGATCCATCTGCAGACTCTCGGCAAGACAGTTTCTTCATGGCTACCAATTATCAATCCTTTCTTTTGTTTGACGTCTAAGCTGACTAGAGAAGGTTCACAGATGCAACTGTTTGTGACACCAGTACCACAGCAGTGACACCCAGGACCTGTTTTTTCTGTTACTGACAACCTGGCTTCTTAAGGCTTGCAGCTTGAAAGAAATCTGAATTCAGCTCAAAGGTATACGTATTTTACTAAAATTAACAATAACTAGTAATTAGTTAAGAGGAAAAGAAATATAAAGGTAAGATTTACAGTCAATTTTTTCTTTAGGGAGATAATACTCAAATAGATTAATCTCTGCCAAATAATCATGCTGATCAAAATCAAGAATAAAAACAACCATCTAGAACGTTAGGCCTTTATCCAAAACTCTTGCTTTTCTTGAATTTTCCTTCCATTGTCAAATTATATCCTTATTTACACCAGACATTCTTGTCTATGAATCCTGCAAACGGCCTGGGGCAAACAGAAACCTGGGCCCAACAGCTTGGAGAGGGCGCGTGGTGACACCGCTATTTCTAAATTCGAATCCTAAACCAAGATACCAGAAAAGTACATTGTAGTTTGGGGATATTTTAAACGCGGATCTACTGATCACACACTTCAGAAGGAGAAAAGAAGTCACGCCTGTAACGCTTCCATGTCAGATGTACACAAAAGCCATGTTGCACGTTAGCTCAGATTAAAGCACGTCAGCAGCAGCCTCTCTCATGGGACCGCTCATGAAATGGGGGAGGGAGGCAAGCTTTGCTGTCAGGTTTCTTTGCAATGCATCAGTACACTCGGAAATTATTTTAACAATATATTAAACCTGAACCCCTTGTCCCTCCTGGAGGCCTGTTTTTTCTTAAACTGATAATTACTGTAGCGACACGATGTTAGCATGCGTAGAACTGGCAAGGAAACGATTGTGTTTCCTAAAACACTCCTGTTTCTGAAAACTGAATATTTTATTAATTAATGGGGAAAATATATATATAAAAATAATAATAATACTGTAGTCTTTGTAAACTATGTAGTGTTAGAAGTAAATAGAGGTTGGGATAGTCAACAGCCCTACAGTCAGAGATCTCCCTCCAGATAAAACGTGCTGATTTATGTCTCTGCTGTTCATAATTCAGAAGAGAAACAAGGACGTGGGTTTCCTACCTCAATGCTTTCACCATGTTGTATCATCTGTGATTGTTTTGTTTACCCTGTTTGAAAAAGAAACAATTCCACCCTGACACGGGTATTCTTCTGATTACATTTTGCTCTAAGATGGACATTTTAAGTTAGAAGATTTAATTGGACCTGTGTCAGCTGGCGTTAACACTGTCTAGAGGGGCAATAACTGGTTTTAAGTTCCATTTTGTGAAAAAAACATGGCTTAGATATGGTGTCTTGCTAAGATGACAAATGAACAAGGGATACAGCTGCATTTCACTGACAATTCTGTAATTCTAACATTATATTAAGGCACTGTGGAAAAGCTGTAGCCTTTATCTTTCCTTTCTCCATCACTGTAGTTTCAGCACGTAGTTGAAATGATCTGCAACTTCTGCCTCCACAAGTTTACAGTTTTGTGGTAGTTTTGCTGCATTGCTGCTCTGTTCCTTTTATTTTTTGGTTTCTTATGATAATTTACAAATGAATGGTGGAGACCATTGTCGATTTCTGGCTTTTACGCACAAGCTTGTAACCATCAGATATAATTAGAAAAATGAGGAAAATACATCACAAACCACATTCTCAAATTTTTTTAGTTTATTTTTGGCAACTGAAGTTCAATTTCATTAATTTGTGGAGCCCCATAACATGCTCTACTGTGTCTGAACACGATGAGATTTCACTCTGTCCTTCACGCTTTGCAAGGAAGTGAGAAAGCAAAAGGCTGTTTGGTATAAAGTTAATTTATGTTCATTTGCTCCAACGGTTAGAGCAGCAGGACTGGGCAGCACCACAGAAACATGGTGCTCACTTGCTCATCTACTCAGGAAACAGAAATAATACAATGTGACAGCTCTTCAGTCACTGAGCTTGAAAGGTGACTGCTGAATATCAACCACATTGCTAAGAACTACTGACGATCAGTTCTGAAAATAATAAAGTTTAAAAGATTCAGTACAAATTTCTGATAGCACGTTCAAGTAAATCTCTGCCTACTCATTCCGCTAACAATGGAATGAGATTAAAGGGCTCATTCTTTAACCTCAACAGCTCCCGTCTGCTCCTTATGCCTCTCTGGTCCTGCTGAGATCGAGGTAGTTTCAGAATCTTGTAATATACTTAAGTGACTGTATGGACAAAAAGTTCTCATACTGCTGGCCCAAAACGCCCAAGGAATCAACTCAGTTTCTATAAAACTCCTACATCTGAAAAAAAAAAAAAAATGTTGCCAAAAAATTTCTAACTGCAGCGTCTCAATTCTCTTTCTCCAACTCAGAAGTTTTAGTGGTTTTCGTAAAAAAAATAAAAGTCAGCAATACATAAATCTCTTTTTTTCCTAAAGCTATATTTTCTGATCCTAATCAAGCTGAGTCCTCAAAGCATTTTCTTACTTGATCTCTTAAAATAGTTTCTAAGCCTTTAACCACAACTGATGTTCAACATAACATACAGAAATAGCCTAGCGCTCACATAAGTCTTATCTTCAGTTAATTCTTTACATTTTGAATCTTCGGGACTCATTCCTATCAGTGCATACCTGCAAAAATTCCTTTTATAACTTTTCCAATATTTCTTTTTATGAGTATTTCTGTTAAAAAAAAATAGTTTTGAGAAATACAAAAATTTATTATAGATTCACAGTCAATTAGCAATTTTCATAGTGTATAAAAAATAACACAGAGATTTTTATACCCCAGGTAACTACCCTCACCTATTCAATACTGTAGAATATATTCTCTGCCTTCTTCTTTTTTTTATTTTTTTTCCCCATCTTCATGACACAACATCAGTATTTTACAGATACGAAAAAGAAGAATGTCAAAATCTTGTAAATTTTACTGGCAGAAGAAAATCATTCCCTGCCAACTCAAGCTCAAACACTTTAGCTGTTAATATTTTCTTCTTTATTACAACGATACATCCAATACAGCTTTGAAGGAGTCATTTGGATCCAGAACAAGAAGTTAAATAGGTTCAAATAAACATTCACGCTTTGCATGCTTATCTAAATCAAAACCCGAGGCCCTTCAAGTTTGCTCAACACAGACTTCAGTCCAGCTTGTAAACTGTTTCCTAAATAGGTCTTTAAGAATGCTTCAGATCATTTTGGTCATTCAAGACATTCTGTGCAGTGGAATAAAATGAAAATAACAGAAAATATGAGACTGACACGCACAGAAGCCTATTTATATATTCAGTAATTCTTATTCGTCAGTCATTCTCACAGTAACTCAGATCTGTCAAAATCTATACTTTTTGGCATCGTCTATCAACTTATATATTTCCATTTGATTTCTAATCTTATATACATTTATGTAGTTCTCCAGTCTTCCATAAACTGACTTCAGAGTAATAGCTCTCTTTATACAACATGCCATCTCCTGATTTTTTACTAAGCTAAAAAGCCACTTTTTCATCTGTGTTCACTGTCAGTTACCTTCATTTCAGCTGTTTACATTTTAGGATTTTGGTGAGTGAGGGTTGGAGCAACTCATGCAGCTTTTCCTCAGTTCTATTGCTTGTAATACGGACACCCATTGAAAGCAAGTGAAGTATTTTTTCCATTATCATAATTTTCATTGGATAATATTGGCACATCTCAGTCTCTTTAATGAACCTACGAAAAGAGTCCACAACTCTGATTCTGTCTGGGGAGCAAAGACATCTGGAGCAAAAGCTAAACATCATTTGCTACATTTGAAATTTCATTTCTTTTCAAGGCTTAGTCGGGGACCTTCCAGCATCTTACAAGACATTATCAGGAAAGTGGAACCAGGCTTTTCACAATGGATCACGGCAGGAGGAAAAGGGCATAAAAAGAAACATGAGAGGTGCTGACTAGATATAAGGAAAAAAGGTTTGTCATGAGGAGTCACTGCAGGAATGGATCAAGCAACTGAGGGGTTGCACAATTTCCATCCTTGAAAGTTTTGTAAGACCCAGCTGGATAAAACCTTTAGCAACGCTAAAATATGTGACAACTTGGCACAGATTCCCAAATACCACATATTCCTAATCATAGCAATCTGAATCAAGAATGAAATAAAACCCTGGCTGATGTGGCAGATAGTCTTGATCTGTCTGCCATAGCCTTGATCTACCTTGATTAATTCTCAGGACATTCTGAAGGCTTCCCAGAAGTTCCAAAACTACTGCTTTCGTCACAAGTGAATATCCCAAGCTGGAAATATACCTTAGACTGCAGCCCTCAATGAAAGATTTACTCAAAAAAACTTTGAGAAAACAAACAAAACCAAACCCCACCCTTTCAACTAGGGCCTGGGACACAGGCTTTTGTGGCAAACCTTAGTGCATATATTTCCACTTTTTTTTTTTCTGATTTAGTTATTATTTAATTAGTCCTTGCAAAATTCATTAATCGCAGGCATTAAGGTTGCCTGACCAGAGACGTCTATGGCATCTTCTTATGAAAATGTAAGCAGGTTTAAAAATTGTAGGGAAAATATAAAATTAAATCAAAATTTTACCTCTGCGCTACAGAGGAGCAGATCTGCTTCAACACCCCCTGCCAGATCCTTGTCACACACACCCAACACCCCCTGCCAGATCCTTGTCACACACACCCAACACACCGTAGAGGTTGTGGAGTCTCCGTCCTTGGGATTTACAAAAGCACTCTCAGCACGGTCCTGGGCGACTGGCTCTGGGTGGCTCTGCTTGAGCTGGAGACCTGGAAAAGATGAACTCCATGATCCCCATGAACAAGGTGAACTCCAGAGGTGCCTTTTTGCGATTCCGGGATTCAGTAGTTACAAATGTTGCCCAGCAAATAAAATAATACAGAGATAAGAGAGCAAAAGATAGAGACTCTTCCATGAGGGTACAGGCGTCTTGTTCTTGTTCTTCCCCATTTTCCTGCTTACTACTTTAGGCAGCTTTTGGTGATCAGGGAATTGCTTTTGTCAATCCCATCCTTAAAAGCCCTGCTTGTCTCCCTGCATCGTGTCTCAATAGATTCCACCAGGGGATACATATTCGAAAGTGCCTTTTTGAGATCTACTCTTTGTTTGATCACAATGTTTATTTTCATTTCTCACCTCTCTCTCAGTTTTAATATCTCTTAAGAAACCAGCACTTTGCCTTGAAATAAACTGAAAATGTCTTTTTGGTAAGGCTCTTTTCTAATGTGAATAACGCAGGAGTGAAATTATTTACATTTTGTGTCAAACTTGCCAGTTAATGAAAAGATTGAGTGACATATGAATATGCTGCCTCTGTAAGTTAAAGGACTGGCTCTGACTATATAATTCGTGTTTCTGAAACCTAAATTTGTAGGTTTATTTTCCGTGAAGAACAACTTTCATGAAAAAAATTCTCTCACATGATTTGGACCTATTAAATTGTATTTTTGAATCAGATGTTCCAATTAGTGCATTTTCAAGCATAAGCCCATTTATCCTAGCACATAGCGATGCTCTTTCAAACTATCATTTTATACTTCTGCCAGTCAACATCGTTCTCTTTTGAGAATACTTCACTTAAAATATAGTTTTTTAAACTCTAAAAGCTTTGGGAAATTACTACAGCCAATTTCTACTTCCCATAGTTAGGTTAAGAGTAAGCTTTATCTTAGGGCATACAATTTACTTCCTTTTTGTGATAGTCACTGAATAATCTTGTATTGTCATGTCACTGAATCTTTTGACAAAGAATTTGACAATATATTTGACAACATTACTGTCCTACTAAATTATTACTAGCATGGATTTTAGAGCAAGTAATTTGATTCTTCTTGTATCTTACCAAATGTTGTCAAAAGGAGGAGACACAGGGTGAAAAACTGTTGCTGAACTGTGCCCATGCAATACATCTTTAAAGTCACAACTGTTACAGTGCCATCTGATTTTATTAATTTACAAATATTTCCTATTGGGAGCTGATTTATAAATCAGTTTTGCTGAAGCTGAAGCCAGTTTGGCATCTTTTTCCTTTATTTAATTTGTAAACCCAAAAGGTCCGGTTATCTCAAATTGTTTTGATTTTGAGGCAAAGGATGTAGATAAAAGGACACCAGAAGCTCCTGGCGTTTCTGGATACAGAAGGACAGCTCTGAGCCGGTGACTCCAGACATTAATCTGACTAAAAAGAGCTCTACTCCATCATCGGTTTCTGCAGCAAGAGTCACCTTCCTTGTCACCTCCTCAAGCTTCACCTTTATCCAGATGCTCAATGAGGTAACGGTGAAGGGAAAATATCACCTTAAGAGTGAGGGATGAGCTTTTCACCGTGGTGGTTCTGTAACTCTCCCAAAGGAAAACAACCCAAGGCCATTTTCCATAAAGGCAGGTAATTACACCGAGTTCAAGGTTATTTCATCATATTCCTTTGTTCAACTGCTTTGTATAAAAGGAAATAATGATTTACATACAGAAAGAAAACACCTAATTTCTCTTCTGACTAATCAAAGTGATAGTACAAATAACAGAAGACATTTATATGGGTGCAGGAAAAGCTGCAAATAGATTGGTTGTCTTGGTGTGGGAATTAGTGTATGAGACCTGTGTTCTCCTGCTGCTTCTTCCAATTATAATATTATTTTCCCTCAGTTTTGATTCCTGTCATTATCACCATCCCATTAGCAGTAGCAATAAAACTATCTTGGTACAAATGAAATAAAGATACATAAGAAAATTATCCTCATCGTGAGCTTTAATTTATTATCAGAGCCAGCAGCTAGAGATGAGAGGGAAAAAATAATTGAAAACTGTTGTTTCAGGAAAAAGATTAACAGGCAGGGAGAATTGAGTAAAACAGAAATATTTTTGCAGACCAGTAAAATGCATTACTTCAGGTAACATTTCAAAATTAAGCTTTTTCATTTTCTGTGTGAAACAGCTTTTTAAAATCTATTTACTTATTTTACATTTTTAACTATTTTTTTGGAATATGATCAACACTGAAACATATACTTAAGTGGGTGTTTGCTTGTTTGTTTCCTGAGTTATGGAAGAGCTATTGAACAGAAAAGAGTTTAGATGAAGTTTTAATAACTGTATTGTGATAGCTCTAGAGATAGAAAAATAATTAATTAAGGTTGGGTCCTACAGAAAAAAAAAAAAAATCACAGATTTATAAGTTATGATTGTTAAGTTGAAAGGAGGCCCATTCTCGATCCTTGTAGTTGATGAAACAAGGAAAAATAATCAATAGGGGGAAAATAGGGGCAGCCTCACAGGCTCTTTTCATACACTGGCATATATATATATATATGGTACACAGCAAATACAGACGTAAAGACATTCTGTTCGCCTCCTCTTATCGGTGCTGTTGTCACGGAATAACCGCTCGCCTGTTCACCTCGGCAGGAGGAATTCAAGTGTATCTGAGAACGTAATGCGGTTGTCAAAATGACAACAATCTTGTGTTTGGCGCTTCAACGTCTGTACAAAGAGCTAGTGGAAAACGTGTGAAATCTGTTTAAAAAAAAAAAAAAAAAAAAAAAAGCTCTTTGGATGTTAAAGTAAAATTCCCTCTGGACTTTAAAGAGTAGCAGGGGGTCAGTAAAGAAAACGCAGCGGTGTTGCAGGGCTTTTGAATAAATATCAGTAACATCAGTCACGATCTGGTGACTTGAATTTGATATTACGGCCTACGTGCCAGCCAAATCGTCCCTATTTTGAACTAAAATTAAATGAGGCACTTGCTGCAAAGTAACAGTGCATACCGCAAAGAGTTTTCTTATCAGAGATACTGGTCCAAATCCTCACCAGGCATAAATTGAAACAGCTTCAATTTAGTCAGTGGGAATCTGCCAGTAATTCCAGTCTTGCTCACTGACCATCTTTGTTCTGCCATCCCCACTCTGTCTTTAAGCAGAGAGTTTGTTTTTTTTTTTTAGTTTTTATTTTCTTTTAAATCCTTTTACAGAAAGATTCATAGAAGATTTTTTCCCCATCTCTCTCCCAACAGTACTTCAGTTCTGAGCGTCGGGATGTATTCCCAGGACAGCTCTAAATTGCTTAAACGAATGTCAACTCCAAAAATTGCTTCACTTGGAGGCGAGGCAATCGGAGTGAAGAAAAAATCTGTGAAGTGGGGAACAGAGGACAGCAGTTTTCTTATTGACACAACACGAGTAGAGTGGTGATGGCTTGTTAGAGAGGAGCCTCCATCCACCTGCTGTAGGTCTCCTGCCAACTGTGAACTGTAATGGCAGGAAGAGTCATTATAACCTTATTAGCTAAAACGATGATTGCTCTTTTGGGCCGGTACAATACCGGCTAACATCAGCTGTTGGCAAGGAGCACTTTGACAGCGACTGAGCCTGGGAGACGGGGAACTGGAAGGAAACGGACTTGGAATAATTTTGTCGCTGCATCTTTTGACGTTTCTCAGTCAGATATGAAAAGAGTCGGCAGTTAAAGCTTCCGTGTTACGCAGTCCCTTCATTAATCACTTTCTGTCCTGCGATAACGGGAAGCCCGGTTTTAAATACTGATTTCCATTTTCCTTCTTTCAAAGCGCTTAAGTAGTGAGGGAAGTGCTCTCTAGTCCCGGGCCAAATGTTTTGCTCGTGTAACTTCACTGATACAGTACAAAATCTCCTTCTCATTGCAGGGGGAATGTCATCCAAGTAATTAAATACAGCACTTATGAAGGGATAATAAAATGAAATCTGCTACAGTTCCTTTAGTATTGCAGCAAGCTGTGTTACCTCCGTCTATTACCGTAAGGGTAGGAACAGCAGTGGGTTTTATGCATCTGTTTCTCTGGTCAAAGGGAACCGTAACACCCAAGACTTGCTGGTAAAGGATTTCCATCCTGCCAGAAGATTAGGCTGTCAGGTGAAAAGCACTGAAGGAACTGATACAATACCTTCCAATAGTTTGGGTTTTTTCTTCTACTTCTCTGCTCGGATGGCATGCAAAAACCAGATGACATTAGCATATTTTGCTGCAGACATTACCATATGCATTACTACTATTTTCACTTTATCCACGTTGAGGGTTCTTTTTTTGTGCTGTGCTGCCTATAAAGAACAAATTCTTTCCTTATTTCTCTAAATCTTTTTGCTATAAACAACACTTGAGTTTGTGAGTCTCCCAGAAACGTAACCCCCTCTCAGTATTATTTGGAAAGCTCTCAGCCTTTGAAGGGCACCATCGTAAATACGCTGAAAATAGAAAGAAGAGAACCAGCATCGCTGCTTCATCTTCTGTGAGTTTTGTCAATGGAAAATAATGCACGTGTTACATGAAAAATAAAGGTTTTTCTCACCTTTACCCTTCATCTTACATTTTTATAGCCTGTATAATATTCTGATGAATTTAAAATTGGGTGGTCTCTCTTACTGCTCCAATGAAAACTACACAGCTGTTAGTGCAAGCATTGCTAGGAGATCCAGGGGATTCTAGAAGTACTTCTTAGATCATGAATTCAAATTTGCCCATTTCCTCCTCTGCACTTGGACCCAGGACTGGGCTGAGAGCCACGTGCACCATTTAAGCCAGAAGTGTCGTGTCTAAACCTGGCCTCTGTACTCTTAGAATTCCCTGAACAAAGTTACACAACTGAATTCAACGTGGTGGTAATCTAAATTCATTTTAAGTCTCTTTTTTGCAGGCCTTATTTTTTGTCAGACCTTGCTCTGCATATAGTTCCTATATTTTAAGCATTCCCCGACACACATCCACTTAACTTTTCCAACTTTAGGCACCTTTTATCTTTCTGGTTCCTCCCAGGCATTCATCCATCCTTTCCCTCCTGCTACTGTAGAAATCCAGGACAGGTACCTTGCTGTTACTTACACTATACCTCGTATTTGGATTAATTGAGATGACTCTGGTCTCTAGGGCTGTCAAACTAGAACATTTCCTAAGCAGAACATTCAATCAGGGACTTTGTTTGTTTTTAATAAATTCCACCTTCTGAAGAATTTTTTTTGGCTTTGATCTACTCACTATTAACTCACCAGGACTTAGAGAATTCTACTCATTACACAGAACTTCAATGGACTCTGGTGGTTTGATAGTCTAATTCTAAATTTCTTCTCATCCCAAGGAAGTCTGTCTTATTAAAGTATATCCAAAAGGTATCACAAAGAAAAAAAAAAGAGTTTATATTTTGAGTGCTGAATTGATTAAGACATACTTTTTTCCCCCCGAAAGAAAGCTGCAGCTGTTTCCGTGTCCTAGAATTGCACAAAATCTGTTCAATGTAGAAAAAAAAGTTTCTGAGTGCCATTTTCAATTGATCCACGAACAATAATTAAATAATTGTGCTTTTGGGTAGATAATGCGATTCCCCTCAGAACATTATTGCATCTCAGCTGTTACAGCAGTTCTGCGTATGAGCAGATGGATAAAATACAGAGGAAAAGTAGGAAGTAAGAGCAAATATTTATTTCCAGTTCACTTAGACCCTCATTGGAGAGATGTTGCCCAGTACAAAGATGTATTTTGAAATTGTTTGGTAGCTGGGATGCAAACAAACACTAGGGACAGTTTGGGATCTTTAAGAAATTGATCTTTCAAGCTCCTTATAAAGGGAACCAGATGTTTAGAGCAAATGAAGTGACATTTTCCACTTGGCTGTAAACTCTTCCTAAATTCTTTGGTAGATAATACTGACTGGGAAATGGCAAGCCTATGCATGTTATGGTATCAGTAAATATATGTCCAGGAAATACAAGAATATTCAGGAACCAGAAAGATTGTATGAAAACTGAAAAATTTAACTTCACAAATTATAATAACGACAGATGAGGGATACATTAATTTTTCCGTCCTGTAAGAATTTTTGAGAATCATGAACTGCACTAAATACTAAATTATTGCAAGGGATTCCCATAAGAATTACCTTAATGAAGCAGCTGTCTGATTAAATATCCATTCATGCATCTTGTATTTTTTTTTTCATGTTCCTGGAACAAACTTTACTCTTGTACAAGAGACTGTTTTTTCCCAGTCCTTACTAATTATAATATATATATAAACTGAATGCACACACAAAAAGCTGTTACTTCACCTACTATTTCAAGGTTTTCCTTTCTCCAGTGATGGGTGATACTGAACCTCTTTACCCCTTGATCTGCAGTGAAGGTGTACTTTTGTTCTTGGAGAACAATATGTTTCAGAGGTTTTATTTATTGTTTCTTCTTCCTCGTTGGTTAAGAATAGATCTTTTACCAGAATACCATTTACAGGATTCTAACTCCCAGCTTCTTCGTGGTATTAGCGAAGATTAAATATTTTACTGTTTTCTTTTCCACAGAATATAAAGCAAGGGAAATACCCTAATGACACCAGTCAACGAAACGTGTTATGAGAAATTTCCTAACATAGGAGACCTTCAAAAATAAAACAGCAAAAATAAGGAACAAAGAGAATTCAACTTGGTTGTTCAAATGGACTGTGAAGATCAGAACCAATTCTATTGGATCTGTATTTTGTGATGAAAGAAATTTTCTAAGGGAAACTAGCCAAAATTAAGTCTGTAACTTCATAATATTTTCTATGATCGGTAAACTATTATGTTACCCTACTTCTCTTATACTGGTATTGGTTATTAGGTTTATTCCATAGTCACTAGCATGAAATAAAAATCACCTGGTAAAATTTGGAGTGTATTAATAATCTGTTTCCCTGCTAAAGTACATTGTTTGCATTGTTTTTTCAGCAAGAGGAAGTTCCAAAACTCAGTGACATGATATCCCCAAGATGTCTCAGGGAAGTATCATGGCATGAGATCTTTATATTATACCTTAAATTGTTTTATGGTCAATGCTGTATGTAGATAAAATATTGGATTAATTGATTCTTCAATATAATACATCTGTGGTACGATGTCTCATGGATACAAAGGTACACCCGTGGTTCAAAAATTAGCCACATCTTTACAAAACATGAACCTGGATGTTGCATGTGGTAGTGGACTAACATGTAAAACAGCTGCACTATCAAAAGCTCTTTAAAGAACCTGACTTTATGAATAACTTAGCACAAAAGAATTCAACCTCCAGCTCAAGTCTGATTTTCAAGCATGCTTTTTCTAAGAATATTCCCCTCCACCCCTCTTAAAGCTCTAGGCCCTTTAAAGCAAAACCTGACCCATCTTCTTTCACACGTTGCCCATCTTCTCTGCTTTCTAGAATCCAGTATTTAGAATCCAGAAAGTGATAAAACAATACCAGTGACATTCAGTTAAAGGGGAGAAGGACGAGAAAATAGCTGCCCTTATTAAAAAGTTCCCAAAACAAATGGTGGTAATGACCAGCAACGCAGACCTCAAACCATTAAGTCCTAAAGAGATGAATAAGAGGGGTAACAGTTGGAGAAAAATGTGTTGTAGGATACTGTTATCCGTTAAAATACCATATTTAGCCTGTGAAGAAGATAAGCTGCGTGCAGTGCATCTACTCAGTGATCATAACCACAAAATCCTCTAATACCGTGGTAGCCACACATTGGTTTTGTAACAGTCTATATGTCTTGCTCCTCCTGCCTTTGCCATGAAAATCCTCTTCCAAAAGATGAATCCTTAGTTATCATCATAAAAAGACTATATCTCATACATAGATGCAAATGCTTTTAATTGAAATACGGTCTAATGCCTCCACCTACAGACCTGCCTCCCTGAAAAAAGGGTATTCTGTATAGTTGGGTTTTTTTTTTTCCTTCTTTGGAAAAAAAAACACTTATAAATTAACATAATCATATCTGTCATAAACGGAGAATAAATAATGGAACACTCAGACGTACCTGAGAGCACCTTATAAATTCTGAGTATCGTTATGAACAGCAGAAACAGTACTGGCCAATGTCTTTTATATTGTACTTTTCTGTGGAAGAGATCAAAAAGCATCACAGGAATTGGTAACTGTCTCCTGGCAAACCTCTTAGCAAATAAGTGTGGACTGTCCATACTTCATGTATGATAAACTGAAGAATTTTAAGGCTGAGTGACATTTGAAAAAGCAATAGGGAAGTGGAACACGGTGTTTTAGATCTTGACTCAGCAAGAGTTCTTGAGCTTAACTTCGTACTTGAATTACAAGAGTAAACTGAGTAGCAGTCTTTTTAGCTGAGATGGGGTTATTGTTCCAATTCTTTTGGAAATAAAGAAAGGAAAAGAGAATCCCATTTACTCAGCATTTCTTACATTGCTATTTCATATGTTCGTGTGGTTTTGATTTCCAGCTGAATCAAATGCAATCACAGTCAATGAAAGAGGTGACCTCCGCACCACAAGAAAGCCAGGGCCAGGATCACCAGTTATTAAGTAAAGATTTATTGCTTTTTTAATAAGCACCTTTCACCTTCTGTATCATGAGAAAGACTCCTACAAACAACATCTCAACTGAGTACCATCGTAACAGGCTTTATGAGAAATAAGAAATATAAACATACAGAAGTGACAAAAAAATGAGTTATAGTTTAATTTTATAAGCACACATGTAATGCTGTCTGTCCCCAAATGGATGAACTAACAAATTTTGCTTAAATTTTACTCTTTTTATAAGCTTATTCCTCTTTCATGAGAATACTTCCCAGATAGGATACATCAACTGATGAACTAAAATATCTGTTCTCCTAATGGTAGAACTTTATAGATTACTGTGCTCTGCAATAACTTAATACTACTTGAATATACTGTCAAATCAATTTCTTGCCAAACTTTTCTTGTCACTGATTTTCTGTTTATGGAATAGTCACGAAACAGACACTTAAATAAGTAAAAATTATTTGATCCCCAGCTTCCATTTCTACATTCTAGCTTCCTAGGGGCAAAGGAGGACTGGCTTCCAGGATTTAGGAAGAGAGATGACTTTGTACACGGATCTAACTCTATAACATTTTTTTAACAGCTAACTATAAAAGCAAAAAGAAATGCAAAATCACAGCTGGTTTGAAGAAAGAGTGGAGCAGAGGCATTTACCTTTAGCTAGATTTCTTCATGGTCCTTTCAAGTTAAATCTGAGATTTGATATGAAAAGGATAGCGTATCCTTTTGTTTTGCTTTATTATGTGTGAAAACAAGAAGAGAAAGGTCAAAAATCTCACTAGAAACAGTGACTTTCTAGAAACTGTATGTAGAAGTCTGCTCGCATATATACCTGCATACGCACACACACAAAATATAGCTATTATCTGGAGATCTGAGAATTCTTATAAAGGTTTTTTAAAATAACCTTTTAAAGTAGCCTCCCTCTGAAGAATTCACGTGATGCCATGGAACCTCCCCATTTGCCAGCAGAAATGGTGCCACTGTTGGAAGCACGAACTGAGTCTGCGAAATACTAATGGCATTCTGGGTTAATTGGCACGGCAACGTGATCACCATGAACGTGCCTGTCTTCTTTCTGACGAGATTTGTGGTTGGCTGAAGAATTTGATTCCTCCTTTTTGATCTGACTCTGTATTAGTGAAACTGTTTGGCACGATGAGCTTTTTGTTTTGGTTTGTTTCGGTTTTTTTAAATGAATAATTTAAAAAAAAGGTATTAAAACTCTACTCTGATCTTCTTCACATTGAAATGAGGCACGGCACAAGGTAACACTGCAAAGGCAGAAAAAACTCCCCTCACAAGTCTCACCAGAGATTCAAATCAACGGCTTCAGAATTCAATTTACTTAATATTTAATCACTTAAGCCAAGAAAGGAATCTGTCGTGTTCGTTTCCCCCTTTACACTTGCCTTCCTCCTGCCCAGGAGTGGAGGTGGCCACTTTCTTCTCTTTTCCCATAAGCTCAATCATCTTCACGTGTTCTCAGCTTAAACTCTCGCTAAATGTATCTCAGTCAAATCTGTAATTGACATAAAAACCATAGTATAAAAGGTATAGCTTCAAATCATATGACCCATGGATCACAGAATCACAGAATATTCATGGTTGGAAGGGACCTTTGAGATCATCGAGTCCAACCACAAAAAAACACCCCAAAAAAACCACCACATGAAAATAAATTGTAGGGAGTAGAGCTAACACAGTTTTAGGTAATCTGTTAAATATCCTTTTTTTTTTTTCTTCCAATTGGTTTACATGATGCCCTTAATATCACTTTTACCAGGTTGTTTTAGTCATTCACAGGAAGAGTTTCCAATTTTATATATAATTTGGAAAACAACTTCAAAGTAAGAAAGAGAGCAATAGGCAGAATGAGATCTCATTAAAGCCATTCACGACACAGAAACAACTGTTGGGTACTTTCAGTCTCCAACTAAATGGGTAAATAAAACTTCTTTTGGCTCAAATGTAAACCCAACATTAAGCCACTAAATTAAGAGAGAAACCAGAGAAAATGATACCTGGAATTTTTAATGTCTTACTACTTTTGACCAATACCTGAGGCATTCTTGGAAATGGTAGCTTGCTTTTAAGAATTTTCCTTGATTTCTTTCCTCTTACTGCTCCGAAGCTATGAAGAACATCAGGTTTAAAAAAAAAAAAAAAAGTATTCTTGCTGAGACTAACAGCAAGATTTATTCCATAATGTCACAGACCTATTTAGGGTTAACAGGAATCAGGCGAGTTATTTTATGCACATCTCAAAAGCTTTAATTGCATCATTTATCATCCAAAAGCTGAAGCTGGCAGGAAGGTATCGACATGAAGAGAATCTGCAGCTCCCCGCAGGGATTTTGTTATCCAACATCACGGAGCACCTGCCACACGGTGGTCACCGTCACCACAAGCATCTCCCAGCGACACAATAACAAGTTTGCTGGGGGCAAAGAGTGAAATTCCCTCGTATTGTGTGCAGATTTGTCGGCGAGCACAAGTGCTGCGCTAAACTTGTATGAAAGCTTGCCAGAAGAAAAGCTATTGTGAATCATAAAGGTTTTAGACTGCACCGAGGCCTCAAATCATAGTTATTAGTTTAAATAAGCGTGCTTTTGAAAGAATATATTAAAGGGAACAAGTGAAACAGAAAAGAAAAAGCCTCAGTGGTATTCCACGTACACTGTAAATAAGCTGAAGCTTTCCAAGCATCAGGTGGAAATGTAGTATTTTACTGGTGCTTCAGCGGCTTTTATAACCTCAGGTTCTAGCAAGGGGAGGCAGCGAGGAACGTGGGTCGTACGCAGTTTGAACAGAAGTTTACAGAATCCATCCTGAAGCTCAATCCCCCAAACATTGTGTTGGTCAAATGAACGGCTTTGCTGGAATAAAATGGCTGACGCCTTAGAGGTATCGGATTTTTTTATAGCCCCGGTGAATATGAAACTCAGCAGCATAAACCAACACAAATCATACAAAGGGAAAAGAAAAAAAAAATAAATCATCGTCATGGTAAAATTCTCTCTGCCTATCACTGTCTTCTGCTTCTTTTTTTTTTTGTGCATATAGCATTGTTACACGTGAAAAAGGTGTTAAATAAAGCAGTGACGTAATTTTTACTTTTTAACTGGTACCAATAGCAGCAATGGAGTCAGTAGTTATCATCTGATATGAAAATCACCAAAAAAAAGGCTTTTCAAGCCAATTGTTTAAATTATTCTTTCTTCTCTTTCATAAAAGTCTGTGAGGCTTTTCCCCTCCCCACTCAGTTGTCTTTTTTTCCCAAATTGAAGAGTCCTTGCCCACTTAAGGATACGACGACACTAGTGGGTAGGACGCTGGGACTGGTCGGGAAGAGCAAAACAGTTGATGCTAAGGGCCTGACACCCTCGCTGAGTGCGTTTAGCGATGTTTTACCTTGGACTAGACTGTTTGCAGGGACTGACAACTCAAAGGAGGAGTGGAAATCTTCCAGCAAACTTTATCTGGAGGAAATCCAACCTGTGATCTCCCCAACCGCTCGCTCAGCAGCTAAAGAAGCGGAGGGCAAATGGAAACCAGCGGAAGAGCCGTTTCCAAAGCACCCTTCCCCTCCAAGCTACGGTGCCGATGTTGCTGCCACCCAGAGATGTCCTTTCCACGGGAAGCGTGTCATGGTTTCGATTATTCTTGATGCTCCTGTCAAAAGTTTTCCAACGGTACTCTAGCCTTTTTGAGATCAGACAGACCAGAACCTCACACGATACTCAGAGACGTTGGCAAAACACTGCGAAACAGTGGCACGCTGATATTTCTGAGCCAGTTCCCTGCTCCTTTTCTAATCGCTTGTGCCATTCATTTTTCTTTGCCGACTGCTCCTGAGCACTGTCTTTGAAACCGTTTTCAGACCTGTGCTCAGTGGGCTAGCGTAACGAATCCTAAATTGCTATAAACTTATGTTCCTAACTTCAGAGGAAAAGAGTTGATAAATATTTGTATGTGGGAGAGACGTCAGACTTGTTTTATCTCCGTTGTCAGGTGGAGACTAAAAACCAAACTTAAACCTGCCCAAATTATTTATGTTAATTTCAGATGACCTGTACCTACAGGAATTTGTAAATGAATGCTATAGCTAAATGACCGCAAATCCTTTTTCAATACTAAAAAAGTTCTTAGAGGTACATTCCTATAACCAGTTAGAATTCTTTTCAAACACTGAAAAAATTCAATTCAAATCTTTTGTAAAATACATGAGTCTCTCCAATGCAGCAACAGAAACATATCAATCTCCTTCAACAACATCAACTCTATCTGAAAACAGTCCCCCTGTTTAGTAACAGAAATTATTACCTCCAAGCTGTTAGCTTGTTTCCTTTGATGACAGACTTCTGTTTTTATTTTAACAAAGAAATCCAATTTACATTTTAACACCTATGCCGTACCACAGGTTTTGTGATTTAAAATCAGCTGTCAGCAACATCAGCTTCCAGACCCAGGGAGCAGAATTGTGCAGCCCCACGGCCTCGCAGAGCTCACACGGGTCAGTGGAGTTTGCTGTAGGACATGAAGTCTCCGGGAATAGTGCTCCATTCAAGAGAGGGCTCACCTCCACTGCTGTGTCCAGGTTTCCCTCACTGCAGGAAAGACACGGAGGTGCGTGTCCAGAGGAGGGCACCGGAGCTGGTGAGGGGTCTGGAGCACAAGTCTTGTGAGGAGAGGCTGAGGGAGCTGGGGGTGTTCAGCCT
>JAOXJK010000032.1:63634520-63649418 GCA_025774025.1 Xenus cinereus
ACCTCTCTGGGCAGCCTCTTCCAGGGCTCTGCCACCCTCACAGGAAAGAAGTTCCTCCTCATGTTTAGATGGAACTTGTCCATGTTCAAGCTTGTGCCTGTTCCCTCTTGTCCTGTCCCTGGGCACCACTGAAAAAACACTGGCCCCATCCTCCTGACACCCACCCTTTAGGTATTTATTAATTCCCCATGGTGGAAAGTTCAAACCACTCATTGTCATTTGTTTCAGAGAAACCCAGCGCTGAATAAAGAGCTGCCTGGCTGGGCAGAAGCCAAAATGATGTCAGTGAGGCTGAAAGCAAGATTTGGGTTGAAACATGCCATGGTCCACACCACATAGCTCTTTTTCTATGGAAAAAGTTGATCATCCTACAACTCCTAAATTCATTCTCTGATGAGGACTGAGGAAAAATATATAATTTTTTTTTTGATCCTTTTTTGGAAGAGTATAAAAAGGAGAAAAATAATCTCCTTTGAATTTTTATGTTTGTACTTTTTTTCTTTCTTCCTCCTTTACCCACATCCGGAGCAGAAATTTTGGAAATAAACCATTTCAGTGCGATACTGTGAAAAGAATGAGGTGAGACAGTAAATAAGCTGCCAGGAGAGGCTTTCTCCATGTGACAAATCTTTTTCTTTCGATCAGACATACAGCACCTGCCCAAGAATGACACGTGCCTTTGAAAAATAGTGTGTAGTCCGAGCATGCAAAGGAAGATGGGTACCACAATCCATCACCCTGCTCTTCCATTTCATCTCCTTTGTTAAGCTAATGGGACTGCTCAGGAGAATAGAGGGTGCAGGTTCAGAAATGAAAAAGATGAGCTTTTTTTTTTTAACAGGGGGACAGGGAAGGCAAGGTTTCCACCAATACTCACAATTGCACAGAGAATGGGGAAAAAATGAGAAGGAAAAGGAGAAATGTATAATTTAACAAGAAGAAAGTTGACATGAATGTAAAGAAATTATTTACTGATTTATTGATTTACTTCATAAGTTTTCCTATCCCAAAATGTATGACATTTGAATCAAAAGGCTTATTTCTAAAAAATCTTAAGCTTTTAAAGTTGTTAAAATGTGACCCAAAATATGTACAGGTCCCATGTAAGGACAAAATTCAATCGTTCTCACGCATGTTACTTTCTGGCCAGGTTTTTTGTACTTTTGCATTTTCCAGCATATTCCAAATCTCCTCTTTCTGCTCTCTCCTCCTTTTTTTTTTTTTTTTCAGCAGCCCTCAATCCATTACATTTTCAGTTCTAATTCCGTCCTCTTGCACTCCCTTTCCTTTTTCATTTCCTTGTTCTCTTTACTCCCTTGATTATCTCCTGACTAAATCCAGATCCCCATTCCACCTTTGACCTTCATCATAAGCCCAATTGCAAAACCTGCATAAAATTTGCTTTTATTACTTTAGTGAAACCGTTTTGCTCCTTGAGAGCTTGAAGCGCTATGGTTTTGGACCCATCTATTCAGAACACTGTTACAAGAAGGGTCAGAGGTCTATTGATTCCCCCTAATGCTAAAATAAGTTACCAGTTAGAAACAAACTGGGTTCAAAGTATTATGTCCAGGTGAGTGTCCTCGGTGTGTATTTAAGCTTAGGCAGTGAGAGAGTGATTGGTATCCTCTGAATTCAGCCATACATCTTCTATGTAAACATAAGATTTATTGAGAGCGGTTATTTACATGCTGCTAAAACTGAAAAAAGGAAAAATATGGACAAAATAGTATTGTCACTCAATGTTTAACAACTTATCAGGGGTAAATATGTCATTAAATTAGTTGCTTATATAGTCGATCTCTGTTCAGGCCTCAGGATAAAACTACAACAGAAATAATAAAAAAGCCTTTCTTCTCTGTTCTCATTATTTTCCCGATATATTTTTCTACAGCAGATGTACAAATTATTTTATCTTAATTATTTATCATTTTTAAGAGGTACCCTACTTTGGGGGAAAAAAACCCCAATTTTGTATTACACTATTAGTAATGAAATCTATGTGTCTCCAGTCACAGTTTCTATAATTCTGCTTGGGAAATTATAACAATTAAATTTCAACTGAAGTTTCAGTGTAAATTTTAAGAAATGGAGTTACAATTGTGATTCTGGCTACCAATAGTGTATCAGCTGAGAAAAGCTTGCTATAACTTCGCTCTAAAATGTGCAGACAATTACTAGGAAATATTAAACCAAATTATGCATAAAACTAGAGTTTAATGTAATATTTTAATAATATATTAATAAAAAATGGGTGGGGAAATGAAAAACATAGACCTAATATGAAGAAGTAAGAATCTGGATGGCAATAACTGTGCGAGAGGTTGAGACTAAAGATATATTTAGTATTTAAAATGTTAGAGGGCCAAAATGCCTCCAGGCAGTTAGAAATAAACTTAGGTTTCAAACAAGGACAATTTAGTGCAAACCACACTTTTAAGGTTTATCAAATGTGTGTACACATGCACACACAGACACATTTGTCATTTTTTTCATCTAAAGCTATTGCCCGAGAAATCTGCAAAATCACATACAAAAATAACTAACTGTTGGGTAAGGGGCATCATTTAACTTTAATCTCCTGTCAAGTGCCAACCCATCTATCATGGAGAGGTGGAATGCAAATTTAATTAAAAAGACTGCAGCTCTGGGGATTATTATCATTTCTTCTATCTCATAATGGCGCTTCAGATCAGAATAAAAACTCACTGTAGACAGAATATGCACCTAAAAACTGATTGATTTAAAAAATCACATAAAAGACCTGTCCTATCTGGCATGTATTTGTATTTTTATTCTGCAACTTATGTTCAAGTTATTTTTTTCTTCAGACAAAGACCTCTGTAAACACACAGCCTGAGTCAATAATTTTGGGTCAAGCTAAATTTTAGCTTGACTAAATAAGTTTTAAGCTCAAAGGCATATTTTGATATAATTTTATCTCCAGAAACTTTCGCTATAATTATTATTTTAGTAAGTAGGACAACGTTTTCAGTGAAGTGTTCCTAAGGGGGATGCTTTTCATTTAGTCAGTGTGTAGGTTCCATGCATTAATCACTTTTAAAGACAGACAAATCAGTTTAAAGTAAATGGCGGAAAATGTAAATGGGATATTAAAATCTTCAAAGTGTCTTTAAGACTTGACTAGTGCTTTGAATAATGCAGTCATATCAAATATTTTTAATAAATAAAAACAATTTCCTTAATCCCAACTTTCTTCATTTTGTTTTAAACCTGACCTCCAAATTAAATTAGGCTGACGACGCAGTACTCTCTTCTAATCTGGCTGTCATCTTCCCTTAAACCTGGGTACCCATTAATTAATTTCAACACATTGCATTTTTTGGCAAAGATCTAGAAGTCTCAGAGACACTATATGCTAAAATAATCTTGCATAACCCATGGTTAAGGGTGGGTTTCTGTTTGCCATTATGTATTATAATCCATGTTCTAACTTCTATTTTAAAAAGACATGAACGTGGCTACTTTTCACTATCCTTGAATTTGGAAAAATAGTTTTTACTGTTTTCTGGTTGAATAAACATGATATTGTACGAAGATTAAATTCATTTTACTTCTGCTAAAGATATTCTTGCTTTATTTTGACAGGAAGTTTAATTAATCTTCACTTTATTTCAGCAATCCCAGTCTTTAAAAAAATGGGAAAAAAGATTTCTTTGATCTTTGTTTAAAAAGCAGGTGATTTTTATAAATATTGTAGTTTTCAGCAGTTTAGCTAACAAAAATTTGAATCACTGACATAATAGACAGAAGTAATTTGATAAGGTGATTCAACTCACTTGTTTATGCTGCTAAATGTTTACAGTATATGAACTAGAAAATACCATATAAACTTATTTGTCGACTGGAAGGAGGACATATGTGTACCTGTGTATCGATGCTGGATATGACTCTAAGCAGGGAGAGTTACTCTAAGTATTGTCCAAACTTAGGCAGTGTTGGATATTAAAAGCCTTAAAAGCAAAATTATCTTAATTTAAACCATGTATTTTTGGAAAAGTTTTCTTTCTGTTTCATACTCAGTTGTTCTGAAGGACATTTGGGCTTGCACAAGTGTAAGTAACGTCGATGGTTTTTTTTGAAGTTATAAATACTAATCAATTAGCAGACTAAATCTTTTCATCTGTCCTTTTTTTTTTTTTAAACCTTCATCTAGGTTTGACTTCAGAGAGAAAAAAATACTACAGAGCAATCTTCTGTCACTTTTGCTGTGACTTTGTTTTTTAAGTAGGCACATAAAGTGAAAGCCTGTGGTATGAGGAGGGCAGGAATTACGATCAGATGCACTCAAATTTATTCCATCTGACAAGTATCTGGATTTGGGTATTAAGTTCCTTAAGAGAACTCATCTTCAGATGATTTTTTAGGTTAAAGAGTTGTGGGGTGTTTTTTTTGAGGGAGAGAGGGAAAATAAAATGCATGGGTTTCAAGGAAATTCTTTGTTCTCTCATGAAAATAGTAAGAAGAGCCCCTTGATAACACAAATCCGGACTGTTTTTTGGGAGAGCTTGTGCTCAATGTGAGAATAATGTTTGAAAAGGAAGAAGAAGAGGTCATTATAAAATCCTTGAGAATGACTGACACACACTACCTGAAAGACAGCACTTGAGGCTATTCTGAAGTTAGTCAAATGCCAGTTACCTAGGGAATAATGAGAAAGAATACCAAAGGTGGCAATTCAGAAAAGAAATAAAAATTAATTGAAGTAAAAGCAAAAATGACATTAAAGTTTAAAAAGTGATAGAAGTCTTTCTTTTAATTACCCTCTCTTACTCTTCTATTGCCTTATTTTAGTTCAGTACTTTCTCTGCTCGAGTATCTTTTTCTTCAAAATAAAAGCAGCTATATAAAAAATTAAGAATATGGTGATTCATAGAAAGAGCAGTGTCCTTCAGTATCGAATAATGAGAGCTTTTTCTTTTGTTTTGCTGGTTTTAAGTCAGTGTTGCTTGAAAGTGCTGTTTAACACATCTGCTTTGAATTGGTGCGAGTTGAACGTACCCACGAGGGATCAGGGCACTCAAAATAGTATAAGCCAAGAGCTGCATGAGGAAAATCAAGTCTGGAGACCCAAAGATGAAAGGCAACGGCACGTTCAAGCTACTGCAATAATTAAAATTTTGCTTGACACAGCATTGACTTTGATTATTAAACTGAAATGTCAATTTTATTCTGCTGTTTAAGAACTGGACAAACTCTGCCCTGGACACAGGATCTAAAAGGTCCCTGAGAATGTTCTCTCCGAAATTTCTGGCAGTGGCTGATGACCCTTCCAAACAGACCGGTGGTCCCAGTTCTTGTCGGATGGATTATTCAGAACACTGAAAGCCAAAAAGAAAAGAAAACCTCAAACAATTCCAAGTTGGATCTAATAGGAATGTGGTTTTTTTAGAAGGAACGCGCAGGCTCAAATGATCCCTGCCTTCAAAGACTGTTTTTCTGGATGTCAAGAGTGAGTCAGTGGAGACACCATCTCTTTTACAGAAAGAATCTGAAGCTTTAGAGGTCAGGGCTCTTTACAAACTCTAAAAGCAGAGGATTTAAAGAAACACTGCTGTCATTCACAGCCACGATTGTGGGGTTTTTTTCAGATGTTAGGATCCTGATTTTTAGCATGACCCTTACTAGTCAGAAGCTTCACTTAAGTGTGTCAAATGGCAAATGTGTTGTTTTTCTGAACAAGTTTTTCAGAGAAAATGTGCAAGACCTATTTCATATCTTTGTTCATCATGCTTTCCTGAAAAGAAATAAAAATAAAATAAAAAATCAGAAGTGTGGCCTTCAAGTAATCACATTTGGTAGGAATTATATCAAGTCTAAGTATGCTAATTATGGAGACAAATTGCAAAGTTTAGTTTGAACTTTTAGCTGTTAAACAGAATCAGAAATCTATGCTGCTATTTACGGTTATTTATTTTGATCCTTCCTAATTTAAATTTAGAAAAGGCTTTTAATTTGAAGGCTCTTAATTTAAATTTTAAAATGTAAATTTTGCCCAAATATTTGTAAAAATATTCAAACAAGTGTCAACATGTAAACATCAAACACCAAGTGGTTTCATACCTAGATAAGGTGTTCAATTCAAATTAGCTCAAAAAGCACACGTAATCACTGTCAATTTTAATAGGCCCCAGTTTGGCAAGATACTAAATTTAAGCGCTATTAGACTCCATTAAATGATCCGAGACAGAGGAATTTCATGATTATTCAGCGGGAGCAATTCGGTAGTCGTTAATTGCTATCAAGGGACGTAAAGACCGTGCCTCTCAAATGGGCGAGCTCTCCTGGGGAGAAATACTGCTAGCATAAGGCCTTTTCTGCACACTCACTGATTAAATGAACCAATTAATTAAGTGCTCACATGTGAATTACCATGTGCCCAGAGTTAGGGGGAACATTCAGCTGAAGGAGCAAACGGAGGAGGCAGTTGCGAGTCGGAAAAAGAGCCATGGCAGGTGTCAGAGCCTTCCACCACCGGGACGGCTAATTTCCTCCGTCGTATCCTTTTGCTCTGCTGACCAAAGGCAAAGCTAATGAGCTGCTGCTCCCTGTATTACATACAAATAAGTGGCAAATAAGTACTCCTCTTGGAGTGGGTTCATGGCAATAATCATCATGTCATTGATAATTACTCAGTTACTGAGTCAGAAATAAACTCCCGAAGCTGTCTTTGAACATCTACGCATTTCTGAAAATTTATTCGTCCACCTTGACCAACATAATAACCTCTGAAACAGCTTTTTTCCCATTTTGCCTTCACTCGTAAGAGCTTCTCAAAAAATTAATCCTTAATTTGTCCAAAGCCTATTTACATTTCAAAACTTCTCCTTCCTTCTGTTACGTTTTTGCATACATCATAGACATATTAATGGTTGTTTATGGATATCAAAAATTTGATTAGCCATATTCTTGGTCAGTGAAGATCATACAGAGATTGAGGACAGATCCTTGGTTAATGTAAGATTCCACACATAAATTAGGAATAAAAAAAATGCCATAGACCTACCTAAAAAGGTTTTTTCCATTACAGCACTTGATATTACAGATAGGCAGATCCCTAAACATCTAAAATTGATAAAGCTTCACTTCAACTAGGTTGATTGCAATTTCCTTTTTGCTAATTTTAGAAGGCTGAAGCAGAGTATCACAACTCTGATAGTTATCGCCCTTTATGTTGCCACCCAATCTGATCCACAGACAGCTAAGATTCATTTATTCATATCCCAGCAAAGCACATTGACTTAATGTCTAGTCCTGATATTTATCTCCCTATAAGTGCTTATGTGGAACAAATTATACCTTCTCTCAGACTTTATTTTAAGCGTTAGAAGCCAAGATACTTTAGTAGTACATTTCTGCACCTATTAATGATTAAATCCGTCTATTTTGAAAACAAACAACCAAAACAAGAGTTAATATTACAAGTAAGGTCTCTATACCGGTTTGTGGATTTCCTTTTCTCTTCTAGAAATATATTAGCGACCGCGCTCTTGGGTTGTATTGTATCGGAAACTTCTAGCCATTCTGTGATTGACTACTGCACCTCAGCTGATCAGCCCCCAGCTTATTGCAGAAATGCGTGTTATTAGTCCCCTGGTGTATGACCTTCCATTTTGTGCTATTGGATTTCATCCCATTTCTATTACTTGAGTCTTCAGGGTCATCCAATAGACCCCTTGGCTATTTCACTCAACTAATGATCCTGGCCAAATACCTCCTTCATATTTTTCTCTTATTCCCGTGTCTGTGGCTTCCTTTCTACCCAGCAGATCCCAACGCAAAGACTTACCTTTTAGTAAGGCCCAACACTTCAAATTCAAGTCAATTTTTATGCTAGAAAATTCCCAGAAGATACACTGATACCTCACACACATTTCTGTCTCAATAGTGTCACCTATTCTTACTGGAGGGGAAAATAATGAAAAAAATATTTATATGTTTCTAATAAGTTACATAGGAATGAGGGTTTTTTCCTCTTCTTAAAGAAACAGAATTTGAGAAACAGAAGTCAAGCTGTAAGAAAGCAGCAATCCATGTGTCAGTATTAGTTTAAATATGCTCATTGATTATAGTTAATATCAGCTTTGAATGCGACATCTCTCACTCAAGAGCAAAAACTTTTTATAGTTTTACACTGGGAAATCAAGGTCATAAATACAAGACATGCACAGATCAATAGTCTCACTTAAACGTTCTTTATCTGGCAGGAAACTGTGGCAGTAAAAAGTTATGGTTATTACATTTCTTTGCCCAACTTAACTCAGGTAGGTAAGTATTTATGCATAGAACGTTCCTAATTCTAAAAACATAGCATTTTCTTAGTTTGACCTTATTTAAACATTCCAGATTAGAGAATACCTATGCAATTAAACACTTCATAATAATCTACGTTGTACTACTCTAAAAAGCTCCACACTGTGATAAGCACTAGCTCCTCCTCCCAACTAAGGACATTTACTCATTTTTTTCTCCTTCCAAAGGAGAAAATTGGAAAAAAAGTAAAATTTTAATAACACTGCAAACCAACTGATCTTCACCGCGAGACATAGCTAATGTTCAAAAACCTGTGACTAGCCCGTGAGAAAGCAGTGAATTTATATCAACCTTCTACATTATTCAATTTCTTGCCTACTAGTAGTGATGATCCTGCAGGTATCCAAATTATTCCAGCTAGTGTATGGCAATGAGGAATGCCGAGCATAGAAATATTAATTTCCTGAAGTGCTTAGCACAACATTACAATATTTAATGGGCAATCAGCTTAAGTGAAGTTAATGATATAGATTGCAACAAAACTGTAATGATTAAAGCCCAGATAAAGACAAATAAGACACAGAGGCATCAATTCAACTCTGTGTCAAAGCACTCCCTATTTAACATGAATTCCTTCACTGTATTAAATAAATTAGAATAGCAATAGTGCCCAGAGGTCCTGATCTCATGTCAAAACTTATTGTTCTATGAATAAATATAACGAGAAAACAGTTGCTCTTCTAGAAGGCTTGAAGTTGCTACTGTTTTCTCTTAGGGCTAGAGATGGCTTCATGTTTTTGAAGCCATCCCCATTCATAATTCATCCTAAATTTAGTGTTTTTCACACAGAGAAAGAAGGAAATGGAATGTCTCTCTTTACTAAGACTATGTAAAGGCATAATAGTCCCAGATCTACTTTAAGTTTTTGCTTGTTTCAGTTCAGATTAAGTTTCTTTCCCAAAGCCAAACAACTTTGCCTCACCTAGGCCTACCTTTATGTTGTATTTTAAAACCATAATCGTATTTTAACTCAGTAAACGTATCTTAAATTTAAAGCATGATGCCAGTTAGTTTATGTGAGCTCCTTATAAATCTAGCAGAAATTTCATTCTCTAGCACTTGTTTCTATATCTCTTACAGGTTGTTTCAAAGTAGGCTATTAACCTACTAAAATTCCATCTTCCAAACAACTGTGGGCACACAAATCTGGTTAAGTGTGACGTAGCTCACAAATTCATGTATTTTTTCCTCTTTCTTTATCTTATCTCATTTTCTTTCTCTTGCAATGATAAAAAATCCATATGACTTCTTATTTTTCTCATTCAAGAAATTACCGTTTCCCAGAAGGGTTACATATTTGGTGTCTAGTGTGAATGCCACTTACTATATTGTACTCTCCAAAAGCTAACCAAGGAAAACATTTTCTCCTGTATATTTGGGAAAAGACCCACACAATTTGTCTAGCGAGTCCAAGATCACAGGCATCAAATATCAAAAAGAGGTATAGTTTAATCTAATTATAAGAGTTAGCAATTCTTTATCTCACTAAGCTAAACTGTACTTACACTGTTTGCAGCATACAGTTTAGTACGTATACACATATGAATGAAAACATACTTTCAGGCACAATGCTAAAAAGCTGATGTTTAACATGAGTTTATACACAAAATGAATCTGAGGAATACATTATCTAAAAGGACGCCTGGTTTGGACCGTTTCTGGAACAACTCTAAATTCCACAGATCCTTAAAATGCACTTTTTACCCAAACAGGTGAAAAAATACTGAAGCAATTAATTCAGTCTAGAACTAGCAATTATGCTCAATTGTTATCTCAAATTCAACAAGAAGATCTGGCTTATTAAATAGTCCTTTTTGACATAAGAGGAGCAGTGAAGAAGTGTTTAATGAAGAAGCCAAGGCCACCACTATTGCTACAGTGTCAGTTTTACCGTGGGGACATGGTTGTCTACTACACATTCTACAATATCCCATCATGATTCAGGCTTTTGCTGTGATAAGAAAAAAAGCTCTTTTTTTTTTTAAGATCAGTAATTAACAAGACAGAATTGGTAAAAAATGCATTATATTAGAATTTCCATTCTGTTTTTCATAAGGTCTTCTCACAGTTCTCCTACATAAATTGTATTTAAATAAAATCTTCATCTCCTGCATGCACCTGCTTTTCACCCAAGCTAACTTGTTTGAGTTTGGTTTTTTCCTAATTTATTTAAAACATTAATGTAGCGCAAAGTAGTAAAAAAGATTATAACCTTAATTATAATTAGTAAAACATAAAAAGACTAGACACAGCTGGGTGACACTGCGGTCCCAGAGAACAGCTTAGTAAGTGAACTGAGAGGAAATGCTTTCCTCAGGTGCTTTGGAAGATGTCACCATCTCTTCGACAGGATGAAGCCAACAGGCTTACGGAGATCAGGGCAAAAAGCCAGTTATGGGGTTAAAAGGTACAGCTGACACAGTTTGAACTGTAAATCTTGTAGAAGTTACAATTTTCTCTCCTCATGGCTGCCACAGGGTCATTTGAACGCAGGCTTTATATTATTCACGTTAAACTAGTGAAGAAAACCTTAAGGTCACTTGGTAACAAGTGGAACCATTTCTCAAGCTGAGCAATCCAGCCTCCCCTGCCTTCTGATGCTTGTCTCTGAAACAGTAAGTTTCAGAGATGAGATTATTCCAGGAGAAAGATTTCTGCCAGAGCGAGAAGGGCGACCCTTCCTCGTTCTTCTGGTTCACCACCAAGTGTCAAACATCACAATGCTACCACTCCTCATCTCAGACACATGCAAAGCATTTATGTGAGGTGCCAGAGTAAAACTCCACCTGCTCCTAATGGCATAGATGATACCACAGGTGAAATTCAGTCTCGTTTAACAGATGCTTTCTGTACTTTCCTGGTCATTTTTATCTCCAGGCAGGGAAAGTCTATTCTGAATGGATTGCACCTCCTAACCCAGGGGGTGCTGTTTCAGAGTCTGTCAAGAGCCCAACAATTGGTTTTAACTCCTGCCAGTTCCCTGTTAGAAGTTCCTACTGGAACAGAGAGCATCGCTTTACTCATAAAGCCTCCCCTCCCTGCCCTATTTCAAAGCAACTTTTAAAAAAGCTATGAAATCTGCAGAAATCTTGCATTACAACTAACTAATAACATGGTGCTCTGCTATGCTCTTGCAGCCAGCGATGGCTGCTACTTCTTGGAAAACTCTTTAAAGAAACAATTCTTGACACCATTCTTCCAATTAACATCGCTGTAAATCATTTTCATAGTCTGCTTTCTTAGACGGCTCGGCACCTAATTCATTCTGTGGTGTTAATGGGGCTTGCAATTATGCCCCAAGTCATAATTGCCCAGCAGCCAAGGAGCAGTAGACCCTTGTTTAACATGTTAGTGCTCAGCCCTCCAGCAGCTGTGCCCGCCACCCAGACAAGATCTTCCCAGACAAGGTAAGAAACTACGTAGCATAGAGCTACCAAGATGGTGACGGGGCTAGAACATCTCTCTGATGAGGAAAGACACAGGAAGTTCCATCTCAACATGAGGAGGAACTTGTTTGCTGTGAGGGTGTCAGAGCCCTGGCAGAGGCTGCCCAGAGAGGTGGTGGAGTCTCCTTCTCTGGAGACATTCCAAACCCCCCTAGACACGTTCCTGTGGGATCTGCTCTGGGTGGACCTGCTCTGGCAGGGGGTTGGACTAGATGATCTCCAGAGGTCCCTTCCGACCCAAACCATTTCGTGATTCTGTGATGATACATTTCGTTTTCTGGCATTTTGTGGGCAATGGTCATATCTGCCCCAGATCACCTGGTACATTACTTGCATTTTAGTTGTCATAAGTACACGTTACTGACCGATACAATGGAAGTACTCTTTAAACTGTGCTCCTTGACTGATCAGAGGGTATTCTGTCGCAGCAGCACAAAGGTGTCTAGCAGATACTCCCCACTGCCAAGAGCTTGTTCTTTGGACTCTGAAGATATTTGCGTGGGAGTCTTTCCTATCAGGTGACGATCTTCCATCCCCTCAGAAATGCCCTCCCACGCACCACAAACATCTGTGGATGACGGGTGAAGCACCTGACGAAAATCTGGCCGATGCACCCGACGCCGTTGGGGCCAAGAGGAGATTTTTTCCTTTGGCTTTGGATGGGGGGGTAGCGCTGGGGGAGGCACACACAATGCAGATTCGGTAGCTGAGCTTGACCCTAGCCTTTCTTGCTCCTTCTTTGTTGTCGAATGTTTGCTCTGCAATAGCAACCAAAGGGCATGACCAGGTTAGGACCCATTGTACCGGGCACTGTGCAAACACCCCTGTGCGAGTCCCTTCCCTTAGGGCTTCTCCGCACGGGGATTTCAATGAGCTGATTCTTTTCCTTCAGCTGTCTCCCACTCAGTCAACTCATTTGCTGAAGGCAAACTCCTGGTTTTCTAAGAAATGGGACATATCCACTGCAAGAAGTGCCCCCAAAGCACGTTTTCATGAAATATTACTGAATTCTGTAAATTTGTTCACTTGCTAAGATTGTCGTGTCAAAAACTCGGCTTGCTTTGGTGAATAACCGAACCTGCTTGCTCCCGTGAAAAGCCGTGTGCTTGACATGACGCATTTTTGTCACTGAGAACTGAAATCAGGCCTCTTTCTCTAACAGTCTGTGCAGAAACAGGGGCATTTCTCTCCTCTATGCCTTGAACTGCGGGCGCTTCAGGAGGTGAAATGGAAGAGCTGCGGAGTAACGTGCAGCAGCGATAAATCACTGCAGGGCCAGAGGCTGCAGACGTGCCGAAGAAGAAGCTGAGCCTGCACTTTGCACCTCTGGAAAGCCAGCTTCCCAAAAGTGAGTGGGTGTCCTGACTGTGTGTATCGCTTTTTAATTCTATGAAGGTGATACCACGCTTCTTTTTTAAAAAAATAAAATAAAATAAAATAAAATAACATAAAATAAAACAAAATAACATTAAAATCAAATCAAATCAAATCAAATCAAATCAAATCAAATCAGATTGGGCTGTCTTCCAGACAAATGCATCAGGCTCAGGAATTTTCTTAACAAGCAAAGACTAACCTCACCCTGCAGGGCTACCTCCACCAGCTGGGCGGTGCATCCCCTTCCCCAAAATACTGTCTGTCGTGAATCCAGAATGTCCCACCCCTAAACTGACAGCAGGAAATCATTAGCCTGGGACACACGGCCTCCCCAAATGCGCGTTACCTCCTGAATATATCAAATTGCAGTGTCAAGAAAAATCTTGATATGCTAAGCAGTTTATAGGCAAAAGTTGTTAGAAGGGGGGCTTAATGATGGCAAACCACTGCATATAATGAGGTTGAAGGGAAGGGGAGCCTAATAACAGCCCTTTCTGTAATTCAATAGAATAATTTGAAACTCAGCTGTAAGGCTGTGACTACGGTGGCGCCCGCCAGAGCCGCGTGCTGTGGTTATGGGGTATTCCGTGTTTCCATCGTCATTCCCTGTTTCCAGCCGATGTCCTGTGGCTGATCTCCTCCATGAAGCTCTTCACAGTACAATTGCTGTCTCATTTCAGCTGCTTCTTCAATATATAATTCCCCAAGTATAATGTAGTGCTTTGGCAAAAGTTTGGCTCCTGTCTCTGACGTTGTGATAAACATTAGTGGACGTTTTCCCCAAGAGCTTGGCAACAAATACAGAAACTTATTCAAATAGGAACTTTATTTGCTTTCTGAAAGGCATATGGATTTCTAAATGAATCCATTGGGTAGGCATAGTTTAAGTAACGTGCCAGGAAAGACCAGAATGATAACCTTTTTTGAAAAGTATTTCAAATATTGCTCATTTTGGTTGTTCAATAGACAGAAACATTCTTATTTGGAGAGGCTGGGTTCAGACATATTTATTTTACACTAGTAATTTTAGATCTGTTTTTTCCTAGACATAGTAAAAGCAAAAAAAAAAGGCAAATCTAAACAAAAACCCCCCCACTGATTTCTTGGGAAGCAACTGCTTTGCTAACCAGAGGTCTGGCCAGTCCTTCTCATAATGGTCTATGCTGAATTTCCTGAAGACCAGCGATAGCTCATGGCTCAGGCTCCTTCCTACATGGTATGGGGTTGATGTCATTCCTACTTCCTTCTTTGGACCGATAAGAGTAAAAAGCACGTGGGCTGGGGGGAGCCTCCTGCCACATCCCCTTGGGTCCAAAGGAGGCTTGCAATAGCAAGTACAGCTTGCTTTTTTGTTATTTATTTCGGGTTACCCCAAAGAATCCATCTTCACTGTCTACATCCCTTGCAGGGCACTGGAAAGAAGAGCCTGGAATGAGCGTGACCAGGCAATGGGTCACCATGCAGTTGGCCTTGACCTGTGTGGTAGCCGTGGTGCCTACCTAATTTGCTTGACGTGCACCAAGGGAAAAGTGACTTTGGAAATTTTTTTTACAATTAGCTGGATTATGCCAACTTTTTGCTTATGTAGGAGAGCTGGGGTTTTGTGGAGCAGTAGGAAGAAACCAGGTGTTACTTGGCTGGAACATAGAGTCATACAATGATTCGGGTTGGAAGGGACCTTAAAGATCACCCATTTCCAACCCCCTGCCCTGGGCAGGGACACCTCCCACCAGACCAGGTT
>JAOXJK010000032.1:63664912-63675703 GCA_025774025.1 Xenus cinereus
GAGGGGTTCAAGGCCAGGTTGGAGGGGGCTTGGAGCAACCTGGTGTGGTGGGAGGTGTCCCTGCCCAGGGCAGGGGTTGGAACTGGATGATCTTTTAGGTCCCTTCCAACCCAAACCATTCTATGATTCTATGATTTAGGAAAGCCAGCCAGAGCTGCCCATGCTGTGTCTTGCTACTAACCAGCACTAACCAACCAGTTTTAGTAAAACTACTCCATACATCAACCCAGAAATACGCATAGCAGCACATACGGGATCCTGAACACCCTAATTCATGGCAGTGTTTTCAGAAAGTAGTTGATGAAAACAGTTATCTGATCTTTTCAGTTGAGTTGGAATACCAGTGTGGGAAGAAAGCAATGTTTTTGTCTAGGTAACTTAGCAGTACCTGCTTTATTCAATACCTGCTGCAGTTTCAGAGGCATGTAAAGAAAATGCTTTCACATTTGCCATAAGACTAAAGAACACACTTTTAGTGTTTTTTTATCATTAGTGTATATTCAGTGAAGTGAAGACAGTACAGCATTTTACCCTTCGCCGGCTCCCTGGAGAATCACGATTCTACAGTGAACTCAAGGAATCATCATTACACTGATTTGTCAGAAGCACGTGACAAGCAGATGAGGAAGTTCAAGTCCAGATGGATTTTCAAAATTCTGAAATATTTTAAGCTGGGATGTTGATATACCTGAACACATATTTTTAGAAATAAGAATTCACAGTTCCCACCTGGTCAGAGGGAGCTGAAGATCCTTTCTACCTTAACTTTCTTAATTAAAAAACTATTAGTTCAAAGGCTTTGAGAATTGATTTCAGCAATTCCCTCTGTTCCTCAGTTCCCTGTCTGCAAAACAGAAGTGCTTTCATTTTTCCCCTGTATCTGCACACCTCAAGAACAGCTATTTTATATATATATAAGCTGTGGCAAGGGTTTTAAACAAATTCCACAGCTGTGTGATCTTCCTTTCTGAATCAGTATCCAAGAGGCACATCAGATTTATTGATATGTGGTATCAATTTCCCTTCTGGATGTGCTAATCTTTTCTTCTTTTTGCCTTTTGAACCTGGTGCTTTGTTTGTCCGATCGATGTTCAAAGCGCTGATGTTTTATCACGCTACTTGCCCGACTGCAGAAACTTCTTAACAGAAACGTATTCACCACTAAATAGTGAGAACTATAAAAAATGGCGTGAAATAGTTGAAGTAACAAAGCAGTATTCAGGAAACATTAAGTAATAAAACATATATTCAGACACTGCTAGGTGGTATAAACTATAAGTAGGAGTGTGTGCTAATATTATGCTACCAGTGCTGCTGTTATTATCTTAGTCCAGTTCTGGTTTTCACTGCTATTATATTCATGTTTCTTGGGAGAGAGGGGCATGTAATCAATTGCTGTTAGATTGTAGATAATTCTGTGTTAGGAAATCAACTAGAATAAAAGATATTCTACATAAATTACAGGGTTTCCATTATTTTCCTCAGAAACAGACCTAAGAAAACTGCTGAAAACTTTTTGCTTTACAAAATTTTAAGTTCAAAAACATTTCAACTAAAATAACTTGAAGTTTCTCATTGAAATGCTTGTCAAAACAGAGAGGAAGAAATGAAGACACAACAGGGGAAAAAAAAATAAACCCGAAATCAGTGATGAGATTATCCGTACGGAATACAAGGTATCCTGTCTCAATTCCTTGCTTTGAAAATTTTCTAACTCCACGCTACTTCTTATTTTATTCCACTGACTTGGATTCGTAAGGCAGTATTTCTGCTAGACCACGGGCAGAATTCCTAGTCTCATCCTAGCGGAAAATAGGATGACATTCCTCTTGAATCCATCAGAGCCAGGTGGCTGCTTCTCAGCTGGTGCGACGAACGGGTGCAGGTCAGTGCCTTGGAATCTGCTTTGCCGATAAAGAGCAGCTGCTTAAAGAGCGCTGCTTCTCCCCTGTGTCACAGAGTATGTACATCAGTTCTTCTAAGCGTGACTTAAATAGCAAGGTATTACTGAGTTCCAGGGCTGGGCATGAACTTCTTCCATCTGCACTTCTTTAGATGCCATTCCACATCCTGCTTTTCAAAAAAAAAACAGGAATAAGGCTCCTGACAGTTCAGAGCACATTTTTACCTTTGCTTGTATCTCACCATCTGCACCGTGGATTTACAGCTTTTATGAAAGCACAGCATCTCCCACACACAGTACTTCTATCTCCTGCAAGGGTAATATTTACCACATCTGTCCCAGACTCTCAGCATATGATTTATTTGAATCACTCAAAGAGCAGGAGGTCAAATTGATACAGGAGTGTTAATATTATTTCCTAAGCCCAAGCCACAGATCTCAACAAGATGATATGTGGAAAGTGACAGACAGAAGAGAGCATCCCTGAAATGTAAAGGACTGACTTTTATGGGGTTTTCTTTTTTTTTTTTTTTTTGCATTTACTCTCCTTTACGAAGGATCATCAGTCCAGAAGAAAATGCAACTCTTCCTAATCACGGCAAACTAAAGCTTTCTGCGAGCTCCCTAAAGCCCCTCAGCAGCCTTAGTATAAGGAGTATGATGTTACACTTAAAAAGCTGTTTTTCATCTCTCCTGGCCTGAGCTCTACCAAGCTGAGTTCATGCACCGCAATTCTATCCTTGAAATCTCCCATTTTCCTCTGTAAAACATAGATAATACTTTTATATTTTACGTCATTGTCAAAAATTCACGTTATTAAATTGTTAAAGTTAATAAAATTCACATTATTTAACTTTTATGTACTATATTTTTAGTCCTTTGAACTGTAAAACACCTTACAGAGAAAGCCATACTCCTTAGTTTTCAATATAGGGAAAAAAAAAACCAAAACCACCCTTCATTTTTATAATCCAAACCAGAGACAGGAAAAGCCAGGTCCTCCAGAGACTGATTACACACAAATTGTCAGAACCTCTTCTCTGCATTTTGTTAACAGCAGTGCTGCCTGCATCAACATATTTATTGCAATAATACAATTATTTCTGGGTTTAAGTATGGATACAGACCATTTACTTCCATTTCCTGCAAAGCCAGTCAGTATTACTGGGGGAATCACACTCAGTTTGCTGAGAGTGTAATAGTGTATCACAGCCAAATATAGTGTCCTAACATTTGTGTCCACGCGTGTTAGTAGTTTAAACAGAAGTGATATTAAAATTTTATTCCACATCTCAGTTGTTAGAATTCATCATGTTATTGAAAGGGAAAAAAAGAAGTAAAAAAAAATAAAATTGTGTCTTTCACGAGTCTCAGCTCATTACCTTACTGTGTCTCTTCACAGACAATTAATATTTCATGTGTGGGCATCAACTCAGAATTTCAGTTTCTCTATCGAAGGCATAGAGGAATTATGAATACACTTAATCAAAGGAAATACCACACAGCAGCAAAGTGAAACATCTGTGTTAGATTTATGGTGAAGGCACAACTTGAGGGAATTATACGAGCTGCTGTATGTAGTTTATAACACATCCAAAGGTCTTAATGTACCACATTCTGAAACATGCAATTTAGTCTCACATTAATTTAATTTTACTGTTTTTATTTAACTACAGATTACTAATTTCACTATAAACTCTTCCTGTTAGAACAAGGGATTATAGAACATTTTTTCTCCTAGACTGACGTAGAATCAACTAGTCCTGCATCACAGTAGAAACATGCTTTAACGAATAGCAATACAAAAGAAAAATCAGAAACCACCAAACTAAACAAAACACACAAATAAAACCCAGAAAGTGTAGCCCTAAGCTGCTCATCTAACCAGAAAACCAGGCTGAGCCATAGCACTGTGTAACTGCTAAATCAACAGGCACCATCTTCGAATTCTTTTTACAGAGGCAGGACTATTTTAGGTAAAATAGTAATTTTAGTAATAAAATAAATAAATGAAATAAAATAGTAATTATTTTAGGTGAAAAATAATGTGGGAAAATCCAAATACACCCAAGGAATTTAAGCAACATGTAACTTAACTCTGCTCCTTCGCAGTCTAATGGGCTACTACCAGATGAATGAATGAAGTTTAACCATGAGGAAAAAACCTGACGAAGTAAATAATTACAAATATCCATCCAACCCAGCTCTTTCACTGGCAAACTCTGAAGTGGTGGGGACCCCACAAAACCACTCCTGCATTATTTGCATCTATAGATACAGAGGGCTCTCCGGATGGCTAATGCTTCAAAGGAAGACGCAATTAATTAATGGTAATTAAGTAGTTTACTAGAATAAACTTCCTGCAGAGGCAGGTGAGAAGTAAGTAACTGTGTTAACTGTTATAATTTAAGGATATCTGTCTGGCACGTTTCATGCTTTATTTATTAAGGTATGTTAGTTTAATATATTTCATCAATTGCTGTTATATCTAAACCTCGTTAGCATGAATTTAGGATGATCCCATTGTATAGTACATCCCATTACAAAGTACATGCCCCACCTCTGGAGGGGTTCAAGGCCAGGCTGGATGGGGCTTTGAAAACCTGGTCTAGTGGAAAGTGTCCCTGCCCAGGACAGGGGGGCACGGAACTGGATTTCCTTTAAGGTCCCTTCCAACCCAAACCATTCTGTGACTCTATGATTCTACACAAGAATTAATACTGGAGAGTTGTAGTCCCTATGGTCCCTAGGATATCACAGAATCACAGAACTGTAGGGGTTGGAAGGGACCTCTGGAGATCATCTCCTCCAACCCTCTGCCAAAGCAGGTCCACCCAGAGGAGGTTGCACAGGAACATGTCCAGGCCAGAGCTGGACGTTCAATGATCGAATCACTGGTGAGAAGGTTAATTTAATGAAAGGAACACACGAAACTACAGAATGTTTGAGGTTGGAGGTCTTCTGGTCCACCTCCCCAGCTCAAGCTGGGTTATCTAGAGCCGGTTGTCGAGGACCATGTCCCGGCAGGTTCTGAATATGTCCAAGGATGGAGACTACACCCTCCTTTCAGGGAATTGTAAACAGTGATAAGGTCTCCCCAGCCTTCTCAGCCCAGCCTTCCTGAGAACAAATGAATCAAATCACAGATGCCTCCATGAGACCTGCGACGTCCATCTGTTTCCAATTATTGTTAATATACGGCTTCTTTCACGCATTACACAACAGATTCATTTAATATCCAGCGATGTTATGAAGCCTACATATTCTGAAGCCTACACACTGAAGTATTTTGCTAGTAGGAGTATATCCTCAATACTTGTTATATTTAAGATAGAAAAAGTGCTTTAATTAATAATTTCATACCATTCATATGCTGATTTCAATGAAAAATGAGAATGAAATCATTTTAATTTGGGGTGGTTTTTTCCTTCCTTATGAAGTTCAAAGGAAAACTCCCCGTTTTTCATTTACTTACATTACAAATGTTGACCTATCTAGAATAATCACAGTATTTTTCTACCTGATTTCTATGACAGTTTTTAGAATAGATGCTCTCTAATAATCTAAGACAAAAAATAAGCAACTCCCATTCAGTCCATGTTTAAGTCACAGCAGAATGCATACAGCTTTCATTAGAGTTCATGGAATTTTGGCACACAAAATATGTGTCCAATATTATCTTCCCAACAGAAAAATGTACCCAGCACCACTGTTTAGAGATGAGATTTCACACTCCCCATCGTAACATACAAATTCATTAAAAAAACAAACAAACAAACAAACATAAAAGTGATTAAAAAACACCCAACAAACCAAAGCTGAAACCAAACACACCTCAGGAATCAGTGGGGAGCTTAAAATGACCACAAAAAGAATTAGCCATATGCTCTTCCCTTGCTGTATGACACTGGGGAAATCTTTACAGCAATCACTTTTGTCCTGGCACCATATTTTTACCTTTGTTTTATTCTCTGCGTGGGACTCTGCTGGCCAAATGGAAGAAACAAACAGGAATGTTCGTTATGCAAAAGTTTCTGTCTTTCCTCCACTTTCCTGCCCTCCGGATTGCAAGTTAAGACCTAAGGATTACAGCTCGAGGAATGAGAGATTCTAACCCTGTCATGGAGGTTTATAAAAAATTGGACAGTTTCTGACTTGGATTGTGATCAGATTTCTAATAAACACAGATATAATCTACACGGCAGAATTTGCTTGAGATTAGATTGAATGTAAAAACTGTTCCTTTCTATTTACAATTTTGAAATTTTCTATACATTTCAAAGTGTACCAAAAAAAGGTAAATTTTTCAGGAGCTATTAAGGTGTAAGCATCCCTGAGTTAGAACAGTATAATATTCTACCTCGTGTAATGTTCCATTTGCCGTTTGGACACAGGAACCTTAATTTTCCTTGTAGAGTTTCTCACATTTTTAATTGCCTTTTATGATGCATTTCTGTAGAAACCCTTTTTTATGCTCCATAGAGGATTCTATACACAAAAGAAAACTGATCTGAATATTTATCATTTACTCATTACCACCAAAAGCATCTGTGAAAAGAATTAAGATCAATTCAGAAGAAACATTCTAAAACATACTTGCTTTATGAAATTTGATTAAAAGTAGAACTACTTAATTTGGTGGAAGATTAATAGGCCCAAATACAGATCATAATATAAAATTTAAAAAAAAAAATCCATGAATCAGCTGAAGTTGTGGAACACAGAGCTTGATATGATAAGGAATGAAGAAAAAAAAACCCCAAACCTACAGAATATGAACCCTAACCTACATTATGCAAAATTATGTAAATCAAAGAAGTAAAGAAAAATCATTCTGCAAATATAGCTCACAAGTTATTACAAAGCAATTAAATTGCTATATAACCCTCAGTAAAAATGGGACATTAGATAATTAGAGATGCTAATGTTAAGAAAGTTTAGACTTCGCTCATATTTTTAGCTGCTAATTGCTGCAATTAAAAATGAGGAACTCACTTTAATTTTCTTAACAGTTCAGATTTGAAATATATTTTGAAGCTGTCACTTCTGAAAATGAATGTTGAATCATAAATTTGGATTTGCAAAATACTGTCTTAGATTCACTAATATTAGTTTGCTTTTTAAGGAGAAATCACCTTCTCCATACAGAGAAAAAGCCCTATACATCCTATATTTGAAGAAATCAAACTTAAATGACCAAGTAATTAATTAGAATTCACTATTACAATACTGTACAACTCATATAGTGTTATTGTACAAACAAGAACAAATGCAAAATGAAAATTAATCGCTACTGACTGGGCAATGAGATAGAGAAAGTCTCCTAAGAGATGTTGGGGGGTCCAATTTATAGGAATAAAGGGAAGGTAGATCTAGAATAGCCTCCAAGTAGAACACATTACATAGAACACATGAGTAAATAACAATAATAAGAAGTCATAGATTATCAGAAGTCCTCCAAGAGGTAAAAAGACATGTTCAAGTTGATTCTTCCAAAGCAATTTCCATAATAAACTAGTTTAGTATCACCCTATCAATGAATTATGGAAAGGACACTAACAAGCTAATCCAGTTTTCTACATCTGCTGTTATGCAGTTTAAAATTTGTTTGTTAAAGCATATTTTTTCTAAATACTTTTAAAGTATACTATTTCTAAAAAAAAGTATCTATCACCATTTTTTCCTTCCTTCCTTTTAATGGGCCTTGACACAAGGCATTATGTCACTTCACAATGATTATCTGGGACTATTTCAAGAAAAAAAATATGGATCCTTATTGAAATGCAAGTAAAAAGAGGTGTCATTTTGTGGGGCAGCTGATTTTAAAAATGATTTTGAGATGCTACTTTGGTGGGGGCTTTTGACACAATGAAGGAGAACAAAATAGGAAAAACAATCAGGTTGAGTCAATCTGAATTATTTTCCAAATACCCATGTTTGCTTTGATTTTACAGAAGTATCTAGAAAAAAGATTCAAAAACAGTAATTTAAAATAAAAATGTTAAAAATAAACATACATATTTGCTAAGCCAATAATGACTTTTAGGATAAGCATCATAATAATAGCAAAGAAAAAGTGGTTCTGAAAAGAATTGAAAATTATTGAAAAATCACTCTGAATTCTTTCCTGTAGGTTTCTACTTCTGCATATGCATAAACCTTGTTAATGAAAGATCACAGGACACAGTTTTAATTTTTGAAGCTGGACTGGCTGTTACTGGCTACATACTTTTATAGAGTGAAATTGCGCCATCTGCAAATTTATTTCGTTGACAGATATTGACACTTCCAAAAAAAAAAAATCTAACAATACATGTATTACTTACAGTATTGGAGGGAAGATTAATTAAAGTTAAAAGTGCCATTTTAATCAAATAAATCACTAGGCTTCCAAATATCTAGGAAGAAAATTGTATTACACTAATATCAGAGGAATCGCATGAAAGGGTTTAAAATATTGATTTTATTTAAGTAGAATATCATCAGAAGAGCCAGCAGTGTGCCACAGCCTACACTTATTTTTGGACCTGAATTTACCTTCTCCCTCCTGCCCCTTAGAAAAGTCGAGCTTATCTATCTCAGAGAAAAGACTGACATCAAAGGACTGTTTTTCCACTCACCAGATCTAAGCTGCTTTTTATTGTTTGAAGGAATTATTTAAGAGACCCAACACAGAACTTCAATCAGGTATATGGTTTCTGGTTCATTGATTGGCCAATTCTGGTGAATAAAGGCAACAAAAGTCCTTTTTAAATCTGTTCTCCTCAGAGAGAGGCTGCAGTTGTGCTTTCATTAAGCCACTCTTCATAATAGCGTGGTGTCAATGAGTTTCTACCCACCCAGATATTCTGCTATTCTGTCCCGCAAAATATCGTCTCTCAGTTGTTCTTGCAAACCCCAAAATGTATAAAATTCCTGGAAATTAAGTTTAGCAGAGATGGAGTTTTGCAAATTTGACCGTATCCCTAACTACAAGTGGTCAGATTGGTTCAAAATCTGATTAATTCTGTCAAATATTTGTTTATACAACCTGAATTTGCAAGTGCTAGTTCTTTCAACATGGGTAATTTTTGTTCCTGCACTATACATTTCTCACTTCTGATCTTTTCTGGTTCTTGTTCAGATATTTATGCTGAGGGATAAAGATTCAAACAATCTATGGTCTAACCTCAGGATTCCTTAAAGAAACACTAATTAAAAGGATTTATAATAATTTATGGAGCTGACTCATACATGCAGCAAAGTAGGAGGCCACCTTGAATGTCTGCTAATAATTTAAATTTGCCATATATATACATATTGATTGTTACATTAAATGAACGTTTCAGCTTCTTAATTATTTATAATCCCGAGTGCTTTGAATTTAATGCAAACCTGAACTAAGTGTGCAAAATGCCAAATGCCACCTAATTCTGCAGTGTTAATACTGTTACACTGAATCCCAGCTTTTAGCCCATTTACTTTCCCCAGCACAGGACTTGACGAAACTTACTTCCCAGGCCTGGCAGAACAGAGTTTACAAATTATCTCATAGAATGATAGAATGGTTTGGGTTGGAAGGGACCTTAAAGATCATCCAGTTCCACCCCCCCTGCCCTGGGCAGGGACACCTCCCACCAGCCCAGGTTGCTCAAAGCCCCCTCCAACCTGGCCTTGAACCCCTCCAGGGATGGGGCAGCCACAGCTTCTCTGGGCAACCTGGGCCAGGCTCTCACCACCCTCACACCAAAGAAGTTCTTCCTGAGATCTCATCTAAACGTTCTCTCTTTCAGTTTAAAATCATTAAAGCCACTACCATTTGGTATTAATAATTTGGAACTGGACAGGATTCATCTAACGATACCACGGAAGACAGACCTTGCAGTTGCCAGGCTGCTCTCCAGCCCCCCCAAAAGACCTTGACATTCAAAGGTCAATGGTGCCTGGGAAGAGGTAAATGTTATGTCTATTTTCCAAAAAGGTACTCACAACAGCTTCAAACATCTCTGGTACATTCAAATGGTGGCTTGCAATGCTGTCCACACCCTTCCTGTTTATCTTACAGCTTAAAAATAATACTGAAACAAATATTTTTCCCTCGACTCCTCAAAATGAGAATTGACCCTGATCTAGTAATGCTTGCCGCGGTTCTCACTCTCAGTAGTTTTTGGCAGCTCTGCAGACTAGCCAGGACAAATCATGTTGCCTCAACTTGTCGGGCAATAATTTGATGGGAAACTACTTACAGGAGACATTTCTTCTTTCTCAATGAGTTATCAGAAGACAGAAAGAGCACCAAAGTTCTGGCCCCAGCATAATGCTAGATCCCTCCCACATACTGTAGAGGGTATTGCTAGACAGCTGCCAGGCACTTTAAATATGTTCCTATTTTTATTATTATTGTTTCTCTTCCTCTTTCTGCAGTTTCTAGAGTAAAACCACAAGAATACTTCCTAAGATGTTCTGGCAATACTGTCACAGTATATATAAAGACTCATTACATTTATGATTCCAGAAATGGAAAACAGAAGGCTGTTGATACTGAGCACCACGTTATAGCTGGGAGCTGGAAAACACCATGCTTTTTAGCAAAGAGTAAGAAATTTGCTCAAGTTAAAGCATATCAATCTCAATTAAAAATAAAACCTGCAGTTCACACAATAAAGTGCTCAAAATAATGCCTCAAACTTGACAAAGCAGTAAGTAGCCAGGTAAGAAAATATTCAAATTGTGCTAGAATCGTTTTTAAGCTATTTTAGTGAATACTGAAACAATTAACTCAAGTGTTGGCCGCAAATTTAATACAACGGCAAAGGTGAGGGTCTTTAGTCTGAAGTGCAAACTGGATCATTGAGTAGACACCTTGGGGACCCCTACTGTGGGACCCTGTAATACAGCAGCCTCCGGAG
>JAOXJK010000032.1:63725969-63738251 GCA_025774025.1 Xenus cinereus
ACCACTGAGAAAAGACTGGCCCCATCCTCCTGACACCCACCCTTGAAGTATTTATAGGTGTTGATCAGATCCCCCCTTAATCTTCTCTTCTCCAGACTAAAAAGACCCAAGTCCCTCAGCCTTTCCTCAGCAGAGAGATGCTCCAGGCCCCTCAGCATCTTTGTAGCCCTCTGTTGTCCCCTGTCCAGCAGTTCCCTGTCCTTCTGCAACTGGGGAGCCCAGAACTGGACACAGTCTAAGCAAAGTCTTCCTTTGAAGATTTAGGGAGAATTAGAAAAAGAAAGTATTGTTGAGCCCTTTAAGAAGCAGAAATAAGACGAATGAATCTGGCTCGTTCACTCCAGGGGAAGGTAATATGCATTTGTAAGCAGAAGAGACAGAATGATCGTATTCATTCTGACTGTTTCTGTAGGTGTACAAGGCCCCCTTCCTCTGCAATGTCTCTACGAATATGTTCATTATATAAAATGTGGTGAATAAACTAATGTCAACAGCAGACTTACAACACTGAGTTCAACAGCTCGACGTGGCCTCTAATCTTTCAAAAGATATTTCCTTTCTTTCAAAAGATTGTTCCTTGGAGGATCATTTGAAAACATTCATGTCTGGTCTTTGCCATCAAAAGTTTTCAAAGACTGGCTCTGTCCTTTTAAATCATTTGTTTCTCCTGCTGGATATGCTGGAGAAAATGATGTTTCATAAGACCAACGCAGAGGAATATCTGACTATCGGACATGTTTCAACATAAATTTCTTGATGTAATACTTGGAAAGGAGGTTCCAGACAACACCTCATTTACAAGAGCAATCACCCAGTCAAAGTCGTTGGAAAGTTGACCTGTTGTCTGCAGATGTGTAAAGAGCTTTTGGGATAAAAGATGCCCATTTTCTGATTCCTGCTCCCTCTCAAAGAACCATGCAGGTGTTTTCGGTCAAAAATCAGAGGTCATCATTTCACCAGGTTTGCTGTTAGAGGAACACAGTCTTTCAATCAACCCTGATTGCCTGTAAAGATTGACCTTGTGATTTTCTGGACTGGCAGAACTTTTCTCTGATTCTGTAGACTTTTTCTCATTTTGATCTGCAGACTTTTTTTCATTATTTTTTTGCATCCATTTCCTAGATTTTGGTGTATATAAAAAGAACGAAGACCTTTCTCTGCAAAAAGTAAGATTTAGAACTATAGAAGAATGTGGGTTTTCTTTGATTATTTCAGCTCTCTTTTCTGAGCTCTTAGGAACAAACCATTATCAAACACAAATTTTTATGTATTGTTTCAATCCTAGGAAGAAGAAAAACACAGTACGTAATCTGCTTGTTCCTGCACCTCACAAGTAGCATTTTTGACCTTTTAGCAGGTTCTTTTTGATCAAAATATATCTTCCAGAAGGGCTTGCATTCTCTTCACTGCTATGATTACAGTATGATTGGCATGCGATGGCTTTGTCCCGTGAGTTAGCATTCAGTTCAAGGTTTCACAGCTTCTTGGGTGAGAAAGACCAAACTGTGGCCTCGTGCTGCCTTTTGTCAGTTTACACACCTGGAAATGATACAATCCATCTAATATGATCATTAAGGAGAACCGAGAGCATCAGCAGATACCGCTGCCCTCTGAATTCAGTAAGTCCCTTACAAAGTGTGAAAGCTCAAATCACAGTCTGAGACTTCACGAATTTATGGATCTCTCCCATTTAACTCATGTCAACATCTGGCTTGTCTCCTGTCTCAAACTTGTCTTTGTTTTCTTGTTTCTTCATACGTGGAGCTATATCGCAGACTGAATATTAGGGTTTTTCTCATGCTTGATTATTGCATTTTATATTTCTATAAAATAGTATAGATAAATATATAGAGATAGACAAGTACAAGGCTTAAGAAGAGACCTTTCCAGGAAAAAAAAACCAAAAACAAAACAGACTGAGGAGTTGTAGAAGGAAAAAAACAAGCAATGCAGAACTGAACAACAGCAGAAAAGTCTTGAAACCACATAGCCACAAAGGCCCAGAATAATTAAGTGCATTTACACAATTTTTATTTTCAGATTAAGCAATGGCCTTATTGATCCTGTTTTTCTGATGCACAGCAAAGCAAACCTTAACTGTGTTCCCTGCTCCCAGGTTAGCTCCTTCATCCTTAATTTTAATTTTCTTTTCCTGCTTCTCTTCTGTTCTCTATTGATCAGATACTTTATACTACTCGCACACATTTCTTCACAGATTCATTTGAAAAAGCTTTTGCCTGCCTTCAGATGTGTAACATTTTCATCTCTGTGCCTTTATATGAATGAAAATAAAATTTATTTAAAAACCCAAGGCAAAGAACAGCATATCCCATATGAAGGACTGTGCATTTCATGAACATTCAGTAGACTTGAAGATTTTATTGTTGTTGTAATAATTAGGGGCAAATATAAATTCATAACAGCATATAAATCTGCATTTGTTAAAAAATGCATCCCTTTCAGCATTGCCTCATAGACGAGTTGATCGAAACACTTGGTGGAAACTGGGTCATTTAAACATAGAATTGCTGTTAAACTACATACTAAATTAAAAAGTTCACAGTTGTGAAACTATACATGGAGAACTAGAAGTTTTTTTAAACAATACTTTATGGGTCTGGAGGGCTAATCTGCTGTCAATCTGCATTTACCAAGGTCACCTTGCAAATGAACTTTTATTTAGAGTTTGAGTATTGACCTATGTACGAGCTACTGGGTTTTGAGGATGTGTCTACTGTAAAATCAGTTCTTTACAAAGTGCATCATTGCTCCTTTGAAATTTTGCAAGCACATACAGATTTGTCTGTATATGCGTTTTTATGTTAAATTTTATAGCAGATAAAATAGTAAATCATAACTAGAATAAATTTTAGAGATCATATTTTCTACAACTGTACTGTTTTATTTCTGCTTGGGGTAAAGAGAGGAAAAAAATTAAGCTCTATACTGTTTCCTTTATGTAAAGTCTAGAAAGATCTTGTACTGGAAATATTTAAGCCTCCTACTTCTGTAGAGATGGCCTGTGACAAGTGTTAAGATCTGAGTCAGAACTGGGCAAAATTGAAATGAACGCTTCTAAACTGGTTTTTATTTTCATTTGGGATTTTTTTTTTTTCCTGCTGCTCTTTCTGGTACTGTGGGATTTGAGGGTTTTGTTTGCTTGTTTGGCTGGTTGGCTGGTTTGATTTTATTTTAGTTTTTCATTGTTTGGTACTATCTCACAGACTGTCAGTCAAGTGAATAGCTGGGTACCCACCTGTAATGGGAATATTCTACAGAAACCCAAAGGACCAGCTGCTTGGCAGACTTGCTACTTGCCTTCCCATCTACTACTTGCCATAGGCTGCCAAGATAGGTGGACCTTTAATCTGGTCCAGTGTGGTATTTTTATGTGCTGTCAGTTGTTGAACACCCTCTCTGTTGTAATATTACAGTATCTTCTGCAAAATGATATGATTACATACATATATGCAATTCTTCCAATTCAGCTAATGAATTATGTAGCTAGAGATTTAAAAATACAGAAGATGAGAAGGACAAATATCCTTCCCTGATTTTATATTCTGTACAACAGAAACAGCAATAAATTATCTCCTGATTGAGGTTCAATAGATGTGGATTAGTTAGAGTCTATCTCTATCAGTGATAGGATGCTTTTCACTGTTAGAATCATAGGCTTCTGGAAGTCAGTGGAAGCGCAAGGAGTTTAGCATTTCTCTTAAAATATTTGAGACAGAGTTGAGCACAGAAGTTTGAAACACCACAAATTCTTGTGGACATAAATATCTTTGTAGCATGAAAAAGGGAAGCAGTTAGGGGTTTTATGCACTTGTGAATGCTATGTTAGTCCTTTGCTTTTAAAGTCTATTCTGTTTTAAAAAGGTAAAAAAAAAGTTCTGTTTTTAAAAGAAGAAAAAAACTACTCATAGCAATAAGCTTCTATGCAAAATGCCTTTTTTTCTGCTTTGTGAAACAAACTACTGTAATATCAGATGTACCAATAGTTTAATGCATATACATGCACATACTCTGCAGGCTCTGTTACAGGAGACCCTTTTCCAGCAACCAGCTGTCTTCTACTCACTACATATCACTGTGAATTTGAAAAAGAGAGATTTCGGATCTATCACCTAAACATCAACCTGTTTATATAACAGAAATCTCTCTCTAATACAGAGATCTATCCAAGAACACCCTTCTGCTATTGATTTGAGCATTTACACATATTTGTGACAGTTCAAGGTGCAGAAACATCGGGTAAGGCGTGTTTCCATCAGACTATTCTGGATTTTTTTTTACCTTCCTCCTTTTCTAAGCCTTACTACTTCATACTTTGAATACGTTTCAAAAAGTTTGGCTTTGCCACAGTGCAAAAGCAAAAAAAAAAAAAAAAAAGAATTTGAAATCTCCAAAGTTCAAATAGCACAAGGAAATATTTCTACCCAGGACTCTGCTGGAGATGCCATTCATCAGAGCCATGAATTGCTGAAGTTCTTGTCGGTGGAAACATGGCTTTTTGAGAAAAGCACCAGCAAGTTCTTCTTTTTAAATCTCATCCAGTCTCTAACTTGTCAGCCAATGGGGTTGCTATTACGCAAGCAAAAGATGAAATTGTTTATGGAATATGACATGAATTTGTCCCTTGTAATTGTAGCAACAATTTACAAAAGTCAATGACTTTAAACTTTTAGTTTAGAAAGACATATCCTAAATTTAAATAAATAGCTTTAAATGAATAGAGTAATTGAAATGAATAGTGTAACTCTCACTAAGCAGTTTATATTGAATCAAGACTAAAACAATCATTCTCACACCCTGTACACATCATTTGCTTCTAAATATTCACCTCCCCTGAGACATATTGATTTGACTACATTCCTTCAAAATGTCAATACAAATAACAGAGACTTGGCAATTACAGATGAACATAAAGGACATGCTAAATTCACAGTTTGTGAAGCTAAATCTCAGCATCTCAGAAAGACAATGTCTTCATCTTAGTTTTCACTAACAAGAATATTTTCCTGCTGCTGTCAGGTTCCAATACTTTCTTGAAAGTCCACTTAGTGTAAAAGAATGTGCGCAATAATAGGAGCTCATTAGAATGACACTCTCTTCCCTCACAATGTTTTTTCCCCATGTGAATTTAATTGGCTGAATGACAGACACGACAAACACTAGAATCATAGATTTGTGAAAACTGAAGGCAGGAAATTTCAACCAGTACGACAGTCAAGTAGCTGAGCTAAAACTTGTTTTAATCATCTCATTGTAAAGTAGCCTCACCACCTTATTTTCTTTAGATAAAATGCTATTTTTGTCATTCATGACAAAGGCTTCTGATTAAATACTATGGTAATTTACTTAGCCAGAGGTAAATACACCAGCAGGGAGAAAAAAAAAACCAAACCAAAACCAAAAAAATGAAAAACAAACCAAAACCAAACAAATTTGTGGAAAATACACAGGAATGTGTTAATTCCTCAAACCAGAAAATTTTGCTTTTCAAGAGAACTTATAATATATCCACTAGACAACATTTTTCTTTTGTTCTTATGGACTCCACAGAAGATGGAAAAACAATTAAGCAGCAGATTAGCTTTGTTGTGGAAGTGTTGCTAACTCATCACGTCTGTGCCACATTTGGGGTGGGAGACCAGAACATGTTAGAAACCGTTAGGAAAACCATTCACCAGACTTCAGTATGGAGAACATAAACGAGACTACCCTGGTGCCACACGATCAGCCAAGCCATTGCCAGCTTCTGCCAACATTATTTTAGAAAGAAAGACATAGTTCAAGTCTTCTGAGATGAGGATGAGGGAGCTGGGGGTGTTCAGCCTGGAGAAAAGGAGACTGAGGAGAGACCTCATTCTCTACAGCTCCCTGAAAGGAGGGTGTAGCCAGGGGGGGTCGGTCTCTTCTCCCAAGGAACAGGCAATAGGACAAGAGGAAATGGCCTCAAGTTGCACCACGGGCAATTTAGATTGGATATTAGGAAAAATTTCTACTCTGAAAAGGTTAGGAAACATTGGAAGAGGCTGCCCAGGGAAGCGGTGGAGTCCCTATCCCTGGAGGTATTTAAAAGCCGGGCAGACGTGGTGCTGACAGACATGGGTTAGATGGTTTTTTGTCAGTGTTGGGTTGATGTTGGACTCAATGATCTGAAAGGTCCCATCCAACCAAGGCAATTCTATCACTCTATGATTCTATAGTTAAAACAATTGCCCTCTCACCATGTCCAGGATTCTGCAGAAACCTGAGCCAGAGATGCAAGCACTATGTCTAAGAGCTGGGCCACCAGCCAGGACTGAGGCATGCTGAGCAGCTAGAGGCAATGTCCCATTTCCTGGGTTCGTGGCCCTGGTCAGCACTAGACCAGAGGGGTCTAGTCTGTGTGAGACTAGAGCCATGGAATAGAAGCCTTAGAAAAAAAAATATCAATCCACCTACTAAATCCATCTTTCCTAGTAAACAAATTTTAAATTACGTCACTGAGTGTTTCTGTCCTTACCTCTGCCCTACCTAGACTTCTCCCGTGACACATATTTGTTCTTATTTTCTTTCTGCCTTTAGAATTTCTGATCTGCAAAATGATAACCCAGTAATGGTGAAGGAAAGAATGATGGTGAGAAATTAAGAGGTTGAGCTTTTTCATAATGATATGGAAGTTATGAACAGCAAAAAAGAAGTAAAATTTTTGTGCCAAGAGGCTTGTTTCAGGTATTATCACTTAAGCTAAGCACAAAGGAAGTTACATATTCACCTCAGATTCTTACATCTTCCCTGTCACTAACTCACAGCTCATTGTTGCTCGAACGTGCAATGAGTTTATTTTATCACCTTAGCAAATCAGTTTTAACAAGTTGGTGCAACTAGAAGTTAAATTCGGAGCTACCCATTTAAACAGTGTGACAAAAGTCAATATAAATTTAAATAATCCAATTGTCAAATTCAGATAAGAACTCAACCCTTTAAAATCAAAGAATATCCTTAGGCTGAGCTTAGCAAGATTACCTTCCGTCTCTAATTAACTGCACTTTAATATTATGAACTGCTCTCTAGGAAATCACGGCCAGCTGAATATGGCCATGCATCCAGAAGACACCACATAAGAAAGCTGAGTAGCTGAGCATGGTAATTATTCCAGTCAATTAATTGGTAAAAAAAAAATCAATGCTTTAATTACCTATTTAAATTTCCTTGATTCTGTCAGCCATTAGGTACGTTAAACCAGAAGACAGTTGGCAGAATGAACCATGTTTTATGGAAGTCAAGCATGTCATGACTTTAAGGTCAAAAGGGTAATTTTCCATTGAGTACTTAAAAGCAGGTAATTCTGGTTTACAAATTATCTGCTGTACCAGCATCAAGTTCTTCGGTCAAGGTTATAGGATAAAAGCATATCTTCAAATGAGGAAAAAGTTTATTATTGTTCTTTATTTCACAACAGAGTTGATTTAATTGTGACTGTGAAGTTGATTCACACACAAGTACTCGGTTTTGAAGATTTTTACATTAACTGTTTCTGACGTATTTTTTCTATTCCTTATCCATTATTTACTTCCCATTTTCTCCCTACTCCAGTAATTCTAACCATTATTAGAAGATGTAATGTGAAAAAATTTAAGTTTTAAAAATTGTTCTAGTTTTGACAAAAATTAATCCAACATAAGTACCATTGATTTTGAATAGCCAGAGTGCTGAAGGGGAAGCTGAGAATTGGATCCTATTTATTAGCACTACAGAAAATCCATACTCCTTAAAGACTATTGCTTTTATATTTTTAAGTGGCCTTTTTATACTTTTTTCACTATCTGGCTTCTCAGACTCTCTGGCTTTGGTGTATTTGCAAAAGCCTGAATTAACTTTTATCCTGTTTGCTTTATTATAGTTTTATGTATTATAACAAACAGCATTTGAACATTACTTTATTTTTTTTAATTAGTCTTACATCTAATAGTTTTTCACTGTGTTGTTTAATACTAATATTTGTCCACTCTTTTTTTATTTTGTATTTTATTACATTTACATATTTCAGAGTATATGCATAATAACTATGCTATTAAATATTTACTATATCTAAATTATGTTTATGCATATTAGACATGATATTGTAAGATATACACATAAACATGACAAACTATTTTAAACACTGATTACATTTCTCTCTATAATGTATTCCGAACCATTCCATAACATGTCTGTAAACAGCTGCTGTAGCACTTGCAAATATTTTGTCCTTGTCCCTTAATTGTCCTTGCTCCTTAATTCTAACCAGTTGTGTGTTTTTTCATTTGCCTTCAGTTTGACTTTTTAAAATCTAAAATTTAATCTCTTAACTCTAAAAAGGTTGTTTCAAACACATTGTTATTACTAAAGGAGTGTTCCATATAGCTACAGTTTGAAGTTACTCCTTGTGCATTAATGAAAACTTTGATTTTAGTGAAGCTCAATCTTTATCACTGATCATAACAGCTATTACATTTTCTATCAGATTTTGGTCTTTTTGCTTCACGACTTATTCATACTCCCCTTATAATTGTTTGCTGAAATTCCAGCAAAGAGCATGGAGTTATAGATTTAAAGTACCAGATCAAAACTAGTTCTTGTCCTCCCTCCACAGATAAACATGAAGAGAACATTAGACCACATGTGCTCAACCACCAAAAAGCCAAAGCTGTTAAACTGCCTACAGAAATAAAACAGTTGAAACGTGGCAAATTGTAGTTGTTATGGTTACTAGTTCTTCCTTTGAAATGCTTAAATATTAAAGCTAAAACAAAAATAAGGTGTAATTATAGATTAATGTGGAATAAGGCCCTCGTGCTTTAAAGTGCCACTGAATGACCTCGGCACCTCTTAACTCCAAGGAACACTAAATGTATATGACACTTACACAGGATGAGGTCCTCAACTATTTACATGACAGTTGTGCTTCATTTCTGCATGCTCAGTAGCCTCCATTGACTTATAGAGAGATAGAGTTGATTATACCAAATAGAAGAATCGGTTAAAATTGACCCTGTATGGTAGATACAATTTCCATAGTCGTCTTTGCATTTTCACTGAGGTATGTAGATATAACTAAAACTCTATTTCTTTGCAGCAGCTGTTAGAAAATTGCCACTCAATTTATGGAAGAATTCCAGATACAGGGTGAAGAAGACTGACAGGGGATCTGAACAAGGCTTACAAATACTTAAAGGTTGGGTGTCAGGAGGATGGGGCCAGGTTTTTTTCAGTGATGCCCATTGAAAGGACAAGAGGGAACAGGCACAAACTTGAACATAGGAAGTTCCATCTAAACAGGAGGAGGAACTTTTTTCCTGTGAGGGTGGCAGAGCCCTGGAACAAGCTGTCCAGAGAGGTGGTGGAGTCTCCTTCTCTGGAGACATTCCAAACCCACCTGGACACATTCCTGTGCAACCTGCTCTGGGTGACCCTGCTCTGGCAGGGAGGTTGGGCTGGATGATCTCCAGAGGTCCCTTCCAACTCCGTATTATTCTGTAATTCACGGTTTTACTACAAGCTGGGAGCCCTGTTACCCTGGAAGTGCCAATAGGTCCAGCGAACCCGAAGGGACAAGAGACATTCACTAATTTGGCAGGGATTAGTCCCCAGTAGGAAACAGCCCCTGACTGTATAACAAAAAAGATGCAAACCAACAAAAAGAAGTAGCAGGAAACTGCTCCAAGCTGTCCCATTCCACCCAGCACCAAACTAACACAGCGCAGGCTTTGCGTTCCTCCAACGATCAAACAAAAGCCTGAGGGATTGGAAAGAAAGAATAAAACCATCAAACCTAAAGTGCAAAATGATCAGCACGATGAGGAGGAAGAGAAAACAGACCCAGTGGCTGTCAAGCAAGAAAGCAGCACTTTTATAACAGGTCAGGAAGAAACAAAAATCATTGAGTCTCAGGAGGAAAGAGCACAAACGCATCAAGGCAAAGAGCTTCCCACCCCTGAAGATGATTGTACAATGAAATAAGCCGCTGAGAAAGATCCCACTTAAGGCAGATCTGCTGGGATGAAAAAGCTGCATCCTGGAGGTGTCTGTACTCCACAGAGTGTAACAGGGGAGCTGCTGAGCACAGTCCTGTGGTACAGAGAAAGCAGAACAACCCAAGGCTGCAGGAGAGACCGGTTTTTAGCATCCTAAGCGCAGCCAGGAACGGAGCACGCGACAAGAACATGGGGAATGGGTTCTCCTGTAGAAACCACAATCCAAACGTGTCCTCTGGAGCCGCACAGCACCGACGAGTTGTGTTTAACGGGGATGCTGCGTCCCGAAGGAGCACGACTCATTTGCCCCCACAAAGACATCAGGTGTCACACGAGAGATCCCCGAGTGTCCAAGACATCTGGTTTGGGCCAGCAGGTGGCCCTACGAATGAGCTGTGTCCACCAGGAGGCAGAGACCATGTGGGATACCCTGATGCCTTTGCGTGGGCAGTGGAATTGTGCCCCAGATCTCCACCTCCTGTGATGAAAACACAGACCGCAGAAACCTCAGTACCAGTATTTTCTGACTCTGAGCTGAATCCCACCGCAGGGGGCCTAACGGCGTAGGCAGAGATGCTCTTGGTGTCAGGAAACACCACGCTTAAGATTGCCTGCGACCGTCCATCTCCCTTCCTCCTACGAGGGTGAATATCTCAGCCTTGCGCAAGAGCTGGGAGCGCTACCAGCAGGCCCCAGGCCCTAGCTGCAATCCTCAGCCAAAAATAATACAAGATAGGAATGGCCCTGGTGGGTCAGGCTGAGGGTCCGTCTAGCCGAGCATCCTGTCTCCAGCAGTGGTCAAAAACAGACGCCTAAGGGAGAGCATAAGAGTAAAGTAAGGCTACAATGATATTTTCCTGAAATAATCTATCTTTTAGGTATAATCTACAATCTATTTTTATAATCTATCTTTTGGCCAATTTGCCGTTGAGGAATTTCCTGAGCCAGAGACAAGATTTTTGTGTTGAATAGCCCTCAGTGGGTCTTTTTTTCCACAAATTTATCCGTCTCCTCTTATCAGCGTGACCCACCACCAGGATAAACTTGTGACTTTCCTGAAGGCCGGGTTCCTCCCACTCCTTCTGCTGCTGTCTGTTCAGGCTCTGACAAAGACCGTCCAGCGGGCCAGCTCCTAAATTCAAGGGCCAGAAGAACCCGAGGTGATGCCCAACATTTACGTGAAGCCCCAGCACAGCTGGAAGCTTCTGCTACTTGTTATGAACCTCAGACCGGTGGATGACAAAACACATCGATTTTTTTTTTTTTTTTTGTCTTTCCCAAACCGGAGTCTTCTAAGTGTGTTCCTGAGTAGGAAGAAACACAGGAGTGTGAGAAAGTCCTCCATTGCTTCTTGATCAGGCTCTCTGCATAGATGAATTTCTACATCTTCACTGATCTCTGTGAGTAACAGGAAGTGAGATTTATTATTTCTTCACCACTAACCTAGTAAACTGCATTATACAAGAGGACTTTAGTGGAGTCTCTGCCTTTGGAAATCCTTCAGCAAGGAATTTCCCTTTCTGATGACAGCTGGCTTCACACCAAGTTTCTGTGACCGTGAAGAATACGAGAATTCTATAAAGAACAAGTTATCAAAACAGCACTAGGACCCTCATACTTCTCACTGACCTATCTCAATTTTTTTTTTGCAGTTTGCAAGGAAATTTTTTTCCCTTCCATTATCCTATTCCACACATTCCTCATCTCTCCCTGCAAGTATCCTCCTATCACACTCAACCCACGCATAATTGTGTGCAAGGTGTCCCCTGCCTCACCTGACCCAAAGCATCCTGTGACACAGAGGAACTTTATTATTTTAAGGTCAGGATCAGACGAGGCTCCGGATAACTTTGCAAGGCTTACGGTTAGCAGAAGTGCGATGTGCTTCTCCCTTCTCTCCTGGAAGCTACGAGAGGCGAGAAAGCCACACAGGAGACCAAGGAGGGAAGGGCTTTCCTGCTTGTGCGGGGTTTTTCTCTTAACATCACCTCCCCGGGGAGAGCAGCAAAGACCAACACAAACAGCATTCCCCCCCACGTCCCGGCGGTGAGGGGGGTCCCTGCTGTCGCAGAGGGCGGCAGCGTCCCCGAGAGAAACCCGAGGCGAGTGACAAGGCCCCTCCATGGCTGTCACACCGCGGGCCGGGCCGGGCCGGGCCAGCTCGGCCCCGCTCCTCCCCGCGGGCGGCCTGAGGGCCGCGGGGCCCCGCTCCGCCCTCCCCGGGCGCGGGGGGCTCTCCCCTTCCAGGGCCTGGGGATGAGGAAGGGGCCGCCCG
>JAOXJK010000032.1:63767550-63777970 GCA_025774025.1 Xenus cinereus
CTCCCCTCAGCCTCCTTTTCTCCAGGCTGAACACCCCCAGCTCCCTCAGCCTCTCCTCACAAGACTTGTGCTCCAGATCCCTCACCAGCTCTATTGCCCTTCTCTGGACCCGCTCCAGCCCCTCAGTGGCTTTTTTATGAGAGGCCCAAAAGTGTACACAGTGCTCGAGGTGGAGCTTCACGAGTGCCGAGTACAGGGTGACGATTACTTCCTTATAAGTCCATCTCAACCATTTTCCAGAAGATATTTTTACATTTATGTTTACCACAGTAGCTGGTGTGCCCAGTCACTCCCTCAGTTGAAAGGCTGAAGATGTCCTACCGTGCTGACCACACAGACTGACGTTTTGTCATGATGGGCAGTGTGAAATGTGGACTTCTAACATCGTACAGGAGCATCTATTGGTTTTTCCCCACCATGTCTCTGTTAGACAGGGATAATTTTACAGATAGAAAGAAGTGACTGAGTTCAAAGTTCCAACAGAAATATTTCATTTAAGTGTTGTTTGAAATACAAGTGCTATTAGATGTTTGTTGCTCTTATCAAACTGTTATATCATTCACCAGAGCCAACATAACTCACATGCAAGATGGATCTGAGAAGATAGAAAATCTAGTAAAATAGAAGAGAATGCATGTGTGAATGCATGGAAAATAGGATTGCTGGAAAATAAAAGACTGTGGGAGGAACAGATGGGTCCAGGAACAGAATCTGTTCACATTTTTATCACAAAATTACACAAGGAAGTTTATGCCTGTTCTTTTTTTTGCTGGTAGTTTTCAATTGGTAGTTTTCAATTTTTAAATTAACAAGTTAGATTTGCAATAAAATTCAGCGATTGCATTTTCAAAAGGTGTTAGTTCATATTCTAAAAATGTTCTTTCTTTATTGTTTACTTTCTTACAGCTTTGCAAAAGTCCTGTCCATATTTATGGCGGTAAGTCATACAATAACTTCTCACTCTATCCTTCTTCCACAGTAATCTGTAGAACCTGCCTAAAAAGAGGGTGTGCTAAAGTCTGTTGGAGATGAGAGGACTTGTTTCTAGTTGTAATGAGGAAGCTTGACCTCATCTAAGTTTCCTGATGCTGGTTCCTCCTTCCACTTCTCCAGTTATAGGTAACTCGATCTTGATTTCTCTTAGGCCAAGAGGCACTAACAACTCCCTCTGTTTCTCCCAGCTTTCCCTTTCCTCCTGTTGGATCAGATAAAAGGAATGCTACCATCGGTGGGGCTGTGGGGATATAAAACAAGATACTAAGACAAAATTTTTACACCTTTTTAAATTTAACATAACGGTTTGTTAGGCATTGGACCAGGCTGCCCAGGGCAGTGGTGGAGTCACCATCCCTAGAGGCATTTAAAAGCCAGGCAGACGTGGTGCTGAGGGACCATGACACAGGAAGGGAATGGGAGGGAAGGGCATGGGAAGCAGAGAGAAGATGAGAGAGAGGAAACACCCTCAAATGCTGCCCCCATAAATCTTCAGCGTAGGGTTCTGTACCCGTTCAGAAGATTGAGATGGTCACAAATATAGCAGTATCCGATGTAAAACACATCCAGGGTTGATGCCATGTCAATGGCTATTGTTAGGTCAGAAACAAGTCATTTGCTAGCTGAGATTTACAGGATTAATGACACTTTATATTATGCTGCCAAGAGAAGTTAGTTTAAATATGTATGAACGTACACTTCCATACAAATGTAGTAGCATGCCGTTCATAAAAAGAATGGAAACAAAGTATACAAATAGTACTGCGTAAAAGCCTGGGCTTATATCAACAATTATGCATTTCGATTCTTAAAAGTCTTTGCCCAGCAGAGCATTTCACATTTTAAAAAGCTCATAAATAAATAAACTAACAGACAGGACTAATGTCTTTGAATATGCAAATATGTGTAGCTCTCTGTTGCACGTTTTCTCCTATAACTTTGTTTTCTTCTGAAAAAAAAGTAAGAAGCTGTCGATAGATTTACCAACACTAAATTGGCCTTTCTTATAAGAAAGATCCTGTCTATTAAAAAAAAATGAAAACACAGTTACAGAGTCATTTCAGAGGAACTTCACTGCCAGACTATTTGTTCTCATTGCTTGCAAACTTATTTCATCTGTGCAGAGGTGTTGTGCACATTCAAAGTAATAAGTGTCCTCTTTGGAGATCTTTGAGTGTGGTGAAGAGTAAAATAATAAGAATTAGTGGATTCTCTGGAGTGAATCTTCAGTACCATGAGAAGAGATGGATTGATGGTGAAAAAAAAAAAAAGCAAAATACTTTCTTTTCAACCTGGAATGCAAATATCTCCCTAAAGATACTACACACTGATTTCAAAACAACAAAACCAGCTTCCTTTGGTTAAATTAAATTAAAATAAATGTAGTCTCTTAAAGTACCTTTTTTAAGAGTAAGTTAGGGCTTATATGTGTGAAGAATGGTCAAAACAGTGAAGAAAAAAGAGAGGGAAGGAATAAGAAAAGGAGACAAGGACACAATGAAAGTAATGAAATAACTATTTTGTTAATTAAAAGTGTTATGGATTACTCCAGTCCCTGAAATAATATAAAAATTTCTCAGACTAAATATTTTACCAGCATAATCTCTATCATCTTTTACCTTTGTTCACTTTTATCACATGATTTTTTTTATCACTTGATGTTTTTCCTCTGAGATCAGCATGTTACAGATTTTCTGCATATGTGACATTTAATTAATTAATTAATGACATCATCCTATTAAATCAAAAGATGTAGACAAAATTCAGAGAAGTTTGCAATTGCCACAGTTGCATTTATTGTGGCACTACTCAGGTGTTAGTGCCCCTGATTACAAATAGTTTTGTCCCAGAATATGATAGGCCTTATGAGTGCAGTGCTGTGACAAGCTTTAGGGGCAGTAGCTTCCCCTAAATGAAGACAAACAACAACAGAAGATTTAAGATAAGTGCAGAAGTTTAGCATGTGAACCCTTCAAGCCTCATCAATCCAATTAGTTCAATTCAATTGGATCCAGCAAAGAAAAGAGCATCTTCTTCTTTCAGTTCTGGAAATAGAGAAGAATAAGCTATTTTCATTCTGTCATTTGTAAAAAAAAAAGTTTAATCTTTGTGGAAGACACATGCTCGTATCAGATTCGGCAATGAAGACCAAAGTATAAAAAGAAACAATTTGATGCCTGAGATGAAATGTTAACAAAATTGATTTTGACAGTAAATCAAAGCAGATGCAAACATATAAAGCATTATGAAACAAAGTCTTGCCTACAAGCAACAATACATAATTCAAATTATTCTCATGCTTCTAAAAGCCTGGTTTACAAAGTAATTTCACTGATTTCAACATTATTTTCTTAGAATGATATCATCGTAAATGAGGAGGATTTGACTTATGCTTATGGAGAACTTTCTACACTAGAACCTGAAAAGTAATGAAAATATTGAGGTTAAGATGATGTGCAGCACAGATAAAGAGCGAACCAAGCAGAATAGAGAATGACTTTTGAGGAAACAGAATAACCTTTAACATAACCTTTTACAAAAGAGAAATCAGTTTTCTAATCCTTTGTTACTTACATGAAATAAAATTTCATTTAATCACTTTTAGGTGATGTACTTCCATTATGTCAATCAGGATTCTTAGTCTCTTATTTCCTTTCCTGCCAAACAGAAGGAAGTCAGATGCCAGGAAAAATAAACTTCCCCAAACGACCAGTCCAACTAGTGATAGACTTTCCCATTCATTGGTTCTATTTATTTAAAATTTATACAGTTATTACACTGCACACATGCTGTGCTGTAAGGGTGAAGAAGAACAGAAAGAGGGGTGTGATTTTGTATAATATAGGTTATCCGTGGTCGGGTAACAGAGTTGTTTAACATTTAAGTCTTCCACTGCAATGTTTTGATTTTCCTTCTTTTTCCCCATTCCAAATTTTTTCAACTTCAGCTAATATTATCAGATGGCAACTAAAACCAATCCAGTCACGCAAGACTTGCACGTGGTCTCCATTGCCCCATCAAGACCAAATTATTTTCTTATGTAGAAAAATTGAAGGGATATAGTCCAGTTTTTGTAAACTACAAAATCATAATAAAGCAAATTTGGAGACAAACCAACCAAGTTTGAGCCAAACTTTTGCAAAACTTTTGAAAACTTCTTTGGTTTTATGATTTCTGTGGCCTTTACCACCATAACCACTGCGTGAAATTTTTGTGAACATTCTGAAAACTGAAACCTTTTAACAGGTATAGCAATCTTTCTTTGGTTTTTGTTGGTTTTTTATTAATTAAAAGAAGGAATGCTAAGTGAGATTACACTTTAAAGTGGTCTCCATGTACATGTCAAATCACAATGGGAAGCTACTCATTAGATTGAAATGCTTCAGCATTTTATCTTCAACATTGACCAATGTGTTTTTTAAAAAAATGACAACTATGAAATTACTGAAATTTATCATTTGCATAATATACCAACAAGGAAATTTACTTCTAATACTAGAGAGTTCATATGTGGATATTATCTTCACAGAAAATTATGGACTTCAAAAATCTTCACTACTTATCCATAACAAATTATCTTCTTATTCTCAATTTGGAATAAAAAGAAGGAATTTCAAACACTAAAAAGCTCCGTGAGCCATGTCAACAGCATTAATAAAATGGTTCCAAAAATATTCCATATTACCAATCCCTTTGGACAATAAACTTCATTCCATCAGTACAAATACCCTCCCAATGCCTTATTCCTTCTTCTCCTTCCTTCTCCACCCCACCCCACCCCGGTGGAGTTTTATTCTTGTACCTAGTTCAGGGCAATGGAATACATATGTATATGTGGTGGGGTTTTTTAATTTAATCTTTGATGTTGCAGAGTTGCCACAGAGCGAGAGAAAATTATTCTCTTATTGAAGATTCGATGTTTAAATAATGCCCGACTGATAGATAATTTTTTTTAATGTTTCACTTTCTACACCTCAGAAGAGCTAATCGTTTCTTTCCACAGGTAGATTGATGTCTTAGAAAGTGTTCTTTACTTATGTATTATTTTATATTTTTTGATTTTTTATTAGATGTCTGAATTTTTTTCACCATTTTTTTCCTATAGAGTTGATTAAATCAGAAAATTTTCATGTATCATTTTTACTTTGCTTTTCTCCATCCATGAAGCTTCTACTTAAGTGAAGTTTGTTAAATCAGACTGCACAGTCTAAAGTCATACCTACTGCTGTACAAACTGAAGGTGTCGTACTCTTTTAGGTTCTCCAGTCAGAAATTCCTCTTCTCTACTGCATTATTTTAGAAACGTTTCTTGGAGCTCATTCAGTTTTTATTCTGCGTGAATTCTAGTTGTAAATATGAGCTTTGCAGAGATTTGATCCTATCTAAAGGAAAGCTTCGTCTGACACAAAGCAAAAAAAGTCTGCATTTCTATTCATGTGGTCATTCTTGAATTTGGGCACGTGTTGGGTATCTTCTGTCTCTTATTTTGTTCTTAGAAAGAATGAAAATATCCTTAAACTTTGCATATTTATTTTCTGTCTAGATAGACTATCCCACAATTTTCATCCTAACTGAGTGCTGTATTTCACTGTATCAGAAGAACAAGTTCAAGGACTAAGGAAGTTTTCAGAGAAGTCTAGCTAAAACTTGAGGTTTTTGAAAACCAAATAAAGAAAACATAATTTCTGTGTTACAGTTTGCATTAAAAAAAATTTACATGTAAACAAAATTGCAAAAAGGAATCACAAACAAAATCTCCATAAAACTTTCTCACCACAGTTTATAACTAAACAGAAATGCAATGACTCATAAAATTATTTTCCACAACCTGATTTTACATCCTCTGTGGTTCCGGCTCATTCATGTAACATGCTTATTGCTGCACAGCCGCAGAGATTCAACTCTGTATTTTTTTTTCTGTCTGGCTAATTAAGTTATAATTAGCAGACAATATATCTGAAGAAGTAACCTTTTCCATCTAGGACATCAAGTTATTGGCTTGTTATTTAAGGATTCTCGAAGCTGTATTCTCCTCAAGCACTTTTTGTGGAGAAGAATCTTTGGCCACAGAAGAACCTACTTCAGTTTAGCAGGAAATCAGTGGCAAATTTCAAATACTCCTCATCATTTCTACACAGGGTTATTGGAGAGAAGTTTATACTTTGGCTGAAAGCAGCCCATAATGAATAGGTGCTAAACAATCAAAGGTAACGTAGGTTTGGTGTGATTATCCTTTTTAAAGAAGTTTTTATCTAAGTGCTGTTAGAATTCTAACAGTTAAAGGTAATTTGTTTAGTTGAAAAATACATTCATTGTGGAAGAATTCTAGTTAGTTTTATTACTTAATACTGCATATGTTACACAACCTTAAGTAACATGTCCATTAAAATTAAAGACACTCAGTAAACTATAACAAATATTTGAAATTGCTATACTTGATATAATATGATGTAATGTGATATAATATGATGTAATGTAATATAATATGATATGATGATATGATATGATGTGATGTAATGTAATATATTGTCTCACCCCAGGGTTTTTTTCCATTAATTACACATCAAATTCCTTTATGCAGAAACAAAGCTTTCAAGGCACCTTATAAAGCAGAGCTAGTCAAAAAGGTGATGGTTGGCTTCTACTGGATTTTTTTCTAGATTGTATCCATTTCAGCTCACTTCTGAGGAGATATTGCTGCTCTTTCCTGTTGGGTATCTTGAGCTAGCAGGATCTGCAACTACATATTTTCTGCTCTTTTTCTCTGTGTTTCTTGTTCTTTTAAACTTTATTTCTAAGTTGTTTTACTGGAGGTGGAGAAAGATGTTCTACGTAATTCTATTATTAATTTTTTTATCCAAAATATAACTCAACTGCTTCATTTCCCAGTTTTCCCAAGAGAGAAATTTTGTGTGAAGTTCAAAGCCTTGTTGGAGGTAGTTTTAGCAGGTTATTAAACTTAAATATCCATCCCTCAATTTTTTTAATAATAAATACGGAAGAGTAAAATTAATGTTGCAAAGTTATTTATCTCACATGCCGGATGATGAAAGAAGGGTTTTTTTCATACTTTATTTCAGTTTAAATACTTTTTTTTTTTAAATGAGTGATGGTCTGTATTGTTTAAATGATTGTGTTCAACACAGTTGTGGACATTTTAAAAACTAAAGGAACTCAAAGAATAAGAAAAGAATTGTGTATTGGAAAATAGATTACCTTCTTCCTTTTAAATTTAAATTTAAAACACATTTTCCTTGACTTTTAAAATTAGGATGTTAGGTCAGTTCCCCTCTATCTGTAATAAACAATGTTTCAGTGTTTATCTCCTAGACCAGACTTTTTTCTATCGACTTTTGCAGATTATTAATATGGTCCCTTGCCACTCTACCAATAAAAATTCTAAATAATGATTTGACTACAAAGTGGCTGATCAACCGCTGCCAAGTAATACACAAAAGTGTCAGGATAAAATAGAAATGTGACTTATATATGCTAATCTAGCATAATTTTAATTAATTCTTTGGTCAATCTGATTTTCGGGGATTCTGAGAGCTGCATCTCTCAATGACTTCAAAAGAAGTTCTCAGGACTTAGTAGCTCAGCAAAATAAGTCCATGCTTCCTACTTTGTTCTTTGTTTTGGACACATTATACTTCTTTAGGGGTAATTTCTGCTATTTTTTCCAGTTTTCTTGACACCTAAAGTCAGAAATTTTTTCTGGTTGCCAACAGATGGTGTTTATTTCTCTTGCACAACGTCCTTAACTAAAAGACACGGAGTGAATGTGCTGCAGTTAACTCTTACTTTAGATGTCACTTCTCTCCACAGCCTGTATTAATTCTACCCAATTTCTTCTTCCAGAGAAAATTATATTCAGTTGCTATAACCTTTAAGTAAAAAGAATTTGGCAGTACATTTAGCTTCATTGTGGTGTGCAGATTACTCCTCATTGTTAATATCTGAAGGAAATTAATGTCAGAAATTTGGCTCAAAAATATTCTGCTGTTTTGTCAGTATCTATCCAGGTATGTGTTTTTTCTTTCTGCCAAGGGAATAGTAATCCACTTTGAATAAAAAGCCTTGTGTTAATTCAAAAGAGCCAGCAAAGCATTGATTTTTGCTTCCAACTCAAAGATTAATGATTGGAGCACGTACAATTTCAAGTTCAGTTTCCCAGTTTTTTTCTGGTTTATGTACCAGGCAGAAATGTCACACAACCTAAACTAACTAAAGCAGGAGTAAGGACTCTAGTAAAAAGTACTCCAATTATTTCGTTGCAAAAAGAGGAAAAGACACATTTGGTCAGTTTACGGAAAGTTTTCTGACAGGTCATGAAGAATGACTTTTTCTTAAGTTAAGTACTGCTATATATACAAACACAAATATGCACAGTGTTCCTGAACTATGACTTTTAAGTTTCACACAACCCAAAACCATTTATGTGCATTTTTTATTGCTTACCAAAGACTTAATGAATTTGTGCAGTTAAAGGTTCTTCACACATCTCTGGTAAGTGGGCAGCAAGATTGTTTCTTCACAGAGAAAGATTTGTATTACCAGCGCTAGTTTTAAAGAACATCCCTTTTTTTTCTTTTTTGAACTCAATTAAAAACAAATGCTAATTTATTTGTTTTATTAGCAAATAGTTTTATTTTTTCACAGGTTTGTCATGAAAGAGAACTATTATGAGCCAAATCACCTATCACTGGAAAAAATGGTAATCTTTTGGACACATCAGCCCTTCTCTTGATCTCGATCAGGAGCAATAAACTTCAAGCTGATTATAGACTCTAAACTATTTTTTTTAATGATATGTAATTATACAGATTAAGTAAAAAGAGTTTGGGGTTTGTGTCTCTTATGACTACGTTACCAGAGCTCAGTTTTGTAAAATTTGAATTTTAGATGTAAGAAGGTTAGGGAGAAAAGGCATATGATTACAAGTGCATGAAAACTGATTATTTCTGTGAAAAAAGAATACTTTATTATTCAGTATTGACTTCATGAACTTCATCAGTGCGATATTTACACCAAAGCAGAGTGCTAAATAGATTGAGAAGTAAGAAATTAAAACTGTTTGTAATACTGCAATAAAATATAGCTAAAGTTTTCTTGATGAGTATCCTTTTGTTAAGGAACTGTATATCAAAAAAGAAAAAAAGGCAAAAAGGACCTCTTTTCAAATACCATCAATGATTATGGAAAAAAGAACCAGCTGTAAGAAAAAGTGAGTGTAAACTAAAACTCTGATTTTTCAATGAATGATTTAAAAAAAAAAAAAGGTCTGACAAATCTTATTTGATCAGTGTTTGCAAATATCACAAGCATTTTATAGATAATGAAATTTCTTCCACACCTTTCACGAAATGGAAATAATTTTATTTTTTGCAATAATATTTGTGAATAATTACACCTAGCTACACCAGGATAAAAAAGAAGTTAAACTAATGCATATACTCAGAGAAATAACTTTTTTCTTGTCCTCTACAGAAGTGTGAGTACACATGCACAGAGGTTTCCATGAGCTGTATTACTTTCTGATTTGGGTCGTGATTTCCTCTCCTACCTATAGGGAGTTAGAAATCTTTAGGTAAGCATTTTTCTTAACTCAAGATCAACAATTACATTTTTTTAAATGTTTTATGTCACATAGGCCAAATCATAAATTTGTCTTTGTAAGTCATATAATAATTTACAATTATTTTAGGACTGCAGAATCAGCACATTTATTCTCTAGACAGAGACAAGGCTGAAAAGGGACTCAAATGGCAGCATCTTAAGGGATTTTTTCTATATATTTTATGCTGTTGGAAAGGAGATGTCTTTTGCATCTTAAAAGGGAAAGCTACCAATATGCATGTGGAATCTTTGTTTTTACAAGCGTAGCTATCACAGCAAAGTATACGGTGGGTTTTTTTTCACTTTTCAAATTAAGGATTAGTATTTTCGGCTAAGAAACTTCTAAAATTAGTGCTTTGATTTACTGTTGCTCTTCTAAATCAAAGTTCAAAGAACAGGGGTGTATCTCATTGCAACTGAAATAGTTATGTAATTTATAGAAGAATATTAATGACTGAAATTATATGAAGTTTTTGTATTGTAATTCTGGAGGATTTAATTTAGTCTTTACTATTTTTGTTTCTTACCAAGTCAAACTCACAGGGAACTTAAATTACTTAAATTATTTAAACTCCTACTTTAATAACAACCTAGAGGAGATCAGCCCAGGAGGTGAAGGAGCACCTCTGCATGACTGAATTTAAAGAGTTTAAACCCTATAAGCATCAATAATATAGAGGTTATGCATTGATCCTCGGTTTTCATTTGTGCCTTTTCCTACAACGTTGAACAAAATAGATACATTATGCAGCAGGCTGGAAAACAAACTTCAGGAAGGACTGAAAAAAAATAAACAACAAAACTTGTT
>JAOXJK010000032.1:63804118-63835623 GCA_025774025.1 Xenus cinereus
GAGGGGGAGAATGACCTCCCTCCACCTACTGGCCACACTCTTCCCTACGCAGCCCAGGATCCCATTGGCCCTCTTGGAAACAAGAACTAGAATAATCCTCCGGTGTGACGGTAGGACAGGTCCTGGACATGGATTCAGACAAGATTCCTCTTTACTCTCTCCCAACAGTTTTGTAAGAAACACTTGAGCGTGAAGGGAATAAATCATATCCTTGATTAAATATACCATAATATGCGCCGTCTGGCGTGGCAGTGCAGGGGCACTATCAAACCTGGCTTTTGGCTTTGGAGATCGCATTGTTCTGAAACAGCTCCAGCGGTGTTTGATCTCAAAATTTTGTTGGAAATTTTCTCATAGAACCAAGTTTTGCTGAAAAACGCTGGTTTGAGTCCAGAGTCTTTAGTCTGAAACATCTGGGCAGAAACATCTGGCAGCTTTTTTTCCAGGCTCAGGGTAGGAATTCAAGTGATACCTTCGTCTGTGAGAGAGGGATGGGTTTGGCCGTGGGGTGGCGAGGCCATGGGGTTCCCAGTTCTGAAGGAGGATACTGGGCAGATTGACCGGGGACCAGAGACCCCTGGGTCTCTGATGCCGCTCGGCTCAACCTGTGACATCAATGTCCCCTCAGTGCTCGCAGGAATCCTGGAAGGAATATTGGTTTCAGGCACTGCCAGAGATTTCAGGAGGATGGTTTTTGGTCTGTTTTGGGCAGACTCCACATAAAAATAAGGTAATATTTGGCAGAAACACACAAAATGTTTTTTTCTGTATAACTCTGACTTTATAGTGCCGTGTTGAAACTAGAGAGAGCAGCGACATGGGCTTATTTTTTGTTGGGAATTATAATATTCATTATAATCAGAATTATAGCAGGGAAAAAGACGATTTTGGGGAAGAAACTTGGGAATGATTTCTTTTGCTGTGTCAAAACTAATCGCTTTTATGTTGCAGAGGTGTAGTGTCTCTGCTGCAGCATAGATGTGTAATGTTTGAGGGGACTGAGATGGTCCTTAGTCTGAGGAAAAATTCGTCACAACTTCATTGAGCTCTGAAATCTCCTTGAAGATGCTCTGATGGAGATCTATTAATTTGTCTCCTTCGTTTTCTCCAGCTGAGGTTTCCCTGGGCCAGCTTTGCCTCGGGCTTGCAGGAGTGACGAGAATTTAGTCCTGGGGTTGGGCTCAGCAGGGGCAGAGAAAGTAAGAGATGCCCATTGACACGGCGGCGCTCACAGGAATGAGCTGTGAGCCAGAACGGTGTCACGGGGGGGATCCTTCCAGGCTGGGGGAGTCCAGGACAGTGTCCCAAGGAAGCTGGGGACATTGGGGTGGCACCTCTGAATTTTGGTGTTCTTTGTCTCTTGAACTCAACACAGGAAGGACATGGACTTGTTGGAATGGGTCCAGAGGAGGCCACAAAGATGATCAGAGGGGCTGGAGCCCCTCTGCTGTGAGGACAGGCTGAGAGAGTTGGGAGGGTTCAGCCTGGAGAAGAGAAGGCTCCGGGGAGACCTTATTGTGGCCTTTCAGTACTTACAGGGGGCCTACAGGAGAGATGGGGACAAACTTTTTAGCAGGACCTGTTGACAGGACAAGGGGTAATGTCTTTAAACTGAAAGAGGGTAGAGTTAGACTAGATACAAGGAAGAAATTTTTTACACTGAGGGTGGTGAGAGCCTGGCCCAGGTTGCCCAGAGAGGTGGTAGATGCCCCATCCCTGAAGGGGTTCAAGGCCAGGTTGCATGGGGCTCTGAGCAACCTGGTCTGGTGGAAGATGTCCCTGCTCATGGCAGGGAGGTTGCACTAGATGGCCTTTAAAGGACCCTTCCAACCCAAACAATTCTATGATTCTACTTCACCCAGTGATGTGCTGCCAGTATTTTAGCCGGGAGCCCCACAGATTTTTTCCTCTGTAGCTCATCATACATCTCTTTACCACAAGGTTAGAAACGGGAAAGCAAGGAAGAATGAGGGATCGGACAATTTGTTCATTTGTTTTCCTATGCAAGCAAAAAAATGTCTCAGAAGCAAAATCAAAGTGGAAGGGTGATATCATTTGCCAAAGGAATGCTCAGTGCTTTCCTTAGGTAGGGAAGAATAAGTTGACCACACAGTTAATATTGCGGAGTGCGGACCGGGAATGCCCTCGTAGGGACGAGTCAGGGATGTCCTCTTCCCCTACGCTGGAGCATCACAAACTCTCAGTGTCACCCAGTGCATTCCAAAGGCAAAACCCAAGGTTTTCAGCAGTAGTTTATGAGTCATCCCTGGTCGGGTTGGTTTGGCAGTATCCAGAGAGGGAATGAATTCCAGCAAAGACATGGAAATCGCATTGACTCTCCCTCATTTTGGTGGGAGAATTTTAAGCAGCGGTTCACTCTGCTGCTCTCAGCTACTGTTGGTCTGCGTTTAGGTGGGGTGACGGAGACGAGAATAGTACTGCACGGTTATTGATGGCGTGACTCAACATGAGCTCAATCCTGTATTGATTTATGCAATGCACGGGTCTGGCCTGGTATGGGAACATTCCTCTACCATTGATTGACAGAGTAGTGTCAGTGATATTTCTCAGTCTTCCTTTCTTTCTTAGAAAGTGCTTATATGCCCGTAATGTGTTTTGTTCACTGAACAAACAAATAAAACCCGACACTGTCCATTGATAATGAGGATCATTTATAATGCAATGCACACTGTTTACTACTACTGGTCATCTCTGCCTGTGGTGTTGTTTCCATATCCTGGTGGACTGATCTAAGCTTTCTAAGCTGAAGTGACCTGAAGAAGATCTGAAACTTTGCACCAACATATCTGCTAGAGTGAGGCAAGTGAGAACTCAGACTGGCTTTGCCCTAAAGTTGAAATCTCAACTATTATACCCTTCCTTTCAGCAGGGTGTGTTAGTGTGGATACAGCACTGCTCTTATACCAGATCTCACAGCTTTTGGGTTAGAGCTTATCTGCAGAGACATAAGATACAAGGAGAAGAAATCAGTGGGTCTAGTGGACTTTAGGATATCAGAAACCATTTCCTTTCTTCTGGAACAAAAGAGAGGTTATTAAAGTTGGTTGAGGTATCTGGACCTCAGCTTCAAACATCCATCACGTTAAGAGAGGAGGGGTTGGGGAGGGAAGATGGCTAAAGATATTAGTTTCATGCAAATAAACCAAATTGAATGTTACTTTCTGATTTGGAGGACTCTGCATTGTGTTTGGAAAGTTTGATGAATTCTGCTTCCCTTCACCCAGTCTGATGATAGCAGCAACAAAAAAAGTTACTACATTGACTGCATTTTGATTTATTATAGTTTATTTCCTGATCTATTAATTTCCTCTTTCTCTATGTCTTTTCCAAATGTCTCCAAAGGACAGTGAGAAGTACAAATCTGACACTTAGAAGTCCATTCAGCATACTTTTAAGGAAGGAGAGCACATGTGAAGTAGCTTTTATTTGAGGAAGCAGTAACCATTTAAGAGTTCTTTCAAGAAGTCAGATTGACTTTTAGCATAATCACAAAAAGATTTCAGCAATATATCACTTTTAATAGCTGCAGCTATTTCTGTCCTTTTCCTAAAATGCCATGCAGTCAGATTTACTTGGTTGGTTCCATCTCTTTACTAAACTGTCAGGGGTTTTTTGTGGGATATGGGACTTGTGTTTTCTATTTTAATTTCAAGAAAAGCTGTCCATGCTTGGAAAATATTGGTGGATTGGATACAGAAATCAGCCACTCAGCCGCACCACAAAATGTTTCATTCTCCCCTCGCTTTTTTTGTAGTGGCTTCTATACACTGTCATTAAGTTATGTGTTTGACCACTCTTCATTGCTTATCCTGGTGTGGTCTTTCCCTTTTCAACTGAGTGGATGGAGTCAGAAATGCGTATCTTAGAATTAGATGCACTGAGGTAAGGAGAGGGCTATATTTAGTGGCTGATATTGGCCGGAGTTGACTTTTTTTTTGCCTGATTTGGTTCCTTTGTTGTTGTCTGCTCTTTCAAAATCAACATAAATTCCTTCAGATGTGCTTTTTGCTCCAGCAGCCTGCCTTCTGAAGGTGCTGAGCACCCAAATCCACAAGACTTGTGTGCAGAGCGGGCTGAGGTAACAGCAGGAGTGACTAATACCCTCTTTTTCCTCTTGTCCTTGAGTTTCCTTTGCTGTGGAAGCCAGAGCAGAGCTCAGTCCCAGAACTTTAAAAGAAAAGGATTACAAGAAGTTTAATTGTCAAGAAAGTATGCTTGGAATACTTAAAAAATAGAGAAAATTTTCTCTGATAATTATATTGGTGTTTTTCCACAAAGGCTTCCTAACTTTGTTGCTGCTGTTTAAGCTTCGAGTAAGGTTCCGCTCTTCAGAATTTCCTAAATCAAATCAATCTGAAGAACTAACAGCATGTCCAGTCCCAGAGCTGACTTGTCTGGTTCCTCAGTTTCTAGTGAGAGGGGCCACCTGTGGTCAGTCTTTAAAGTGCTGGACACCCCAGAGAAGACATGTGGCTCTGAGCTCACGGAAAATTTTCTGAAAAAAAAAAAACCCACCCAGCTTTGGAAAAGGCTTTTTCATCAAAAGTGTCCAGTTGTTAAAATAGAAGTGGTCACCAGAAGATGAGTAGGTTTGGTGCATGGTGGGAGAATGAGAAACAATGGAAGAGGAGAAGTTCAGACTACATGGAAGGAGAAGGCTTTTTCCCATGAGGATAGTCAAGCACTGAAGCGAGTTGTCCAGACAGGTTGTCCAGTCTCTATCATGTTCTCTCAAGACAGGCTTGATGAAGCCCTGAGCAACCTCATCTAACCTCACCTCTGGCCCTGCTTTGAACAGAAGGTTGGACTAGAAGTCTCCTGAAGTCTTTTACAACCCGAATTGACCTATGATCCTGTGATCCTGGACATGAATCACATTCTGCCTGGTTTTGTAGCTGTTCTCTGGCAAGTAGACCTCTGAATGTCTGCCTTTGAAGATGCAGGGGCAGCTCCCATGCTGGGAAGGCGCCAGTACCCAGGGACCCAAACTGGTTGCAGAATTTCTGTAACACATACTGAAACACAGTAAAAAGAATCAGGCAGGGACTTCTTCATGGATACAGAGGTAGTTTTGTTTTGTTTTCATTTCTGTTTCGTTTCCTGCTGGACACTGTTGGTGGGATGATCTTTGTGGAGCCGTGTAGAGCTCTTCAGTGCCTGTTCTCCAGGACACCACTTTGCTGCTGTGACATTTGTGACTACGTGGCCATTTGCAAACTGTGATAATTCACACAGATGTATAGGGGCACCATTTTGAATTAAAATCTGGGGGAATTTCCAGGTGTGATACTGGGGGCAGAGAGAAGATTCAGCTGTGGCTTGTGACAGAAGGACACACTCATTTCATTCTCTTCTTATTTTAAAACTGTTTTCCTCTGTCCTGTTGTGTTTATCCAGGCTGAAACGCAGAGCACAGTTTGTGCAGTGAGGATTTCAGTAAACAAGAGGCCATGTCTTGCCTCTGAGGCTTTTGGTTTAGAATCTTCATCCTGCTCTCAGCTGATAATGGCCCTTTTTTTTTTTTTCTCCTCTGATTGGAGCTTACACAACTTCTGCCTCTGGTGATTAAAAATAATGATCATTTGGCCTGAGATTAGTGCTCCAATAGTGGTGGAGAGATTGTGAGTGAGTCAGTAGAGGTTACACCCACGCATCTGAAGGATGAATGTAGTATTTGGAGAATGGTTTTCAGTGTCTCAGGTGAGAGGAGAGAGCTGCCCACAGCAGAGTGGTAGAGGAGGGCAAAGAAGACCAAGTACACAGGAGGCAAAGTCCCCTGGATGCTACTGAACTCAGCGGCGTCAGTGGGGGAGGACAGAAAAGGCACTGAAAAGGTGGAAATGTGTGTTTTATCTTGGGTGCTACAGTGTCTTACACAGTCCTGAAATCACTGGTATGAAGTGCCCCAGATGAACCTCAAGTCCTGCTTTATTGCTGAAATGCCACAGCCATTAGCGTGGCATCTGCACCTCAAGAACAAAGTATGCTATGTTTTCTGCACAGCCTTTCAGCCCTAAAAGCTTTTAAAAGTAACTTTATTTCCACACAAAATCAAATCATAGTATTCTTCATAACAGGAGTGGGAGAAGGAAACCTTCTGTCAGGCAAGGCTGGAGAGAAACTGAGCATCATTATTTAGAATCATAGAATTGTCCAGGTTGGAAGGGACCTTTAAGATCATCGAGTCCAACCATCAACCTAACTATGATAAAAACCATCACTAACCCATGTCTCTAAGCACTATGTCAGCCCAGCTTTTAAATCCCTCCAGGGATGGTGCCTCAACCACTTGCCTGGGCAGCCCATTCCAAGGCTTAAGAACTCTTTCAGTGTAAAAATTTTTCCTAATATCCAATCTGAACCTCCCCTGGTGCAACTTGAGGCCATTTCTTCTTGTCCCATCGCCTGTTCCTTGGGAGAAGAGACCGACCCCCCCCGGCTACACCCTCCTTTCAGGGAGCTGGAGAGAGTAATAAGGTCTCCCCTCAGCCTCCTTTTCTCCAGGCTCAACACCCCCAGCTGCTCCTCACAAGACTTGTGCTCCAGACCCCTCACCAGCTCCATTGCTCTTCTCTGGACATGCTCCAGCCCCTCAAGGTCTTTTTTGTGGTGAGGGGCCCAAAACTGGACACAGCACTCGAGGTGGGGCCTCACCAGTGCCCAGTACTGGGGGGCAATCACTTCTGTAGTCCTGCTGGTCACACCGTTCCTGACACAGGCCAGGATGCTGTTGGCCTTCTTGGCCACCAGGGCACACTGCTGGCTCATATTCAGCCGGCTGTTGACCAACACCCCCAGGTCCTTTTCTGCCAGGGGCCAGGCAGATAAACTCAGAGACACTCTTCCCATTGCTTTCGGCTTTTCTTTCTCTCCTTTCCCTGCACATAGAGATTTCAGCATCCATGAACTCTGCTGAGGTACCAGATGCTTGAGGAAGTGCTTCCATATTCAAAATAACAGTGTAACTGTGTGCGGATCTGCCTCCTAATACCATCCAGTGGCATGAGTATGTGAACAGAGCTGAGACTGTACCCTGTGCACAAATTTGGACTTGTCTCCCCAGCTGCTGTCATCAGACTCTAACGTTTAACCTTTTGAGGAACTCCAGAGACATTCACCTGGATTTGCTCTCACAGTTTTGCATAATGCAGTAATCAACCACTTTGCTGACAAATCAGCGTAATCCATTTCGCCAAACTGCTTCATCCCCGTTTGGAATCTGAGCGAGCATTCCAAAGCAGGAGGTGGAGATTTGCGTATTTATGAGCTATTCGTGATCAAAGTGACATCTTATAATTTTTCTGTCTGACAAAGTAACTGGCAGAGGTCAACTTCAGTTACTCAAAGCGCTGCTTTTTTGTCTTGTTTTTACTGGCAGCAGTTGCTTGTCAGGACGAAATAACATCTCAACAGCAGGAGGACTTTTCCACTTAGGGCGCTTTCTTACTGGGCTTTAGTCTTGTTACTTGGTTGGGTTCAAGAGCTGCTTAAAATTGTGATGGAGGTTTCACTGATTCAGTACCTGAGTTGAAATAAAGGAGTGTGACACTCTGCATAACGTGACAGCCCTCGCCCAGTCAGGCAAGAAATGCTTAAAAGTGGAGTTCCTTTGTAGGCAAAGTAAGAATTTCTTTCAGTAAATATTATGCACGCATTCAATTTAAAGTTAACATTTGCATCAAAGAACTTTAAAACCTCAAGAAAACCTAAATAAGAACAGTATGGTGTGCTAATGGCTGTTATAGAATTTGGTTTTTTAACAAAATTTGTGACATTTTTTAGAGTTTTTTAGGAATTTTTAGGGCATTTGGGAGAAATTAAGGAGAGAACACTTGATTCCCTCCACTCCTTGTTTCAGAAATCAGTTCTCTAGTTATGCATGAAGAGAGTACAGTAGCTAAACTTTCAAAGATGTTCCAGGAATGCATTGTTAATAAAATTACAAAAAGATTCCACACCCAAAATTCTCATGTATCTCCTTGCAGCTGCAAAGGAGTCCTTTGAAGGACCCTCCCTATTCTTAAAGTAGAAAGATGAAGGGGGACCTGTTTGGGGGCGAGTGTTGAGCGGATGAGTGCAGACAGGACAGGAGTGGGGATAAGCTCTCCTACACCATGATTCTTTCCCCCTTCACTCCATCCAGCGCTTCAGAAAATACCAGGGAGGGCAAGTGCATTCCAAGATCACCTGTGTAAGGAGGTTTCCCAAATCACCATGGGTTAATTGTCAACCCCATGATCTTTTTGTCAGTGTTGGGTTGATGGTTGGACTTGATGATCTGAAAGGTCCCTTCCAACCTCAGCAATTCTGTGATTCTATGATTCTTTTCTGCATTGCTGAACCAGGAGCTGGTTTCTCAGCAGTTGGTGATGTTGGCATCACTCATCTGCCCATAGGTGTTCAGGGTCAGGCTGCTTCAAACTTTTATCAGCAGCAGCGGAATCTAATAGATAGGTTTAGGGTATGGGAAGCTTAAGTTCTGAGAGTGCTTCCAGTGGTCTGACTTAAAAGATTCCTTCCTGGAAATATCTGGCCTAGAAATCTTCAGTACGCTACAAGAAGACTTAGAAATATTTTATAAAGGTGAAAATGCCACAGTCTGGATGAATCAGTCTGCGAGGCTGGTAGTGGTGGGACTGCACAGCACCCGAGCCTTTTCTTAGTCACATCCACTACACTGAGCAATGCTAAAAATGCTTCACAGCCTTTTTGGTTTCTCCCTGACACATAAGCTTGTGACAGTAACAATGGAAATATTAAGCATTCAGACGTTGTCAAACAACAAAACTTAACGTATTTGGAATTACTATTAAGGGACTGTGACTAGAATGAATTATTACATTTCACTACTAGCAAATATAGGCAACAAAAAGGCATCAAAATATTGCCTGTTCTTCACTAAACCTGGCCGCTTCACATCTTTCTCCAAGTCCAGTATCAGCATTTTGAACGTGGGTGCAGTCCAAGAATGTCTGCAGTACACAATTTTTTTAACATTCAACAATTATGAAGCATTTTTAAACTTTTTTTTTTAACATTCTTGTCCATCTGCCTACTGACTTTATGAATTACTGTGGAGAAAGTTTAACTGTGTGACACTTCATTCTGATGGTTACTGAACCAAGTATTACCTAGAGTAAACAGAAAACAAGAAATATTTCTTAAAAGCTCTTAAAGAATCTCCTGGTTTATAGATATTATTTTTTTTCTGGAAATAAAGAGTTTGGCTCCGCAAACTGAATGTGGGTTGGAATACACAAACCACATGCTTCTACCACAAGACATGCACCTATGAGAGCATCTCCAGGAATGTTTTTCCACCCATCTGAAGACAGGGTCCTAAGAAATGCGAGAGAAATGTCGGGAAATATTGCAGATCTCTACTGTCTATATGACTGAAAGTGCTTACAAAACTGGCTTGGAATGTAAGCTTAAATTAAGCTCTCCTCACCCAAATGTAGTTGTCTACAGGACTAAAGAACACAACTAAAAATAAATTAAAAGGTTGGTGCAATTAACAGGCAAAATTCTATGATGGGAAAATTTTTTTGCCATGAGGTTGCCAGAGATTTTGTGTTCATGAGCTTCCATGGAGAGGGTTAGAAGGATTTATTTTGTTAAATTCCTAACAAATAATCTGACAAACTAATCTATGTCTGAGATTTGCATAAATAAATGCATTCATTACAAATATAATGAATAGAAAACAAACCTGCAAATATGAATGTAAGATGAGTAAAGAACGTAAACAAACATAAAAGCCTCTGGAAAACACTAGTGAAAACTGGAATATCTTCTGGTAAAAACAAGGTTATTGAGCCTGACATTAAACGTAGAGGGTGAGACTGGAAACAGGTAGACTACACTATAGAAAAATGTACAACCAAAATTTCAATCTGTGAAGAGTATTTCATAATTGTGAAATTCACTTATTAAAGAACTAGAGTGGGAGCACTCGAAGATACTATTGCCTTCATAAATGGATTAGAACTGGTTTTCACTGTTCCACCAAAAAAAAAAAGAGAACAACAGCTGCAAAAGTTTTTAAAACTAACTTTTGCTGAATTTCAAAAATTATTTGACAATTAGAAGGTAGATGATTCACCTCCCTTCACAGCTACTCAGATTTTCATCCCAAATATTGTTGAGAAATGGAATGGAAAATATCATTGTCTCAACCGTGCTTGGAATAATACATTTTTATAGCACCTTATCCAATTAAGATAGGGAAAATTTATGTTAATTCTTTGATATTTCTTTTAATGAAGAAATGGACACCACTTAACAGCAAGACTTAGATGGGTCTTAAAACAATATTTTACTTTTCCCTCTGTTCAAATAGTTTATGTCCAGCATTACTAAGGGAAATTTAGACAACTGAGGCATAAAGTAAAATCGTATCTCTTTCATTTCAGTCTAGACATGAGCAAGTATAAAAGATGTTCAGACACTGAGAAAATAAAGTCTCCAGAATACGAATTTATAGAGAAATATAAAATCAAGGCATTAATTTGTCCATACTGTAGTGTGTGCATGTGAAGTTTCAGTGCCCCAGAAAGTCCCAGATACTTCTCACATTCGGCTACTGTTTGGGAAAATTTCTGGCTAAAATGAAGACTTTTGAGATAAAAATATTAGAGGGAATTTAAATGTCGATACGGGAATGCACTGGGAGCACAGACTGACCTTGAGTTAGAGCAATATCTACTTAAACACAGACATTTCCTTTCCTTACTGGCTGTTCCGATGAGGTTGCCAGACCTGTCTTCTTGCAGTGCCTTTGCAGAACAACTTTGTTTAGATTTATTTTGTTAAGAGATTAATTAATATGAAGGCTTTCTCCTGCCATTTCATGGTGTGCTAGAATTTACATGGTAAACCCAATAGTTAGGCTTAAGTTTTATTATTATTATGGTTTGATTATTTTTCTTAAAAAATGGCATGAGATTTAGTGCCGCAAACTCAGAAACACAAACAAGAGTAGAGTGGAGTCGCAGAGTTCAAACATGATTTCGTATCTCTACCTTATGTCTATTTAGTTATCTTCCAGTTATACTTGAAATCATGCAGTGTAGCGATAATACTTGTAGCACATTCTTCAAATCTTTCTTTATCCTGCTTTCCAGGCAAACATAAATTTCCTTGCACCTCTTTCAGCACACTTTTTAAAAGATATAAGGTGTTTTATGTAGTCCAATTAAGAAACTTCTAGAGAATACCAAAGCACAGTAGACATTAAGAAAAACAAATTAAAATTACACGATACACATTCACCCCTCGAATCCTGGCTTTCAAATATATAATGACATCAAGGCACAGGTTGTTTGCCCAATTAACTAATTAACAAAAAAAAAAAAAATGAGATCACAACTGAAAGGCAGAATTATGTGATTGTTTTCATACACTTTAAAATTTTCTAAATTTTTTCCATACTGGTAGTGAGTAATTCACATTTTAGAAGCACAAGCATTATAAAACTGTCCCACAGAAAATAAGTTCGAAGTAATATGCACATAAAAAGATCAAAACTGAGCCTTCAGATGTTTCACAGAATATTTTTTCTTGAAACTGAGGTGCTTTTAAAGTTCAGAGTTTCATGAAAGGCAATCTTTGGCTAAAATCAATGTACCAGCAAGATAAAAGGTGCAACAATATGACTGCGGTGATCAAAGCTTTTCAAAAGAATGATCCACTCTTTTTAAACCACATCCCAGGCAACAAGCCCTTTAAATGCAATATGGCTTGTACCAAAGGAAGAAATGATGAAACTCTGTAAATCCACAAAAAATATAGCAGTTATGTTTTACTACTTTGGGGGCTTTAGAAGTGAAAATGACTTGACAAAAAATAGCTTATTTTATATACAGTGTAAAAACCCAAGCAATAATGAGTACAGCTAGTAGTAAAAAGTAGCTTAGGAAAACAGGTCCATTGCAAAGTCCTGTGCATAAATTCCACAGCTTTCTGTTGTAGTAGAAAAAAAAAAAAAACAGACTTCAAGTAAGTAGGTTGATGTGCTCATTTGTGAGGAAGAAACACGTTTTGCCCCTTCCTCGAGTAGCAAAAACGCAAAATTGACATGCACCTGCAGGAAAAGTAGGAAGGTGTAAAACCTGATTTAAACTCACACAACATAAAGTGTCGAGAAGAGGACAGAGAATGACTGGTTAAGTACCTCATTTTTTGTGTGAATGTTTTTACTACCTTTGTGTTTGCCTCACAGGTCAGCAGCAGCTCAGGCCTCGTTCTCTGCTAAGTTCTGTGCGCTACACGGGGTGATGTGGTGGCATCAATCCCTTTCTTTACGGGCAAGTATCTGTATCTAAGAAAGCTCCTCACAATTAACATTAATTGGCCCCTTGGTTGCTAGGCTCAGTAATGAGGAGAAAAATTAAATGACAAATTAAAAAAAAAAAAAGAAACACTGATTCCTAGAATTGATCTCCAAAGAAAAGGATCAAGAGATATTTGCAAACGTTGGAAAACTTCATAACTTCTAATTAAGAATTCAGCTGTTTTAGAGAGCTAAATGATTTTTACATTGAGAGCTCTGTTTTCCAGAACCTAGAGGGGAACAGGCCCACCCTCACAGGCTCCAACTCGTCAGACTGGAGGAGAGGGGGATAGGGAATGTCCCAGCTTTCTCCCATTTGCTGAGTGAAGGGCCAGGGTGCCAGCATTCGCCAGGGGCTGATAGTCCAGGGGTTAATAAGCCAAAGGACTTTTTTGGCTGATCAGGGGTGAGGGAAAGGAAAGGAAATACCGTCTTTCCACCATCAAAAACAGTTTGGTTGTTACCAACTTTGTGAAGCCATGGGATATACCAAAACCAAAACAAGATTAGCTAAATTGCCCATGAGCCAAGAATGTGCCCTTGTGGCCAAGAAGGCCAAAGGTCTCCTGGGGGATATTAAAAACAGCATGGCCAGCAGATCAAGGGAGGTCATCCTCCCCCTCTCCTCTTGCCCTGGTGAGACAGCATGTGGAGCACTGGGTCTAGTTCTGGGTTCCCCAGTTCCAGAAGGACAGGGAACTGCTGGAGAGGGGACAGCAAAGGGCTACAAAGATGATGAGGGGCCTGGAGCATCTCTCTGATGAGGAAAGGCTGAGGGACTTGGGGCTTTTTAGTCTGGAGAAGAGAAGGCTGAGGGGGGATCTGATCAACACCTATAAATACTTCAAGGGTGGGTGTCAGGAGGATGGGGCCAGTCTTTTCTCAGTGGTGCCCAAGGACAGGACAAGAGGCAACAGGCACAAACTGGAACATGGGAAGTTCCACCTAAACTTGAGGAGGAACTTCTTTCCTGTGAGAGTGACAGAGCCCTGGCAGAGGCTGCCCAGAGAGGTGGTGGATTCTCCTTCTCTGGAGACATTCCAAACCTGCCTGGGCACATTCCTGTGGCACCTGCTCTGGGTGACCTTGCTGTGGCAGGGGGTTGGACTAGATGATCTCCAGAGGTTCCTTCCAACCCCAGATCATTCTGTGATTCTGTAAAGGTCATGTATCTGTTGACATACCAAATAGCTGGCTCTAGAGGAGAGACTTCAAAAGCATCGTTACAGAATATAGCATCTCCTTAGTGAACAAAGCAAAAAGCAGCCAAACTGTGCTAGGAAATATGCAGAATGATTTTTGTCTAAAGAACAACTTGACTCCTCTGAAAGCTCCCAACCCATCCAGCAGTGCCAGGAATGGCAGGTGACAGAAGTCAGATACCAGTCCTCAGCATCAGGGAGTATTCTAGACCGCAGGGAAAGGCCAGTTCTTAGGAAAGTCCATAGCTATTACTTGATCCCATTGATATATTAATTGCTTGTCATGTCATTAGTAGATATAGTTAAATACAGGGAATACTGTATTATGGCTAAAGAAATTGTACAACTTCCCCTCAGCTTGTCACTTTAATATTAATCTCTGTTAACAGCTCAGGGTTTAGATGAAAGTTCTGATTCATTTCGGGAGCATTGACACGGCATCAAACATTCCTGCATTTGCTTACTGCTTCTCCAGGGGGTATTAGTACAGAGCAAGAACATGATCAATGTGTGAATAGTTCCTTGGACCTGCTTAAAACCTCAGAGTCAACCCTTCCTAAAGATTTTAAAAGGGAAAAAAAAAAAAAAAGGGTGATTTCACTTAAGATTATTGGCATTGCCTGTTCAAGATGAATGAATGACAACTTTCTGAGAGCAACTCCATTGTGCTTTTGTTGTTTTCTTCTTTTTTTTTCCCTAGAAACATGATAAAACATAACCTTGAGACCAATCAAGGGGTATTTACTGTTCTACCCACAGGTTAGTTGTAGGAAATAGCAAAAATCTTACATTGAAATGAATTCTCAGCAGTCTGAAATTACACGTACGCACCCCTCAGTGAAAAAAACTGCCCAATAGTGATTACAGAATTCAATCATTTTATCAAGAAGGTTAGAAAAGGACTCAATTAGAGACCTTCAAAAGATCTTTTGTTCATAGACTGTTATCTGTGTAATACAGTATCTTCCATCAAATAATGGACTTCCCCAACATAACTGTATTCCTTTCAGTTTATTAAGTTGTAGTAATTGCTTGAAGTTATTAGTTTCCATTAATTTTGTAATCATCATTTGTATCTGAAAAAATTGATTTTGTGTCTCTGAACCCTCCTATGAAGATAAAGGCTTATACAAGATGTTATGTACAGAACAACTAGATAGATCATATTAGACAACTAATATAATCAGCAAGGAGGGCACTACTCAGGATCACTTCACTCCTCTCTCTGAGGGGATTTGATCCAGCATCTCCCATCTCCTAAATGAACACACTTCCAACTTTCTCCATCTTCATAGAATCATAGAATGGTTGGAGCTGGAAGGGGCCTTAAAGATCATTGAGTTCCAAGTCCCCTGCCTGCAGGGACACCTCCTACCAGACCAGGTTGCTCAAAGCCCCCTCCAGCCTGGCCTTGAACCCCTCCAGGGATGGGGCAGCCACAGCTTCTCTGGACAACATATTGCAGGGTCTCACCACCCTCACACCAAAGAATTTATTTCCCAGACCTCATCTCAATCTCCCCTCTTTCAGTTTAAAACCTTGACTGCTTGTACTATTTCTCCACTCCCTGATCAAGAGTCCCTCCCCAGCTTTCCTGGAGCTGCTTTAGGGACTGGAAGGGGCTTGAAGGTCTCCCTGGAGCCTTCTCTTCTCCAGGCTGAACCCCCCCAACTCTCTCAGCTTGTCCTCACAGCAGAGGGGCTCCAGCCCTCGGAGGACCTTCGTGGCCTCCTCTGGACCTGTTCCAACAGATCCATGTCTTTCCTATGCTGAACTTTCTCTTGAAGAAGCTTCAACATACGGCAAAGAACTATTCAACAAGCCAAATGAAGTGAGAATGTCTTTAAACTCAAAGAGGGAATATTTTTAAACTTAAAGTTGTGGCTGCCCCATCCATGGAGGGGTTCAAGGCCAGGCTGGATGGGGCTTTGAGCAACCTGGACTCACCTGGTCTGGTGAGAGGTGTCCCTGCCCAGAGCAGGTGGTTTGGAACTCGATGATCTTTAAGGTCCCTTCCAACTCTACCATTCTATGATCCTATGATTCTATGTCTGTATATATTAGAGGCTACAACACACTCTCACTAGAAAATCCAGCAGTCTGGATGTGAAGAGAAAGCAAAAGGACACTTTCCTCACTTCTGCAATAAAGCAGTTATTAGGACATTTCAGATCAAGAAAGTGGACCCGTGGGACGAGGTAATAGGTAGGTAGAATAACGGGTCTGGCCGTCATTACAGACTCACTTGAGCTTATTACCTCCAGAGCACGCAGTCGGAGAGAACACCAACTGTGCAACAGCACTCCCTGGTACAAGTAAGAACTCGCTGTTTTATTAGGGAAGAAAGACGTGGAAGAAACGAAGTTTCCTTTGCCACCCCTGTTAATTTCTGCCTGCCTAGATTCCACTGTGGTCCACTCCAGCTTACATTCCTAATATTTCAGTGTATATTAACAGAAAAAAACAGTCTAAAGAGCAAGACAGGCAAGTTAACTACTAAAAAAACCTCAAAAATTAAAAATATATTTATCAGTGAAGAACAGTTGAATAGTGAAGAACAAAAGCTCACAAATTTGAAGCATGTTTGAAACCTAGGAAATTTATGTAAAATTGATACAACCCCAGGATTTTTTTTTTAAATTAGTAATTATATACTGAAAGATTTTTGATATACTATTTTGGCCCAGAGAGGCATAAATGTGATTTTTTTTTTTTTTAAAGCATACCCTCTGAGGACAGATTTTTGTTGTAACCATTCTTTCTTTCTCCTTGGGATGAGCTACTTTACTTTTTCTTTCTTCTTTCATATCACCTTCAAGGAAGCCTAATTTCTTCAGCCTACAGGGATTTTCACTAATCCCCCTGTGAAATTATCAGAAAGCCCACACTCCTGCCTGGTAAAGGCTATATGTGGATTTATTCTTCAGAAGCACTTATCATATATTTCTACCACCCCAAAAATAAAGACTGCCAATCCTAGTTTGAGCAGATAAGAGCTTACTCTATTTTATTGCATTTTTACCTGGAGGTTTTTGTTACCTTCATGTAGTCTCATATCTCAAAGAAAGGTGTCTCTTTACTGTCTATTGCTACCAGCCCTTCATTAAGAAATTTACTCCTATGCTGAGAAATGTAAAGGACTTCTACAGTTTAAATCATATTACACTGTATATTTTTCAGATATAAAAAATAAGTTCTTTAAAGTAATGAATCCATGGAGGATGCCTTTCCAAGAGGGAGTATCCTAGCCCAAAAGGGAATATCCTAGCCCAACAAGCTTGACTATGACATGTTATTTATTTCTAACCCCAGCCAAAAAATGCAGACTCAAACTCACTTTGGGTGTTTTTTTTTTTTAATTTCCATTATTAGCATTGGTTATGCTGAAATACGAATGTTTGTATCTACAAAGTTTTGTATGATGGAGGAATCAATCTCAAGATTTCTTTCTACGTAGATTTATTGTGTCTTTTTATCTGTGCCTCTGCTGTACATATTCAGTGTTCCTAACAGAATCTCAGTGTTAGGCACCTGGGCCTTGGAGAGCTGAGTACTGTGGTTTGGGCATTGTTTTCCTCACGCTTCATTAAGTTACTTCTTCTTTTAATTCTTAAAATTTATGGGGTTTGTTATTTAAACTATCCATCAAAATTTAAACCGTCCATCAAAATTTAAACCTTCCTAGAACACTTGTATTTCCTTCATGGATAGGTGAAAAAGGAAAGTTCACTGAAGACTGTTTTAATTTAAGAATTCTTCAGCTGATGCTTTGAAAACATTAAAAACATACTATTCAACAAAATCCAGCCCAATAAATATCTTTTAAACATTTCATAAGGGCATCAATGGAAAAAAGAGTGACTGTAGCATTTTCTAGATAATATACAATTAACTCATTCGACATGCAATGTTTTTATACACAGGGCTTACTTGGATCCATGATTCAGCATTTCTGATATTACAAATCTGTGTTAAACTGATAGCTATTTTATTTCTCGTAAACTCTTTTTGAGGGCAGCATGATAGCGAAACAGAGCGAAGCGTATGGGGACTGATAGGGTGCTCTCGTCACGTTATTTCAAGCTGCTCTATGGTTTATCACTTTGCCTCAGAAAGCTCGCAAAACACGGCAAATCAAATCTGTTTTTAAATGCCTGTCTACCTCTGATTTGTTCCACAATTCAGGGAAAAATTCCTCTTGACATGTTATATTGCAGGCACGGTGCCAAAGACAAAAGCAATGATATGTGTAGCAGGCGGCACTGTGTGGTAGATAGTCAGGATCCTCTAGATGAAATTAAAAGCGAACACATTACATTATTGATCTGACCTCTCCAAATTTGGAACGTGCACTGCACCAAAGACTTATTTTCTCAAATGATGGTACTTTTGAGAAACCTGTCTATGATTCTATAAGTAGCAACTGCATGTAAAATGAGATGTTTATGATTACAACATAAGAATGCAGTGAGCAGAAAGACAGGCCTGGTAGAAGCCTTGAGAAACGGGGAACACTGGCCATGGTGTGCAGGACTGCAGGCATGGGGCGACAGGAGATGGACACCCAGCACTGGAGACCCCAAGGATCTTGTTGGTGATCAGTAAAAGAAATGGATCTGGGGGAAAAAAAAAAAATCGTTTTTAGAATCATAAGACCATGGAATCGTCTAGGTTGGAAGGGACCTTTAAGATCATCTAGTCCAACCATCAACGTAACTCTGATAAAAAATGAAAACCATACAAAAAAAAAACCCCACATTACTAAACTATGTCTCTAAGCATTATGTCAACCTGTGTTTTGAAAACTTCCAGGGATGGTGCCTCAACCACTTCCCTGGGCAGCCCATTCCAAGGCTTAGTAACCCTTTCAGTGTAAAAACCATTCCTAATCTCCAATCTGAACCTTCCCTGGTGCAACTTGAGGCCATTTCCTCTTGCCCCATCACCTGTGACTCGGGAGAAGAAACCAACCCCTGCTTCTCTACAGCCTCCTTTCAGGTAGTTGTGGAGAGCGAGAAGGTCTCCCCTCAGCTTCCTGTGCTGAGGGTCCTCCTTTGCTTTACTTTTAGGGGTAATAAAGAGAACTAAGAAGGACTTGCTGCTAACAACAGGCTCTACCCTCCCTCCACCAACACCAGACTTGTGTCATTGACCACAGGAGCCAGAAGAGCAGTAGCAGGATGAGCACAACACCAGGACAAGGGGGAGTTTCCAGCATCTCTATATGTAAAAGTTTTAACTGGATTGCTATTACTGAGACTTTTCCACTCCACTTGTCTTTCCTTTCTTGCAGTAATTAGATGTGGGCTAATAATGATTCCTTGATTAGACTGTTAACATTTCAATTATACTAATAATAAATTCTCGGCTTTATATACACAAGTTCCCTTTTTGCCCATAACATGATTTTGAGCATAACAAGTTATAGGAGCATCTACAGAGTTCTTAGAGGTAGTAAAACCAGCAGCAGCTTAGTTATTCTGTATGCAAAGCAAATTCAGTGCAATGATTAGTACAGCTTTCATCTTATTCCAATAACTATGAATTAGAGATAAAAAAGCATATCCCAGTTGAAGGAAAAATGTTTTGTTCCTCCGGTTCCTCTTGCAGATAAATGTGATTTTATTCCGTTGACCTCCAATGCTTCTGCAATGAAATTGTGATTAATATGCTGTGCATATCATTTTAACTTGCTGTGAGAAGGAACCAGCATATAGTTAACGAGTCTTTCATCTGGGCCTTCATCACTGTGCTGGTGAAACTTCAGTCAGTTGCTAGAAATAACATGGAACCCACAGCTGCATTTTATGAATGTGAACAGAGATTAGTCTACTTCTCACTGTGTCTCTAACGAAAAGGAACCCTGCTCAATAATAAATACACACACTTTTTACTTTGCATTATGAATGCAATTTCAATAAAATATAACACGTCTGTAGTCATTTTTCAACAGTGAAATGACAATCAAAAGGAATAATAAATAGCTCCTAACTACAAGGATTATTTTTTCTTAAGATACACTCATAACAGAAAATCATAAACTAAGAAAGTGTTAAGCTGTTTTCCTGAGCTTATGATTTTAATTTGCTGTGCTGAAGTTCTCCTACTTATCATTCTGTTTCTGTGATAGGTGAGAAGAAATATAACTTTTTACACTAACATTTAGGATAGAATCTAATGCATCAAGTTTTCTGGGAAGAAAACAGCTTAGGAGTTCTTCCTTCAGATACCAAATAGGGTTGTCAACGTGCTGACTGGTCTTTCTCAAAGGTCTTGCAGACCTTCTCTGGTCCATTTTATTCCATTAGGATTCTGAATGAGGAAAGCAGAAGATACAGCATGGAGGTAAACAAACAGGGAAACATTTTCTTCATACTGTTCTGAAAACCAGTACAGCCTGAGGCTATTCCACAGTTCTTTCTTCCCTCGTTTTATTTCCCTGCTAGCATTGGGCAGTGACATGGGCTTGTATCTCTGACAGCTCTTGTGGATGTTCTGCCACCATCGCAGGCTAACTGAAGAGATGTTTATGAAATTATGTGTGTTGATACGTAATGTTTCCAAAATAATTATGTGACAGACAAAAAATGCCAGGGCCTATGCAGTAACTCTTCCATAAATGCAATGGCGGTGGTGATTGGGGGAGGAGATAATAATTTTATTCAAAATTTATGAACTGAAGGAAGTTTCCATAGACTTAATACATACAGCTCTTCCAAGTGCATAGTCATTGTGTATTGACAACAAAGAAATACATAACGGAAAGTTCAAAAATTTTTTTCCAAATTTTAGGTTATAATTAAATGTTACTGGGGTTACAAACGGTCTGCTACCAAACCAAGTTGAAATCTGAAATAAAATAGTACAAGTTTCTAAAAGATACACATTATTCGGCATTACAGAGTGTGAAAACAATGATAATCAGTCTCTCAGCCATGAAGTCTCTGGTGCTCATCACGCTCTAACTTAAACATCTTTCACAAACTTCCCAAAGATTAACCTCTAAGATAGTAAAATATTATCTAAGAACATAAGAAAACCTCTAGTAGCTTAGATTAATGGTCTGTCCTGTACAAGCAATGAGACATTCCATTTAGAGAAAACACAAGCACACAACCTGTATCATTTCCCTCATATCCTCTAAACAGGATGTTTTGAGATGGTTTTGAGGCTACATTCCTGCACATTCACTGTAGTAACCCCTGTTTGTGGATCTCTTGTTCGTGAATGTGCAGTCCCGTTCTGAACTTGATGACATCATTTGGTATTCAGATGCAACTCTAGAAATAATCTCCTATTGTGCGAATTGCTATTATTCCCTTTTCTCTCACCTCTAGAATTTTTTCTTACTTTTCTCCTACTTAATGATCAAGCTTTTCCTCCTTGAAAAGGCTCTTAGAATGCAGCTCTACATTTCTATTTTTCTATATTCTGTGGAAAATAGACAGTCATGAAATCTACAGTGAAGGTAGCAATCTACAAAGTAGGAGATGATGACTCTCTATAAATATCTGGCAGAATTCTGGCTAACTGGTCTTTGAGGATCCCTCACGTGGATCATGACAAATGCAGATATTCTTAGACTCCACCAAGACTTATTCTTGGTCTCAACAAAAAATTTAATTTGTATTTTATTTTCATCCCTAACTATGATATTTTGAAACATCCATGTTTCTTTTCTTTAAAAGGAAAACAATTTGAAATGTTAGATCTCCTCTGAGAATGTCATTCTCAGCAAAGGGAAATTCATAATGAATGTTCATTAATGTTCTTTATCAGTTCATTAAAGCTGCTTGTGCACTATGTTTATGAACATCTTTGATAAACATTTGGATTTGTTGTGCATGAACTGCTGATGAATAGTCATTAAACTGTCCCTAAGTTTATTCATTATGACTGCTTATTAATTTCTCATGAATTATTGTAAAATTCAAGCTGCTCTAGCAGTCATCCATAAACAAAGAACAATCATTCACAGTATGTATTACTTATATTTTTAATTTATTTCTAATAAGTTCATTTCTAATGATTAATGCACAGAAAATGTACTTTGTTCTGGCAGTAACTTAATCAAATCTAATGCAATTTCAGAGAAAATTACTGAAAATTATGTTATAATTTGGAGACACACTTTCACTTACAAGTCATCTGACAGCCAAATTTGATCCATACTGCAGCAATGTAGCGCTCAACTTCTTGAGCATGTCCAGATCTATTGAGCTCGTTGAACATGTCTCTTCTCTACATTGGTAATATTAGGGGAATACTTTCTACTGGGAGCATAGGTAGCTTAACACACGCTCTTCACACACTTATATTAACTAAATTTTAAGTAATACAAAAACTTCTGCTCAAAAAAATTTAATCACAATTACAGAAACCTATACAAATTTAATTTCCTTGTTTGCATACCGCTGTCATTACTCACCCACCTAAGTTTTTCCCTATCAAATTTCATAACCTCAAGAGGCTCCGTATTCCTTCGACCGTAGGACAGAGAAGAAATTTCTGAACTAGATTTCGAATATTTAGATCACATACTGATAATAATTTGGGCCTTGCTGTCTCTATGCTGTGACAAATACACCTGTGCTTAGCATCTGGATAGCTCAGATATTATAAAGCTTTTCTCATTCATTTTTTTGGTTATTAACCAAACAACGTATATTTGATGTTTGTCCAGTTTTGATTAGTAAACCTTGACTCTAATTATTGGGTTTGATTGGTAATCGTAACAGAGAGTATTTTTCACAAATACCGTGAATGTAGACCTTCCACCCTGTTGCCTTTTGAGGAAAGAAAGAAGTATTGGAAGCAGAGTGCAAGTAAAAGAATGTGATAAGTCACTGTATCACACTCCCTCAGCAATTGCTGCAATTGGAAAAAAGTCAGGCAGGCTGGTGATGATAAATCCTATAGAAAGGCCAAAAAGCGCAAAAAGCTGCCAGCAAATGCTAAAAAAGTGTTCACACAGGATAGGTTCTGAAAAATTGGACCGCAGCAAAAGAGAGGACTTTCAGGACAAAGAGCACAATCCCCATGAAGGGCTCACAAAACAAACAGATAATGTGGTTTTATTTTTAATAAGCTCAGGTTTGATGAAATTCCCTGTGACAAAATTCCAACTGAGATGAGATCCTTTGGGCCTCATCAGCAGCATATTAGTTTCACAGTATGGTGTTTCCAGACTTCAATCGTACCTTCTAATCTCTAGCAATCCATTGGTATAAGTACGTACTGTCTGCACGGATATATATTCAGTCATTCAGTAACGTCATTGTTTTCTGTTCCTCAACAGATTACTCTGAAGTAATTTAAAGCAAATTAGACCGAAAACATGTACTCCTCTTATTTCTATTTTATAAAAATGGTAGCTAGTACTCCTTTTCCTCCCTTTAAGGATGTGATTTATTCACACAGGAAAGAGGTACAGGAATTCAGGCTTTACACTTTCCTCTCCTGTGGCCCATTCTGGGCCACACACATCTGAATTCTGATGCGCAGAATGTGCATTTCTCACACAGCCAGTCAAAATTGCTTGTAAAAAAGAACATCCATTGGACTTGCAGTAGATTTTCATTAGCATAAATGAGAAGAAAATCTATATTGGGAGGGGAGGTGTTAATCTAATTGCTTCTCTTTCCTTTATCTTTTGTAGCCTTTTTTTAATTACCTTTTCTCTTCTTACTGGAATCTCAATTTTATTCTTTGTTTTCCCCACATTTATTCTATCCCCTTGTCCCTTCTTTTCTTTTTCCAAAACTTATACCAGAAAGAAACTCAAATATTTTGCTTGAATTCACTCCTTCAAATCAAACAAGGCTAATAACTCTAATAAAAAAAACTGTAATCATTAATATTCTAAAATTAGGACCATGCTAAGGAATTTAGGTAGGCACCTGAAAACTAATAAGCTTATCAGTAGCGATACATCTGTAGAGAAAGAACTTCTGTGCTCCCAGTTTGTATTCAGTTGCAAAAGCTACAAAGAGGGAGAGAAAAGCAAGGACCAGCCAAGGAACAGGGGGGTTTAACAGGGAGCACCCAGAGACACCAGACTCCAGAAATTCAATCTGACAGGGAGCTTGCAAACACCCAGCTCACACCTTCTCCCCAGCAATGTAATGAAACAAAAGGACAATTATAATGGTTTTAGGGAAAACTTCGGTTTTAATACCGAAGTTTACTTACATCAGCATACATTTGATTTAAAAAGCTAAAAATGTGCTGATTGCAAAAATCTCATTTGATAATCTAACAGCTTTGTACTATTTTAGAATCTAGTCCGTAAGACAGAAATAAAAAGTGGTATTTGCTTTCAGTACTTGGAGCAAGAGCTGCGTTAATGGGAGTTAAGATCATACATCAAAAGGCAGTATGAGTCAAAGCTACTTAATGTAATAAATTGGGCACTTCTGTCATTATTTAATTATCTAAAAGTAATCAACAGCAATACCTGCATTTTCATAGATAAGGAAGTAATTCGAGAAAGAAGGCTGATTGAGCAAGACTACCTCATGGATTCTTTTTCTGGAATGAGCTAATTTGATAAGTATCATTTGGAAGAGCAAATCATTAAAATAGACACATGTGGAAGTGGTACCTGTAAATTAAAGTAAAAAAAAAAAGACTGAAGTAATCAGAAAATATACTTGGAAAGGATTTTTTTAACCATTGAAGAGCTACATAGGAAGATCAAAGCCCTTTCACACGTGTGATGTGCGGGTGCTTTGCACAAACAGGTAAAGGAGAACCATTCTTGACTTCAGAGTACAATTATTTCCACTCTTAATATTATTTAGGTAAATTCCAGTCTGGAATTTGTTTTTCTCTGCCTCAATGTTTGCCTTTAAGTTTTAGGAGCCTTCTAAGGAGTGAACACCTGTTTTGGCCTTATCCCAGCAGCTGCCAGCACACTGTAAGGGAAATATTCAGAAAATTATCTGAGTGGTAGAAATGACAATTCTTTTGTCCTTTGCTTTCTGGTCAGATTATCTGAGTGATCAGGGACAGATAATATCAACCACACTGGTAAGACTATGAGTTCGGACACTTCTGTATCTTCCTTTAAAAACTGCTGAGTTGGCTCAGACAGGTCACCCAGCTGAGATGAAATTAGACAGTGGTTGGTGATTAACCTTTGTCTCAATCGTGACTGGATTCACATACAGTGAGTAAAGTCTCCCTTTCGCCCCTAGCCCCCTTTTTTTCTTTGATGTATGAAAAAATACTCTTAAATCAGATGATCTTAGTTTCTCAGCACTGAATGAATTTGTATAGAAACCTATCAAATAAACAGTTTATGAGATTAGCTTAAAATCAGTATTTTCTAAGGTTTAGCATCTACCATCAGTGGGATTGTTTTGGTCCTAATTGCTCTTTAAAATGAAATATTGAGCCTTCAAACTCTCTACATAGCCTAAGTTAACTGACAATTTGTCAGCCATCTATATTGGAATTAATTGAACTAAATTAGTAATAAACTAACTCTCTACAATGGATGTGTGCAACAGTAAGAGATAGGGCTAGTTTACTTCAGAAATTGGCAAGAAAAATCTTTGTATTACTACTGCTTCTAGACCTGGAATGTGTCTAGTTCTAGGAAAACATTAGTTCTGGTTCAGCACAGAGCAAGTTCACATTGAGAGTAGCGTCTGTCCTCAAACATCATGCTGCATTCTCCTTTGGGAGACCGAATATAGGACTTCAGAGTCTTCAGATGGGCTTTTAAAGATGCCCTCTCTCTGGTCCAAATCAAGCGGGATTTCTCTCTGCCCCTGTGCTGCAGACTTAAGCTTAACTGAGCACTGAGGACTTAAAGAGAACATTTTGAAGAACAAAAGGGGAATCCCAGACTATGTCAAATTTACCCATCCTACCACTGGGACCGTGGGATATCTAAGCTTCCCGCAAATGGTATCCGCTCAACAACCCACCTTCCCAACAATATCCTGTTATCTGCTACCCAATTGTACATCTGACACTGTCAGTTACACATGGGGAAGATATGAGGGGAAAAAAAAAGGAGACAGGATTTCAACATGGAAAAGAAAAAATAAGTGAGTGCCCTGAAGGCACCCAACTTGTGGGTTTTGGCTCTCATTTTTGTAAGGGAACTTGGGAAAGCAGAGAACACTGAGAATAAGATGAAGGGATGCAACTTACTGGGAGTCCGCTGGAAAAATTAGGCACATGGAGACAGGCACTAGAAGGTTAAGTGAACTCAAACTGGGGCTTCTAATAACATACACAAAATGACTGGTGAGTAATAGGTAACATTACATCTTAGAAATCAGTTTTTAAAAATACCAGGATCTCCAGATTCAGAACCTTGTTTCAGATAGGTTTGGTTGGCAAGCTCTGTGAAAGGAGGTAGAAGCAAATACTACTTCAAAATATTTTGTGTTTCTTAATATAATAAAAATAGTCTTCCGGCATTATTTTTTTTTTGTGTTCACAAAAATGCCAACTTGGCCCTAAAGGAAGTAAGATTCACATCAAGAGCACAGGCTGCAATAATGGCAATTTCTCTAGGATGCTTTGGGACCCTGGGGTCTCTCTCTATCCTTTAGTCTCAGGGAAAAGAGTGATATTTCTTCGATAAATGAAAATATTTAAATCAATACCCTAATCTCTATGGACCCATAAAATGGGGTCTAATTTCAGCAGAGAAAAAGACCCATTTGGTGAAATGGGGGACCGGGAAGATGGGACAATCATCTCAGTTCTTAGTAACTGCCCAGCTTTCCATCAAATATGTAATTGTACAATAAAATGAAAGTCCTCTTCAGTCTTGGCTATCCTGATGCTCTCCATAATAGCAGAGACACTACTCTCACATCTCTAGATTTAAGTCCTAATTTCAAGTGATTCCTTTTTCTTCAACTAGGTATTATTTAAGCTAGGAAACAAAGGCTTCTAGCAGAAGACTCCTAACTTTAGGAACCAATCCTTCTGCTGATGTCAAGGACTTATGCAGATATATAAGCACTGGGCAGGAAGGATTGGATCATTTCAGCACTGACCCCTTCAGAAATCATGGATGGTTACAAAAGGCTAATATTCAGAAGTGCCTTTGGAAGTTAGGAACACAAATTCCATTAAAAGATGAAAGAACTTCTAGAAGCCAGAGTTTCAGAAAAATATTCCTTTAAAAAACAAAGGACAGAGAGACCTAGACTTTTGCTCTTTAAGCATCTAAATTCATCTGTCTCTAATGACTGTAGTATCTGGGCATACATTAGTCCACACTCTACACTGAGAAAGTTAAGTTAAAAAAGACATTTCTTTTTCAAACGGTGAGTCATAAAGACAGAGAGACAAAGTAATTAGCACAAGGTCATCCTGTACCTGAACTCAGAACCAAAACTGTATCATTAAAGTTCCTAGCTCTCATCTCAGACAGTAACCTACCCTATTGCTCTGTCTTTTAAATAAACACAAACTTCAACCTCCACCTCAACAGAGGCTTATGCATTAGAAGAGAGGGAATTAATTCCTCAGTCACTGGACTCTTAGCAATTAATTGATATTCCAACTAGGTTCTTTGGATTAGAAGCTGCCTTTATTTTTTGCTTTTCCACTCTGAGGTATTACCTGCACATTCCTTTTAACATACACCAAACAAACAACAAATTTTGGAGGCTCTGTGGTCCTAGAAAGGGATTGCTTCTCCCTCATGCCTGTGGTTCCAGTTGGCCAAGACACAGAGGACCACACTGAAGTCACGTGTGCAATCCCAGGTGGGCCACCAGCTCAGAAGCCCTGTTGAAATGCTGGCTACATTGTGTGCACACGAAGGGCTTCTCCCCCGCGTGAGTCTTCCAGTGGAGAATGAGGCTGGAGCTTCGTGTGAAGCGGTCGCCACAATTTGAACACTCGAATAGGCGCTGCCCGCGGTGAACCGCCTGGTGCTGGGTCAGAGCCGAGAAGAAGCTGAAGGTCTTCCCGCATTGCGTGCACTGGTGCGTCGTCTTCTTCTTTGCCCTGTGGCTACGCTGGTGCTGGAGAAGGTCTGAGCTGCCGCTAAAGCTTTTCCTGCACACAGTGCACTGATAAGGACTCTGTCCTGGAGAAGTTCTTCCTGAGACCTCAATGTCTTGGAAGTCTTTCACGTTGCATTTTCTCTTCCCAGAGAGCTCTGTCTGTTCACCTTCAAAGGGTATTTTCAAACTGGTATTTTGAGACATTTCACAACTTAGATCACCATTTTGGAATGTGTTTTCTCTTTGATCTCCTGATGACAACTTGTGTTCTTCCGTGTGTCCAACCCTTTCCTTTTCGTGAGTCTCCATATTTTTCCTCAAGTCTATCAACAACTGCAGGTTAAAAAAAAAAAAGTAAATTGCTATTGTCTGCAAATGGAAGACTTAATTCTTTAGTACCTGTACTTTGGAGCCAAGAATAAGCAGAGTAGTTAGCAAAATTAGGCCGTGGCCAGTTAAGTTGAGAGCTGGAAGAGTCCCATAATTTCACAGGAGCTGCCATCTTCACTGAGGTCAGATCAAGTGTCTTTGATAAGGATAATAATGAGGATATAGTAAGAATAATAAGCACACATCTCACCCTGATTCTTCACGCTGCTCTGGTGCTCCAGAATGAATCAAAGATCGCTACAGGGTGAAGGGCATATATGTTTATATTCTTACTCTAATTTGATGTAGGCACAAGTGTTTGCTTATGGAGTTGAAATAACAGACTTTAAAAATGCCACATGGGAGGAGAATTCTTTCACCCCAGCATGAAGGAATCCACATCGCTCTTCCTCAACGGAACCTACACTGTCTAGTCTGCTCTGTTAAATTTCACTTCAATTTTAAAAAGTGGTGAGAATCTTAAAGAATTTAAGATCCTAGTATTAACTCCTAGACCTACTGTGAGTAACGTTAAGTAGTTTTAGAGAGTCCGAGTAAGCGTTTCCAAACCAGTACTTCCATCTCTGTCACTTCCTCCCATGTGCACTCTTGGGTGAATTACTGCGAGTTTATTTGCAAATACTTCCAAGTCCCAGTGAAAGCTACTTTTTAACGTGTCCTTAGTCTTTTTGAGCTTCCACTTGTGCAAGGGAGGTACCAATCCTTTTACTTTTAGAATGACATTGATGTTGAAATGCATGAACATTCACCAAGAGTACCAATATGACAGAAATAGATAACTAATCCATCATGTATGTAATTATTTCTTTAATGCAGGAGACTTACCATGTAAGATTTAGTTGTATCTTAAATTTGTAAGCAGGTATGGTCACAAGTTTTGAGCAAAGTACTTCTGAACAGAAACTGCAATTTGGCCAGAACAGTCTTGGTATCATACTCAAACCAGTACAAATAGTCTTTGTTTTCCACACGAATTTTAGAAAAAAGTTTCATTTCCATTTTTTCCTTCAGATTCTCGCTGTTTCAGTCCATGAAGTAGAATTAATCATATTATATTTAAGTTTTCATCAAAGTGCACTGGTAGATTTGAGTTACCTAGCTTGCTACTTTGTGACAACTTGTACGCCTGAGCCTTAAGCCTCTCTTTTATTCTGTGAGGCATTTTTTTTTTTGCGTTTCAACATAATTCATGGCATGCTCGGTCCTCCAGTTACCACCTGGCAGGTAAAAGGAAAGAAGCCCTCTTGAAAGTACTAAGGCTGACCTACTTCCCTTTGTAGAACAGTCATGAGGATCTCATGGGCTCCTGATACCTTCATAGCTCATCATCATCCCTTCACAAAATTCCTTTATTAGGTTATCATTCCCTCAAGTTCTGAGCTATCCCTGAGAAACACTGCAGGTGATTGCACCTTGGGAAAAACGAAGATGGCAAAACTTTAACTATAACTTTAAACTACTCTAGACAAATTATTATCATGGCAAGGAGTCGTCAAAGGAAAGTCAACTCCTTTCAAACTATAGAAATTAGTTTCCCCTCACGCCTTATGGATAAAAAAACCTCTCAGATCCAGCCTCTGAGTGATCCTCAATGGAAACTTGATGCTGGAACAGTGGCCTGGACTGAGTTCCCAGACCCAGCTCTTGAGGCAAGTTATGCAGGAACAATTATGCCCTTGATGAGTGTCCTTTATATGTCTCTGCCTTCAGCTTGTAACTCCAGTTGCATAAACCCCACCGGTCCACCCAACCTACTGGAAGCCAAACTGTCTGAACCGCTGGCACTGTTTCTCCACACCGACACTTTCCTCCCACAGAATCACTGCCTTCGCTCTTGTGAGCTCTACCATCTGAAGCGTTCAGGTTCCCAGAGAACTATCAGCTGTTTCCAGGGGACAAGCAAGCTGCACCCGTTCAAAGTTACCTAAATAACCATCACCGCAGATTTCCCCAGACTGATACAAAAAAAGGGGAATGCAAGGTCTGAAAAACCTGCTGGCACCGAGTGCCTTGACATTTTGTCATGCCTGTAGAACATGGCCAATTACTCCACTGACATGAATCCCGCTTTTCTCAGAAATTAGTGGCAGTGTCTCACCAATCCACAAGTTTCCCCATTTATCTCAGTCTTCTGCCACATTTCAGAGCTAACCCTGCCTCTGTTCGTCATTATATTAAAACATATTTTAAATAACTTTTCAGCAACAGCATTTTAGTTCTAGCACTGCTGTCCGTGTAGCCTTTTCATCCCCACGTCCAAACTGTGCAGAAAGTGCTTGAGCCTTAGCGTTTAATACCTGGGGAAGGTCGATCAAATCTACTCTTGCATCTCGTGAGTCAGCAGAGCAAGAAAAAGAGTATTGATGCGCTTGCAAGGGCAACGAGTCGAGAAGAGTCACCTGAGTGGGTCACAAAAAGAAAGAATTAAAATAAAAACCATTACACAGTTTGATGCTACCTACCACAGGCTTTAAAAAAATGGGAAAAAAAAAAAAAAAGAGAACCAAACAGGAATTCCCCAAACACCAGTCACCACAAAGCTCTGAAAGAACCAGATTTCATTGAAATCTCATTATCGTTTATCTAGAATTTCTGTCTTCTTTGGATGTAATCCAAACGCGAAGTAGGTGAGAATTCTGCAGTTTATGAAGCACCATTCACAAGTTGTTAAACTTACACCATAAGAATTTTCATTTTAAAAGCTGAATGACATAAAGTCTAGGCAACTCACATAACATTGAGTGTAATTCAAAGAGCAGTTTACCATGGAATTTCTCGAATATGTATTTTTGCTATATAAAATTAAAATTCAGCCCTCTGTTTCAGACAAAAGCTTCAAAATGGAATTTAACTAGATGTTAATAGAATAGGACAATACATAAAAATATAGCACCTTTTTTATTATTTCATTAACAATAATGCAGTTTTACAGCATTCAAACAGCTCTTTCATGAACCCATGAAGTTCTGTTATGTTGTTTACATAATTATCATACTACATAACCGTAACTGAGATATAAGCAATAAAATTATAAATACATATTTTTCTCCTCGCTGCTATTTAGAATTTGCATGCTCCAAAAAGCTGAGCTGCTTTTCCAGTTTAACAGCTGGAAATCTGTAAATATCCAACTGTCTCAGACAGAAGAAACTTGAGTTGGTGAATCTTTGGTCTCTGCCAGGGTGGCAGCTCTGGGGGGGCCAACTTTGGAAAATATATAGAAACTGTCGGACAGCAAATACTGTCACTTGCACTGGCTGTAGACTCCTCTATTACCAATCTGTTGGATTCATAAATTCAGTATTTTATGCTCTCTCAGCCTTTAAAAGGAAGGCGTAGAATAGAGAATAGACATCTATCCCTCAACTCTGCTCTCCTGAGACCCCACCTGGGGGAATGTGTCCAGCCCTGGAGTCCTCAGCACTGGAAGGACATGGACCTGTTGGATGGGTCCAGAGGAGGCCACGGAGATGCTGGGAGGGCTGGAGCCCCTCTACTGGGAGGGGGGGCTGAGAGAGTTGGGGGGTTCAGCCTGGAGAAGAGAAGGCTCCGGGGAGACCTTGGAGCCCCTTC
>JAOXJK010000032.1:63854926-63878431 GCA_025774025.1 Xenus cinereus
TGGTGGGAGGTGTCCCTGCCCAGGGCAGGGGGTGGGACTGGATGGTCTTTAAGGTCCCTTCCAACCCAAACCATTCTGTGATTGTATGACTGTGATGTCATTAAATGCCTTTCAGGGATGGGGTTCGGGAAAGAAGCCACCTCCCATTGCTGGAGCACAGAGACAGCAGGTTTCCTCCCGATACAAAGCAGGACTGTAAGCCAGATCATCTGGATGTATCTGAATTCACCTACTGACACAAGAAGACTGCCAGCACCAAACCACTGGCCAAGACTTCCATAGAATCACTTTCCTCCTTCCTCGCTCAGGACAAATTCAACCATTTGACCCCCAGAGCAGGTCCGGACCCTGTGACAACCCTCTGCCACAGCTGAGCTGAGCCTCTTGGGCTACCTCTCCCTCCATCCTCCACACAGCCTCCTCCGGAGCGATGGTCAGGCCTTTCATCAGGCACTGAGCACAAGAAAGCTGCCCAAACAACTGTCCTTAATGAAAGCTTTTGTCTGGCTTCAGAAAGAGACAGTAAATACATCTGGCTGCTGCTTCTCCTCCTTCCTTTAAGTGCTTCAGGGCCATTCTCTGTTGCCCACGCTGATAGCGGACAAACAGCGGATTCAGCTGGTTTTCCCTTTCTCATTTCTTCTTTCTAATAGGGCTGAGAAAAATAAAAATTAACTACTGCAGTAGGTGCATTTGTGTTACACCCGCAGCATCCATAATATTTTGGCACACTTGCCAAGTGAGAGAGACCCCGGTTATTTTGAGACAACCCAGTTGGACAACCCCTTGAGCCTCGTCTACACTGCTGTTGTGCTCACTAGACACACGGGGACAAGTCCAAAACACCAGAGCAGAGAGCCTGTGGTGAGAGGGATCAGCTTATACAGCATTCATTGCACAGGTAAGGCCACCAAGTTTAAAAAAAAAAACAAAAAACAAAAAACAAAACCTCAACAAACCAATAACGAGATAGTAGGCAATGTTTCCTTTCCAGCTTTCAAAATTCAGAAAATAGATGAGACGCGATGAGGGAAAATGTTCTCAGTATCTCCCTTTTTGCACCTTTCTTTTCGTTGTTTTAAAATTAAATATGGAACAGTCCAAGGTGTGGTTTTTTTAAAGATGATATTAAAACTAACATATTTTTGCAAAATGCTCCCTCTTAGGATGTTTGAATACAGCTTGCATGCTCTGAAAAATCTCAGCAAGTGGATTTATTTCGGGTCCTTTTGGGATGATTCTTTGAGAAGAGCTTTCTCAAGCCTGGGGTGCAGAGAGCTGGGTGTGAACTTGCTTTCTCTCCTATTGAAAGTTATTTTGGTTTTTTTTGAGTTGATAACGTGCTCCATGGGGCAATATGAGGAGAGGAAGGTGAAGTTTTTTCCTGGAGAGGGAGGCTGTGAATCTATTTTTCTGCTCATTTGCTCAGTGCAACTGAGCTTGGTGCTTTGCAGCAAGGCCAGGTGTGCCAGTCTGGTTTGAGACGGGAAGCCCACTCAAAAACAAGGAACAGAAAGGATATCTACAGCCCCATACTTACTATATGGGTTTCTTACATTTGGAGCACAGCAGAATTGCCCTGCTAAATATCTACTAAATTAGCCATAACCTGGTCAATCCCTCAAGCCAGCAAGCTTTTTCCCATCATGGTATCATACTCACTAATGCACCTCCCTCCCTACGTACCCAACCTAGTGCCAGGTCTTCAGCAAAGCACATCTTTCCCTCTGCCTCCAAGTGCAGCCATTTACTATTTCCCCCCAAAGAGCACCTGTGATCCGACAGGCAAGAAGATGCAATTTGATGGACTTCACTAGGATGTTCCCCAGCAGCTCTGCACCACCCCCTTTCTCTGCTTCCAACCAGCCTGCACCAGATTGCAATTCATAGAATGGTTTGGGTTGGAAGGGACCTTAAAGACCATCCATTCCCACCCCCTGCCCTGGGCAGGGACACCTCCCACCAGACCAGGTTGCTCAAAGCCTCCTCCAACCTGGCCTTGAACCCCTCCGGGGGTGGGGCATCTATGGGATAAGTTTTTTTGCAGCATGTATAGAGTGCCAAGGTCAATTATTTTCTATAGTGGTGAGTTCTAGGAACTCTCCTTAGATAATAAAAAAACCTCACCCAGTTGTACGCCACTAGAAGTTGCAGATACTGTGCAATTCATAATAATATTGCAAAATACAACAAAAAAAGGTAAAAGAAAAATCTATTACAATAAGAAGCCTGAGCCAGTCTCTCCTGGATGTGCTGGCCCTGTAGTTTCACCCAGTTACCCCTCTGGTGAAGCCAATAACTACGGCGACAAAACTTCTCTTTGTTTTGTTTTTGTTTTCCTGGGAAGCAGTGATTTCTCGGCCTGTTGGCTGTCACAGGCTTCTGACAGGACGTCTGCTGGCAAACAGGAATGCAACAGATCTTCAGCAACGGATTGGAAAGCTTGTGAACCTGCAACCTGGTGTGTAAAACAGCATTTAACCCCCTTTCTGTAAAGCTACGAGAGGAGCACTAGTCCTGGGAGTGCAGTAAAATTGAAATAGCAAGGGCATAGAGATCAACACTCCAAGACTGACTGAACAAAACCTGAAGAATTCTTTTTAAGAGAGAAGAGAGGTTGTCTGCTTTACAGAATCAAGGACGATATTCCAAAAACCAGAAAACTAAAAGGAAAAACCAAAGTCCTAGCAAATGGTGATTTAAAAATGTGGAACAAGCTGAAAGGATAAGGGATAGGATCTACAGTTCTAACTGGGTGAAACCTAGAACACAGCGGTCGCCCCAAATGCTTTTATTTCCCAAAGTAACCTACATGGACCACACGGGAGCCATGCTGTACTTCAGTTTGTTTGTGATCCGGATGGGGGTTGGGATCCTGTAGAATGTCATGCTTATCCTTATCTATAAGTCTAGATGAAGAAATATTTGCTCTGGACATAGAGCCAAGGCTTACAGAGCAGCAATGAGATGGCACTGGCAAAAAGCAGCCTGTGCAAAGCAAGATGCACATCTAGGGAGGAAAGGAGTGAGAATCACAGACTTATTTGAGGTTGGAAGGGACCTCTGGAGATCATCTCATCCAATCCCCTGCCAAAGCAGATCCACCCAGAGCAGATTGCACAGCAACGTGTCCAGGCAGGTTTTGAATGTCTCCAGAGAAGGAGCCAGGGCTCTGCCACCTTCACAGGAAAGAAGTTCCTCCTCAAGTTTAGATGGAACTTCCTATGTTCAAGATTGCTCTAGAGCTGTGTCAGCATGAAATCTATGCCTGGCAGTAATGAAACTCGTCAGAAGTTCTGTACCACTACAGAACTGGGTGATGATCTCTGCCACGCTGTCTAAAAGATTATTTAATTGCAATGGTGGCTGTACTGGGCAGAGAAGTAGCTGGGATTGTCTTACCACTGAGACTGACATTTCCGCGCTTCTAAATGTGAGATGAATGTTACCCTGATCCAAAATGTTCTGGTTTTGTTAATACTTTTCTTTTTTCTAAAATGTTCAAATAAGTCGTTGTTTATAGAATTGCTCATTGAAATTTTCAGAATTTTCAGGTATTTTGGGACTTGGGGCTTTACAGAAAAGAAAGAACATGGAAACCAACTCACAACATGATTTTTATTTGCACTCTGGAGGATGTTGAATAACACTCTCTAAACAAACAGACTGAATTATGCTTTTTTTTTTCCTGCATGAACATTTAAGTGCACTCGTACAAAACTCAGCACTAATGTATGGTTTTATTTTTCCTTGTAGTGCTTTCAAACCCTCCACACTGTGCACAGGCAGAACTCCAGCACAGATGCTTAGTCACCCCAGCCTAGATTATGCCGTGTTCCTCCCAGATGATTTCTCAGCTCGATTTTTATAACGGCAAAGACTTTCTGACTTCTAACCAGGTCTTTACAACGCTTCTTCAAGCAGCAGGAAAAGTTAACAATGCAAATATTTGCTGTCCTGTGATATGAAGAACATCACGGTATTTTTCCATGAGGCAATAATCCTTTCACAATAAGGTAATTGTCTTCAAGTTTATTCACCAAGGAGCTGGGTTACTGTCTGACAAAGCAATACTATTTTATTGAATGAGCGCGGTGTTTCCAAAATAACTTTCAAACATTCCCTGACATAGCTTCATTAGAAACATAACCAATCCCTTTTCGATGGCCTTGCTGTTTTAACTGCTTATCCAACTGCTATTAATGCTACATCTACCTTTGAAATACCTTCCTAACGTAATGCAATTTTTAAACATTTGCAGCCTCATGATCTTCCTTGAGTGAATGGTGTTTGCCAACTAGTTCCATGCCTCAGTCCTCTTTGTCTTTGAAAGTCATGTGGTTTTTGACTGCGTCGGGGTGAGATGCTGGGAGTAGAGAGGTCTGATGGCTCCCTGCCCCTCTTTACTTTAGCAGTAGAAGCAGCAACTCCGTGGAAACAGTTCTCCCTGTTGTGCCGTGACACAACCAAGCTGCAAAGAGAAAGAGAAGGTCATCATGGGTCCTTCCTTCTCTAATCTTGTTCATATGCCACTGTAAGGGCAGGTCATGGTCTTTCCATTTACACCTTGTACTCACTTCTTGAGAATACCTGACCATAATTTGTCACATCTGAAAGTATTTTTTCATACTAAGCTCACAGAGGTTACGTATCAGTCCTAGCACTGGCTTATGTTCCAGTTAGCCATTCCCCTGCTGAGCTTTACTAAAAAAATATTCTCCTAAGGGAGTACTTTCTTCTGAGCAAATCTAAGTGATATACAAAATATAAACACATAACAAGTGTCTTTGCACACAGCTGTCTGGATTAAAAGACATTTCAAAGCCATCAGCATCAGTGTCCAGTAAATGCTCTTTTATGTTTGAATTAAAAAATAGGTTAGAGCAATGAATTGCTTTCTTAGAACAGCTCTGATCCTTCTAATTTGTGCCCAGGCCATTTAATGACTCTCACACATCTTCCTTTGTGTTAACAGCATCTATGTTCAATTATACCAACATATTAATACATTTTTCTCTTAATTTCATAAACAGTTCTTGTGATGAAAATCCATCACGGATCACAAAAGACTGAACAGGAATGTCTCAAAGTGCACTACCTCATTTGCATAACGGCAGATAGGTTACATATTAACAAGGTTATTGAAGGCTGGGGTAATGATTTTGCATACTAAACAACGATGCCTTGTGTACAGTGCTATCCTCTTCTTATTTGTGTCATAAACTATCTCAATATAATCTAAGGTAGGTGAAGTTTCTGTGGCTCAAAAGAGAAAAGAAAAACAAATAGAATCTCTAGTTTGACTAATTCTTTTGCATAAAGGTCATCCTATGAGTACAGAACCTCACAAATTGCTTTAGCCTCAGTACAGTAAAAAGTATAAGTGAGATGCGAATTCCTTCATGCAAAGAGACTTACAAATCACTTACAAATCTGGGTGGTTAATAAGCAGTCACACTTTGATTTCTTCAGGGAGAAGTGGTATAATTTATCGGACCAACTGGTGCAGTTGGAAAAAAAGGAACAAACTCTCAGCAGACATCTGAAATAGGCTTAAACAATTCCAACCAAAGTGCGTTGGAACCAACACTTTCAATTGCATTGGTTAAGTAACCAATTTTAGAAAATAGTATAGTTATTGGAGGAGAATAGTGGCAAGAGAAGAGGTGATAAAACCCTTGGCCTTGTGAGAAGGCAGCAGAAACAGGCAGCTAGTCATTTTGAGACCAAAGCAGATCATGGCTTTTTTTCCCCAAAAGATCTATTTCCCCATCACTCTATTAAAGATATTATCTCCCTCTGGAAACGTACCTCACTTATATCCCCAGACTATTACAGCTTCAACACCACTACACTTCTGATTGATGGCTTAGCGCACAGAAGATGCATCTGTCATTTGCTCTTTGGCAGATATTAAAAACCAGGTAAGCTGTAGAAATATCCTCCTGAAGGTGGCCACCAGATAAAACGCAATATAAATCAGAGCTCAGAACCTGAGATATTCCCAAGCATGATGATCTCCTCCTGGAATAATCCTACTCCACTTCAGCTTCAGCGAAAATAAAGCATGCCCGGATATAAGCCAGGGAGTTAGCATTATCTCAGAAGAAAATATCTTAACTAGCAGTTTTGGCACACATTATATGAGTATATGAAATTAGACCCTAAGGAATTGAGTCAGTGAAGGAATTCATTACCTAAATTGGTGCTGAAATAAAATATAGATGCATAAATCCAAAACTGAGACACCGAATCCCTTAGTTTATGTTGCTTAACGATGGAAGTCCTTCTTTTCCAGTCACGATATTAATCAGGGCTTTTATCAGGAAAGAAGGACTTGTTTGTTTTGAACTCAATTCTGCTAGAATGGGAGCTGAACCTGGACGTTCTATTTCTAGGTGAGTGTTCCAGTCACCAGGCCATTGTGTGAAATGGAGTGCCACTATCGTAGGCTTTACACCTCTACCTCCAGGATAAGTTTCCTACTTGTAGTTGTTTCTCAGGCAATGCAATCTCCTACTAAAACATCGGAAGAAGACAGCATTTTAGACACGTTCCTGTACTTGATGTTTCTTTATGCTTTGATCTAAAGCGTTGCTAATTAGCATTATGAAATCTTACCCTCTTACTCCCCCCCTTATAAGTTGGCTTTCATTGGTATGATTTTCTGTTCATCTGAAGACCTACAGAAGACCTATTTTAAAACAGAGCTTCTGTAATAAAGGTTTAAGGGGTTTTTTTTAAAGCCTTTAGAGATATTCATTGCAGACTTGATGCTTTGCTTGTTCAAGTCAGCAAGTTCCTATTGATTTTGGTACAGCCCGAGAATAATACGCTAACTCACTATCTACATCCCCAGTATCGGTATATAGATCTTGAATATGATGTTAGCAGCAGAGAAGAAAGAAGGATTCACTAATGTGAGAGGTTCAAGTTACATTCCTATTAATTAGGCTTCCATTTGTCCCACACCTAAAATCTATGCCTGGGCTCAGGGGACTTTAATGTAAGTTATGGTCACTTTTATTCGTGGCCCGTGAACAGTGTGCAAACACACAAGAACTCGGAGGTAGAACTATATGAGGAAAAGAAGGATTTAAGTTAACACCACAAATAACTAAGCAGAAATACAACTCCACTAAGAGATTTCAGGGTCAGATGGAATATTACGTTATCTTACTAGAAGCAATGTTACAAGCCATAGAACTCTCTCCAGTTTCCCCCTGTATTGTGACAAAAGCACATTGATCAAAAGGTATCCAACTTTGACTTCTCAAAAATCTCCCCATCTCTTCATGCTTGGTTCTAAAGGCAATTCATATTTCCCAAACAAGAATAGGAACAACAAAACTACAGCAAATATTTAGGGTTTTTTAATTTCATCTTAACACACCTATATACCTTATTATGAATATCACCCTCTCTATCTAAACTTTCAAAAGCTCCAGATTCTCAGTTGTGAAGCAGCTGAGCTCTACAGAAACCAGACAAATGTTGGAATTCCTTTCAGCTGGTGTTGATTCTGTAGATGATTCCAGACTAGTGATATCTGATACAGTCAATCAGTCAAGCTGCTTGAGCAATCTGCTCCACTCCATCAGTGCCACATTTTGTCTATTCCACTATCATCACCAAGGACATTTGTCTTACTCGCAGTGCAGCCCAAAATTATAATGAGTATCATGAGTCATTTTAAAAATACTTGCCATATTTTGCACAGTTTGGGTACATATGTCAGTCCTGAATATTTAATAATGTGATTGACATAGCCTAATTGAAGAGTTTATGATAAGCTACAAGCGAGTTTTACTTCAGCCATTTTCCACGCAGACATTTACAACAAACTTTGAGCTATACACAAGCATATATGGAAAATTGTAAATAGAAACATTTAGTAAAAACAATAAAAAATTCTCTTTGCTGAAATTCTTATATTCCTAGATGTTTCTGTACTGTGGTCAAATTCAGAATGAGAGATGTATTTAAGGTATGGTCTTCATCTATCCAACTACACTGCAGAGAGGAATATAATCTTTCTTATATCCTGCCCCTGTGACAGTACTCAGCTTTTTATTATAAAGTTGGTGAAGGAATAATTAGGAAATGAAGACTAGGAATCTGATGAGTAACCCAGTTCAATAAGAAGCTTTTTACCCTGAAGAAGAGCAGTTGAATCGGGCTTTTCATGTCCAAACATCATGTCTGCCAAATAGACTTATGTGTCATAAAAAAGTGACCCTCAAATAACCCAGGCAATCTGAAAACGTAAAAGAGCAGGTAACAGTGCAGACGTAAGTTCATAATGTTGTGTTCAGAGATTTCATGTAATTTAAGGAATAAAATCAGTGTGAATGCAGAAATCTTTTCTTGTGATTTCAAAAAAATAACTTCAATCAATATAGTTTTCAAAGAAGGAGTAGTGTGAATAGCAATGTTATTTTTTTAAATTTTTTAAATTTTTTTTTTATTTGATCACTGGCATGATTAGAATAGATCATAATAAAAACCCAAAGCACAAATAAAAAAACCTAGAGAATTTTCCTTTCCAATTACTCCATATAAGTAACTGCTTTGGATCTTAGCTCATATAATAAGAATTAAATTATTAAAATATATGTTTCAAAATCTTAAAATATAATGTAAAGCATTCACTTATTTAATGTTTTGTTGTTCAAGAGTTATTAGACCTACCTTTATTAATAATTAATAATTTATAAACAGATTAAGATTTAAACCAATCTTTTAAATGTGTTACTGAATAGACTGCTTTTCTAAGGCAAGGTTTTACAGCTGTTGAGAGGAGAAAATTTACTTGTCAATTCCATTTTTCATAAATCTGACATCAATTCTATATGATACATTCCAGCATTATTAGCTGTAGCTTTGCTGATTAGGAGTTACTATCTCCTATTTCCATAAATTACCCATCATTAACAGTGACAGGCAGGTACAAGGAGCTGCTCGGTTAAAGCACAGGTCTCACATAGGTCTTGAGCTATAAGCCGGTAAAGAATTTGCTTTGTAAGAAGCTGTATGGCCTTCGATCCTTCTGACATCAAGAGTCTAAATGATAATTCATAAAATAATTCATAAAATAATTCATAATTGCCACATCCAAATTTTCATGAGAGGTGCTAAGGTGAGGGTAATTTGGTGATGCACCACACTACTAGAAGAAAAAAGACTTTTTGTAGTAGATGCCTAAAAAACCTCATTTCACCCATCCAAGAAATCCTGTTGATGACCTTAGTACCAGTAAGATGAATATAACAGAACCAAGTCCTATATTTTGCATGAAATAAACTATTTGTATTTACTTTAAAATGAATAAGCCAAAGTAAGTAAAAATGATGTCTCTTCTCCCAAGGAACAGGTGATATGACAAGAGGAAATGGCCTCAAGTTGCACCAGAGGAGGGTTAGATTGGATATATAAGAAAAATTTTTACTCTGAAAGGGTTAGTAAGCATTGGAAGAGGTTGCCCAGGGCAGTGGTGGAGTCCCCATCCCTGGAGGTATTTAAAAGCTGGTCAGATGTGGAGCTGAGGGACATGGGTTAGTGGTGGGTTTTGTCAGTGTTGGGTTGATGGTTGGACTGGATGATCTGAAGGGTCCCTTTCAACCTGGACAATTCTATGATTCTATGTGTCATAACATATATTTGTAGAGTTATCCTCCTTGTTTGGCATAGCTTGTCATCTGTTACATGTTATAGGCTTACAGTCCAAACTGCCCAGTTACAGCTCATTTTGAGTAAGCATAATAAAAACTGATCTATACAAACCATCTCATATCTACCCCTGTCCTTAACTCATGACAGAACTGGGCATAATCACAGTCTGAAGTATCCTGCAAGGTTGCTGTACTGTCGAAAACATTCCTCTGAAAGGAGATGCCATGTCCTCCTACAGCTCTTTTTCTGAAATAGGGAGATGTTGGTCTCTGTGTTTTCCGTAAAACTCAGTTCTGTTACTGGTACTAAATGTGCTCCCCTCCCAAATCAAACTTGTCAGAGAATTTATATGAAAAGCACTTAGTTCAATGCAACTTGCAATGCATATCAAAGGCAAAATGGTTATCGAGCTGAAACAGATCTTTGGGATCTGAAAGACTTGTGGATTTAAAAGGAAGTTTTAAGTTCCTTAGAAGTTCTTAGAAGAACAGATAAAAGTTCTGGGAATTGCATTTCTGGATATTGGTGCCTGAATAAAGACAAAGTGTCACTTTGAGAATTCAGTCTTCTGTTTGGATTTCATAACATTTTCCATATACTTTCTCCTCGCTGTTGTAAAGGGGCAATTAACATTCCCTTTGGACCATTTCATCAGTGAAATTTACTGCTCTTGTATCTTAATTAAAATTGAAATATAATTTCTTTCTATTTCTAACTAATTTTGTAAGAATGCCTCTACAATTAAGATATGAAGGTCGTGTTCTTTCCTATGATACCAAATTACATCAGCCTAATTTTAGAATTGTATTTTTGAATTTTATGTTTGAATAAGTAAACAAATCTGGAGCCTGGAAGGATACTTCTCTTCTTGTAACACTAAAGCTATGAGTTTTATCAATAATTTGTGTCAGTAAACGACCATGTATGAACATAGCTCCCATTCATGGTTCTTTCTCTTCCTCTGTTTTTGTCCCCTGCTGCTTCTGGTTGGGAATGGGATTGATAGTTTTCTACTTTAATTTCTAAATTCCTTCATGTAATAAACAAATAAATATCTATTTTTGTTTCTCACTTTCCATTTTAGAAAATTAAAATTTAAAAATAATATACATAAAAATAAATAAAAGAAAAAAAGACTACAATTTTAAATGACTGTGAGGGCTTAATAGAATAGCAGATGAGATCTACCGGAACTGAAATTTACCTTTCAGGGACATTTAAAAACATAATTAATTTTTGACTCAATTCAGAAACAGAATAGAAATTTGGAGAGGTTTTGTGGGAGAAAATAAAGCTGTTTTCACCATCAAAACACTCTCAATGGCTTTGTACCTCAGAGTAAAATTTAGTTAATATTCAAAAATTTGCATTAATTTATACATTTTCTCTATGGATTCTGATTCTAAATGAAGAAGTTTATACATTTTCATTGTTGATGTGTCTCTATGATCTATAAAACTGTCCTGAAAAATGTTTTATGCTGTTTATATGTTGCATACTGCTTTTGACCTTTGGCTAAAGCATGAACAGAATGGTACAGCATTCTGCCTCATCAGCCAATTTTCTGTATTACAAGTATTTTTTTTTCCTATTGAGTTACGGTTATTGAGGACCCAAGTACATTGTAATAAATGTTAAAAGTTGCTTCTTGTCAGGAGATTAATGTGTGTGGTCATTGGTCTCTCTGGACACTACTTCTTAATAAAAAGCAATTTACTTAAATTACTTTTCTCACTACTTCTGTTAATATTGCAAAATTACAAGCTAGTAAAGGGAAAGCTTTTAACTCTGCTTTGCAGGAACTAGTATTAAATTTGTTCATTTAGTACCTAGAGTAATTGATTGACCCGTGGGAAACCTAACCAGGCTGACTGGAACACAAAGGAGAGTTGGCCAATTACAGTTTTGCACATTCTTCAAAGATCTCATCTAAAATGTAAAGGGAGCTGTATGTGATAATGAATCATTAAAATACCACGGCAAGTTGGATACAGATGATACATTGTTATGCTCTGCTTTAGCAAAGATATATCAGTCTAACGTTCACCGTTTCCACACTGGCATTACTTCAGGAAAAAAAGTTGTTCTTCTCAAACAGGTGCCAGAATTATTATAAACATAATTCTCACTTCTCAAAGAGCATTGAAAGAATTTTGTGGATTTATGTGAAGGATTTTATCAGTGACTATGCATCCTCCAAAAAGGTTTGTCTGAATTGATGGTAATTCAAAGCTTGTCAGAGTAATAGGCTGTTATTTTTAATGTAAACAACTTTTACTTGGTTCTCTTCAAAACGAAACACCCAGTTTTACTGTGAAGACAATTTTGCTTTTGAAGATTTAAGCTGATTATATTTAATAATCAAATGTAAATAACCAAAACTGAAAGAAAACTTTAAAGCAACATCTGAAGAAACACCTCAATGACTGTTTTGTGGTTTGGTTTTTTTTAACTCTTAATTGGCTTCTCATATGGACTTCACATGAGAAAAGATTTCCCTCTCTTGAAAACTTTTGCCAGTTAGAAATAGTGTTTCTGCCCTGACCACCTGCTCTTTGCTCTGTGCGGTTATTTCATGCCAAGGTGACTGGAATGAGGAATAAAACTCGTGCATTTTATATCCACTGTAAGATTAACTTGCTTCTAGAAAAGTTCAACAGCACTCCAAATTAGAAAAAAAATTAGTTTCACAATGTTTTATTCCAATATGGCAAGAAAATTATAGATTAGGTTTATTACAGATTTCTCTATATATGGTTCTGGCAAGAGTTGGGATGAAAATAGATCTTCCCCCTTTATAATTCAAAAGTCTGCACAAAAACTTATCTTGCTCACAAGAAGCTCTACAGCTGAATACAGGAAAAGGAGAAATGTGGGTAAGAAATTTTTTTTCTTATAGCTGACCCTGTGTAAATATATTGTTATTAATTAGAAGTATTCTGACCGAAAATCTTATGTCATGCAAAACATTTCCCATTTTTCTAAGAGTTCAGTACGTCAGGAAAGAAAAAATTCAGAAAGTTGAGATCATGATGCAGCTGGATTTCTCTGAAAACACCACAAAAACATTTCCTTCACTAACTGTGAAGGATTTAATGGCTTCCTATGACATGGTCAAACATTGGGACATCATTATCCAGAAAAGGTCACAGACAATTTTTCTGGCTTGTAAAACATGAAAATAGTGTGATGGCTGGGAACACAATTTTCCTGCTATAATTTTTGAACACCGGATGCTAAAAGCTATTTATTTTGCAAGCCACGATAGCTGCCTTCAATGCAGTACCACAAAACTGATCTTAACTATACAAACTAACATGAACACTGAAAATGTAGGTGTTTACTTGACTCTGGAGAGTGATAAACTAACAATTAAATGTTAATTATCTCGTATCATGCTGTGTGTGACTGCAAATAATGTATATAGTACACTAAATACTTTCTGAACTACTCTGTCTAGAACTGACCTTAACTTGTAATGAAATTCTGATTAATATACAGCACTACAAGTATAGCCGTGCAACAGAACATTCATCCATATTCTATTCAAATAATCTTTGAATTTCTTAATAGATTTTCTCAGTGTGGAATCTTTCCAACTAACGGATCTATAAGCTTACAGAGCTGAAACAAGTGCTGTTAAAATAAGAATTTGAACAGCCATGATTAATGGCATGGCCAGGAAGTGCAAGTCAGAAGACATATATTAGTTAAACAGTTATAGCCATTTTTTTTGTAACAAATCTAAACCTGTGGATGACTCAGCAACATAGCTTAATTTTCAATTTCTTTGACTGTTTTTGCCTTTTTTCTCCCTAGCAAATGTATGAGCTAAATTCTATGTGCTTACACAATGTTTTTAGACCTTTGATCACTCTGGGCATAACGGTGTCATGTTATCCTCAGGGGTGAGGCATCACCTCACACAGGATGAAAAGAACCAGAATATGTAATGTTGATGCAAAGCTCACTGAAATCAGTGGGATCTTTCCATAAATGACAATGAGCTTGATGAGTTTCTATGGCCGTGATTCTATAGCACCAGGTGCTTTCTGCAGCTCATAATTTGCACTTTTATCCAAAATTTGTCCAAATCAGAATGATAGCTCTTCCTGTTTGGTTAAATTGTTTAAGGTCAAAGGAAATGTAGATGATCGCTGCTCTGAGGCATCTGATATGCTATTATGATTCTAGTAGTAACAACAGAATTGTGTTCAGTTTTATCAAATTTCTTCATTTCCATCAAAACCATCATCTCTACTTTGCTTAGTTTTAGTGAGAAATAATTAAGATAGAACATTTAGGTGGAACAATTAAGACATACAACTTGTGCGTGACTATTTTCACAGTTCCAGTCATGGAGTAGTTGTCCTCAGAATACTTTATGTTTGAGAATTTTCTTGAAAAAGGCCAGCATATCTAATGTTGAAAACACCTCTATAACAAGTACGTTGATGAAAATAAAAATTTAATTTATCTGTGTGGAATGTCATAATGATTTCCTACTGTTTTCCACCTGAGGCCTCAGAGATATATGTGCTCGTTGTTGACTTTACTTGTCTCAACACTTGTTTTTCAATTGTTTAATTAAACGGCTTTATTTTGTCTGATCGAAACTCCTATGCAGCTAGTCTTGCTTGTGACTGGAGCAACTTAAGATGTTCAGAGCAGTTCAAGAAGTTTCCAGCAAGATTTCTGGCTTCCAAGTAGAGTTTACCAGCTGTCAGTTGATTGTAGACAATGTACTACATCCTCCTACTTTCTTTGAATGTGAAGTAGAATAGTTTCGTTTAATACTGTCTTGACTGTCTGTTTAGCCTGGAGAAGACTGAGAGGGGATCTCATCAATGTTAAACAATAATTAAAGGAGGGGTGGGAAGAGGATGAGGTCAGGTTCCTCCCAGTGGTGCCCAGGGACAGGACAAGAGGCAATGGGCACAAACTTGAATATAGGAAATTCCATCTAAACGTGAGGAGGAACATCTTTCCTGTGAGGGTAGCAGAGCCCTGGAAGAGGCTGCCCAGAGAGGTGGTGGAGTCTCTGTCTCTAGAGACATTCAAACCTGCCTGGACACATTCCTGTGCAACCTGCTCCAGGTGGACCTGGTTTGGCAAGGGGGTTGGACTAGATGATCTCCAGAGATCCCTTCCACGCCTATATCATTCTGTGATTCTGTGTTTTAAGGAATACTACTTCATCCATCACAAGAATTGAGAAGGAACATTATTTTATTACAAAAATACACTTTAAGACAGAATGGGGAAATCTCCCACTAAAAGAGTTGATTTAACCAAATCAAATACAATGAAAAATCGAACACATCCTTCTTCAGTTTGCCACAGTACAACATAGGCATATTCCTAATACATGTGGCTGAATGGAATTAAACGTTCTCCAAACTAACAGTTAATAACATTTGTTTACAGGTATTGTCTAAACAAAAGTTAGATCACGCGGGTACCAAATACCCCCATTCTTCTCTCTCAAGACAAACTATATTTCATATGATCCTAAAGAATTCTGGCTAAAAAGTACAATGCATCATAAATAAAGCAAGATTTTTCACAGCGTTTTTCTTCCATCACCTTCTTAATAGTTCAACATTTTCTCCTGATTTGAGGCAAAAAAACGAAAAGTCATGTAGAAATTCCATTTTCTACTTAGCTCTACTAAATTGATTTTGTTCCAGGTGACTGAAAGATGTTTTTTTCTTGCAGATGTTTCATTCATCAGAAGAGACTTAGATGAACTACCTTAAATATAACCATTTTGTTTATTCTTGTTTTTTGAGTGAACAAATGAGCTTTAAAGTAACGTTTGTCATGCCTTGGGGAACAAGTGAGTTTTCTGTTTCAAGAAATGTAGCTGCTTTACATATATTTCTTTTTCTCTTTTGTTTTTCTCTGTGAAGCTTCTGGTTTCTATGTTTTCAAAGAATTGTTTGTGAATTCATCCATACAACTACCACTCAAATCAGGGGAAGATTTATTTAAACCCTGAACAATGCTTTGCCAAATTAAAGGTATGAATTTTGAGAAGATTCTCTTTAAAATACACTTTCAGGCAGAATTGTTTATTACTTTAGCTGATGGCACTGAAACTCAGAATTACAGATGAGATGAAAACTAACTACGGGCTGGTTTTTTTTTGAAGACAAAATACAAAAAGAAATTCTTATAGTCAAGGAAAATACAGATAAAGAGAAATTGTGCAGTACATAAATATAAGGTGCATATAAAATATATACTTTTCCTATCCTACTCAGTGTCATTGCTGACACTTAGTTTTCCAGCTTGGAACACCAGTAATGCTGATTCCTTTGAAACCGATGAAGCCTGCTGGTTTTTTCCCATTTTTATATATCACTTGGTGCAGTAATCACTGTGTTTCAGAGGGGAAATAAGCTAATATGAAATTAGATAACTCTCTTAGGAAATTCTTTATTTTGGTATAGTAATAAGATCCTTCATGCTGCTTCATTGGGCATATCTATGATAGGAAGTTAAATATAAAGACTTTTTTCCCCCCCATCATTTCTCAATATGGGCTTTTTTCTATGCATTCTGCATTCATGAAGTCTGATGATAAGTATTTAAATAAGGAAAGCATTTTTGAAGGAGATTTCCTCTACAGAGCAGAAATATGCCAGTGCTATTGTCAATTTAATTTAGATTATTATAGATACAAAGTGTAAATTTGACCCACAATCCAATATGTTTTCTGAAGGAGCCTCACTAATAACAGAGATGAAGGGGTCAGCAGGCGTCTTGCAGGAAAAGGTGACCAGGATTCCCACCCTTCCTAGGACAAAGATTCCAGGGAAATGTTCCATTCCTGAAAGCTTTTTGTATATTTTGCCTTGCAGCAATGTTGATTAACCACGTAATTTTTCCACTGGTTTGGCTGGACACCCAGACTCTAAGAGTCAGATTGCTGATTTCATGAAGCTGGGGCCTTCCAGGTAAGATATTTAATTTAGAAGTCTCATGTTTCCCACCTGTAAGGCAAGTGGGCCATGCAGAAGCTGTTTTCTCCATCCTGTGTGCGGAGAAGGAGCCCAAAAGCATTCAGGGCCAGGCAAAATTCAAGACACTTTCTGCCTGCACCTTTTCCCTGGGAGTTATTGCAATTGGCTTCTTGTTTGGAGTATTAGTCCTGCACTCTCTAAGCATTTAACATTCCCTGAGCACTGTGTTGTCCATGAGTTCAGGGGCTATAGATTCTGTTTCATTCAGCCTTTATTGATTGGCACTGGAAACACTTTCCTTTTGATTGCGACATGAATTGCAATGCTTAATTTATCCTAAGAATGGGCTTGTGAGCTAAGCAGAGAAGTGTTACTTTTTGGTTTACAGATGGGAACTGAATCGGAGCACATAGCAAGTCCAGCTCCTCAAACGTACTTGGGGGAACTCATCCACCACGTAGGTACTGGAGATCAGCCCGACCGCCACCTCAGGCCATAGACATCTTGATCTCATCCAGCATTGAGATTTTTGGTTGATACCTGCAGAAATCACTGAGTAGCAGGCCACATGCAATGGTACAGAAGTCACAGAATCACAGAATCACAGAATCACAGAATGGTATGGGGTTGGAAGGGACCTCTGGAGATCATCTCCTCCAAACCCTTCCAGAGCAGGGTCACCCACAGCAGGTCCCACAGGAACGTCTCCAGGCAGGTCTGGAATGTCTCCAGAGAAGGAGACTCCACACGCTTTCTGGGCAGCCTCTGCCAGGGCTCTGCCACCCTCACAGCAAACAAGTTCCTCCTCCTGTTCAGATGGAACTTCCCATGTTCCAGTTTGTGCCCGTTCCCTCTTGTCCTGTCCCTGGGCACCACTGAAAAAAGATCGGCCCCTCAAAAAAGACTCTCCTCTGTGTTTCTCAGAGAACAGCTGGAAAAAGTGGAGAGAGTTCCACTAGATGGCATGATGCCTTCCTCATCCCAAACCCCTGGAAGCCCCTGGGTGGACCCTCTTGGGCCCAGGTGCGGGGAAGAGGCAGAGCCAGATCAGAGTGTCCATTCCAGAAGCCTGTGGTTTCCACAACAAGCCCAGAAGACCACTTGCGTTATTTTACCCACGTGCCCGCTTTTCTTTCTATCCTGTGCGAGTGTGTGTGTAGCTCAGGAGCAACCTATGGTCAAGAGCAATTGGAAGCACAGCTTCGTGGTACTCCTTTCCACAGGCGGCAGTCGGAGGGGCCAGGGGACAGGGAGGAGGCAAATAGCACCTGCCGGGATATTCCTGGCCTCCTGGAAACGCCTCTGGGCTCAGCAAGTGGAGACAAGAGAAAGTATGGGGTAAAGCCTTCAGCGTCAGAGCAATAATATTCGTTATCTTATTTCTTAATCATTGTTATTACTTCAAATAGACCACAAATCTTTATGCAATCATGAAGATATGTACACATAGAGAATGAACCAAAAAAAAGCCCTGTATGCCTACTGTTCTCGTTCTTCGAACCACTTTACTTTTAGGTCATCTTCAACCAAGATATACCAAGGCGAAAGTTAAATTCTTTTGGGGTGAGGACGGTTTCTTGCAGCTCCAGTAAAGTGCCCGTCACACCACTAGGCTCTATAAACAACAACAGGCAGTCCTGTGGTAATTACCAGAATTACTCTTTTCCTCTTTTATTAAAGATTGGTATTAGATTTGCTGTTTCCCAATCCTATGATAATTCCTCAATTGTACTTTACTTTTCAAAAATAATTACTAGCGATTATGTAAATTCATTATCTATGTCTCTTAAGACCATACTACGCTTATCACCCAGACCTGCTGATTTGCATTTATTCTGGTTTTTTTTTTTAAGTATTGCCTTACTCTTTTTTTATCAACAACTATTTTGAAAAGGTCTTAATTACTCGATCTATTGTGTCCTTATTCTTTTTATTTTTCTTGTCAAAGACTGATTTTGAAAGTAGCTCAGTGCATCAGCCATTTCAGAACCGGCTTTCATTTTGTCACCCTCTTCATTTATTATTGAGCTTGCTTTTTCATTCCATTATTTCTTTTTTTTTCTCCAATATATTTGAAATGCTATTCTTATTTCCCCTGGCTCCTTTGGCTAGTATTAACTCATTCTGCTTTTGCATTTCTTTTAACTTTTTCAAGTCTTAAAAGAGTTTTAATTTTCCTGGTTGTTTCCTCCTTTCATTTTTGCCCTGGGAGAGATCTGGCATCCGTAGATCTTTGAGCAGCCCCTGGTGAAACTAGAACGACTTCTCCTTATCCCGTGTATTTTCATCTTTCTCGAAACCATAGTTTAGTGCCTTTTAGAGACAGGAGCTGGAAAATATGATTGGGAATGCCTGACTGCTATTTTCAACTGTGACTGGGCTGTAAAACATAACAAACAATTTGACAATCCCATGACTGGGTTTCTCCATTGGTAAAACCCTGGACATTACCTGTGTCATCAGAGGACTGTGCTGACACTTATTTAATATCGTTATGTCCTCTGACTCTCTCAGATGTTAGAGACATGGAGTCTGTTGTGATTTTACGGGATTCTACAATCGCTAAGTTCCTGAAGGGGAAAAATAGGCCAAATTCTTTCCTCCCTTTCACACTCAAACACCTTGAAGCACCTACAAAATGAGTCTAAGTCAAAGTAACAAAAGGCGGGGTTTTCTTGAGTTACTACATATGAATAAGATTCTAAACACTCCTTTGTGTACATTAGGCGTGATTTTTTATCTGATTAGCTGTGGTTAGCTGCAAAATATTTAAATACCTAACATGTTTGGCCATTTCCTCTATTTACAGAACTTTAAAAAAAAAAAACAACCCTTGCTTTAGGTTTGGTGCAGTTTACAGTGCTACTGTCCTTACGGCGAGAAAAGGCAAACCCTCGTAACATTCCACCCCGGTGGTATTTGGACAAATGAAAAAAATATTACTTGCAGGGCTATAGAAATTAAATTGAGACCAGTAGCTGAACACAAAACTGGCATTCCCAGCCATTAATTATAAAGTAAACAATAAAAACTCTTTGCTAAATAATTTGACAAATTTCTAACTTTTTTGCCACTACTGAACTGCTTAATTGTGTGCCTGAGTACGGCAGGAACCAACGCAACAGCCTTTATCGAGGAGCGAAATAGAATGGGACCATAAAACCTTGTGTTTTAATAAGAACGTTAGTCAAGACCAGCAGAAGTAGTCTCAGAAACTGAGTCAGTTCTTTCCTACTTTCATCTCTTCCTTCTCTCCACCCCCAGCTTTGGAAAGAAAATAAAGCTGAAATTGAAAATTCAAATGCTAATTTTAAATTTATGGATGTCCAAATCCCTTATGTTCCAAAAAAAAAAAGCCCCAATGAAATTAGTGAAAATAAATGTCCTGATCACTCTTCCCCTCTCGAGCTCTCTGCTTTTCCAGGTGGCTGCAGCGAGATCTCTTGCAATAATGGAGTGCTTCAATCTTTGATACTTAATTGTACTGGATTACTGTTTGGCAACGACCCAGCCGGTCGGCCTGGGGACAGATCATTTTATTTAACGGCTCATCACCAGAACCTCACCAGGGCGCAAACAGAAATCGGCATTCGGCTGCCGCCAGAAAGCTGCGAGAAGGCAGGAGACTAATCACACCTGGGAGACACGCGCCTAATGACTTGTGCAGGTAAGCGACCACTCGAAAAAATGAAGGACAAAAAGGCCGAAAAACACTGAAAAACTTGAAGCGATGAAAACCTAAAAATCCGCAGTAAAGAGATGCTTTTATCTAAAGGGAAAATCGACTGAAATCAAAACAAGCAGGTTTTCTTTTTTTCATGGTTAATTACCATTACACTTACAATAATTGTTACTTATTGTTTGTGTAATTTAGGCTTGAGGGAGGAACATGTGAAGAGTCCTGCTCCAAAAAAGTTTCAAGGAAATAATTTATGAGAGCTCACAGATAAGAGCCTTTAGATCTGACATTTTGATTTCTATAATAAATTGTTTTATTTAAAAAGTAAAACATCATGTAAATTAATTCATCCCTCAAGCAACATGTAGAAATGCCTCAGACATGTTTCAACAAATGTTCAGGCTTCAGCTATGTTCATTATAATGTTCTACTGTGATAATAAGCGCTCTGTACATCAGTAAGTAAAACTACACAGTGCCCAATTTGGAAGTGCCGTTCCCGATTCCTCTTGCTCCGTCCTCAAGGGGAAGCAAATGGCATCGGTCCCGTCCCGTCCCCTCCTCTGCTGGGACTGCGGGGAGGTCAGGAAAGGCATTTCGCCCGGCTGGTTGTGACAGACACACAGCAGGGCGGTGAAAAGTTTTATGGGGGCTGCAGCAAATATCAACAGTTCCCGGGGAAGGAGAAAAACAGGCGTCAAAAGTGGCTGTTTTCATCTCCAAGAGAACAGGTGAGCGAGGAAAAGAAACTCAAGTCTATCTGCGAGCAGAATTCTGTTTCCTTCTCCTCCCTTCTCCTCCCCCTCCAAATCAGCAGCCAGGCTTTTTACTATTAAATGAAATTTATTATTCGGCTTGCTGGGAAAAGCCACCCTGCCTCTCTTTCTCAGTGTCTCTCCACACCACCTTCTGGGCTCTTGCTTCCCTCTCCCAGCTGGAACGAAGCAGAACCTGCCCGCTGGGAAGGATGGCCTGAACACTGCAGACCCATCGAGGAAGAAGATCATTTGTTTCTTGCCACCAAGAGTTCCAGGGCTACCAAACAGATCAGCCTGGCTTTTTTGACCTTCCACCTCACGCTAGCCTTCCCCTTTCAGACGTGCTCCTGGCTGCAAGGTCAGGAGGGTTTATTTCCTTGAGTCCTTAGTACTTTTTTCCTTAGTTCTTAAGTACTAGGTTTCCTTAACTACTCGGTAGACTTCAGGTGGAAGGTGCTCATCTAAAGAAATAGACTCTAAAGCACAAAAAAAAAAGAGCTTGTAATACAAACATTGGAATTAAAATATCAAATATAAGCAAAATATAGTGCATACAGTATACTGTAGCCTTTCTTTAATCAGGAAATTTGTGCAAGAGCCTGACACGTACGTATCACAAACATACATAAGAGGGAACGTGTTAATATCTTTGCAGATACTGAATTTCTACAGAACACTGCACTAACCTAGCAGAAAACAGCCTCAGGAAACCATGTGAGAAAGCGTATCTCTGTATGGTGATGTTCTTATGTGTCTTCACGCACATTCACAGAAAACAGGTGTGCATGTGTGTGCTTGCACAAATACAAAGTCAATGTTACAACACATGGCACGTCATCATATTCCAATTAATGTCCTAAACTTGGCCATGTTAAATATCATAGTTATTCTACCATCCAATTAGAATAGAGCTGAAGTGATAGGCTGCAGAGGAAGCACCTATTAAAAGTTCATAGACGAGTCCCCTAAAATCACACATTTATGGTAAAAGAAACAGAACACACAAAGGCAACGATCAGGATCACCAAGCAGAATCATACAGTGAGCAACGTACAAATATATCAAACCAATCGCCTTCTAGCACTACCAACAGTAATATCATAAAGATGATAGCTATTTTCTACAAATAAATCTAAAATGACCTTTTCAGCCACATCCAGTATGCGGTATTTTGTAATTTACCTTCCTTGATAATCAGTTCGCTGGAGGCCTGAATCTTCCTTAATTTGCCGTGTAGGGTAAGTTCAGTACAAAGGCACCAATACGCAGAGAGAGTGAATTAGCTGGGGTTACAAGCGAAAGGTCTACTAGGCAGCTAGTTCTTTGAACACCCGACCACATAATTTTAAATGACTTAAACATCTGTACAAGAAACAAATAAATCCCGAAGGGTCAAATCCTGCAGCCTTCACTCGGGCAAAATTCCCATGGACTCGTGGGATTTGACCCTTAGTTGGGAATAGACACAGGTTCAGACCATCTTTTTCAAGCTCAAATGTGGAAATTCTCTTTGGGCCAGAGAAGTCCTCAGGGAAGGGCTTTCTGATACCACAAGCATCCAAGACACCAGTCCGGGCTAATCACTAACAGGTTAGCATCTCTGAAAATAATACTGTCTAACAGCAGAGGAATGTGTAGTCTGGTTCTCATAAAATTTCAAACCTGGGACAAAACAGAAGAATCTGGTAGAGCTACCTCTTTTTTCATCTGAATTAATAACACATTATCAGTTTGGTAAGAAAATATGAACTGTTATTATCAGGCTTCCAGATATACAATGAAACCTGGAAGCAAATCTAGCAGTAAATATTTGCTACTGCATATTCACAGTAAATGCTTAATATTGAATACTTATTTTTCAGTATCGTTACACTTTATAAATAGCTCATGGATTATGCCATTAGAAAACTATAAAATCACTCTAGATTTGAACATCCTTTGAAAAATAGAAAAAGACACCACAGCACAGAATAAGTCTGCCCTCAAGAAAATAACATCTCTCTCCTTACAAAAAGACAAGAAGTTCCCCTGCAGACAAAGGTAAAGGCCAAATTCTAATATATGTCAATCTGTTTGCTTTAAAAATAACTGACACAAAAGTTGACCCAGCTTATCAGAACCTTATTTCCTCTTATTTTCCAAAAAAAAAAAACCCAGCCACTGATTTTTTCTGGAGTGGAATTTGGGCTTTAGAAGCTCGGCTTGAGACAGTAGGGGCCAAATTTTCACCGGGAACGAACAAAGCCCGTATCTGCAGATGCTTGGCCCAAAGGCAGGGGTCGGGTACGTGGACCAGGGCATCTGCCTTGAGCAGGTCCTTTGGAACAGCCAAAGTGCTGGCAAACCTCAGCTGGAGAGGCTGAGGGACTTGGGTCTGTTTAGTCTGGAGAAGAGAAGACTGAGGGGGGATCTGATCAACACCTATAAAT